>OU015455.1:6029449-7258898 GCA_907164795.1 Hemaris fuciformis | reverse complement strand
TCTACTTATTAATATTATATAACTAATAACCACACTTGGAATGTTTACTTGTGCGAAAAACAAACGTAACGGCCGTTCTGGCATAAACATATTATGACATTATCCCGCCCGCCAACCAATTTCAATGTTGCCAAGTGAATAAGTCGATTTATTATTCTTATAATCGATATTTCTCATGACCATTATTTTTACAGAAAATATTTTTGTGTTATCATTATACTGTCAGGATATGCAACGTATGATTAGTCTTATTATTAACTTTTCACGCTAGCGAACTCACTAGCAAGATCTAGTGACAGCTTAAAACAATATAATAATAGTAATTTCTGCTTAATAGTAAATGATCAAATAAATTAAAGGTCGATTTGATATATTTTTTATCATGACAACTCAGCGTAATAAACGACAAACAGAAACTGTAGGTAGTAGGTAATAAATAGAAATACTATTTATCTTTGTATTTTTTAATCCGGCAAATGTAGGGTTAACTAATACGATATAAAATCATTAAAATTAAAGACAAGAATGTTGATATTACTAACTTGTGGCACAACTTAAAATCATGCGATACTGCTTATGGGCATTCTCCTTTGGAACTGTTTAAAGAACTTGTGCAAGTAGAAAATTTGAGCAATCATCCTCCAACACACGTAACAGTATACTTGCGCAAGTATACTGTTAGGTGTATGGCTGGCATATGAAACAAGTCGTATTGGATTGATTTTACATCGTAAGGATTTCTTGGTCGAGCTTGCTGCATTCGAGCTACATAGTCACTCGATGCATAAATGACGGGTTTAATGTATTGTTCAATTGCTGAATGGACACTATCAACTTCCATCATGGTATGGCCTTTTTCCAAGTACAACTGCTCAACACTAAAATTCATTCTTTGCGAGAGATTACTTAAAGCACTGGACAAAATCCGGTTTTGATTTTGATGGCCACACCCATCAGAAATTACAGTGACTTGTTCAGTTTCTGGCGCTAGGTTTGGTATATTAATCGATTAAGCAAAAAGTAAACTCATTTGCGGATAAGCCCCCATCAGCTTCATGCCAAAAGTATATAGTTACGGAGCTCCATAACATCCCTGGTATCAACTTAGTTTTCTTTTTTGACGCTTCGGGAATTTCTTTTGAAGAAGATGCACTACCTTGAGCTGTTGTTACGATTGTTGAATGCCTTGCAGCCTCTATATCATCCGTGTGAATATTCTTTAAATGTTTTAGCGCTGATTTCAATACTTTTTGGCATTAATTACATTTAGCTTCATTTTTGTTTCTGAGAAAATAGTGCCAAACAGATGTGTTGTCTCCTTCCTGACTAGTTACTACTCCAAACTCCATATCTCATTGATTTATGGTCAACGAAAACGATTCATCTGAAAGGAAACTTTTTTTATTATAATAACTAGTGGACCCGACAGACGTTGTCCTGTGGACAATTTTAAATCCAAAACTTCATTTCTTTTTCCAATCTAATCCAATCCAATCCATCAGCCAATCGAAGTCCACTGCTGGACATAGGCCTCTCCCAATGACTTCCACAGGGACCTGTTGGAAGCAGCCTGCATCTGATCGGAGAACTGATGGCCGATGGGGCCAAAAAGTTCTCGAGTGGAGGCCACGTACCGGAAAGCGCAGCGTTCCAATCTAAACCGTTCTCAAATCCAACTGAAGACAAACAAAAAAAATTCATATGCCTTCTTTTGAACAAAGAAAATGAATTACTTACTAAAGATTCTGGAGTTATGTTCTGATATGCGAAAAATTAAAATACCAGCTCTCGTTCACAGCGCCACCTATCGGGTCCAATTTCAAATCTAAACCATTCTCTAATCTACCTGAAGAAACACAGAAAATTTCATTAAAATCGGTCCAGTCGTTAAAAATTAAAAGCCCAGCACTCGATCACAGCGCCACCTATCGGGTCCAAGTTCAAATCTAAACCGTTCTCGAATCTACCTAAAGAAACACAGAAAATTTCTAAAATCGGTCCAGCCGTTAAAAATTAAAAGCCCAGCACTCGATCACAGCGCCACCTATCGGGTCCATGTTCTAATCTTAACCATTCTCGAATCCACCTAAATACACAGAAAATTTCGTTAAAATCGGTCCAGCCGTTAAAAAATAAAATCCCAGGCATATCTGCTGTTTTGATTGATGTGCCCGAACCCGGTCCATTTTATGCCTATCTACTACATTGTAATTCACTCTAGAACGCAAATCTGCCATACCAATACGAATGTTATCATTATCAGTCTCTTGCTGGTCATCAGTGCGGTTAGCGCGTGAGGTAGCTCGTCGCACATTTGATTGACTTCGACGACCTACTATGTTAGGCCTTTTTCTCCTCGGCATTGTAAACAGTATCAGATAATCATGTTTTCGTGCACTAAAAATG
The DNA here is from genome assembly GCA_907164795.1 of Hemaris fuciformis. Classification (NCBI taxonomy): domain Eukaryota; kingdom Metazoa; phylum Arthropoda; class Insecta; order Lepidoptera; family Sphingidae; genus Hemaris; species Hemaris fuciformis. The sequence goes on along the minus strand of OU015455.1, from coordinate 7,256,492 downwards.
GTAACTATAAATAATGGTGTCACCATTATGAAGAATGACAACTCATTTTTTTTTGTTTTTGACGTTAGTAGTTAGTGGCACTGTATATAATTATATTATATTCACTATATACAACCAAACCCTTCGAAACCCTTATTTAAATACGTTCTTTAATTTGGGGGGCTTTTAACCGTATCGACGGGATAAACATTACATGTTTGACAGGAAATTTGCTAGAACAGTTTATATGGGAAAATGAAATTGCTGTTTTTACTATCTTCCTCGCAATTTTGCCATAATTTCTCACCGCTTAAACGTTCCCTGGACTACGACAAACATTTCAAAACCAAAATCAGCTAAATCGATCCAGCCGTTCTCGAGTTTTAGCGAGACTAACGAACGGCGATTCATTTTTATATATATCCCTTTATAACTCAGTAAAATATTATTTAATCAAAATTAAATTTTAAGGTATAACATGGAAAAAAAAAAACTTTTATTATTTACCCCACAAAATGGAAAAAAGGTAATGTGCCATAACGGGTACATTGTTTTACTATGAAGTATGTAATGTTTTAAAACAGTTATTCATCTTGTTGTTACATAATGCAACTCCAAACTTTTCACAAATGGTCTGCGATTTGGCAGTACATTTAGGGAGCTTGCAACGAATTCGTTTATTAACCCACACTGGCCAATGGCCCAGTTGGTCTTGGCGCACAGCTGCAGGAGGCACGAATTGAGCTGGACCCTTGCGTTTTTTTTGATTGGATATCTGGTTCAATGCTTCGGCGTTTCATAGGCGCTTTTGTTCCTATTTTACAGAGCACCGTACCAATCTCTTCACGAAATTGAATGCCGCGCCCCACCAAGCAGCCACCAGTGTGCCCAGTTGATGAAAAAATCATTTACCGGTAAAGCTATTTTAAATTTAGGATAATTATTAGAAAACCTTACAATATGTTGGTAGTATTGCTTTTAATTTTCTTTCCTTCGTTCGTTCACTTACTCTTTTTTTTTTGCTCTCCGGTCGCTGAAGTGTGTAGATGTAACTCAGATTGAGAAAGCAAAATAAATCCAAGTTGGTTAAAAATATCTGTTTATATTTATTAAAACAACATCAATGTTGGGTCGAAATTTAAGATGTAAACTTGATTTAATTTTACCTGAAAATAAATTTAATGGAAAATACGTTAATATTTCAAACAAATTGGTGTTTTAAAGTAGTAGAAATTGTATGGGCCAGGTGGTTCATCGCCAGGCAATGTGTCTGGCGTGTGGGCATTGTAACAAAAGTATTAGGTACTCGAATGTTTGAAATTTATTTTACGGAGTTCGACATAATTTGTAAGAGACATATTGACCAGATTAGAAAATATATTAGTCATAACAATACTTTAGACGATAAACATAAAAATGTAATCCAGGACCTATCCTGTAATAATATGTATAAACCCCTAGGTTTATCAGATATGTACAGCCCGTTGTCGTCACCGCAAATAAATGCACCGATACCGACGAGCAGTAGCACGCCAGTATTACCACACTTAGTGGAATCTACGATAACTCCACCAAGTAAAGCCAGTGAGGGGGACAATGGAATAACAGCCCCAGAGATATCCCATGACCGTACCGCCGAAGACAAGGGGATTACAAGCGGTGACGATGGGCCGGATACGTTAGAAATCGTGGCATTATGTTATATAATTGGGATGATAGATGCTCATATTATCTGCTCGCAAAATACGTTTTTGTGTCACAAGATTTTTAGTAACCTTATCCTTCCTTCTCTAATACACATAATTAGGATTAACGATAATAGTTTTACTTGTACGTAAAATATATAGTTTTCTAACTGAAAGTGTTTTTGTGTCTGAGTAAAGTAGGTCAGTGCGGTATCTATATGGTTTAAAATACATTACTTTTAACAGGGCTCGTTGCGATCTCTCTATTTCCAAAAATTTTGTTTTTGCAGCGTCACCCCATATGGGAATACAATATCCTATAATGGACTGAGCCAAAGCCAAGTATATTTTATACAATAGTGTTTTATTTGCCACATGTCTTAGATTTTTAAAAAATCATCTAACTTTTCTAATTCTATTACTAACATAGTCAATTTGGGAATACCAAGATAATCTTTGGTCAATAAGTATTCCTAAGTACGTTGTGGTTGTTATTCTTTTTATGGTGGAACGGTTACAGTTGTTATTATTTTCATTTATAGATTGATGAACACGAATCATAAAATTATTACTGGGTAGGGTTCGTTTATCTATAGAGTAGCACATAAAATTAGTTTTTTGCGTATTTAAAATAAATATACTTATATTTATTCTGCTGTTAATATACTTATATTTACTCTGCATGGAGAAGTGCCTATTATAGGTAAACGGTTTCATTTTATTGTGTTCAGTTTAATTACAGAGTACAGACTTTATTAGTATCATCAGTAGTTATTATTCGTGCATTCTGGCTCACGATTCTGACGAATCGACGACCTCTCCTAAAAAAAAACAAAAAAAAAGTTTGGTGTCGAATTGGGGGTTTTTGGGGTCACCTGTTCGATCTCTGCTATCCATTTTCTTCTATCTCTAACCGTTTGCTTTTTAGCTATATTACTGTGCCAGCTCCACTACCCCTAATTTGCTAATTTACGGTAAACATTACCTCGACTTCGGTCTTAATTACGGTCACCTATTGTGTTGGCACTCGACACTAATCACCCTGTTACTCATCAATAACAACAACACATTTCAATTATTAATCCTATATTTCTTATTCAAAAATAGATTTAAACATTATGTCCACTAACATATCATTTTTCAAGGTATCCATATCAAATTGATTAAAAAATTCAGTTGTTGGCATCCCATTAAACTTATAAAATATGTACAATATACAGTACTCTCCACAGACTGAAGTCCAATCATTTTGTATCCGCTTACTACAAAATTTCCATTGCTTTGAATTTCTATTCAAGAACATTTTGTGATAGCCTGTTTACGTGAGGTATATACGAAGTCTTACAATAAAATAAAACAATTTCTATAAAAAGCACAGTTTTATTTATTTCTCAATAGTCATAACATACAAATTAATAAAAAATATGTATTCTTAAATTTAACTTACTAACTAAATAATACAAAAAATACATGTAAGTACAAATTTATTTTTCATAAATTTAATTTTTTTAATTATACGTATAATAATACGTAACGTTTTAATAATACGTAAATTACATAATTAGGAATTAAAATACAACAAAACGGAGATTATCGGACATATGTTATATATCTATACATTCATCATCATCATTATCAGCCTAAAGAAGTCCACTGCTGAACATAGGCCTTGAAGTAGAACAGGCTCAACTCAACTCGATAGTATTGGTGGATAGAGCATAACTCTTGCACAGTGGCGCGGTCCCACGCACTGATCATGCGGCTGTACTCAGCTACTGAAGCGAAGCCTACTCCTCTACTGGCTGCAGGTAAAGGAATTGCAACAGGTTGGGCTGTCACTTTCAGTGACTCAATCGCTTTTTCAAGTTCAGCTGTGGAGTCGTCGAATACACCTAGTCTCTTCATCGCCGCTTCGCGGCCTTCCTTTGCCTGTCTTGCGTTCATCCGTTTCCTAAAATTTAATTGTTGACGCTCTTTGGCACACTTTCCACTCTTCTTCTTATGAGCGGAGGTCGAAGGTTCCTCCTTAGATACAATTTCATCATTATCACCCATATTGGCACAATGCTACGTTCGAACTCGGAACGTAAATTGTCTGCTGAACATAGGCCTCCCCCAATGTAATTGTATCTACACATTACAATTGGTATTTTATCTTAGTTTATAATGACCCCATGCTAAAGTATCAACAAGATTTGGTAAAATGTGACGCTTAGTATCGTTATATGACAAAGACGTTTTGTTAATTTTCTGAGTAAATATTGTATGTTTGATGGATTTAAATCTATACATACTATGATGTTGAACATTTTGATTAAAAAGACATGACTTATAATTTTCTATATTGAATTGTTTTGTTACACTTTTATTAACTCCCTTAGCTTTCAGTTTGTTACCTACATAAAGTGCATACATTTTTGATCAAAGATCAACAAATTCTTCTAAGAATTGTCCGTTATTTTCATTTTTGAAAAATCCCAACCTTTTTTTTAATTCTTGGATAACCGAAAACATTATCAGATGGATAATCAGAAGTATCAAAACGTACAGCTAAATCAGGTTTCAAGTCCTCATAAAAATTATCTGTGAATATTTGGTAGATAAAACTATCTGTATCAGTGTATAACAGTTTAGTTTTATCACCAAACTTTTTTAACATGTAGTCGTAATGGAATTCCTACATTAAAGTTTTAGAAATATCTAAAATACAAATCTAATTAAATCTCGAGATTGGACGAAAGTCACACCACAAACAACGACTTTCAACTGAATATTTGTCCAAATTTCATAGGGAATTTATACAAAATATACAGGTAAATAAAGTACTTAAATAATGACCCCTAAATATAAAACAATGGTAGTTATTGCTTATTTGTTTTTAAACAAGTATTTTTTGCAAGTTTTACTGGTCGTAATTTCTTTTGTTATACAAGGTGGGCCAAAAGACGTCATCCGATGTTGTTTGGCTCTCATTTTTTTTCTAAATGAAAAACTTCGATTCTGTTTTTTGATTATGTTTATTTGAACCTTTAGAATTTTATTGGTCAAGTCGAGAAGATGATATCGGCCATATGGGCGCCGTCACAATTGATTGCTATACGGGCTCGTTTATGGCATTTTTTATCACTTCGGGCGACAGATTCTCGCACTCGTATCGGATGTTGTCCTTGAGGGCTTCCAGGCTTGTTCACGTAAACACGGGACTTCAAAAAACCCCACAAAAAACGTCTGGAACGGTAAAGTAAAGTAAGTAAAGTTGAAGACGTTTACCATATATTATTGGAGTGTGTCAGGAATGAAGCCAAAAGATTTACATTATTAAACAAATCTTTTGATGTTGGTAAATGCAACAGTATTCTCGCTTTGCCAACATCAAATGAAGCAATGTTGCTATATAAAATTGCAAAAACAGGCTTAAGATCATGATTGGAATTGTAGTTAACAATAGGGGTGACATAATCACTCTGTGATTAGACCCTCTTCTTCAAATAAAGAAAAAAAAAAGTAACTGCCCATAATTTTGTTCGCAAGGAAAGGCGTTTAACAATTTGGTTTGCCATTCCGACCAACTGTACAAAATCGAGCTCTGGCTTTCATACCATATTTTAGCTCTGCTTGTGCTCTTCTCGTGCCAGCCGTAGACCATCGCACATTCATTAATTTTTTTTTAGCCAAATATCCCAAATAAGTTTTTCTCCGAAGGGTTAAACTCAGGTATAATGTTTTTACTATCTCTATTCGAAATTTGTGTGCTATGGCTAGGCTGTGATGGGAAGATATTTTTTATAGATTTAATTATTTGAGTTACGTCTTTATAAGAAAAGGATGGGCTACGTGACCTTTTAGAATCTCCTCGGTAGTCACCCTCGGGCACGCGACTGTTGCTGCAGTGTTGGCTGCGTTCGTGGCCACGGCTGCGACCACGGCTGCGGCTACGGCTCTCCCGCGTCGCCCTTTGTAGCGACTCGCGGTGTACGCTCCGCTGACGACGTTGCTCCACATCTCGTTTTCGTTGCAGCTCGAGCTCCAGTTGGTGAACCCGCTTCTGTTCTTTCCTCAGCGCCTCTTCGCGATCCTGCAGCAGGCGGCAGTAGCTGCGGTGCGTCGACTGGAGTCGCGATCACGTCCGCGAGTGAGGCTGCGCCTGGAGCGCGATCGGCTGCGTCGGGGAGTTTCTGCGCTCCGTCCAACATCGTTTGATTCCATCATCTGAAACTCCTAGCCGGAAATTGTGTGCATTAGATATAAAATCGGGCAACGTGATTTTTGTTGAAAAGACAAAATCCCCAATATCTTGAAAAGTATGCGTCCTACGCAAAAATAACGAAATTTTGATACTAATATGTAACAAAATATCTGGAAAGTTTAAAAAATTTAGTATTTTGTACTTATCAATTATTTTATTTTTCTACAAAATGTTAATAAAACCCTAGATTGTTGTACCTCGTTGGATAGCTTATGAAACGTAGATATTTTTATGCACATCTGCAAAGCAGGTGCCATAATAATATTTGTTGATATCCTCTCTAGAAAAATAAACTTTCAAAATGTTTGTTAACGTTTTTAAGTTTTAATCGTCTACAGCGACTTATTTATTAATTTTATGTACAATTTTGGTTATTGAAGTCATAAAGCATCTTATTTTACATGTAATAATTAAATAGTAGTAATAATAAGACTTACACATTTCAAAATATATAAGCTGATAGCCGAAAATCGGGAGTTTTTTGGAAAAAACTATTATATTCAAATATCTCGAAAACGATTAGATTTAGGATAGGGTGTCTCATAGTCAAATCAGTCAGAAACGATGTAAACTACACGCCCTTAACGGATATAGGACGACTTTACCTGTAACCCTGTATATTTACCCTCAATTTATACTTTTCATAGTTTATACGATAAAACTATTTGAAATTACATGAGAAGTATAACATCAGCTTGAACTTCGAAGGTAAGTGGCATTTCGTGAATATCGTGCGTTCAATGTTGGTAGTCTATTTAACAATATGGCTTCAACATTTCGTCGAGGAATCAGCAAAGCTACCGAGCTCGATTAAAATAAATATAAAATAAAATAACGTTCTCGACGTTAATGATACGGGACCATACTTTGAGAAACGTAGTGATCTGTCAAATGATATCACAAAAGACAAGTCTAATACCTTGAAATGTTTTAACTGTGAGGACTTGGGACATCTTAGTTTGAAATGTGTTAAGGCTTTAGTTACATGCAGCATATCTAAGCGAATAAGTCATCAATAAACAACCTGCAGTAGGTTGCAAATACGCACATCCAATATAATATTACAACTATTCATTAGGCAGTATCAGCCCCGGATCTTCATTTTATATTAGGGGGGGCAAAAACTGAAAAATGCCGCCCTCACACATTTTTATTTATTTTTTATCATCTTTATAATTTCAGCTATCAGATGTCCCCTAATCGATTGACATTTCGACATAAGCCTTCCGGAAATAGTACAGGATAGCATTGCAAATAAAAATATGTATAATAAAAAAAATAAAAAAATATTCGAGGTGAGTCCGACACACCGTCCGTAAATAGGATTTTCCCCGCGGTAAAAAAAAAAAGGAGTTTCAAGGGACCCGCGAAAATAAAGGCAGTTTGTGGATAGATACCATACAGCATCCATAACAATACACAGGATCTGTCTCCATTTTTCTTTCTCTGATTGAATTACCTACTGTCTCAATCATCATCAGCCCAAATACGTCCCACTGCTGGGCACGGGCCTCCTCTACAACTGAGAGGGTTTAGGCCATAGTCCACCACGCTGGCCTAGTGCGGGTTGGCGGACTACACACCTAACAAATTCCTAAGAACTTTTAGGTGTGCAGGTTTCATCACGATGTTTTCCTTCACCGTTAAAGCAAGTGATAATTCATTGTGAATACACACATAACTTCGAAAAGTCAGAGGTGTGTGCCTGGGGTTTGAACCTGCGACCGCCGAAATTCTCGACCGCGCGCCTAAACCTCGAGGCCATCACTGCTTTTGTCTCAATGTCTTGATCAATACCCTGGCATGATTTTATTTGTTGTAACCGTATTTTCCAATTCACACATCGTACATTCTTTGTGCATATGTTATTCTTTGTGAAACTTTTTTCCAATTAATAAACCCCGTAGAACACAATGCAGATGTGGCGGTAGAAGACCATTTCTGGTAAATCTTGCAACACGCACAAAAAAGGCATTTTTGTCTTAGAATAAATATATTAGCCAAGATCTTTTAACCCTTTCGCAATTAGCCAACGTCCTGTACCAAATAGAAGATGTTAAATGTCTGCCAGTTGATCTTAATTCAATGTTTTCGAGGTGATTCTCTGCTAATAATCCAGCCTGATTGCTAAAGAAAGACCGTTATTGGTCAGTCATTTTTTCCACCCCTGGCCAATTGCCTGGGTCTGTCAAATCAAATCCAGCTTTTTGCAGTTCCTCCGAATCAGAGTGCTCGAATTTAGATCCTTCATTTTCTGGCCTTTTTTGTTCTGGTTGCTCTTTGCACATCGCGGATGAAGATGGTGAAGTTTGCACTGTGAAAAATCTTGATCCGTTTGATCGGGCAAAGAAACTTCCTCTAACTCAATATCAACTTCGGAAGTTGCAGCAAAGACTGACGGATCACCCCCTCTGCAAAGCCAATTTTTCATATTATCTGAATATTGTTTTCCCTGCAACTCCTTATATTTAGGCTTTTTCCTATATTCTGCTCCCGATTAATTCCATGTATCCATAAGAGCCCCTGACTGATAAATGAAATATTCTATGGAAGGTATAAGTAAAGTAAAGTGGACTTGACAAAAAAAAGGTATAAGAAGACCATTATATTTGCTAAAAGGAATGTGTAACATTATTTGAATAGGAAATGGTATAACACTCTAATAATTTCGAAAATAGTACCTATTTCAATTTCTTATTCCACTTCGGTACAGATTATCGCTGTGAAGAAGAAGCAGCAAGAAACTCCCTCAGAGTTATATTATGGTTTAAAATTTTACAATCTCTTTACTTGTATACTTAATTGTACTCTTTCTATTATATGGATTAACTGATTGAGTTTTAACAGAAGGATGGGAGTTTTTCATACGTCTGTAAAGTGTGAATTTGGCCGCCCTCTGAACTTGCCGCCCGGGGCACAGACCCCGGCTTGCCCCCCCCTAGATCCGGGGCTGGGCAGTATCTCAAGTAAAGTTTGTAGGTCTACAAGACAATAAGTATGTTTTGCCCATAACAATTCATTCTGTGCCGAAAACGTGTAATGTAGACCTGGAGAGTCAGTGTAGCTTAATCAGACGAAGTTGATTTAATGAATAGAGAGTAAGTTTCGTAAAAAATCCCTGCCATCGCCTTAAAGGATTTGTCGACTTTTTAATATAAACCGATAGGTAGGGCTACTATCAATCTGGAAGTTCAGGGTGTTAGTGCGAATATTGAGGTGCTAATTAAAGAAAATGATCTTTTAAAATATCCCGTACTCTTAGGTCAAAATTTAACCGAACAAACGGGAGTAGTCATTATTAAAATGGACGAACAACATTTTTTTTTTCAAAGAATTTCATTTTAGCAACAGTGATAAAATAGGTCTATTTATTGATTGTGATATGTATATAGAGTTTATGACTGCCGTGCCACTGTCAAGTTACACGTGACGTATACTCGTATATGAAGGAAGGGTTCTATCAGAGATGTTAAGGGAAGTAAATATGGTTTTATGGATTTTTGTTCCTCTTTCACGCAAAAAACTACCGAATGGATTTTAATGAAATGACATACATAACGTCACGCCTGTATTCCCCGAAGGGGTAGGCAGAGGGGCATTTCTGCACCCACATTTCGTCATCATTAATTTATAAATTAATTAATTAATAGGGGCGCGAGCCTATTGCCGTTTTTCGAGCACATTTCCAGACTCCGTGCCGCTACTGAGAACTTCCTAATGAAAAAACCCAGTAACATTTTGTCCGACCCGGGAATCGAACACAGGACATCTAGATCGCATGGCACAATTTAATAAAAGTTTACAATAATATAGCTTATACATTAGAATAACACATAGGATATAATTTTTAATTATAATGTGTGATTTGTCCAAAATATAACGATAATTGTCAGTAAGTAAGAAAAAATCTGCCATCTGGGATAGCATACGCTGCAATAGAGTTTACACGTATATAATGTATAAGAGAAATGTTTATCTTAATCAGTCCTAAAAAAAAGTCCGCGACATATATCGTATATCGTATCTTTTATGAGTAAGCCATTATCGCCAAAACAGTGAACCATAAATACAATAAAAATTGATAATATATTAACTCTAATCCACATTTGGTAGTGATTTTAAATGATTTTTATTTTTAGATCAAAATAAGTACTTTAATTAAACTTCGTCTTTTACACTACCTTATTTAGACGATAATAAATATTTTAATAGTAACGACGATTTTATTAATCAAGTGCGCAATATAATAAAGAGCTCAAGTTTGTGAGTTTTATCAGCAATCAAGTATTCAGCAGTGGTTGGATGATTTTGAGGAAATGGCGGAGATTTGCAAGTGGAACGAGATCCAGAAGATTGTATACGCCAAAAGATTATAAGATGGATCAGCCAAAATGTTCGTGAGCTACGAAAATTGCGCGAAAACGTGGAAGAATCTAAAAGAATCCTTGAAAGAAGAGTTCCAGGAAGCTGTTGATTGTTTGAAAATTCATCGAGAGCTGAGCAAGAGGGAGGAAACTCTGCAGGAATACGCATATAAAATGTTGCAGATTGCATCACTAGCGAAGCTAAGTGTAATCAAAGTCAAAGTCAGATCATCAGTCACAAAGATGTGATTCAATACATAATAGAAGGTATTCCTGATGATGCCGTAAAGAAAGCTGTCCTATATGGAGCCAAGAATTTCAAACAGCTTAAAGAGAAATTTGGACAGTATGAGAAAATGAAGCAGGAGATGTCCAAATCAAAAACACGACCACCAGAGAAAAATCTGGAGACGACAGGATGACCACAGTGCTACAACCAAGGAAGAAAGGGAAGTCCAGGAGGCACATTTTCAACTACAGGAAGGAAGACGACTACGAAGTGTTACAACTGCGGCATAGAAGACCACGTGAGTGCGATGTGTCTCGAAAAATAAAAAGGGAAAAAGTGTTTTAAGTGCGCGGAATTTGGGCATATAGCCTCCGAGTGTTCGCCGAAGTCGAAAGAAGTGTATTTAGTATCGCGTTCCGCTAAGGATAATACCAGAAAGAAATTATGATTAAGGACAGTAAGATCTTAGCATTAGCAGGCACTGGTAGTGATTTATCATTAAGGAGTATGAGTGAGTATAAAAATCTAGGATCACCACCTTTGTGTGACAAACAGGTATGTTTGGAAGGTTTGGGAGCTGAGGTGACTGAGACATATACTGATGAAAGAACAGACAAAGCCACATATTTATAATATAAACATTGTAGATGAGACGAAAGTACTAGAGTTATCACACGTTAAAGAGGAGCATTATCGGGAAGAATTTAAAAAGAGCAATACGAATTATAAGCCGGAAGCTACGCGTGACGTGAGTGTGCAGTCGAAAATAATCTTGAGTGTTAAGTTAGTGATTAGAGACACGGTTCAGTATGGGTTAATCATAAAGTGGGCGAATTATATATTTTTTTAATATGACTGTCTATTATTTAGGGAATGTAATATGCTGGGGTACTGTTCCCCCGTCAGACACAAAAACATTAGCTGTACGAGATTTTCCTCAACCTAAGACGGTAAAATCGGTTCAAAGTTTCTTGGGTCTTACAGATTATTTTCGTAAATTTATACTTGGGTATTCACTCTTTATCCGACCTTTGACTGATTTATTGAAAAAATACGTTAAATTTGCATTTGGTATAACTATAAGAGAGATAGAATCTTTCGAGAAATTAAAGGCTGTATTAGTATGTGAGCCTGTTTTTATTTATGTTTGCTAATGGTGAGATGGATAATTTTGCGTGTAGTTTTAAATTATTCAATAGAGCATAGACCATATAAAAATATGCCACATGACGATTCACTTAGTAGACAGTAGTTACCTGAAATATTTTATATCTCTAAAAATGACGATAGTTTGATTGCGCGATTGAAAAGTGCTCAAGACAAAGATGAATGTCTTAAGCAAATTATAGATGCCGCCTCGCGCCATGAAGCCAGCGGACATTTGTTAAGAAACCAATTACACTGGTCTGCAACGAAATCCTCCTTTAAATAAAAATATGATGAATATGAAGAGCCTAATATGCTGAATCGATGTTTTCTTTCCTTTTTTTCTATCACGTATAGATTTTTTTAAATTTTAATTTTTCATAATTATGTTGTATTTTTTGTCTAGCGCGTCGCATTAACGCTGCTCTATTCAGTTCAGATCGTCTCAGTACTCACGAAAACCGGTTACATTGATAGAAAGAGGGAGAAAGATATCAGCTGACATAGTTTTAGCACGAATGTGCACGCCTGCGCAGTTCTCGCTGTGTCATCGTAGCCCTCGGTACGTTAAAAATTTGAATCATGATTGTTTCTTGATTACACCGAATTTTTAGGTAAGTTTTGAATTTTATTCGTACTGTTATAGTTACGTAATGCTCCCTTATCTCCTTACCTTATATATTCCCTTTTGCCTACTCATCACTCCTAACTATTATAAATATGAGTCTCGCCCGCTCCTTCCAGTTCAGTCTATTTTCCATTTCCACGCTAGACGGCTGTCTCATAATTAATTCCTGTATTTTTATTTTTTAAAAAGCCAATCTCGAAAGTCATAATAACATTCTGGTGGCAGCGGTGGGATTCTATAGATGTGAAACCGGCGTACAGCACAGGCAGTGCGCAGCAGTGGGTTTCACGGAGCAACTTGGAGATACCACAAGTGGGCTAGGCCTGGACTCGGTGCACTAAACTGATGCACTATGGAGTTTGCACTTACACGTCACTTTTGCACTTTTGGTGAATATTAGGATACACTTTGATTGAATTCGTCACTTGCACTCGCGGCGATAAAACTTTATTTATTGGAGACGGACCGGGGACTTATAAAAAATCCCTTTACGCACTCACTTTTATTAAGGGTTCGTGAAGCGAAAGCTACGGGTTGGTCTTTGCCAACAGAACCTTGTGAAAGGACCGCGCCAACTGCATGGTTTGAGGCATCACATGTAAGGATAAATGATTGGGAGAAATCAGGATAAATTAGTAATGGCGCAGATGTTAATTTATCTTTTAGGGTCTCGAAAGCTAGTTGTTGTTGATTTTCCCAATTGAAAGGCACATCTTTTTTCAGGAGATTAGTTAAGGGTTTCGCAAGTTTGGAAAAATCGGGGATAAAACTTACCTTTTCCTTTTTATAAAAGTTCATCACATATTTAAATCCTTAAAATGCGCGCGTGACGAAATAATTACATCTTATCCTGCAACAAATGAAATAAGTACGTCTGATTTTAAAAATCCATTTGACAGACATAGCTTTATTAAAATATACAATATGTTCAGTTATCTATTTGACGGCACAAACATAAAGGTGCATACATATCACAACAGTATAATTTATCCCACGCTAAGCGAAATTCCTAAAATCCTGAAAAATAACCATGACCTACCCATTGCCGGACATATTGGCGCTATTAGGATGCTAAATAGGATCAAAGAGAAATATTATTGGAAGAATATGCGTAGCGATATAGATAATTACATAAAAAAGTGCCAATCGTGTCAGTTGAATAAAGCCCTGCGCAAAATAAATAGAGCGCCTATGGTGATTACCTCTACCTCGACTTCCCCATTTGAAAGGCTGTCATTAGATATTGTAGGTCCTTTACCCGAATCCGGTTCCGCCAAATTAAAGTATATCCTTACCATGCAAGATGACCTTACAAAATTCTCAATAGCTTATCCTATCCGCAGTAACACAGCCGAAGAGTCATGTGAATGTCTCTTACATTTTATATCCTTATTTGGAATTCCTAAACATATCCTTACAGACCAAGGTACGAATTTCACCGCTGAACTCTTCAAGAAAACATGTGAATTCTTAAAAATAAAACAGTTGTGGTCGACTCCATATCACCCACAAACACAAGGTGCCTTAGAAAGGTCACATTCCACACTCAAAGAATACTTAAAACCATACGTTAACGAAAACCAAGATAACTGGCCTCGTTACGTATACACGGCTATGTTAGCCTACAATACAGCTATCCATTCAACAACACATTACTCTCCCTATGAATTATTATTCGGTCATAAACCTCACATCCCAGATTCCGTCTATGACACTTCCCATCCTACCTATCCCGAATACGTAAAAATGTTACAACACCGCATGAAGCACGCTCGCGACAAAGCGTTAGAATATATAGAAAAATCAAAAATAAATTCCAAAACTTATTACGATTCCCATTCTAAACCCGCAACATATCAAATCGGTGATTATGTAATGTTAAAAAATCATCCTCGAATGCGAAAGGCCTTATCTCCAGTATGGAAAGGTCCATACAAAGTGGTTAAGGTACACGGTAACCATACCTTATCACTTCTTATTAATACAAAACATATCCGATATCACTTCGACGAAGTGAAGCCCGTGGAAGTCACAACATAGATTAGATTCCTTTTATTTCTCCTTAGTCATAAGTTCATATACTCGTATATTCTATTATTATTATCATTTATAATTATTTCCATTTAATCCATATCCATTATTAGCGAGTTATTCATTTGAGGAGTGTCTTTTCAAAAGGGCTTATTTCATCACTAACATATTTTTCAGAAAATCAAAAAAACTTCAAACAATGATTTGATGATTCAATAGCCGCGTCCAGACCGGCCGAGCCCGGCTCGCGAGTTTCGCTCGCGAGCCAATAGTTCGCCCGGTGTGGACGGCGCTCGGGCTTCCTCGGGCGCACGTTGGCTCGCCCGAGCGCCGCTCGGCCCCGAGCCATGCGTTGTCGGTTTTTATCAATGCTCAAAGGCGGCTCAGTCTGAGGTGCTCGCCCGGTGTAGACGGACGTAACGACACTCGCGAGCCCGTGAATTAAAAATGGATAAAGAAGACAGTATGAATGCTCAAACCGGCTCACCTTGGCTTGCGAGCCCGGCTCGGAACTTTTACAAATTAGCTCGGGTGCCACGGCTCGCGTGCAGAAAGTCTGAGCGCGGCTCACGAGCGGCGCTCAGCCGGTCTGGACGCGGCTAATGGTTTTTGAATTTTAATACTATGTTTACATAATGTTGACATGATTTTTATAGCACTGTTAGTTTTTTATTACCGACCCCACGAAAATATATATATTTAAGGCTGTATCTTAGAAATAAGCACTTTTGACAAAGACTTTTAGAATTAAGCTGTTTTGTTTAGTACCTGTTGGAAATAAGCTGTTTTGATCTGTACTAATAAAACCCTTTCATAAATTAATTTTTATTAAGTCTAACAATTAGAAAGAAAAATCAAGTTATTTATTGTAACCTAATTACGCACTTCTCCTACATCATCATCAAGGCAATTTCACATAGATTCATCTGGATTTTCCATGTCGGTATCAGGGGCAGGTCTGCAACTGTTAATAATATCTTTATACCAAGCCAATTCTTGTATATTGATCCAGTCTTTCCCAAATCGTTTAGTGAGTAAATTATTTACATCTTTTTTCTTATTTGCTGATAGAAGGTACAACTGCTTCCAACAGGTCACTATGGAAGTCATTGGGGAGGCCTATGTTCAGCAGTGGACTTCCTTAGGCTGATAATGATGAATGATGATAGTTCCTTGTTCTCAAATACAGCAGTACATATTTCTCTAGGTATTCTTTTGCCCCGTTTCAACAGTGTTTGAGCGACTTCATTAGTATCAAACCTGTAGTTTTCGAAAGCTCTTATTTCACAGCCTACTGTCATTCCTCTTGTGATTTTTTTCTATCCTAATCCGTTTCATTTTTTGCAATCCCTCTAAGTTATTAAAATTTTCTTTAAGATCTTTTATCTCCAGTATTTGCCAATCTTGCCTTAATAATTTCAAAATTCCGTGCCTTTTCAAAAATTAGCCATAGCCATCTCTTGTATTTATAATAGTTTTTTTGCGGATTTCCTTTTCTAATCGCCCAAACACCCTATCCTAAACTATGACCACGAACTGGAAAGTACAGATGGATGGCCTTATGATGCATAGGAGATTTTGAATCCGTTCAAAAACTTAAATGGGGAAAAAAGCATCAAAAAAGCGGTGTACATATATAAATTATATAAGCCCTTTTGTTCCGTAAATATTAGAAAAAAACAATTTTCTATTAGAATTAAGCTGTTTTGAAAGAGAATGTTTAAATTAATTAAATGGACTAAAATGCTATAGATATAAGTCTATTTGACGCGTAAGGCTCTTTTTGTAATCGATTTTCTAAAGGAAAAAATCTGTTTAGAACCAAAATATCATTGAAAATCATTGAGAATATAGTGTTAGGATCGAATCGCATAAAAAAAAACTTTTCCAAAATGAGAAATAAAGCCTTTTGAAAAGACACTCCTCATTTATTTACAGCATACTGATTCACGGTAACCAAGAGTTTGTTCATCGAATCAACACGAGTTCCGGTATATACTTTGATCCAATTGGCGAACTCAAAATCCGCGCGAGTTACCTGGATGTAGTGACTCCTTTCGATATCTCACATATAGAACCCCATATCCAAAATATTAATTCAGTATTAGGCACATTACGCTTTTCATGCAATCAAATCCAAATCAAAACATTAATTGATCTCGAATGCAATAACGTTTTAGAACCGTTGACATTAAGATATCATGATATTGTTTCCGAATACTCTGCCATCTCTCACCTAGTATCAAAAAGATACAAACGCAGCGCTCTTATAGGAGGCGTTGGTACTTTGTCTAAATTTATATTCGGAACCTTAAATGAAGATGACGCTATTAAATACGATAACGCCGCCCAAAATGTCCAGAATAATGAAAAAAGGCTGGGTTCATTAATTAAAGAAAACATTCTTGTAACCAGCTCAGTTCTGTCAAAATTTAACGAATCCTTACATAAAATGAGTCTTAATGAAACTAGCCTTACCCAAGCTATCAACAACTTCACGCTTAAATTAAAAAACATTTCGATTATATCTAACGAACTAATAATTAAAAGTAACATCAACTCAATTCTCAATAGCTTAGAAGCGTCCTTGCTCGCGTTATCCTTCCAATTGGAAGACATAACAAATTCCATCCTATCGTGCAGTAATGGGATACTGCATCCGGCAGTGTTACCACCTATACAGTTATACCAAGAACTTGTCGATAGTTATAAGTACTTACCTGTTAATCATAAGTTTCCTATCAGCTTAACGTTAGATAATATGTATAGCCTATCCAATGTTTCTAATGTAATGTGTTACAGTTTAAATAATAAGATTGTTTTTATCTTAAGAATACCCTTAGTGTCCTCCAAAGAATACGATATGTTCCACAATTTAGCTTTACCTACTCCGCATGATAATGTATTTCCAAATTTGTTTAGTTTTATTATACCAAATAGTAAGTACATAGCAATGACCAAAGATAAGTCCGAATACTGTGTCCTTGACTCATTAAGAGAACGTGTCACACCGAGCCCCTACGAGTACATCTGTGACGTCACGACAATATTCTTATCAGGTGCAAACCCGTGCTGTGAAAGTGAAATAATATCAAAAGTGATTAGTGCCTTGCCGAGTCAGTGTAAAACAGATTATATCCACGGAAATATAGATTTATGGAAACCTATTGCCAATAATAAATGGCTTTTTGTACAGTCCAGAGATAACAAACTTTTTATTGAATGTCCCAACCAGGAAATTCATACTATAAACATTGTCGGTACAGGAATCTTACTAATATTATAAACGCGAAAGTTTGTAATAATGTATGGATGTCTGGATGTCTGGATGTCTGGATATTTGTTGCTCTTTCACGCAAAAACTACCGAATGGATTGTAATGAAAGTTTACAATAATATAGCTTATACATCAGAATAACACATAGGCTATACTTTTTAAAGATAGTGTGTGAATTGTCCAAAATATAACGATAAATAATTGTCAAGTAAGTCGGGAAAAATCTGCTATCTGCGGGCTATTTTGGCGTACGCGTCACGTACGTCAAACATTTTATGTTTATCCCGCCAATACGGTTAATGGTCCCCTCATATTAATGAACGTATTTAAATAAAGGTTTTGAATCGACAACATATATCCACAATATTCGAACAATTGCGTATTTTACATTTTAAAATGTAGAATAATCAGTAATGAAAAGGGAGTGACATATTTGTTAGTTGTCAAATATTTATGCGTGCGTTCAGAAATTTATCTTTAAACTCCTTGGTTTTACCTGGTATGTTATAAATGAGAAAATAACTATATGACTGTTACGCTTTCACGCCTAAACCATGTGACCGATGTGAACGATTTTTGGTATGGACATAAATGGGACTCTGTGGAATAAAATAGACTGCAACTTATTTTCTTTCTGAACCCAACCCTGTAGTCTACGCGGACGGAGTCGCGGGCAAAAGCTAGTCCTTTATATACCTAATAATTGTGTAGCCCATTGTAAAACAACAAAATTAATTCCCAGATCTAATACTATTAAAGTAAATATTACTCCTGTACAGACTGATTTTAGTATTATAAAAGATTCCTGTTGTAATTTAATTAAGTTTCAAAATATAATGAGTAATGAGCCCCCTCTTAATCTACAAAATATTGATTTAGATATTTTTACTTCAGAAACTAAATCGAAATTAAAATCATTATCTGATGAAGCAGATAGGGTTGCAAAACAACCCTCGATAATTAAATATGGGACCCATTACTCTATCTTAGTTATAATTATTACCTTTTTAATTATTTTAATCCTTTGTATTAAATTGTATAATTTCATTAAATTAAACAGCCGTCTATCCTGTCTTAGACAATCCTCATCTATTCCAATTAATTCATTAAATATCAATTCCAATCAATCAGATCCATTACCTAATTCTGAAACTTCTATTTCCATGCAGATCCTTCATCCCCATACGGAAACCCAAAATCCTTCTCCTAGTATTAGGACCAAAATTTGAGTTCCATATCCTTAAACATCGGCTTCAACCCCAATGTTTAGTCTACCCCGGGGAGGTGTTATAGTTACGTAATGCTCCCTTATCTCCTTACCTTGTATATTCCCTTTTGCCTACTCATCACTCCTAACTATTATAAATATGAGTCTCGCCCGCTCCTTCCAGTTCAGTCTATTTTCCATTTCCACGCTAGACGGCTGTCTCATAATTAATTCCTGTATTTTTATTTTTTTAAAAGCCAATCTCGAAAGTCATAATAACAGTACTTAATAGCTAAAATATGTTATCCTTGTTTATTTTTCAACTATAACAGCAAAATAAAATAACACAACTAGAATAACGTTCTGAAGTAAATGCAAATTTCATTTTGTTTTAGGTACAATATGTCAAGAAGTTGTAAAAACTCCCCAGATATTTTCTGCTACATATGTGGCGAATTCACTTTAAAATCTCAACGGAACACATTGTCGAATTTAGTTAAAAGTGCTTATCAGCAATACTTTGGTCGATGAAAGAGATAAAAATTGGCTCCCGAAAACATGTTGTAACAGTTGCTCAAGAACTTTAAGAGGTTGACTTGCATAAGACCATGCCATTCGCAAAACCAATGCTTTGGCGTGAACTTCAAAACTATGAAAACGATTGTTATTTCTGCATGACCATAAGAAAAGGATTTACGAAAAAAATAAGGATAAAATTCGTTACTCAAACTTCTTTCTTCATGCAAAGCCCTAAAATGCAACATGTCTCTAAAAAATCTTTTCTTGGATTCTCATTTGGATTTCTTTCCCGCTAATCTTGGAAGAGTATCAGATGAACACGGCGAAAGGTTTCATCAAGACATTACTCATAGAAAAAGGCTATAATGGAAAATGGTCACAAGCGATGCTTGCCGATTTCTGTTGGTCGCTTCGTCGCGAAACACCTATAGGAAATATGAATAGGAAGAAAACTACAAAGTGAAATAATATAAACAACCAGCAATGAGAGCATCTAATGATTTGTAACACATTATAACACATTTATCCAACATTTGTATCAGTTGTAATATTTATTTTATATGTTTTTAGCAAAAAAGTGAGTTTTATTTAAAATTACTATTTAAAAAAATTATATGTGATACAGAAGATTTAATACTATATTTCTATTCAGAATCATCTAATTTATCATTCGTTATGTACATGAAATAGAAAGGAGGGATAATTTAATTTTTTTTGCAGACCAGTGTTATTATTGTATAGAAATGTAGATGTTGAACCATTAGTAGTTGTACCGACGAGTATGGAGGCACAGGTAGTTCAAGAGCTATATTTGCAGGATGGTCGAACGTGGAATGATAATTTTTAGGTTTAAGTTTTTTGTATTTAATTGTTTTATTACACCTAAAAAGTTCTTAGGAATTTCTTAGGTGTGTAGTCCGCCAACCCGCACTAGGCCAGCGTGGTGGACTAAGGCCTAAGCCCTCTCAGTTGTAGAGGAGGCCGTGCCCAGCAGTGGGACGTATTTGGGCTGATGATGATGATCGTTATGTCCTTTATAAACAACACATTTTATTTTATCACTGGCCATTGTAACCAAATTAAAAAATAAACATTAAAATCAAAACAAAAACAAACATGTGACATTAGACTGACGCCATCTTGCAAACTAGCCTGTCGCGCCACTGTCGTTGTCTATCTCTCTCGCACCTTCAGCTGTCTCTGTCGGACTACTAGCATCATACTGCAATACTTATAATGATAATGCAAGGCTTAACAATCGAATTAATGTCTGGCAAATTTATTTTAAGTTCTTCTTATCTTTAAATAACATAATATTAAAATTACAGACATTATAAAATACTTTTAAATTTTTATTTAAAAAAAATTAAAAATCGCGTATGGCACATAGTTAGCATTGTCAAAAATGTCTGTCAATAAAAAAAGTATGTCAGGTAGACTTATTTAAAAACAAATAATTAAAAATTACGCCGTCTAAAATGTTTTTAAAATCCAGGATTATTACCTGGACAGGTAGGATACGCACTAATGAACGAACGCAACCGCTACCGCCAGCCAGATAGCCCAGACTCAACCGAAAGTGCAAGAAAGACGACATATCACAAAATCAGCTGACCTAAAATTCTTTCTCGAAAACGTTGCTAGCTCCTATACTAGATATTAAATTACATTTCGTTGATCACTTTTTCATCATTCCTGCCCGCACCGATACTGTAATTAAGTGCTCAGTCTGTGAAACCAATCACACCGAAGGTGTCATCATGGACCAACACCTTTCCGAAAACAGTTAGAGTAAAGGAAAATAACTGTGTCAATCTGACGATTGCTAACACTTCTGAATCCCCAGTTAATATTAGATCTAATCTCAACCTCAATATCATGCCCTTAAATATAGCTGCATTTCGAGTAAATAATAACTCCAAACAGATGACCACACGAACTCAAGAAGTTATTAGTTCCCTCAAAACAGATCATTTGAATAAAGAAGAATCCAATTCTTTAAGGGCGCTATTACATTTTTACGCCAAAATCGGCGCTTTTCAGGTACCGTTTTATTGAATTAAGGAATCGAAATGGTAACAAATTATAAATACAATTAAACTTTAAAGGTAATATATTCATCTATAGAATGCATTAAAAAAAGTATACATGTCTCCATATAAAATATTCACACAGACGATTTTACCAACGCAATGATCGCACAACATTGAGAAAAATAGGATCAAAGTAGGAACCATTTACATTAAAATTACTCAATGTTTCAACTTTAAATATACATAAACTTGCGACCTATATAGTCCTCAATACTTACAATGAACATTTTGCACAAAATATATATATATTTTTTTTTTATAGGCTATTATAACCTTAACGCATGTAAATTTCCCCATACATTTTTCGCCAACCGAGTGCCATTCCGCGGTGAGCCGAACTCTTGAAAGCATGGGTGTATCGCCGTCTCTCGCAAAAATATTACGATAAATTCCAATAAAGTACCTACCTATCGATGTGTGAATGAGCGTAGCAATAGCCGTCCCGTCATACAGCGTTGTTGTTTACAATTTATGAATGAGTTTGTATTTTATCGGACAAGCCATGCTATTGGAATTATAAAAATATTTAAATGATTTTTAAGTATAGTATAAATAATGCTAATGCGTTATGAGTATTTTATAATGTTTTTATACAAAAAAGGGAAATCTAATTGAATGTGAATTTACAGGATTACCAATTATGAATATGTTGTATGCCTCTATGCCCTGTCGTCAAGGTCGCGGATATGTGATTACATTATTTATATGTTGATAATTATTTCTTTTATTTTTTACCGTGTTTTTTATGCTAAGTAGTTTTATCGTAAGTTTTTAGATATCATCAGAATCTTTATAATACTTTTGAGTTGTTTTTTATTTATTTATTCAGATTTGATATTTCTTTTTTTTAGTCTTCCATATTAATTGGTTCATTGGGCTCATTGGTTTCGTTGTCTTGTGCATCATCTAACACAGTTGACAGTGATGTTGAAGGACCGGAAGACGGAGCCGGAAAGTTACTTCTGAAATTCCGCAATAGAAATTTCGGCATCATTATATGGCATAGGCGTTTTTACATTTTAATATAAAAATCAATGTTTTATTTATATATCATTTATAGGCTAAAATACACACATACATAAACTCACGCCTGTATTCCCCGAAGGGGTAGGCAGAGGTGCATTTCTGCACCCACATTTCGCCAAGTATGTATCAGTACCACGTAGTAGGGGGCGAGCCTATTGCCGTTTTTCGGGCACATTTCCAGACTCCGTGCTGTTACCGAGAATTTCCTTATAGAAAAACCCAATAACACTGCCCGACCCGGGAATCGAACCCAGGACCTCTAGATACTTGCGGCACATACTTGTACCGCAAGACCACGAGGCAGTCGTCTAAAATATGAAAGCAAATTTATCAATAGATATTTTGCTCGCGGAGTCAAACTCCTTTCCGCGCTCGGACGTGCATGTGGAAAGACTGACACTTTCACTTTGACTCTTTAACCAAATCCGTCTCTGAATGTATTTGCAACATGGAGCCTTAATAACATAGCATTAGAACCTTCCGGCGATTAAGCGATTATTAATATAAAATTCTAACTTTTTTATTATTACTATTATTATTTAGCAGTTAAGAATTTAAATTATGTGTATAAATTTTGTTTAATATTAAGGTTAGATCAATATATATATATTTAGTTAGTAGGTACTGTAACTGATGTAATGGTGCAAGCGGTGTTTGCCTGGTATTGATTGTTACATTAAGTTCTTTTTTCTTCTTCCATGTTTTATAAAAATGTATAATATAAATGTAAACAATTGTTGGCGAACCAAAATAAACAAATAAATAAAAATTTATTACGAAAACGATTGTTGTGTATTTATGTGTGTGTGGTAACTGGTAATACGATTGATCACGTTGTGGTTTACTGTGGCTAAAAGTTGATATATCGTTCGGACCAAAAGTAAGTACCTACTATTGATACTATAAATAGTATCAATGGATTCGGATTATAAAATATTTATATATATATATATATATATATATATATCGCGAAGGACTTCTTGCGTCTTTGCAAACTACCACCCTGCGGCGTCCACTGAATGTAGTGAGATTTTTAATGTTTTAAATTCGTATGTAAGATGTTTTATTCAGTATCATATCAGTAGTCGACTTCAAATTTCATTTAAACGTTAAATGGTGATAATCAAATTACAGTAGAACTCCAATTATCCGAATTAATGGGGACCGGGACCCATTCGGATAATCGGATTTTTTTTTTAAAAATTGCCATTGGAGAGAATAAAAGGTACGTTTTGATATTGCACTATTTTTTTATTGAATTAAATGAAAGAAACATGAAATTTTCACATGTTTTAAGTATAAATAAAATGTACTTATGTACAAGTTTAGAAATAAAAATCATTGTTTTTTAAACATCTCCGTTAATGTAAGCTGTTTTGCGGTCTTCAACCGTTTTCGGGCAGCCAGGTCACGCATTCGCTTGACGGTGAGCAGTTGCAAGTGGTCACACTCGGGCTGACGCTCCATCCACTTCAAAGCAGTCTCGAGGCCGGCAAATGCTTCACTAGCTGATGGTCCAGCGTCTACTTCAACATCAGCAGAAAGTTCTTCTTCCACTTCCACTTCAACATCTTCTCTCACACTTACAACAATTTCATCGTCATTGAGAATTTGAAAACCAGGGTCAGACGTGTCACAAGCCATCCACTCTCCTACATCTTCAGCACTTACTTCTGTACAACCAGGAATTTTTACAATCATTTTTCTTATTTCCTCTAGTGACAACGCATCTTCATCATCATCATCCTCTCCATATTCTTGTTTCTCATTTTCTTCAGATTCTTTTTTTTTGTTCTTCTCAGACGGTAGGCCTTTCAGTTTATTCCACGCACGTCTTAGCGTCATTGCCGTAACCAAACTCCAAGCTTCCGCTACCATGTAACAGCAGTCCTTTAAATTTATTTTGCTATGATTTGCCAAAACCAATTCTTCATCTTCAGCACCTTCGATCAGCAGTTTTCTCAGCAGTTGCCTTCTGTAATGGCGCTTCATTCTTTTAAACTTTTTGAAGTTTTGAAGTTTAGGTTCAGGATCATAGTCTATAATTTCGTTGTTGTCCACGGGCTCTTCAATTAGCTCCTCATTCAAATCTAAATCAATATCTTCGAGAGATTTTCCTTTGTAAGCGTCTGCTTTTCCATCTTCCATAAGAATGAGAAGCTTTGATATCTTAGCAGTTTGGTATACGTCATCTGGCAACCTGTAAGACTATTTATGGATTTCATTAGTATGGCCCATGAATGTAGCCAGCTGCTCCATATCATTTTCAGACATGCTAAAAATTTGTGTTAAGGTGGCTAAATGTTTTCTTAGCCTTGTAGAGGATATTGCTTTAGGCTGTTTCGCCCCTGATAATTTGGCATGCTTTTCCAAAACTTTGTAGCCATAAATTGTATTGTTATAACCGGGATTACCAAACAAAAATTGATTTGGTGTCGAAGCAAAAAAAATATGCCTAATAGATAATAATAATTTAATATCATCTTGAACTTCTTTATTAAACAGAACTGGTACTCCGCGGCCGCGTTTACCTCTAATGACAACACGTTTAAATTTCTTTACCAGAATCCTTTCTGAGGCAGTAAGCGCACGATCAAACTCTTCATACTTATTATTATCATTATTGTCGCATTCTAAATAATCGTGCACTGTAATTCTTTGAAGTTCTCCAGGCCTGCGCCTATTTAATAATAAAACCCTACAATACACAGTCTCTAAAAGTTGTGTATATGTTTCAGTAGTTTGTAAGCCATCTTTAATTTTTATTGCAGCATCCAAGGATTTTTGATTTAGGTATTCTTTAAGAATTTTTAAATCATTTGCTAAAGGCACAATAGTTATCTTATTCCATTTTTTCTTGTTTAAATCTGTTGCAGCTTGTGTAGACACATCATATCATAATAAGTGATATTTTGTCTGCCCGCATTCGGGGAAATACAGTTTCCTTAAGTTTTTCGTCGATTTTAAGATGACGTATCAGTAGATTTTGAGCCTCAGATTGAATGTTTTTACTTCCTGATTTACCACTACATTTCTTTTTATGTTTCCATAATAGTTTTTTAGAATAGAATCCCAGACACTCTGTACACGGCAAATAATCAGTAAATTTGAATTTTCGCATCGGTTTAGTGACCTCTATTGAATTTACAAGGTAGTTTCCTTTTTTACGTAGAGCTGCAATTAATTGTTTTCTATCAAGACTTTTTTTAGGTTTTGACACAATTTTTTGGACTTCAGTTTCATTAATATGGTGTCGGAATAAATGACGAGCAAAATTTAAAACAAATGACTCACAGTAAAAGCAATAATCTTTATCTCGAACCTTTGAACTTTTGGGTTTTTGCCTTTGGATAATTGTTGTACTATCATTAGAATTATCTTCTATTTCAGGTTCACTATTAATATCGTTAATAATCTCTTCATTTGGTTCTGATTCATTGTAAGGCTGTGGAAATTCCCTACTAACAATTACATTGCAAGGAGAACTGCTTTTACAACTAACTTCACTTAAACTTATGTTATTAGGTGGCTTGAAAGATACATTAGACAATGAATTATTAACATCGAGAGGTATTCCTTGATTTGGTACGAATTCATCTGCTTTATAAGGTTGAAGGAGTTTCCTTTCTATAAATACACTACATGGAGAACCGCTTATGTGACTAATTTCGCTATAATTAAGATTAATAGGCTCCTTGACCGATGAATCGAAGTTCGAAACACATTCTAATGGCGTTGTATTATTCAAAGTTCCAAATTCATTGCGAAAAGAATCATCAGAACTGGTCTGCAACAAAAAAAAAAGCTTATTATATTTTGTTGCACTATACTATTGTTGCTTCGTTAATGTGAAGGTAACAACTTGATTTGTGATATAAGTGTTGTCTATCCCTTGCTGAACATCAAAATTACCTATCCCCGATCTCAATCCTGAATTGGCGCTCGCAAATATTTTTAAGCCACCTAGAAGGTTTCTGACATGGTTTAAGGACTGCTTCGGCTTAGAGTGCTACCGCTTTTGGGATAACAGCCGTTATCATATTATTATTAATGAATTAATGAAGTTTTTAGTTAAACTTACTTCGTGTCTCGGTGGAGTGTAATTAGAACATGTCGCAGAAAAGTCAGATATTGAACCAGATTTTGAATCAGATAATTCCTGTAAACAGAGATACATACAATAAAATACATGATTAACAACACTAAAAGAAGAAATTTAAGATGAACGAGACATCATAGGTACTTTTTTCTTTTTTTAAGAGTGACTAATGTAAAGTTAATGAATAGATAGCAGTAGCTATTAGGTATTCAGCTGGGAAAAACTCGAACCAACACAGGTTGATGTGAACAGGTAAATTCAGAATTGGATAGGTAAGTATGTATAAACAGGTAAGCTCAGAGGCACAGGCTGGTGTGAACAGGTAAGTCCGGAGTTGGACAGGTAATTTTCTTCCTGTCTCTCTGAAAACAAAACAGATATATTTTTATTATTATAAAACAATAAAAATTTTAAATACGCTTGACCCAAAAGCAAACAAAAACAAGAAAGCCTATAAAAAGTAAGACACACACTCAGGTACGCACGCACGCACGCACTCACGCATACACACACAAACACGTCAAACTTATAACACCTCTCTTTTTGCGTCAGGGGTTAAAAATATTTTATATACCTAACTGTAATGACGTTGTCTGATGTCATGTAACTCCATACCAAATTTCATCTAAATCCGTTCAGCCGTTTTTGCGTGAAAGAGTAACAAGCATCCATCCATCCATCCATACTCACACACACCATACCTAAACTTCCGAGGCGCTAACGCACTCGCCCTGAGAAACTCTCTCGTTTATAATAGGTATTAGTACGAAGTAGGATGATATTACGATATAAGAATCAAATAGGTAGGTAAGTAATAAAGAAGCATGTACCTACTTACTTTTGATTATTACTGGTTATTACAAAAACATTCGTCTTCTGGAAAATGATCATAAATGGCATATTCGCAAAATTTACACCACATGAAAGAAGAGTTATAAAGTCTTTTAAAGTCATCGAAATTCATGGGTAGTACAAAGTGTTCAACTACTGAATTAGTAATATTTATACTCGTATCACAATGTATGCACCAATTTAGCAAAATGAAATGCGTTGAATCCCAAGGCCATTGCAGTTTAGCTTTATAAAAATGTATAAAATCATTTCTTTTAAAAAAAGTATCCACATCAATCACAACAACCATTTTTTCAGACAACACACGTTCACTCATAGACAATTTAACGCAAACTAAGCTCATAATATAATATTATAAACAGACAACATGTTTAACTGTAAGTATATAGGTACTTACTAGCTAGATTTATAGGTATTATAATAAGATAAATCGTGTTATAATTTTCATTTAAGTAGTAAAAAGTAAGTACTCACGGTTTGCCAATTTAAGAATCCTTGCACTTCTTTTCATTGTGATTCATATATTATTATAATCACTAACTATATAATAGACCAAATAAATAACCACTTTTAACGCACTTGCAAATAATTCTCTTTGGTGACAATCTTACATCACGGCCGGCACATGTATGTTTGTTTACAAACTTCGGCACGCGTTAGTTAGTCGGAGTTAGTCGGACGCAGCATCATCGGTAAATAGCGCCACGTAAGACGCAACATGTCCTTCAAGATGTGTATATATATATATATATATATATACATATATATATATATAATATTATATTCAGTGTAGGTAATAGATACTTAGTGTCTGTACAAAATGCCTCAATTTATGGTGGCGCAGCACAAGTGTGTGGCATGCGATCCAGAGGTAAAAAGGATATCCAAAATGGACCCTACCACATATTCGGCGATCACGGCCATTGCTCGGAATATTTTTAAAAAAAACAAGCGACGAAATTTTTGTGGTAGATTTAATAGCTTTTGGGGTATTTCAAAAAATTCAAGAATTAGCCCGTAAATTATCTATGCATTCATATAGTTTTGCTCATAATGAAACTACCAACCTGGTTGAAAGTTGTAAGCAGCTCTAGAGTTGCTAAGTACGTAGGCATAAGAGTCATATAGGGGAAGATGTGCAGCTGAAGTCATATCTTTTAATACAGGTATGCTGCAAACATACGTGCATAATAAGTTTATTTTTGGGACAGATGCGATCCCCACAATTATTCATATAGAAAAAATGTGCAAGGAAAGAAACAATAAAAGAAAGAACATGAAAAAGAAGAAAGCCATAAAACTTAGACCTGCCAAAGATCCTCACTATGGTGTGATCTGTCAGAGTCCAGACATGGACCCACCAGAATACAGTCAATGCAAAAGAGGATTTTTTTAAGAATTATGTATTTTCAACAGAAGAAAGAATAAATATTGAAAGAAATACAATTTTTTTACAGAGTGCCAGTCCCCTGTGGCTAGAAACAAGAAGGAAACTTTTGACTGCCTCCTGGAGATAGATTACAATAAAAATGTGCGCGAACTTGCACCGGAAAATTGAACTTACGCGGACCGCTTAAAGTTGCGTTTATCTAAACCGACACCGG
The DNA here is from genome assembly GCA_907164795.1 of Hemaris fuciformis. Taxonomy (NCBI): domain Eukaryota; kingdom Metazoa; phylum Arthropoda; class Insecta; order Lepidoptera; family Sphingidae; genus Hemaris; species Hemaris fuciformis. The sequence goes on along the minus strand of OU015455.1, from coordinate 7,227,507 downwards.
CAATGGAGTCGCGCGCGCCGCTGCCGTGTGTTGTAGCATACCCCACCGCTGAGCAATCAGCTGAGTTCGCGTCATCATCTGCAACGAAGCAGGCGCTAATGAAAGCGATTAAGCCGAGTGACGACGGGTTTCAAATTGTAGGCGTTAAAAAAACCGCGAAATCTGGAGTCGTGCTTCGTGTCGCGAATGAGTCACAAATTCAAAAATTGCAATCTGTAGACGCAATAAAATCTGCCGGTTTGCGTTTAGAAAAACCAAAAGGCCGTCGACCCCGTCTTTTAGTTAAAGACGTACCAGCTTCAATGGAAGATCGCGTTTTCATAAATTCACTTTATAAGCAGAATATTAAGAACGAGTTACCGATTAAAGAGGACGATTTTGTTAAATCCGTTAGAATTGTCCGTAGGCGCGTCTTAGATAACGATCGGAAATGGATAGGGATCGAATTAGACGCGGACGAGCGTAAACATCTTGGGACCACCAAAGATAAGTTGTTTATTGACTGGGTGACGTGCCGATTTGTTGATGACGTCGAGATTGTCCGTTGTCTTAATTGTCAACAATACGGGCATGTCCGTAAATTTTGCACCACGAAATCCCCAACTTGCGCGTTGTGTGCCGGCGAACACGAATCAAAATCTTGTCCCCATAAGGCTGATGCCGCTTTTAAAGCGTAGAGTCAGGTGCCACACTATCAACAACAAAGAAGAGATGAAACGCTGCCTGCGCCTCGAATGGAATGCTATAACTACAGAAGACTGTAAAAAATTAGTAAGCTCTATTCCAAAAATAATATCTGTTTTGATTAAAGCTAAGGGTGGACCCACTAAATATTGATTTTTTAGCAATAAATAACAGTATGATGTATGATACTCTTCACAAAATCGAGAGATGGCATGGGTGCTCAATACTTTTTGGCAAGGCTGTATATTGCAAGAATTAACAAACTTACAAAAGCCTGGGAATAAACTGTGCGATTTATCTGAAAGTAAAATATTAAATAATAAATACACCCAACAGTCATACATAGTTCTGACTCCACACTAGGATACAATTCCTGTGTCATGGATGCCGGAAACTACGAGACTTTTCAGTCTCGCAAAAACCCACAAGAAATGTGGATCGCACAAACATTTGTCTCCGTGCGGGAATCGAACCCGCGCGGCCTCGTTTCGCAAGCTGGTGTCTAGCCAACTATGCCACGGGGCTGTCAAATAATGAAATAGGTTTATTTATTATCTGGGTATTTGATTGATTTGATGATTAAATGATAATGTTGATGATTATGCAAAGGGAAGGCACGGATTTCTGCAACACAGTTTCTACTAGTGCAGAAGTCAGGGAATTATTTTATGTTGTATATTTTGACTGCCTCGTGGTCTCGCGGCACAAGTATGTGCCGTGCGATCTAGAGGTCCTGGGTTCGATTCCCTTGTCGGGCAGTGTTATTGGGTTTTTCCATTGGGAAATTCTCAGTAGCAGCACGGAGTCTGGAATTGTGCCCGAAAAGCGGCAATAGGCTCGCCCCCTATTACGTGGGACTGATACATACGTGGCGAAATGTGGGTGCAGAAATGCACCTCTGCCTACCCCTTCGGGGAATACAGGCGTGAGGTTATGTATGTTTGTATGTATATTTTGCCAGTGACCAATAAAATAATTTATTATTTATTATTATTATTTATATAGGTACACATATATGAATAAATACTATACATGAAAAAAAAACATAATTATTTTATCATTTAAACATTGAACGCATAACTCAACAAATCATGTTTATACCTATTTACGTAAAAATGGCGCGCGGTACTGCTGTGCATCGAATTGTCGGATCGACCGCGACAGAGAAGTGTGATTTGCGCGGGAAGCGAAGGGCAAGTGCTAAGTGGTCGGCGACACCGCGGTGAATTGAATTCGAATGTGTGCGTGCGGCCACGGCGTAGTGTGGTGGTGTGTGTGCGCGTGCGGCGGGGTATCGCTGTGAGCGCCGCGGAGCCCGCGGATTGACGAAATCGAGCGCCTCGAAAATGTAATAGCGCCCTTAATAGACCTGTGTTCACAATACTCAGACATTTTCCATTTACCGGATGATCGACTCACTCATACAACAGCATTACATCATAAAATAATACCGGTGTTCAAGTTCATACCAAATCTTATCGTTTCCGGAATGCCATAAGAAAGAAGTCGAGACACAGATCCAAAAGATGCTTGACCAAAATATTATTGAAGCATTCTGTTCACCTTGGAGCTCACCAATATGGGTAGTATCCAAAAAGGCGGACTCACAAGGACGGCCTCAATGGAGAGTCGTAATTGACTATCGTAAATTAAATAACACGATTGGCGAAACTTACCCAATTCCTCAGATTAATGAAATTCTCGACCAACTAGGGAAAAGTAAATATTTTTCGAAGCTCGATTTGTGCTCAGGTTTACACCAAATGCTTATGTCTCCTGCAGATGCTCCCAAAACAGCCTTCTCCTTACCCCAAGGTCACTTTCAATTTAATAGAATGCCAATTGGGCTGAAAAGTGCCACGTCTACGTTTCAAAAACTTATGAACAATTGTCTCTCCGGGCTTCAAGGTAACGGATGTTTTGTTTACCTTGACGACATCGTCTGCTACTCTTATGACCTAAGATCACACATAGATAACCTTCGAAACGTTTTTGACAGACTTAGGTCCTATAATTTGAAACTCCAACCCGACAAATGTCAATTCCTAAGTAAAGAAGTCACGTACCTAGGCCATGTAATCGGTGACGATGGTGTCAAGCCCAATCCCGAAAAGGTAAAATCTGTAACAGAACGTAAGGATGACCGATGCGGGGGTGAGAAACCCAGGTAGTATAAGAACGAATTGTATGGGGCTCGAAAGGGAATCCCAAACTAACTTTGATGTAAGACAATCCTCTGTCATTTTATCTCTGTAATATTTACTTTAAATAAATACTCACTTGATTTTTAACCGCCCCGTGATTCCTTAATTAATCTTAGTATCCTTAAAATCCGATACAACATGATTGAATAACGTGACAAGAATTTTGATGAGAGATGTCAAGGCTAGGTGGCACCGTAAGAAGGATCGGGTAGAAACATTACTGTAATTATGTTATAACTCATCTATTGGCAAAATTATTACTATCGTGGAACTAGACGATTGTTGCCATTTTAAAGAAATATAATACATTTATTCAACCAGCAGGAAAAAGCGAGAGGATTATCTACTGTGTTTGGTTTTCATGAAATATGTAGTAATATGTTAATGCTATCCTCAATGCATAATGAAGCAAAAATTAGTGATAGTGCAAAGAAAAAAAAACGAAATTATTGAATTTTATAACTGAACAAAAGCTGGAGTGGACAGTATGGATAAAATGCTTGAGATGTATATACTACAAAAAGATCTACTCAAAGATGACCTTAAGCATTTTTCTATAATAATCTTGATGTCGCTTGACTTGCAGCATATATTCTGTATACTAATCTACGATGTTAAATTTCCATAAGAGAAAGTATTAATAAGTATTGAAAGTATTCAGAAGTACCTATTAAAAAGAATTCAAATCTAATCATTTTCAATACTATTCAATTCTTGTTTATAATCAGGGCCGGTGAACCTTTTTTCGGAATTTTCTATGAAAAAGTCTTCAGAACTTTAAAACTTTATTTTTAAAGACTTTTATAGTTATTTTAGAGAAAATGCCGAAAAAAATCCTGGGACTCTACAATTGGTTTTATTAAAATAATAACAGTATGAACGGAAGAAATATTTATTTACCTTCATTAATACGTCGTGTCAACAGTTTCGTTGCAAAAACCATGTCTGCAAGATAACGAGAAAATATTTTATAAAAATAATTAAATTATGAATTTAATTGTGATGCAATTGAATATTTCCCCATGGATGCACGCTTGTAAATTTCTTCACTCACTTTAATTTCATATACAGTATTAGTTTCACATTGCAACAAACACAATTTCTGTAGATGGTTCATGTTTTTTTTTTGTATTTAACACTGAGAGCACCTTAGCTTACCTCGAAACCGCCAGTACTCACAGTACAAAAATGGCGACTATTAATGACGTCATATATTTCACTATTATTTTTCTTAATTGCTAAGGTTGCCAACATTTTCTCAGCGAAATACAGTAATTTTCAAAATAAGTTTTAAAAAATATAGTAAACTTCTAAGAATATAGTACCTACACATGTAAAAAATATAATTGTGATGAAATTGAATATTTAATTTCATATAAAGTATTGGTTTTACACTGCAACAAACACAATTCCTTTAGATGCTCCATGTTTATTCAATAATAATAATGCATAGTGGAAGTTTTTAAATTTCTGGGCTCGATTGAAACCTTTCCTTGAGACAGGGATACTATTGACACGGCAATTGGAGTGTTGGCAAAAAAAACACGGTACACGGCAGAACGTTCATTGCCGTGACATAAAACACGGCACGGCAAACACTAATGCAAAACCGAATGCAACAGCTAAAATCATTATAACAAAATAAATAATATCTACAATAAAAAGCACATTACTTGCGAAACAATACATTCAGGCACACGGAAATTGCACAAACATTAAACCAACAAAAGAAATGATAAATTTATGAAAGATAGAGAGATAGCTCTATCTGCACTCGCAAAATACAATTTAAGAAAAGAGGAAGAAGAAGAAATAACTAGTGATATTAAAAAAATCTGTCGAATAAATCATCTAGATATTGTATTTTTTGTTTCATTTTTGTCGTTCTACAACTTTAAGTGGGTATATTAGAGCATATGAAAACAAAAGTATACATTTTGATAAGAATTTAATGCATTTTGTAAAAAAAAATTAAACACAGCAATTTCTCAATTTTTTTAAAAAAACACGGCAATCAGACATCCAAAACACAGCATTCAATTTCTCTCTGAACAGTGTGCAATCGGGAGTGCGGTGATGCACACTTAGTAAAAAGTAATAATAGTAGTAAAAAGTAATAGTAATAAAAAGTAAATTATAATAATTTATTTTTATTATAATAACATATTTTATTTATTATCTTTATTATTTTATAATATTGTGTGTGATAATTAATTTATTTTAAATTATATTATGATAAACTTGTACAGTTTTTTTTTACGAAGGACGGAAGTACGAACATCAAACGTTGTTAATTGTTTACGTTTACTTGTCAGTTCACACTTCACACACAGTTGTTATTGAGCGAAAGAACCAAGTTAAATAGAATTTGTTGTGGTATGCTTATTGTTAATCCTTGTGGCGACTTAAAGTGTGTGCATGTTTTGCTCTTCGAAGATAAGGTAAATTCATTAAATTATACTGTGAAAAAACGGCTCGTAACTTGTCCAAAACCTTTATGCCAGACTCGAGTATTTCTCTAATTGTTAAAAATTATGAGCGACGCTTAATATATCCGAGTTAGTGCACATCAGGGCTGCCAGATTGTATAATTGGATACAAAATATGTATAATCGGATGGTGTATTGTATCCATGACCATTTCAAAAACATACGGAATGAAATCAAACTGTCCAAAAGTTAGGGTAACTAAAATAAAAACAAGAGCTACTGTCCAGTCTCTAGTTTTCGAGCATTTATCTAGGTAGGGTAACTGACATTCTAAAAAAAGTCCCGAATCCCGACTTTTCGGCCATTTATCTAAGTAAACATTTAAAAAAAAACAAGAGCTACTCTCGAGTCTCGAATTTTCGATCATTTATGTAGGTAACTAAAATTCTAAAAAAACAAGAGCTAAATTACAGAATGGTTATGTATAATGCGATCAAATTTGTATAATTGCATATACTAAACCGTATAGCTGCGATTTATTTGCTGGCAGCCCTGGTACACATAATAGTTGAATGTTCCCATACGAATAGGTTATATTATGTTTGTGTTGCATATTTTATATAATGGTTAAAATTCTTGTAGAATGCATACAATTTTACAACATCACATACTTTGATTTCTTTTTATAAATATTGTAAACAATTGTTCACCAAAAAAACTTGCATTCATGGTCATGACATGAAAATTGACTTACGAGTATAGGTATTTTATAGAATTTGACTCTACTTTTTAATTATGTGGTTTGAAACCAATTCGAGTCGAGTTATTTGTCTAATGAAATTCAATATGATATGATTTATTCCGTGGCTAATGTTTTAACATCTCGCATTCAAATCTAGAGAGACACAACGTTTGTGCAAAATTTGGATATTATTGTGCTAATAATTTTCGCCGACATTTTATGGTTTTTAATAATTTGCGGTAGGTATATTATTTATTAGTTCTCTGACTTTCAGAACCAAAAAATACACAATAAAAACTGTAATAAAAATTTGGGCTTGCCCTAATGAGAGACCCTAGGCACGCCACTGTATGAAACATGAACTAAAATGGTAGTTTTTGGAATAAAGATTTTATGAAGACTTTGAAGATTGAAGATTTTATATAAGATTTTATATACTAAACCGTCAAACGTGGCAACATTACCATATTTTTTGACACTTTAGGAAATTATAACAGCACAGAGCTAGTTACTTAGATTTTTATTGATCCAATCTGTAAAGCAAGCACGTATACATTAGTTAACCCATCGAATTCATCTAAATCGGACATAGAATCATTATAATATCCATTATTAAGAGCTAGGTAAACTTGACTTGATTTTGGCAACTTTACCTTGTCTACATTTTATATGAAATAATCATCTAAGAAGTTAGGCAATATAAAGTTACCATTATTTCTTGAGCTAAATTAATGATTTTGCTGTTATGGAAGCTTCTTACTGTTTATTTTAGCCTTAGCAACACTTAGGTAAAGATGCCCCATGATTTTTTAAATTGTCATAGAATCAAGCGGTTGTTGCTAGGGTTGTCTAATCACTTGGTAAGTTACAAAATTAAACAATTATCTTGTGAATATTTTTTATTAGCCAGGTACATCGTTATTCATTATTGAAATGGTACAAATGTAACAAAAATGAATTTATTTAAAACATAATATTGCTTCTCACAATTTTTAGAACTCAAGCATTCAACAAATTATCAACAAATATAAAAAAAGCCTCTGAAATGTTTACATTAAAGTAATAGGTACCTAGTATGATAGTTACTCACTTATTTAAAAAACTTTCGTACCTACTTATTTGAAATGGCACAATTTAATAACAATACAAATAAAATACTTATGTCTTATAAGCTACCACAGTCAGTAATACACTAAATCATCATCCTCTAAAAATACAAATCCAGTCTCAAGTTCGTTTAAAGGCATTAGATGCAGTTCTTTCACAATCATTTCTTAATTTATAGTATCAATGTTTTTTTTTTCTTTGGTTGAATAAATTTTGTATTATCGTTTTTCCAGATCGCTTCAAATAAGAAACGTGGTATTTGTTTTCTAGTTTTGCATAAATTTTGCCAACAAAGTACAGAACTTTCTTTTGTAGTATGTATCGGACTAATATACGAGTATAATCATTAATATTATATGATATCGAAGTATTTTTCTCAGGCTCCTTACTGCAACCTGCATCTAATTCGCTATTGGTTGTCATATTGTGAGACTGAGATTTTGACGGCCTAATTAGTTTAGATTTATCAGTTTTTATAATTTCTGAGCTTTCTTATTTTATTGTTCCAATCTTCTCAGACGTGCAAATGGTCCAAATTTCCATCCATCAGCCAATGGAGGTCCACTGCCTGGACATAGGCCTCTCCTAATGACTTCCACAGGGACCTGTTGGAAGCAGCCTGCATCCAGCGACGTCCCGCGACCTTTACCAGGTCGTCCGACTATCTTGTCGGAGTCGGTCCAAATTTACTCAAATCGAAATATGCCTGATTTTCAGCTGTATTTTTTATATCAGATAATACGGTAATTTTAGTCAAAGTCAATAAGCGACATAGTCAAGTCAATAGGTGACACAGAAACGTTGAATACGATAATTTTTAAACGAAACTGCAAAAACGGTCATTGGGCCGCGCATGGTAGGTTTAGTGTTAACCAAAAATTGTTGGCACAAAAATAAAAATCAGATAATAATGGTTTGCAGCTTTTTCAGTTAAATTGGTATATTGATTCAGGTGCATCAATGGATATGACTATGCACAAGGATTGGCTACAGACCTTAACCTCACCACCTGTCAAAAGTGTTCGGATTGCAGACAATAAAGTTCTACAAGTTGAATAGTGGTGATGTGACTATCAGAGTACCAGATTCACAAGGATTTGTAAATAAAATACAGGTGAGAAATGTGATTTACATACCAGAGTTATCGACAAATCTTTTACCTGTCAGTAAAATGATTTGAAATGGATGCAAAGTTCAATTTGATGTAAACAGTTGCAATATATTTAATAACAGTGGACAAAAAGTGTCATATGCCAAGCAAATAAATACATATATACATACATAAACTCACGCCTCTATTCCCAGGGTAGGCAGAGGTGCATTTCTGCAACCACATTTCGCCAGGTATGTATCAGTCCCACGTAATGTAAATAAATAAAAGCAAATAAATGATATGTATTAACTAAGTGTGATTCATAATGAAGGTCATGCCATGCCTGTTGTTACTGAGAACGATAATTATTTATCGCTCCAGCGAATGGGCCATTTAAACTTTTGTGATTTGGAAAAATACTGAAATGTACTACTGGTGTAAAATTGTCTCCGTTAAAAGAAAAGGTTACTTGCATATGTCGCATTAAAGGAAAACAGTCGAGACAGTCGTTTCCAAGTGAAGGCTCCCGGGCAACTGAGTTGCTAGAAGTCATCCACACACACTGTATGTGGACCGATGCAGACTGCAACACTTGGTGGTTCAAGGTATTTTGTTAGTTTTATAGATGATTTCTCACGTAAAGTAGCTACATGTTTTTCCAATAAAAAATAATTGTGAAGTTCTTGAAAAAATTATTGAATTTAAAAACAGAGCAGAAAATCAATTCAATAAAAAATTTAAAATAATCAGGTCTGACAATGTCTCAGACCAGAGGTGTCGGTTTGGCTCAAAATTGAGCTTAAATTTTACGTCTATTATAACCGGACGGATTTGTTAATGCAGTTATCTCTGCAGCCCACTCTACATCACTAACGCTGTAGCGGTTACTCCACTGAAACTGATGACGTGTCTTCGCTGATTGGCTTCTGACAATCTTCGTATATACAGTGGATAACAGGATCTGAGAGATGTTGGCGTTTCTCCCAGAAGACTGATCACGCCAAGGCAGACGGAACTGGGGTCCAGGTGAAGAGTAGTCCAAAACTCTTTGACATCGCCGGATGGATGGCAGCTACGGGTGTATTCTTCAAGGGTACCCGTCAGAGGTGGACATCTCAAGTCGCCCATGTCGTTGCTCAACAGCATTGCGATGGTACCAGGTGCGTCGTAATCAATCTGTCCGCCGATCAACTTCGGAATGTGTTTCTCAACGAAGTGTAGGACGTTAGATACATCTGATATATCACGAAACAGGTCCACAGAGGTGTAGCCCGGTGGTATTATATCATCTGCGTTTGTCAACAAACGTCCAGCAAACAGACACGCAGGTATCGGATTGTTTCGGATGAACTCATCCCTAATCTCTCTAGGTGTTCGGACATCTTGGAGTGACATTACGACAGCTCGAAGATTCGAAAGTGTCACTACGAGTGGAGATGGAACTAGGTGTCCGTGCTCATCTGTCTCATCTCTCGCCATGACGGGGAGATAGGTTTCATCCCCGTGTTTAAGTATACCAAAGGTAGATAGTATACTGAAGAGAGGTTCAGGAGCAATGGTCGCTGTGTTCATGACCTCAATCCACTCAGGGCTGAGTAGAAAGTCTCGGCAGTCATGCGGTAGCGGATTGACCGCCGGGAATCTTGTTTTCGACCTTCTCATCTTCGCTTCAAAAATTCCTAGGAAACAGCGGTAGATAGCGTGGATGGATGGTTTCTCAAAGCCGTGATAGCTAGAGATAGCTTTTGCAAAAGCACAAGCGGCAAAACCAACGCCTCTAGATGTTATTGGTACTGGAATAGGTTGATGTGTCGACACTGTTCCAAGGTGACCAACAGCTCCAGCAGCATCAGTAACGCCAGCGAATAATTTAGATCTTATTCCATTAGGGCCAACGCCTAGGCCCGCCATCTTCGCCTTCGTCCGCGCATCAGAATACTCAGTACCTTTCAGTTCCCGGTAATCAGCAGCCCGTTCTTTCTGATGTTGTTTCCTATTCTTTCTTTTCTTTGAAGTGGTAGTTTGGGTGTTGGCTGACGCCCCCTGCCCATTCGGTAAGCTTTCTGAATTCATAGTGACTTCAGCAGGCCTTCCCACCACGGTATCCCCTGCCTGTCGTAGAAGGCGACTCAAAGGGGTCCTTGGGGTCGCTGGACGCGCTGCGGGGGCAGTGCGTCCACATAGGTGACCCCGAGAGAGCGGCGGTACGGTGGCCTGTGACCGTCGCGGGCGCCCAAATCGAGTAAGTGGGGGTTTACACCTCTTAAAAATCTGAGAGGGCCGAGACGCTCTCGTCTCGGAAGCGCACTGGGCGGCTGCGGAATCATTGTGGGCGCCTCTCGCCCACGCACCGTGGTCGCCCAACTCGGCGCGGAGATGGCCACCGGGGGGTTTTGGTCGGTATGCCGGTGTAGGTTAGGGTAGGTTAGGGACCCAGCCCGGCACTAACATCTGCGTGGACGTGACGCCGCCACGCGCCGGGCTGGAAGGCCGGTGACCCCGACATACGCTTCCCGCCCCCCTTCCCCCCAGGGGTGGTGGGAGGTAGAGCCATAAGCAGCTGTCAAAGAGTACATAAACAGAAATTTTGAAAAATATTTAAATAGGTATGGTATACTGCATCAAACCAGCAATCCATACACGCCCGAACAAAACGGCCTAAGTGAGCGCATGAACAGAACCATTATTGAAAGATCTAAATAATAGAGGAAAAACCTAGTTTCTCATAACTTCGGTCCAAGGGGGAAGGCATTATATTCCCATCACTAGTATCGTTATATTCCCATCACTAGTATTAAGAATAGTCTTGCTGAATTGCACCTGAAGGCACATAACGCCACCAAAGTAGTCTAAACACATAGTCAGCACAGATAACGGAGGCTGGTGTTGAACGCCTCAAGTACTTATAAGTTAGTTATAATTTAGTCTTAATTAATACTTTGAGTAATAAACTCGTCTTCAAATATTAATTCGTGTTTTTAATAAAAATAGCAGACAAATCTGCTCTCCTCTGTGCTTACCATGGCCATGTATCTTCCATTTTAAGATACGGCCTAATATTTTGGGGAAATTCCCCCAACAGAGAGCTGGCGTTTAGGGCTCAAAAACTATGCATTCGAGCAATCACAAACATTGACTCAACCGACTCCTGCATACCATATTTTAAACAACTTAAGATACTCCCACTTCCGTGTATGTTTATCTATGAATGTGCTATTTTTGCAAGAACAAATATCCACCTTTTTAAATTTAGTAACCGACCCAGACGCAATGATAAGATGACATATATACCCTTCGATCAAATATACACTAGATTGAGGATCGCGAACAAAATCACTTGTCTTAAGTGGCCGAGGTTGCTTATACTTACACATTTGTGTTTCGTACTACGATATGTACAAAAAAGTATTAAACTCCAGGAAACAATAAACCTTATTTCTTTACAATAAGATTTAACAAAGCTTATAATATATTTATATTTAAGACGTTATGTCATTGAAAACGAGGAAATAAAAATGCCATTTTAAAAGAAAGTCTTTAATAAATGAGTACAAATATTCTAAAATAAAACGACACTGTTAGGCAATAAGATTGAAAATAATTTGTTGAAATTCGGCGCTCACGCTGTTTTAGAACTAAATAGTTTTTGAAGCGTCCACTTCGAACAGAGTCATTGTAGAAAGACATGGAGTGGCTGTTTTTTGTTATGTTTAGGCTTACTTCGTAAGTGTATTATATTCGGTTATATTTGGTAGCAAAAGTAGAAATCGTTGTTGATCACGCCACAGGTTTTGGTATCGAGAAATAATAATTAAAATGAAAACTGCAATTAAAAAACTTAAAAAAAATAATTTTAATACACCCAACAGTCACATACATAGTTCTGATCCCACACTAAGATACAAGTCTATTGTCGTGGGTATCAGAAACTACGAGAGACTTTTCGGTCTCACATACACCCAGACCAGAAACAAATATTTGTGGGTCACACAAACATTTGTCTCGGTCGGGATCGCCGATCGAACCCGCGGCCTCTCGTTTCGCAAGCTGGTGTCTAGCCAACTGCGCCACGGGGCTGTCAAATATTATAATTGAAATCATTATGCTCAGACATTTACATATTGTTGATTTTTTACAAGGCTTGTAAAATTCTTCTCCTCGTTCTCTTGCAACTATTGATACCCATTCTGCACAGCGAAATGGATTGCTAGGGAAATTAAAAAAAAGGCTAGTTCTACTCAACTCCATTCTTGTTCTACTATAACCAATTTTGGACATAGGTTGGCGCATTGTACCAAACATTGGTGAAACAATAATATTATTTGTCAATTTGCTCATATTTATGTCTAATTCTCTATTTATATTTTAAAAATAAATATTTATTGACATAAACTTGCCGAAAAAAAGATATTCCCTCCGATTTTTTTGTATTCCGATGATTATTTTCACAACTTTTAAACGCGCACTGCGGCATGTTGACGTGTTAGCGTTGGCGACGATTGGACCATACTGATTTGAAATAAGACCACATTTTTTGTTGTGCTCTTATTTTTCGGGCCGTTTTTGAAGCGCTCATCGGAAATCTAGTATATATTTGATCGAAGTATATACCCCACAAAACTGCATTATTTCATAAGAGTGTGTTCCACCTGGTTCCTCAAATATTTAATAGGCTACCGAAGTCCATTAGAGAATTGAATGACATTAATAATTATAAAGGTGCATTGTTTAAATTTTTATTGAATAAATGTTATTATAATTTAAATGATTTTCTTAGTATTAATTGAGATGAAGTAATGCTTTTGGTTTGTTTTTATAGTGTAATATAGTTCTAAAGTTAGATTTACATTAGATTTAAGTTACATTATTGTATGCCAACACGGCGGGTCATAGTTGTAACATTCCTATGCACCACAATAAAATATATTTGAATTTGAATTTAAAAAGACTCCCTCGCGCTCCCGAAACTTATCATAACTTTTTTATTAGGTATTTATTTATTTATTTACACTGTTTACTTTTTTATATAATAATAATACAATGCTATACGAAATAAAGTAAATTTTACTATGTTCACTTGTCGTGGTGTTAATACAATGTTCATCACACATACTGAACATACCCGGATGACCGAGCTTTGCTCGGTTTTTTTTTATTGTGTTTTTTGGAAATTATATTTAAGTACGAATTACTAATAAAATGATGAAATATGAATAATGTTACTTAACAACGCCATCTGCTGTTGTGTCGTTAAAGCAATTAGTTGCTCACAAAAAATAGTATTATTATCGCCAATAGATGTCATACTCAACGCCTCCTTATTGTTATTTTTCTTCCAAATGACATTTTCTAAAAATGATTCCTAGCTAGATCGATTTATCGCCCCCGAAACCCCCTATATACTAAATTTTATGAAAATCGTTGGAGCCGATTCCGAGATTCCAATATACGAGGGCAGTCCGATAAGTACTTAGCCTACAAAAGAAAAACGAAAATTTTGGAAAAGTGGCGATTTATTTCTCATCACAGTCTTCTTTCAACTCGATTCACTTGACCCAGCGATGCTCCAACTTCTTTAAGCTGTCTGAAAAGAACGTTTTCTGGAGGTCTACAAAGTAGGCCTCCGTGGCGGCGATAACCTCCTCATTCGACTCAAATTTCTGTCCGGCGACGGACTTTTTCAAGTTTGGAAACAAAAAGAAGTCACACGGGGCCTAATCTGGAGAATACGGTAGATGGAGCAGCTGTTCGTAGCCTAATGTGACCAATTTGGCCGTTGCGACGGCGGAGGTGTGAGCCGGTGCGTTGTCATGGTGGAAGAGCACTTTTTTCTTCGCCAAATGGAGCCGTTTTTTTCTACAATTCAGCGTTGAATCGGCCCAATAGTTCGGCATAGTAGAGCCCTGTGACCGTTTTGCCCTTCTCCAGGTAGTCGATGTAAATCACACCTTGTGAAACCTAGAAAACGGTGGCCATCACCTTTTCGGCCGATGGGACAGTGTTCGCCTTCTTCGGAGCACATTCGCCGGGTAAAGTCCACTGTTTCGACTGTTTATTGGTCTCTGGTGTGTACCAGTGAATCCATGTTTCGTCGACGGTCACGAAACGACGCAGAAACCCCTTCGGATTGCACCTAAACAGTGTCAAACACTGCTCTGAAGTTGTGTCACTGATGCGCTTGTCGTCCGAAGTGAGCAAACGCGGCAGCCATCGAGCCGACAGCTTTCTCATGCCCAATATTTCATGCAGGATATGACCCACGCGGTCTTTTGAGATGCCTACTGTCTCAGCTATCTCGCGCACCTTCAATCGGCGGTCTGCCAATACAAGATCGGGCCTTTTCTCACGTTATCCTCCGTGGTAGCCGTTTTTGGGGCACCTGGGCGTGGCTCATCAAAAACTGACGTGCGACCACGTTGAAACTCGTTAAACCAATTTTTGACGGTCGCCATTGAAGGAGAAGAGTCACCGTAAACAGCATCCAAGCTCTCTTTGATGTCGCTGCGCGATTTCCCTTCCAAAAACAAGAATCAAATCACCGGCCGATATTGCTCTTTTTCCATTTTTCTAAAATCCGCGGATACGTCCGCTTACACACGCGGTCAAAACAAAACTACAAATCCAATACGGCTGAAATTTTGACAAAAGCCGTCTACGAAGATGTGCTACATGATGGTAAATTTATCTTACGATAGAGGTGCCATCGGGCGGTGAGGCTAAGTACTTATCGGACTGCCCTCGTACTTTGCAAAACTCGTTTCCAAAGCTACCTGGGTCTACTTTTGCGTAATGAGCTTATATGCTCGCCTCATTACTCTGAAACAGGAAGAAGGAACCTCGACTTATGACGAGGACTCCTTTGCCGGACAAATCCTCTCGGGCAACCACCAGCTGCCAGCACCGATCGAGGCGTATATTAAAGCCTTGGGGCATGTAGTTGATAGCACCGCTATCAGATACAAGCTTAGAACACCTGCTTGGCCTAGTGAAACTGGTGATTTTGGCCGCGTCAGTCGTGATACACATTGGAAATACATGTCTATGCCATGTCCCTATGTGTGCAGACAGAGAATTCAAGAGGATATGAGAGTAACAATCACTCCCGGACCACGAGAATGGAACTTACCCGCTGAACTTCGCCCAGTCGAAGAAGGCGCAGGTACCCCAACCAGGAATTGTCTTGGATGGGCTCGCGCTGCTACGTTGACTACCGATCAACTAGCCTTCCTAGAGAGCGCAAATATAATGGAGGATGCCTTTCCAACCAAATTTGCTCGTTTCCAGTATAATTCAGACCTCTATGAGAAGGTCTCTCTGGCACTCAACAAGACTGAGGAGAAGATCAAAATCGTCCCTCAAGTCAAGAAGAATGCTGAGGGAGCACTTGCTCTGGTCTGCTGGTCACAAATAGAGCAGGTTGAACAAGACACATCTCCGAAATGATGAGGCATTTCTCAAGACTTCAGACACTGCTTACTTCAACCGGAAAGAAAAAGATAAGGTACTGGTGTTTGTTACAATTGTCTTCAAAGTGAATAAAAAAAAACCTCACAAAACGAGAAAAATATCTTATATCTTTAAATGAGCAATTCTTGTATATATATATATATATATATATATATATATATATATTATATATGTATATATATATATATATATATACAAGAATTGCTCAATATGAATTGCTATATATACGAGGGCAGTCCGATAAGTACTTAGCCTCACCGCCCGATGGCACCACTATCGTAAGATAAATTTACCATCATGTAGCACATCTTCGTAGACGGCTATTGTCAAAATTTCAGCCGAATTGGATTTGTAGTTTTGTTTTGACCGCGTGTGTAAGCGGACGTGTCCGCGGATTTTCGAAAAATGGAAAAAGAGCAATATCGGCCGGTGATTTGATTCTTGTTTTTGGAAGGGAAATCGCGCAGCGATATCAAAAAGCGCTTGGATGCTGTTTACGGTGACTCTTCTCCTTCAATGGCGACCGTCAAAAATTGGTTTAACGAGTTTCAACGTGGTCGCACGTCAGTTTTTGATGAGCCACGCCCAGGTGCCCCAAAAACGGCTACCACGGAGGATAACGTGAGAAAAGTCCCGATCTTGTATTGGCAGACCGCCGATTGAAGGTGCGCGAGATAGCTGAGACAGTAGGCATCTTAAAAGACCGCGTGGGTCATATCCTGCATGAAATATTGGGCATGAGAAAGCTGTCGGCTCGATGGCTGCCGCGTTTGCTCACTTCGGACGACAAGCGCATCAGTGACACAACTTCAGAGCAGTGTTTGACACTGTTTAGGTGCAATCCGAAGGGGTTTCTGCGTCGTTTCGTGACCGTCGACGAAACATGGATTCACTGGTACACACCAGAGACCAATAAACAGTCGAAACAGTGGACTTTACCCGGCGAATGTGCTCCGAAGAAGGCGAACACTGTCCCATCGGCCGAAAAGGTGATGGCCACCGTTTTCTAGGTTTCACAAGGTGTGATTTACATCGACTACCTGGAGAAGGGCAAAACGGTCACAGGGCTCTACTATGCCGAACTATTGGGCCGATTCAACGCTGAATTGTAGAAAAAACGGCTCCATTTGGCGAAGAAAAAAGTGCTCTTCCACCATGACAACGCACCGGCTCACACCTCCGCCGTCGCAACGGCCAAATTGGTCACATTAGGCTACGAACAGCTGCTCCATCTACCGTATTCTCCAGATTAGGCCCCGTGTGACTTCTTTTTGTTTCCAAACTTGAAAAAGTCCGTCGCCGGACAGAAATTTGAGTCGAATGAGGAGGTTATCGCCGCCACGGAGGCCTACTTTGTAGACCTCCAGAAAACGTTCTTTTCAGACAGCTTAAAGAAGTTGGAGCATCGCTGGGTCAAGTGAATCGAGTTGAAAGAAGACTGTGATGAGAAATAAATCGCCACTTTTCCAAAATTTTCGTTTTTCTTTTGTAGGCTAAGTACTTATCGGACTGCCCTCGTATATTGGAATCTCGGAATCGGCTCCAACGATTTTCATAAAATTTAGTATATAGGGGGTTTCGGGGGCGATAAATCGATCTAGCTAGGAATCATTTTTAGAAAATGTCATTTGGAAGAAAAATAACAATAAGGAGGCGTTGAGTATGACATCTATTGGCGATAATAATACTATTTTTTGTGAGCAACTAATTGCTTTAACGACACAACAGCAGATGGCGTTGTTAAGTAACATTATTCATATTTCATCATTTTATTAGTAATTCGTACTTAAATATAATTTCCAAAAAACACAATAAAAAAAAACCGAGCAAAGCTCGGTCATCCGGGTATGTTCAGTATGTGTGATGAACATTGTATTAACACCACGACAAGTGAACATAGTAAAATTTACTTTATTTCGTATAGCATTGTATTATTATTATATAAAAAAGTAAACAGTGTAAATAAATAAATAAATACCTAATAAAAAAGTTATGATAAGTTTCGGGAGCGCGAGGGAGTCTTTTTAAATTCAAATTCAAATATATTTTATTGTGGTGCATAGGAATGTTACAACTATGACCCGCCGTGTTGGCATACAATAATGTAACTTAAATCTAATGTAAATCTAACTTTAGAACTATATTACACTATAAAAACAAACCAAAAGCATTACTTCATCTCAATTAATACTAAGAAAATCATTTAAATTATAATAACATTTATTCAATAAAAATTTAAACAATGCACCTTTATAATTATTAATGTCATTCAATTCTCTAATGGACTTCGGTAGCCTATTAAATATTTGAGGAACCAGGTGGAACACACTCTTATGAAATAATGCAGTTTTGTGGGGTATATACTTCGATCAAATATATACTAGATTTCCGATGAGCGCTTCAAAAACGGCCCGAAAAATAAGAGCACAACAAAAAATGTGGTCTTATTTCAAATCAGTATGGTCCAATCGTCGCCAACGCTAACACGTCAACATGCCGCAGTGCGCGTTTAAAAGTTGTGAAAATAATCATCGGAATACAAAAAAATCGGAGGGAATATCTTTTTTTCGGCAAGTTTATGTCAATAAATATTTATTTTTAAAATATAAATAGAGAATTAGACATAAATATGAGCAAATTGACAAATAATATTATTGTTTCACCAATGTTTGGTACAATGCGCCAACCTATGTCCAAAATTGGTTATAGTAGAACAAGAATGGAGTTGAGTAGAACTAGCCTTTTTTTTAATTTCCCTAGCAATCCATTTCGCTGTGCAGAATGGGTATCAATAGTTGCAAGAGAACGAGGAGAAGAATTTTACAAGCCTTGTAAAAAATCAACAATATGTAAATGTCTGAGCATAATGATTTCAATTATAATATTTGACAGCCCCGTGGCGCAGTTGGCTAGACACCAGCTTGCGAAACGAGAGGCCGCGGGTTCGATCGGCGATCCCGACCGAGACAAATGTTTGTGTGACCCACAAATATTTGTTTCTGGTCTGGGTGTATGTGAGACCGAAAAGTCTCTCGTAGTTTCTGATACCCACGACAATAGACTTGTATCTTAGTGTGGGATCAGAACTATGTATGTGACTGTTGGGTGTATTAAAATTATTTTTTTTAAGTTTTTTAATTGCAGTTTTCATTTTAATTATTATTTCTCGATACCAAAACCTGTGGCGTGATCAACAACGATTTCTACTTTTGCTACCAAATATAACCGAATATAATACACTTACGAAGTAAGCCTAAACATAACAAAAAACAGCCACTCCATGTCTTTCTACAATGACTCTGTTCGAAGTGGACGCTTCAAAAACTATTTAGTTCTAAAACAGCGTGAGCGCCGAATTTCAACAAATTATTTTCAATCTTATTGCCTAACAGTGTCGTTTTATTTTAGAATATTTGTACTCATTTATTAAAGACTTTCTTTTAAAATGGCATTTTTATTTCCTCGTTTTCAATGACATAACGTCTTAAATATAAATATATTATAAGCTTTGTTAAATCTTATTGTAAAGAAATAAGGTTTATTGTTTCCTGGAGTTTAATACTTTTTTGTACATATCGTAGTACGAAACACAAATGTGTAAGTATAAGCAACCTCGGCCACTTAAGACAAGTGATTTTGTTCGCGATCCTCAATCTAGTGTATATTTGATCGAAGGGTATATATGTCATCTTATCATTGCGTCTGGGTCGGTTACTAAATTTAAAAAGGTGGATATTTGTTCTTGCAAAAATAGCACATTCATAGATAAACATACACGGAAGTGGGAGTATCTTAAGTTGTTTAAAATATGGTATGCAGGAGTCGGTTGAGTCAATGTTTGTGATTGCTCGAATGCATAGTTTTTGAGCCCTAAACGCCAGCTCTCTGTTGGGGGAATTTCCCCAAAATATTAGGCCGTATCTTAAAATGGAAGATACATGGCCATGGTAAGCACAGAGGAGAGCAGATTTGTCTGCTATTTTTATTAAAAACACGAATTAATATTTGAAGACGAGTTTATTACTCAAAGTATTAATTAAGACTAAATTATAACTAACTTATAAGTACTTGAGGCGTTCAACACCAGCCTCCGTTATCTGTGCTGACTATGTGTTTAGACTACTTTGGTGGCGTTATGTGCCTTCAGGTGCAATTCAGCAAGACTATTCTTAATACTAGTGATGGGAATATAACGATACTAGTGATGGGAATATAATGCCTTCCCCCTTGGACCGAAGTTATGAGAAACTAGGTTTTTCCTCTATTATTTAGATCTTTCAATAATGGTTCTGTTCATGCGCTCACTTAGGCCGTTTTGTTCGGGCGTGTATGGATTGCTGGTTTGATGCAGTATACCATACCTATTTAAATATTTTTCAAAATTTCTGTTTATGTACTCTTTGACAGCTGCTTATGGCTCTACCTCCCACCACCCCTGGGGGGAAGGGGGGCGGGAAGCGTATGTCGGGGTCACCGGCCTTCCAGCCCGGCGCGTGGCGGCGTCACGTCCACGCAGATGTTAGTGCCGGGCTGGGTCCCTAACCTACCCTAACCTACACCGGCATACCGACCAAAACCCCCCGGTGGCCATCTCCGCGCCGAGTTGGGCGACCACGGTGCGTGGGCGAGAGGCGCCCACAATGATTCCGCAGCCGCCCAGTGCGCTTCCGAGACGAGAGCGTCTCGGCCCTCTCAGATTTTTAAGAGGTGTAAACCCCCACTTACTCGATTTGGGCGCCCGCGACGGTCACAGGCCACCGTACCGCCGCTCTCTCGGGGTCACCTATGTGGACGCACTGCCCCCGCAGCGCGTCCAGCGACCCCAAGGACCCCTTTGAGTCGCCTTCTACGACAGGCAGGGGATACCGTGGTGGGAAGGCCTGCTGAAGTCACTATGAATTCAGAAAGCTTACCGAATGGGCAGGGGGCGTCAGCCAACACCCAAACTACCACTTCAAAGAAAAGAAAGAATAGGAAACAACATCAGAAAGAACGGGCTGCTGATTACCGGGAACTGAAAGGTACTGAGTATTCTGATGCGCGGACGAAGGCGAAGATGGCGGGCCTAGGCGTTGGCCCTAATGGAATAAGATCTAAATTATTCGCTGGCGTTACTGATGCTGCTGGAGCTGTTGGTCACCTTGGAACAGTGTCGACACATCAACCTATTCCAGTACCAATAACATCTAGAGGCGTTGGTTTTGCCGCTTGTGCTTTTGCAAAAGCTATCTCTAGCTATCACGGCTTTGAGAAACCATCCATCCACGCTATCTACCGCTGTTTCCTAGGAATTTTTGAAGCGAAGATGAGAAGGTCGAAAACAAGATTCCCGGCGGTCAATCCGCTACCGCATGACTGCCGAGACTTTCTACTCAGCCCTGAGTGGATTGAGGTCATGAACACAGCGACCATTGCTCCTGAACCTCTCTTCAGTATACTATCTACCTTTGGTATACTTAAACACGGGGATGAAACCTATCTCCCCGTCATGGCGAGAGATGAGACAGATGAGCACGGACACCTAGTTCCATCTCCACTCGTAGTGACACTTTCGAATCTTCGAGCTGTCGTAATGTCACTCCAAGATGTCCGAACACCTAGAGAGATTAGGGATGAGTTCATCCGAAACAATCCGATACCTGCGTGTCTGTTTGCTGGACGTTTGTTGACAAACGCAGATGATATAATACCACCGGGCTACACCTCTGTGGACCTGTTTCGTGATATATCAGATGTATCTAACGTCCTACACTTCGTTGAGAAACACATTCCGAAGTTGATCGGCGGACAGATTGATTACGACGCACCTGGTACCATCGCAATGCTGTTGAGCAACGACATGGGCGACTTGAGATGTCCACCTCTGACGGGTACCCTTGAAGAATACACCCGTAGCTGCCATCCATCCGGCGATGTCAAAGAGTTTTGGACTACTCTTCACCTGGACCCCAGTTCCGTCTGCCTTGGCGTGATCAGTCTTCTGGGAGAAACGCCAACATCTCTCAGATCCTGTTATCCACTGTATATACGAAGATTGTCAGAAGCCAATCAGCGAAGACACGTCATCAGTTTCAGTGGAGTAACCGCTACAGCGTTAGTGATGTAGAGTGGGCTGCAGAGATAACTGCATTAACAAATCCGTCCGGTTATAATAGACGTAAAATTTAAGCTCAATTTTGAGCCAAACCGACACCTCTGGTCTGAGACATTGTCAGACCTGATTATTTTAAATTTTTTATTGAATTGATTTTCTGCTCTGTTTTTAAATTCAATAATTTTTTCAAGAACTTCACAATTATTTTTTATTGGAAAAACATGTAGCTACTTTACGTGAGAAATCATCTATAAAACTAACAAAATACCTTGAACCACCAAGTGTTGCAGTCTGCATCGGTCCACATACAGTGTGTGTGGATGACTTCTAGCAACTCAGTTGCCCGGGAGCCTTCACTTGGAAACGACTGTCTCGACTGTTTTCCTTTAATGCGACATATGCAAGTAACCTTTTCTTTTAACGGAGACAATTTTACACCAGTAGTACATTTCAGTATTTTTCCAAATCACAAAAGTTTAAATGGCCCATTCGCTGGAGCGATAAATAATTATCGTTCTCAGTAACAACAGGCATGGCATGACCTTCATTATGAATCACACTTAGTTAATACATATCATTTATTTGCTTTTATTTATTTACATTACGTGGGACTGATACATACCTGGCGAAATGTGGTTGCAGAAATGCACCTCTGCCTACCCTGGGAATAGAGGCGTGAGTTTATGTATGTATATATGTATTTATTTGCTTGGCATATGACACTTTTTGTCCACTGTTATTAAATATATTGCAACTGTTTACATCAAATTGAACTTTGCATCCATTTCAAATCATTTTACTGACAGGTAAAAGATTTGTCGATAACTCTGGTATGTAAATCACATTTCTCACCTGTATTTTATTTACAAATCCTTGTGAATCTGGTACTCTGATAGTCACATCACCACTATTCAACTTGTAGAACTTTATTGTCTGCAATCCGAACACTTTTGACAGGTGGTGAGGTTAAGGTCTGTAGCCAATCCTTGTGCATAGTCATATCCATTGATGCACCTGAATCAATATACCAATTTAACTGAAAAAGCTGCAAACCATTATTATCTGATTTTTATTTTTGTGCCAACAATTTTTGGTTAACACTAAACCTACCATGCGCGGCCCAATGACCGTTTTTGCAGTTTCGTTTAAAAATTATCGTATTCAACGTTTCTGTGTCACCTATTGACTTGACTATGTCGCTTATTGACTTTGACTAAAATTACCGTATTATCTGATATAAAAAATACAGCTGAAAATCAGGCATATTTCGATTTGAGTAAATTTGGACCGACTCCGACAAGATAGTCGGACGACCTGGTAAAGGTCGCGGGACGTCGCTGGATGCAGGCTGCTTCCAACAGGTCCCTGTGGAAGTCATTAGGAGAGGCCTATGTCCAGGCAGTGGACCTCCATTGGCTGATGGATGGAAATTTGGACCATTTGCACGTCTGAGAAGATTGGAACAATAAAATAAGAAAGCTCAGAAATTATAAAAACTGATAAATCTAAACTAATTAGGCCGTCAAAATCTCAGTCTCACAATATGACAACCAATAGCGAATTAGATGCAGGTTGCAGTAAGGAGCCTGAGAAAAATACTTCGATATCATATAATATTAATGATTATACTCGTATATTAGTCCGATACATACTACAAAAGAAAGTTCTGTACTTTGTTGGCAAAATTTATGCAAAACTAGAAAACAAATACCACGTTTCTTATTTGAAGCGATCTGGAAAAACGATAATACAAAATTTATTCAACCAAAGAAAAAAAAAACATTGATACTATAAATTAAGAAATGATTGTGAAAGAACTGCATCTAATGCCTTTAAACGAACTTGAGACTGGATTTGTATTTTTAGAGGATGATGATTTAGTGTATTACTGACTGTGGTAGCTTATAAGACATAAGTATTTTATTTGTATTGTTATTAAATTGTGCCATTTCAAATAAGTAGGTACGAAAGTTTTTTAAATAAGTGAGTAACTATCATACTAGGTACCTATTACTTTAATGTAAACATTTCAGAGGCTTTTTTTATATTTGTTGATAATTTGTTGAATGCTTGAGTTCTAAAAATTGTGAGAAGCAATATTATGTTTTAAATAAATTCATTTTTGTTACATTTGTACCATTTCAATAATGAATAACGATGTACCTGGCTAATAAAAAATATTCACAAGATAATTGTTTAATTTTGTAACTTACCAAGTGATTAGACAACCCTAGCAACAACCGCTTGATTCTATGACAATTTAAAAAATCATGGGGCATCTTTACCTAAGTGTTGCTAAGGCTAAAATAAACAGTAAGAAGCTTCCATAACAGCAAAATCATTAATTTAGCTCAAGAAATAATGGTAACTTTATATTGCCTAACTTCTTAGATGATTATTTCATATAAAATGTAGACAAGGTAAAGTTGCCAAAATCAAGTCAAGTTTACCTAGCTCTTAATAATGGATATTATAATGATTCTATGTCCGATTTAGATGAATTCGATGGGTTAACTAATGTATACGTGCTTGCTTTACAGATTGGATCAATAAAAATCTAAGTAACTAGCTCTGTGCTGTTATAATTTCCTAAAGTGTCAAAAAATATGGTAATGTTGCCACGTTTGACGGTTTAGTATATAAAATCTTATATAAAATCTTCAATCTTCAAAGTCTTCATAAAATCTTTATTCCAAAAACTACCATTTTAGTTCATGTTTCATACAGTGGCGTGCCTAGGGTCTCTCATTAGGGCAAGCCCAAATTTTTATTACAGTTTTTATTGTGTATTTTTTGGTTCTGAAAGTCAGAGAACTAATAAATAATATACCTACCGCAAATTATTAAAAACCATAAAATGTCGGCGAAAATTATTAGCACAATAATATCCAAATTTTGCACAAACGTTGTGTCTCTCTAGATTTGAATGCGAGATGTTAAAACATTAGCCACGGAATAAATCATATCATATTGAATTTCATTAGACAAATAACTCGACTCGAATTGGTTTCAAACCACATAATTAAAAAGTAGAGTCAAATTCTATAAAATACCTATACTCGTAAGTCAATTTTCATGTCATGACCATGAATGCAAGTTTTTTTGGTGAACAATTGTTTACAATATTTATAAAAAGAAATCAAAGTATGTGATGTTGTAAAATTGTATGCATTCTACAAGAATTTTAACCATTATATAAAATATGCAACACAAACATAATATAACCTATTCGTATGGGAACATTCAACTATTATGTGTACCAGGGCTGCCAGCAAATAAATCGCAGCTATACGGTTTAGTATATGCAATTATACAAATTTGATCGCATTATACATAACCATTCTGTAATTTAGCTCTTGTTTTTTTAGAATTTTAGTTACCTACATAAATGATCGAAAATTCGAGACTCGAGAGTAGCTCTTGTTTTTTTTTAAATGTTTACTTAGATAAATGGCCGAAAAGTCGGGATTCGGGACTTTTTTTAGAATGTCAGTTACCCTACCTAGATAAATGCTCGAAAACTAGAGACTGGACAGTAGCTCTTGTTTTTATTTTAGTTACCCTAACTTTTGGACAGTTTGATTTCATTCCGTATGTTTTTGAAATGGTCATGGATACAATACACCATCCGATTATACATATTTTGTATCCAATTATACAATCTGGCAGCCCTGATGTGCACTAACTCGGATATATTAAGCGTCGCTCATAATTTTTAACAATTAGAGAAATACTCGAGTCTGGCATAAAGGTTTTGGACAAGTTACGAGCCGTTTTTTCACAGTATAATTTAATGAATTTACCTTATCTTCGAAGAGCAAAACATGCACACACTTTAAGTCGCCACAAGGATTAACAATAAGCATACCACAACAAATTCTATTTAACTTGGTTCTTTCGCTCAATAACAACTGTGTGTGAAGTGTGAACTGACAAGTAAACGTAAACAATTAACAACGTTTGATGTTCGTACTTCCGTCCTTCGTAAAAAAAAACTGTACAAGTTTATCATAATATAATTTAAAATAAATTAATTATCACACACAATATTATAAAATAATAAAGATAATAAATAAAATATGTTATTATAATAAAAATAAATTATTATAATTTACTTTTTATTACTATTACTTTTTACTACTATTATTACTTTTTACTAAGTGTGCATCACCGCACTCCCGATTGCACACTGTTCAGAGAGAAATTGAATGCTGTGTTTTGGATGTCTGATTGCCGTGTTTTTTTAAAAAAATTGAGAAATTGCTGTGTTTAATTTTTTTTTACAAAATGCATTAAATTCTTATCAAAATGTATACTTTTGTTTTCATATGCTCTAATATACCCACTTAAAGTTGTAGAACGACAAAAATGAAACAAAAAATACAATATCTAGATGATTTATTCGACAGATTTTTTTAATATCACTAGTTATTTCTTCTTCTTCCTCTTTTCTTAAATTGTATTTTGCGAGTGCAGATAGAGCTATCTCTCTATCTTTCATAAATTTATCATTTCTTTTGTTGGTTTAATGTTTGTGCAATTTCCGTGTGCCTGAATGTATTGTTTCGCAAGTAATGTGCTTTTTATTGTAGATATTATTTATTTTGTTATAATGATTTTAGCTGTTGCATTCGGTTTTGCATTAGTGTTTGCCGTGCCGTGTTTTATGTCACGGCAATGAACGTTCTGCCGTGTACCGTGTTTTTTTTGCCAACACTCCAATTGCCGTGTCAATAGTATCCCTGTCTCAAGGAAAGGTTTCAATCGAGCCCAGAAATTTAAAAACTTCCACTATGCATTATTATTATTGAATAAACATGGAGCATCTAAAGGAATTGTGTTTGTTGCAGTGTAAAACCAATACTTTATATGAAATTAAATATTCAATTTCATCACAATTATATTTTTTACATGTGTAGGTACTATATTCTTAGAAGTTTACTATATTTTTTAAAACTTATTTTGAAAATTACTGTATTTCGCTGAGAAAATGTTGGCAACCTTAGCAATTAAGAAAAATAATAGTGAAATATATGACGTCATTAATAGTCGCCATTTTTGTACTGTGAGTACTGGCGGTTTCGAGGTAAGCTAAGGTGCTCTCAGTGTTAAATACAAAAAAAAAACATGAACCATCTACAGAAATTGTGTTTGTTGCAATGTGAAACTAATACTGTATATGAAATTAAAGTGAGTGAAGAAATTTACAAGCGTGCATCCATGGGGAAATATTCAATTGCATCACAATTAAATTCATAATTTAATTATTTTTATAAAATATTTTCTCGTTATCTTGCAGACATGGTTTTTGCAACGAAACTGTTGACACGACGTATTAATGAAGGTAAATAAATATTTCTTCCGTTCATACTGTTATTATTTTAATAAAACCAATTGTAGAGTCCCAGGATTTTTTTCGGCATTTTCTCTAAAATAACTATAAAAGTCTTTAAAAATAAAGTTTTAAAGTTCTGAAGACTTTTTCATAGAAAATTCCGAAAAAAGGTTCACCGGCCCTGATTATAAACAAGAATTGAATAGTATTGAAAATGATTAGATTTGAATTCTTTTTAATAGGTACTTCTGAATACTTTCAATACTTATTAATACTTTCTCTTATGGAAATTTAACATCGTAGATGATTTTTCTTTTTTTAATCAGAGAGGGGTTTCATAATTATTTATAATTTGCAGGAATAACAATATTTGATGGTTCTGTAGACAATATAGCAGAACACAAATTTTCTTCGGATGCAGGACCTTCGACAGCTACAACATCACATTCCGCGTCATCTGGGAGTACTCAATCCATCAGTGAATGGAAGTCCACTGCTGGACATAGGGCTCTCCCAATGACTTCCACAGAGACCTGCTGGAAGCAGCCTGCAACAAGCGACGTCCCGCAACCTTTACTAGGTCGTCCGACCGTCTTGTCGAAGGATGTGACACAATCTGACAATAAATCTTATAGAAAAAGATCGGTACCAGATGAGAAGGATGCAAAAAGTGGTAAGATAAATAAAATCTCAATAATGAAACATTTAATTAATACTAATTAAAGAAAAAAATCTAAGCTTATTGACATTCTAATCAGCAAATTGGGTAAATCTACGTGTTTGATAAATTATTATTCAATTTAAAAAATAATCTAAATCTAATATATTGCTACAAGAAAAATTCCAAAACACCTTTGAAAAATATGGATTTATTAAATTTGGTAATTAAAATATAGATGTACAGAAATTAACTTCTTGTAACATCTGTTAAAAAAAATTACTTAACATTTATTTAATAAATATCTGCCACTCCCTATCCTATCTTATGACAATAAGATAACATTTACACTGATTATAAGTTCAGCTACTTTATTGTACGTTTTTAATTAATATATTATTATCATTCAATTAAAGCAATACACAACTGGACAAAAGAAGAGGTTTTACTTTTAATACAAACATACAAAGTACATCAATTAGAATTTTTAGCAGAAAATGCTTGTAAAACTCAAGTTTGGTCGAATGTCGTAAATGACTTGACAACTGCACTTGCTGAACACGGATTTCCGCCTATCAATGAAAAAAATGCCGAACAAAAATGGACACTTTAAAACGCCATTATAAAAGACAGCAACAAGAAATCGGGGAATTCAAGAATTACGTGGCCTTACTATGATGTAATATTTCAAGTTCCTGATTATTTTTTAACATTAATATGTTTTAATGAATTTTAAATAAATCTATGATTTTTATAGAAAATGGAAGAGCTGTTTGGTGAGCAGCCATGGGTTCAACCTCTGTCAACTGCAGGATCAAATATTCCCAATGAAATGGGTACTTATAAAATTTTATGAAATATTAATATTTGATATGATGCGTCATTTGAAAGCTTTAATTAATATTTTATGCTTTTCACACCTTATTAATTCGCAAAATTATCTAAAGTTTACAAACAACATTTTCTGCTAAGTCCTTGTTTCAATGAGAACTAAATAAATTAGTTAAAATCAATTTTTAGAAGCTGTAATCAATCCATACTGTTTTTATGTATCAGTTCTAGTTTTAATCGACTGACAGATGTTATAGCACAACTTATAGGGGGAAAAAAGTTTTTATTTTTAATATTTTATAAACTCATCGTCCATATTGTTATTTTAATTAGATTTTTAACATTATAAAGGCAGTATGTACTTAGTGTAGTTATGTATAAGAGTTAACATGTTAATATGTTTTAAGTCATTACTGAAAAAAACGAATATCTATATTAAAAAAACTGTTGATTATTGATATTTAAGAGTTTTTTAGTCTAATTGTCTTTATAAAAATAAATGTTATTATTTGAAAGTTTATTAAAACAGTACAAATTAGAAAGATTAATATTTTGGTATTTTCTATTAATAATTTCTAATATGTATATGTTACAAGTATTTTATAATATAAGTATTTTAAAAATAAGAAGGAAAATAAATACCAATAAAGTTAAAACAATAATATTTATTAATTCTTATTTAGTTTTTCTAGCGGTAACCAGAGTAAAATTTCAGAGAGGAACATATAAATCATTAAATTAAATCAATTTGAATGCCATAATTTTTACAAATTTATATACATTAATTGAACAGTTTGCAATTGAGTTGCACATATTTATAGCTAATGCTTTAAACTTCCAAATTGTTAATAATTTTTTTTAAGCATTCTCTTTTCTCTATTTCGGCAACTTTCATGGCATTATTTACTTCAACATCTATATCAAAATCTGGAATTCACAAGAATCGGGATTTCAATTAAATCATTATTCAAAATACATATGTTGTGCAAAATACAACAAGCAATAATATAATAGGGTATTAAATCGGTTCTTTTGAATGGCAGCGTGTCTAGTAAACTGCGGAATCTCCCTTTTAAAGCAGCATTTGTTTTTTCTATCATCATACGGGAACTCGAATGTATCGTATTGTATTTTAAACATTCTGGACTTAAATTACCGTTATTTCGGTAAGGTACCATTATACAAGGTTGTATACTGTAAGCCTTGTCTCCTAGCAAATGAGTATCATCAGGAAAAAAATCAGGTGTACAATAATTTTGTAAATTTGACAGCCGGAAAACACGAGCATCATGAACTGAACCTGCTTCGCCACAGTATGCATGAATAATTTTTAATTTGTGCTCACATACTAGCTGGAATTACAAATTTTTTTATTAGTCATAATTATATATGTGAGTAGTAAAGATATAACAATTGTTTTTAAATACCTGAGTTTGGATGGAATGATATCCTTTCGTCGTGAAGTCGTGATGGCCTCGAGGTTTAGGCTCGCGGTCGAGAATCTCGACGGTCGCGGGTTCAAACCCCAGGCACACACCTCTGGCTTTTCGAAGTTATGTGTGTATTCACAATGAATTATCACGTACTTTAACGGTGAAGGAAAACATCGTGATGAAACCTGCACACCTAAAAGTTCTTAGGAATTTCTTAGGTGTGTAGTCCGCCAACCCGCACTAGGCCAGCGTGGTGGACTAAGGCCTAAACCCTCTCAATGGTAGAGGAGGCTCGTGCCCAGCAGTGGGACGTATATGGGCTGATGATGATGATGATGATGATATCCTTTACGATTAATATAGCTGGCATGGTGTTTTTTGAGCTGAGCTATTTTTATGTGTGTTCCATCAACTGCTCCCAAAACATTTGGAAATCCATACCGTAGATACACATAATTTGCTGTTATCCTAGCTTCTTCCTGAGTAGTCCATTTTATGTAAGCAGGTAAATAATTATAAACAGATTTGACTACTTTCCAAACAGATCTCCATGCTGTTGCTTTTCCGACGTTGAAGCGATCACATAGAGATCTATTAAAAGAATGATATATTAAAATATTACCTTTGCATTTCAATCAAGTAGAGAAATAGCACAAAATAAATATTTCACCTGTAGGAAGGAGTCTGGTGTTGCCATGATCCAAATACTCAAAAGAAGCTGTTTTTCGATAGAAATAGGGTGTCTACCATAATGAACAGATTGCTTATGTAAGTCAGGACCAAGTAAATTTATCAGGAATTCAAAAGTATCTTCTCATTCTGTAATTGAGTAACAAATGGAAATGTAATAAAAAAACAGATAATGAAAAATCTAGTTACAATGATTTTTAATGAGAAAAAATATAATTAATACATCATTGGATAAAAAAGCATGCCTTACCGAAAGTGACTTTTAAAGTTTCATCAGACATTCGAAAAACGGTTGTCTCCACATAATTTTCTATTCTGGGAAAGATATTTTGTGCCGCACGATTTCCAAAGATATACAGGGTTACAGGTAAAGTCGTCCTATATCCGTTAAAGGCGTGTAGTTAACATCGTTTCTGACTGATTTGACTATGAGACACCCTATCCTAAATCTAACCGTTTTCGAGATATTTGAATTTAATAGATTTTTCCAAAAAACTCCCGATTTTCGGCTATCAGCTTAGATATTTTGAAATGTGTAAGTCTTATTGTTACTATTATTTGATTTTTACATGTAAAATAAGATGGTTTATGACTTCAATAACCAAAATTGTACATAAAATGAATAAATAAGTCGCAGTAGACGATTAAAACTTATACAAACATTTAGAAAGTTTATTTTTCTAGAAAGGATATCAAAAAATATTATTATGGCACCTGCTTTGCAGATGTGCATAAAAATATATACGTTTTCTAAGCTATCCAACGAGGTGCAACAATCCAGGGTTTGATTAATAGTTTGTAGGAAAATCTTAGTTTCATAGGCTATAGGGAAGGCAAAGTTGAAGTATTTAGAGACAGGATAATTAATGCGGCGATAAGTAAAATGAGAAGGAATGACTACTGCTGTCGTAAAAAGTGGACTTCGTAACAGATTGCGAAGATTTGTGCAAAACAGACGCAGACATCGCTGGGCACAGGTCTGCTCTACTATTGAGAGTGTAAAAATGCTATGAAGGCTTTAAGAACCGGCAACTCGCGAGGATTCTTCCAGGATTCAATATAATCATCGTAATTCTTGTGATCCAGTTTATTCGATAATATATGTACGAGGATGATATCCCACGTGCTCACATCTAAATCCAAATTATTTATACCATTAATAGTTTCTACGGTGACGTCATGCATTCTTTTTATCTGGACAAGATTTTGTTATTGCATTGCTTTTGAATGCGTTATATTATTTATATACGAGGTAAAAATTTACTTTTTATTCTCATAACGATTTTCCAATATTTCTATACATGTATGATAATTTTTGGAACTAATTTTAAGATGTTGTATTAACTTCTCAGCCTCTCCACACACCTTTCCTTTTAAAAACTGCATTTTCTGTGCCCAATAATTTTCTAATAAATCTAATTTTCGTTTAAAATAATCAGCTGTTTATTGCTAGCTTATTAATTGCTTCATAAATCTCAGTTTGGATATCATAAAGCGCCTCCATTGTTAAAAATAAGATTGGAAAGATCTTACTTGCTTTAGAAGTTCGCCGTCTCCACGGACTCCTATGTAGGCTACTTCTTGTTTGTTAAATGCTTACTGCTGTTAACTGCTTGCTTCCTGCTGGTGAGCCCTGCAAACCCTTGCCGGCAAAGCACTTGTTTTGTTTCACTGCTATGTTCGTCACGTCAATTCAATTATGCACACAATGTCCGTTACTGCACACAACTATATTGTCCATAATATAGATTGTCCAAAAAAAAAGTTTTTTTTGTACGAGGTGTACAAATAAAAGATGTTAATACTGTCAATGCTTTATTATGAGTTACGTGAACGCGACGGTGTCCAACTCGTACCTAATTCATGACATATACAAAATTGCAAGATGTGCGGAAATCCGTACAGTTGGCATAAAAAACAATCGACAAAAATGTTTTTTGTCTGACTGAATAAGCTGCAGTTCAATGAATTATAATGTGGTTTAAACAATGTGTTACCGCTTGTGATGAATTGAGGCGAGAATACGATTTGAAACTGATACATGATGTATCCAATGGTTGAGACTCAATATTTTAAATGATTGAAAGATTCTTAAAAGTGTGCCCTGCAATCAATAACATTATTTAATTGCCACACAAGTGCACCAGAAATGTTTAATGCGAAACAAGTTTTTAATTTAATTGTAATGTATGATACTTCACGACCAATAACTAGTCGTGATTGTGGAGAAAAATATGTAAGTAGGCATAAAGCAATACCACTTACCAGATTATTTACTATAAAAGTGACAGGCTTCAACCATAACAGAAAATTGGAGAGAATTTAACACATAACGTAATTGAAGAAATAATAAACGATTGTTACAAACTGAAAATGTAATATCCATGTAGTCGCCATTCTCTTGGATCTTCTTTTCAAAAAAATACACATTTCAAAGATGCATTAGCTTGTTCCGGAGCCATTAGGAGTATTAACCCGGCGAGCGTAAGGTTGGCTGTGGTCCACTTAGACCTAGAAATACTTACCGTTCGATATTTTAAGAGCGAATTATTACTAAATTTCGCGCGCCTGACTTAGCTGTGCAGGGGAGGTACGATAACTTTGCGGAATTGAATTTTGAAGCGGAATTTGTTTTAGTCGACCGCCGCCCGGCGAATGGTGTAGACGTGGTCGAAGCTGTCAGCGGGTGTGTGAAACCCACATCACGCTACTTGTAATGATTTTAAAGAAACATAAAAAATAAATAATGTTTATTTTATTTTTATTACTTTAAGCATTGATGCATTTAACTTTTTTTAAGCATAAAAATGTAGAATCTTATAGTGATCAAAAAGTGGGACAAAACAAGAGTTAGGTGACGGAAATCAGCCTGTAGAATCTGTAGAGAATGATGGCGAAGGTAATGGTAGCTATTTGTCGGGGGAAAATGGAACGAAATGGGACGAAATGCCAAAACAGCTGGTGAGTGTTGGAACCTATTTTTTACTAATGATATTTTGCAAGAAATAGTGATTCATACAAACTTTTACATAAGTATCAAGCGAGCGGTATACCAAAATAGTCACACAAAAATTTTTTTACGGCTGATATTGACACACCATAATTGAAAGCTTTTATTGGATTATTGCACTTAACATTTACGAAACAGGAAAGAAATCTGTACTTGCCCACAGAACTTTGAAAAGAATCCAAGATCATGCAGCTGAATCCTCAAAAGTACCACCACAGAAAGTATCCAGGTCTATAAAGATATTTGAAATATGTCCTACAAAGAAAGACTATGTGGGTACCTTACGCTCTCTGGGTTAAGGAATTGATTTGACATGTTGAGCTGAATAAACAAATTGAACATTTTATCAATAGACGGAGAATTCTACAACACAAATGGCAAACTAGCTGCATAAATATTATTTTTTTGAAGAGCGTCGCAACAGTCTCTTTACCCATTTTTGAGGATTGAACAGATACCAAAGAAAAACAAGGTTAGATAGCCCAGTTTGCTATAAGAAAGGCGATTAAAAGAGAAACAAAGAATACTTCATCCAGCAAATCTCAGAGATATTAATATTTTATAAATGATGGCGAAGGTAAACGCAGAGTATGTCAACTATTTCTTATTTCTACATTAGACAAAACACAAAGATTTATTCTTTATACACTTGATACAATGACTGGAAGGTTGTCGTTGAAAAATCAGTTGGGGTCAAAATATAACATTTGAAATGATAACACTAGTTTACAAAATTTAACTTTTTGTCTGTTGCCGCGAATTTTGTGGTTGATAATGTTCACTTATGACTTGTTTATGTCAAATCTACTCTCAAAATTTTTTGAGCAGCTCGCGTTACTTTGTTTTTGATTTTTATCGTTCAAGCGTATATATTAATTTATAACAGGCATATTTTACTGTTTTAAGATTAGTATCTGAAGTTTTTGTGTCAT
This sequence comes from Hemaris fuciformis, assembly GCA_907164795.1. Lineage (NCBI taxonomy): Eukaryota > Metazoa > Arthropoda > Insecta > Lepidoptera > Sphingidae > Hemaris > Hemaris fuciformis. The sequence continues at coordinate 7,192,798 of OU015455.1, read as the reverse complement.
GAGTAGTTCAAAGAGACGTTGTTTAAACAACCCAGATATTTTTTACTAATATGCGGAGAATATGTGTTTAACGATCGTAGAAAAGTTATATCGGAGTTTGTGAAAAATACCTATTTTGTGTATTTTGGGATGCTCTTGGATAAAAATGAGAAGTCTTGGGCTTCCAATTGTGTTTGTGAATCGTGTGTGGAATATTTAAGATTATGGAACAGTGGTTAAAGTAGTGCCTTTAAATTTGAAACACCGACTATTTGACGAGAACCACGAAATCATCTCGAAGACTGTTATTTTAGTAGCGTGAACGTAAATGATTTAAACACTAAAATTCGAGCTAAATGCCAGTACCCAAGTACAAGTTGTGTTCAACGTCCAGTGCAGCGTTCACGTGACTCTTCAGTGCCTAAAAATATATCTGAACCCTATCTGGGGTACCTATTTCCCACAGTACAAAGGAAGAATATTGTAACATTTCGCTAGTCTTGAACAAAATAAAATACAATAACTAAAAGTGCCAAATTTGTGTCCATTTAAAAAAGCGAAACAGTCTTCTCGGCCTACAAAGTGGTTACATTAAGTTTCCCTGTTTTATTTATGTGTTTGGAACAGTAGAGCTAAACAAGAGCATTGGGTAAGAAGAAACTGGCTATTGAGAGAAAATATGGAGCCTGGAAAGCAAATTATAGTCCAGAATTCATTAGTAGCTCGTGATAATATTATCCTTCCACCATTACATATAAAACCACGACGAGATATGAGCGAAAAGCAGGGAGAGCGTATGCATCAGGACTTACGCGTCATGGAAGAGCGCTACCAGGGTTTCTGGGACACGAATATGTTGTCTGACTATTGTTGGTCTCTGATTTCCAAAGTCTACACATCTGAGAAGAGTTTTAAAACAAAGTTTTTAGAACTCAATGATTAATAATTGTTTTAGTAAAGTTTTTCTGAGAAAATACATGTTTTTCAGTTTAATGCCAAACTATAGCTGAAACTCAAAAACTAGAGCTGATAGAAATATTCTAATTATATTTTTGAAAATATCATATCATATGTAGTCAGCAACAGCTAAAATTTCTTCGGCAACAGATGTACTGTAAACTAGTGTAATTGAAGAAGCAAAGAACTTCATTCTTTTTTTGGTTTGGTAGGTAGAATTACAACGAAACTGGCAGAAATAGAGAGACCTCGATAAAAAAAAATCAATGAAACCCAAAAGGGTTATCTGGAAGAGATCGCTGCTAGCAGTAATACCGCCCTTTGTGGCACACTTAGAATTTATTTTATATTATTATTTTAATTTTATTTCTGTTTTTGTGCTTTCCAATAAATATATAAACGTCGCCATTTCTTCAAGAAGCTAGGCTGTTCATAGAACGGGTTATTAAGCTAGTTAGCTACGACATGAACTGTAAATTACTGTAACTTTATAGTGAAAAGTTTGTGCGTTTTAGTTAGAAACCAACTATGGAAAATATTATTTGATTATATTGACAGTAACTGCCTCCACAACGTCATTTAATATTAAGAAAATTATGATTTACAGTCTACTTTGATGCTATTGATTAAAAATAAAAAAGCTGACTGTTTTTTAACTGCGTAATTCCTAATAGACTTTTTTTTAAATAATGTAATAATGCTCGATCTTGTGTTTTAACCGAGGGGGGGGAGTGCAGGAGGCGGCGCTTAGCCGCACGTGTCACGTCGTCCCGCGTCGGCCATTGTCCACTTTGCCGTAGTGTTTCGAACGCATTGACCGCAAACACGATTGTTTAACGAATTTGTTATTCAGTAATGTAAAAAGAAAGGATAAAACAATACATTATAATCAGAAAAAATAAAAAAGAACTACTGTTGTCGAAAAACGGTGATACGAGAGCCGGGATCCTAATATACAGGATACGTCGTACCTAAGTCATTTATTTATTTACACTTTTTATACATTAGTACCTATAGAGGCGGACTTAATGCCAAAGGCATTCTCTAACAGTCAACCTCTGGGTGATGCAGAGATAAAAGGTAGGTGCATAAATAGTTAAATGGTTAAAAGAATATACAATATACATACATACATATACAGGTTGTTAGGTAAAAGACCGTACATACTGAAGGACACGTTAGTCAATGGCTTCAAGTAACCATTAAAAATATAATGCAAGAGTAATATAAATATACGGCACAGTAAACGATACGAAATTATTGTAGCACAAATGCAGAAAATATGGACACCCTACATACATCGAGACTTGAATAAAAAATAATAACTAGGTACCTACCTCTTAGTGTATGCAGCGTCCACAATGGTAGAATATGTAGTATTTATTTACACCGATTCACTTACATTTACTAAGTATTTACATTTACACTATTTACATAAAATTAAACGTATTTTAATAATTGTTCAAAATGATCGCCTTCTCGCGCAACGCAGAGTTCGGCGCGTTTTCGCATATTGTTTTTCACCCGGCACAACACAAACGTATCACTTCGAACCTTATCAAAGGCGGCTAATATTCTAGCCTTTAGTTCATCCCGGTTGGAGTATTCTGTAGCGTACACAAGCCGTTTCACTTCACCCCACAAGTAAAATCTAACGGTGTAAGGTCAGGCGCCGGCCACGGCACGGGCCCACCGCGACCGATCCAGTTATTGCCGAAGTGACAATTTAAAAACTCGTACACTGTCATTAGCTCGGGCATATGCACGAACCATTTCCCAGTATTCTTCGTTTGAAAACGACATTGCACTTGACACAAAACACACTAACAGTTAAAAGAGGTTTCCGCAAATAATCAAATATTGCATCACGGGCGACTCGCGACCTTTGACTGGCGCCCGCGCGTGCCGCGTCGCGTGCTCGGCCGGCGAGGCGACGCACGGGCATGAAAGGGCGAGTGCGGGGAGGGGTGCGGGAACAGAGCGCTGTTTGTAAACAGCTGATCGCCGATGACCGCACTTACGCAATACTTAGAATTTTTTTGGATAAATTATGTAAAAAATAAGGTACCAATTCGGGGTCAGAATTGAGTGCCTTATATTTGACTTCAGTATGTACGGTCTTTTACCTAACACATTGTATATACATATGTAAATAGAATCAAAATTTATATATACTAACATATATACACAGATAAATAAATATTATAGACACATATAAATACACATACATACATAGATATATAAAAGAGAGATAAAAGATAATCAGACATCACACATATTATTCAGTAATTTCGTTGAAGAAAACTGCCGGACTTTCATTTTAAATGCTAAACGAGTTCTAACCGACCTGATTTCGAAGGGGAGTGCATTCCATAAGAGAATAGATTGTATGGAAAAAAACCAACAACAAACTTACTGCCAAAAAAATTGAAATCACATTAACAAACTTCTTTTGAGACATTTAATCATCTTGAAGGATTTACTTCGGGACCTAAGTCATATACTGTATCATCAGGTAAAGCTCTGCAAACCTGTGAATTACTGCCTGTAAAAAAAACTTCCAGACATCGAGGGAGAGTTGCTTCCTAAAATGTCGAAAGATTAAAAGTAATTGCACAAGATAGTCTCTGCGGTAATTTCAAGTGATTTCTCACACGGGCCAACAAACGTTACCATCGCAATGTGTGTAAACGTTTCAAGTACCTAATTCAGTTCCACCTGGTAATTTTCAAAGGTAAAAGGTTAAAACCAGAATTCAACAATTTACCTGATGTCACTATAGTCAGAATGGCACTAAAAGGTAGTATGACTACTGATCTATTTATTGATTTTATATATCATCTTGGCAACTATAAGTCTCCCGGGACATGTTTGCTAGTTTTTGATGTAGCTGCAGATGAGAACAACATAGTATTTGCCATCCAATACCACTCACGAAACACGAGCACCATTGGGATGAAGAAGTATTGTTGTACGCCTAGCGTCATCTAGATCGTCAGCTCACAAAACGGTTCTAAAGCTACTGGGCTTCACCCCTATAACCCAAATGTGAAGCAGGCACCTTCTATACTCACTCAGGGGCCTATTTTGTATGAAACTGCTTCTAGCTCAGATGATCCTGAAGCTTAAAATTTTGTAGAGTCAGCTATGTATCACAATAATGCATTTGATTGCTCTGCATCAGCCTTGGTTTAAATATTTACCTCTACCACTTTCATCTCATTCTCAGCTACAGTTAATGGCCAACTTACGCATGTAGAAAATTAGTGGACTACACAGTTCCTCGTCTGAATCTGCTATTGGAGATATCTTAACAACAATTTTATTCTGCAATTTCAAGCACGTCTGAGTAAGTAAGACAGAAAGTACTGCGAAGACCAGTTATCAATTCTTCTGCATCAGGTATGACAACGAAAATATTAACGACGCAATTCAAAAATCCTGTCAAAATTCTGCCAGGAACTGTTAAGATTAATGCATCAGATTATGAAGAAGAAAATCTGGATCCATGTTGAGTAACAGCTGCTAACACAAAGAAACAGACACTACGCATTAGACACGAGGGACATAACTCTGATGATTCTGACAATGTGCCGTTATCAAATTTGAAGCAAAATAAGAAGAAAACACAAAGTGATCTTCAGTTCACGAATTTATACCAACACCTAACTATGCGACTATTAAGATTGAACCAAGGCGAAAAACAATAAATTATATTGTATAATAAGTGAAAAGTGAAACAATGACAATTTGTGGTTTAGACTTAGAAAATCCGTGCTTTTCTTACGGGAAATTATATGATGCATATTCCAGAGTTGGAAAACCATTAAATTTGCCTATACTACTGAAGGATTAACCAAAAATATCGTACATCCAATGGCGTTACGATAACTTAAGTTTTTGTTAATCGAAACAATATACTCGTTATAAAATACAGATAGATTGAGTTTTAACTTTTTCACCTTAAATTAAAATAAATTTAAGTTTTGGTTTAAAACAACCTCTTCATAATTATAATATCTACGAAGTGTGTATACACACATACTTACACGCTATCGATTGTTCGAATTGTGATAAGATATACATACGTTAGATATTGTGATAACTGTTTAATAAAATATACGAGTACATCAAAACGGATGTTAGACAACGTCTGTCGGGTCCACTAGTATCTTAAAAAAATATTTTTTGATGAAATGTTATGTAATGAAATGTTATATAATCCTTAAATTTAATTATAAGAATAAGTAGATAATTGAACAGATAAATAAATATTATATAAAATGCATAAAATGGATGAAAAGGGTTGTCGCATTACGGTCCACAAACAAAATGTAATTTAGCTAAAAAGGAAGCACCAGAGTTGTTGCCCCGGAGCACGTTGAGAACGTTACCTGCTATAGCGATGTGTGTAAATAATGCTGTGACTATGTGGCTGGATAATAAGCCAGTTTTAATGATGTCAAATTGTTATTGCGATCAATATCCCGACGAATACAAGCGATGGTCAAAGAAAAATAAAGCATACGAAAGAGTCAAAAGGCCAGACGTCATTAAAAATTATAACGAAAGAATAGAATGCTTTCTGTTTGCCCATCGCGTAATCGTACAAAAAAATGGACAATACGAATAATTTCGCATCTTTTCGACCTAGCCTTTGTAAATGCTTGGTTGCAGTATAGAATGGTAAAAGTAGAGAAGGGTACACCAAAGAAAAATATCATACTAATGCGAGAATACAAGCTGAATTTAGGCACCAAACCAATTGATGACAATGAAGAAGAATCTGGTGATGATGATGGTGAAGTTGAATACGAAGAACTTGAGCCCAAACATAAAAAACGTAAGATTTTAATTTAAACCAGTTCCTTCCAAAGAAAACCGTACAATAAAATATATACAATGTCGCAGCAGAAAGAATGCCTGTGATTAAAAAGCTTCGGTATTTTGCAAGAAATGTGAAATTTACCTAAGTTTTACGCCTAATCTGAATTGTTTTACTGATTTCCATGAAGACTGTTAAGTCCTACAAACTTTAATATAAGTATAAATGATTGATCTCTAATGTTGCTCTTATTGAATTACTATAAGTTTATGAGAAGAGTTTAGTTGTTTTTAATATGTCGTGGAAAAAAGATTAATTTCTGTTGATTTTGAAACATTTAATAAAACTACTTAAAATGATACATCCAATCTAATAAGTTCGGTTTTTGATTACATATCAAAGGAATAAAATAAGGCAAATATTTGCGTCGACTGTCCACACTTGGTTCGTTCAGTAGCGCGCGCGCGGCGATCCTGATCAGACGTGTGAACGTTTACTACGTGCCTTCATAATGGATTGGACAAATGAAACCGTATTGCGATTTCTGGAATTATATCAAATGCATTCTGTATTTGGGACCCCAAACATAGGTCTACGAATCAAGGATCTTCAAACTCACAAAAGACATCGACAACATCGAAGAGAAGGCAGTATAACCCTCATGAGCTTCAGGAAACAAAAAAACAAATGGATCAGGCATTAAATATCCTTAAATATCCCAAATTGATTCTTCAATTTGGACGCCCCGCCACGACGGCAACACACACCTGTAATGATGGACGCAAATCCGCCATTAGATAGAGAGCCCACACCAACAGCACGACCCAAGATGCCACGGCAAAAAGGGAAGTTCTTTGGGAAAAGCTCAAGCATCGGAGAATGCAGCAGCACCACCGCTGCCTCCACGTGCTCCAAATGCAGTAGGACCAAAGCCTACTGGACTATCTACTGTGGCTACTAAGCCGAAAAACGAACCCATGTTCTCAGACATCGATATGATGGGGTTCCCCGGCGTTGCACCCTATCGTAGAACAAACGAGTTCGCTATAACTGCAGAGGGATTCATTCCTCTATGCGAGAAAGAGTACGACGTGATCGCAACTCACCAACCATACGAGGGCAGTCCGATAAGTACTTAGCCTACAAAAGAAAAACGAAAATTTTGGAAAAGTGGCGATTTATTTCTCATCACAGTCTTCTTTCAACTCGATTCACTTGACCCAGCGATGCTCCAACTTCTTTAAGCTGTCTGAAAAGAACGTTTTCTGGAGGTCTACAAAGTAGGCCTCCGTGGCGGCGATAACTTCCTCATTCGACTCAAATTTCTGCCCGGCGACGGACTTTTTCAAGTTTGGAAACAAAAAGAAGTCACACGGGGCCTAATCTGGAGAATACGGTTGATGGAGCAGCTGTTCGTAGCCTAATGTGACCAATTTGGCCGTTGCGACGGCGGAGGTGTGAGCCGGTGCGTTGTCATGGTGGAAGAGCACTTTTTTCTTCGCCAAATGGGGCCGTTTTTTCTACAATTCGGCGTTGAATCGGCCCAATAGTTCGGCATAGTAGAGCCCTGTGACCGTTTTGCCCTTCTCCAGGTAGTCGATGTAAATCACACCTTGTGAAACCTAGAAAACGGTGGCCATCTCCTTTTCGGCCGATGGGACAGTGTTCGCCTTCTTCGGAGCACATTCGCCGGGTAAAGTCCACTGTTTCGACTGTTTATTGGTCTCTGGTGTGTACCAGTGAATCCATGTTTCGTCGACGGTCACGAAACGACGCAGAAACCCCTTCGGATTGCACCTAAACAGTGTCAAACACTGCTCTGAAGTTGTGTCACTGATGCGCTTGTCGTCCGAAGTGAGCAAACGCGGCAGCCATCGAGCCGACAGCTTTCTCATGCCCAATATTTCATGCAGGATATGACCCACGCGGTCTTTTGAGATGCCTACTGTCTCAGCTATCTCGCGCACCTTCAATCGGCGGTCTGCCAATACAAGATCGGGCCTTTTCTCACGTTATCCTCCGTGGTAGCCGTTTTTGGGGCACCTGGGCGTGGCTCATCAAAAACTGACGTGCGACCACGTTGAAACTCGTTAAACCAATTTTTGACGGTCGCCATTGAAGGAGAAGAGTCACCGTAAACAGCATCCAAGCTCTCTTTGATGTCGCTGCGCGATTTCCCTTCCAAAAACAAGAATCAAATCACCGGCCGATATTGCTCTTTTTCCATTTTTCTAAAATCCGCGGATACGTCCGCTTACACACGCGGTCAAAACAAAACTACAAATCCAATACGGCTGAAATTTTGACAAAAGCCGTCTACGAAGATGTGCTACATGATGGTAAATTTATCTTACGATAGAGGTGCCATCGGGCGGTGAGGCTAAGTACTTATCGGACTGCCCTCGTACTTTGCAAAACTCGTTTCCAAAGCTACCTGGGTCTACTTTTGCGTAATGAGCTTATATGCTCGCCTCATTACTCTGAAACAGGAAGAAGGAACCTCGACTTATGACGAGGACTCCTTTGCCGGACAAATCCTCTCGGGCAACCACCAGCTGCCAGCACCGATCGAGGCGTATATTAAAGCCTTGGGGCATGTAGTTGATAGCACCGCTATCAGATACAAGCTTAGAACACCTGCTTGGCCTAGTGAAACTGGTGATTTTGGCCGCGTCAGTCGTGATACACATTGGAAATACATGTCTATGCCATGTCCCTATGTGTGCAGACAGAGAATTCAAGAGGATATGAGAGTAACAATCACTCCCGGACCACGAGAATGGAACTTACCCGCTGAACTTCGCCCAGTCGAAGAAGGCGCAGGTACCCCAACCAGGAATTGTCTTGGATGGGCTCGCGCTGCTACGTTGACTACCGATCAACTAGCCTTCCTAGAGAGCGCAAATATAATGGAGGATGCCTTTCCAACCAAATTTGCTCGTTTCCAGTATAATTCAGACCTCTATGAGAAGGTCTCTCTGGCACTCAACAAGACTGAGGAGAAGATCAAAATCGTCCCTCAAGTCAAGAAGAATGCTGAGGGAGCACTTGCTCTGGTCTGCTGGTCACAAATAGAGCAGGTTGAACAAGACACATCTCCGAATGTGTTCTACTGTGAGAGCCGCAACAACCAAGTCGTCACGCCGTCTGAGATAGACGCACGACAGGTTTTGGCGTCACTCATCCTGTCATACAGGGTGAAGAAGGAAGCAATTGGCGCAACACGGCCATACTCCGTGTATTCATTTGGAGGCTACAGGAATGTACCCTCTGACTGGCACGATACACGTAATCACGTTTTTAACTACGGTCGCGCAGACCGATGGAATGTGATGGAGTATACAGCACCATTCACTGACAAGTCAGAATACCGACTAGCTTGGTTAAGAAGACATGTCAAGTGACCACCGGATGTGAGGGAGTCACGCCCCGAACCTGTAATCTACGGAGCAGGTTGAGTGAACATTTATTATTACTCTTTATTTTATTTAATTTTAGGAAGTCCTGAAATCTCTTAAGAGTCCCTGGCATTTGTTTCATGTGTTTAATCAATTCATTTATTTAAATTATTTAGTTTTATAGGCTGGCAACGTGGCGAGGAGAATTCGGCGGCTGGGCCTCACGGTGGCCCTCCACAAATCCGAGGCCATTTGCTTTCACCGGCCTCGGATGGGACCGCCTGCTGGGGCCCACATCGAGGTACAGGGCGTGCGAATTCCCATCGGCAAGCAGCTCAAATACTTGGGGCTGCTGCTGGACAGTCGGTGGGAATTCCGCGCCCATTTTGAGGTGCTGCAGCCGAAGCTGCTGCGGGTAGCAGGCGCTCTGTCCGGCCTGCTGCCCAACCTGGAAGGTCCAGGCATCCCTTGCCGAAGGATGTACATGGGAGTCGTGCGGTCTATGGCGTTGTATGGGAGCCCAGTATGGGCCGAGTCCCTGAACAGGCGCTGCGTCGCTCTTCTGCGCAGGCCTCAGCGTGCGCTGGCGCAGCGACTGATCAGGGGCTACCGCACGATCTCCTACGAGGCGGCCTGCGTTTTGGCCGGGTCCCTGCCGTGGGACCTTGACGCCAAATTCCTCTCGCGTCTATACCATCAGCGGGAGGAGGCGTCAAGTCGCGGGGACAGACTGGCCCCGAGAGAGGTAGAGGCTATAAAAGCCTCCCTCCGTACGGCCGCCGTGGAGGAATGGCGTACCAGGCTGGAGGATCCCAGTGCTGGTGCTAGGACCGTCGAGGCAGTGCGTCCTGTCCTCGACCAGTGGGTGGACAGGCGCCACGGTGCGGCGACGTTCCGCCTGACGCAGGTGTTGTCGGGGCACGGATGCTTCGGCCACTACCTGTGTCGGGTGGCTCTGAAGGAGGAGTCGGCCGTGTGTCACCACTGTGACAACTGCCCGGACGACACAGCCCAGCACACACTACAAGAGTGTCCAGCCTGGGAGATGGAGCGCAGCGCTCTCCGCGCTATTGTTGGTGGCGACCTCTCGCTCCCGGCCGTCGTATCTTCAATGGTCGGGAGTCCGAGGTCGTGGCGAGCGGTGCTCTCCTTCTGCGAGCACGTCATGTCGCAGAAGGAGAGCGCGGAGCGGGATCGAGAGAGAAACGATCCCGCCCGCCAAAGACGTCAGAGAAGGAGGCGCCGGGTCAACAGAGATAACTAGACCCGGCGCCCTGCCCTGTGGCAAGGGGGCGTTAGAATCCCACCACGGTATCCCCTGCCTGTCGTAAAAGACGACTCAAAGGGGCCCTTGGGGTCGCTGGGCGCGCTGCGGGGGCGGCGCGCCCTCACTGAAAGTGACCCCGAGAGGGGCGGCGGCACTGTGGCCTGTGTACGTCGTGGGCGCCCATCAACAACCCGGGCGCCCGAACCAAGCTAGTGGGGGTGCAACTGCGCCCCTTACACACTCCGAGACGGCCGAGACAAATACGTCTCGGAGGCGCACCGGGCGGCTGCGGCATTACGGTTGGCGCTTCTCGCTAACGTACCGTGGTCGCCCCACTCGGCGCGGAGATGGCCACCGGGGGGTTTTGGTCGGTATGCCGGTTTAGGGATATTGTTAGGGACCCAGCCCGGCACTAACATCTGCGCGGACATGACGTCGCCGCGCGCCGGGCTGGAAGACCGGTGATCCCGACATACGCTTCTCGCCCCCCTCCCCCGGGGCTGGCGGGAAGTAGCGCCATAAATAGCTTTCCCCTCGAGAACAAAAAAAAAAAAAAAGGCATTAAATATCCTAAAAACCGTATCTCAGCAGCACGTTTATGAAGAGGATGAATATTGCATTTTCGGAAAACTTGAAAAAAATGCGTAAACTTTCTGAAGATCGCAGAGATCTAATGATGGATAAAATAAATGAGTATAAATAGAGAAGATTAAGACCGCAATTGACACCAAATCTTCCGGTGCCAAAATAGATAGGGTAAGAAAAGCTAAAAATCAAAAAGTAATTATTAGTTGTAACACAAGGGATGACCTCAAACTAGTACACGAGAGGCTGAAAACAAACAAGGAGCTCCACGCGGAAGTGGCTAAACTAGCAAACCCCTTAATCATCATAAGAGATGTGCTAGCTTACCATACCAACGCCGATATAATCCAGAATTTAAAGGTGCAAAACAAGCATCTACTGGAAGGCGTAGGCTCGGAGGATAGCACAATAAAAGTGCGCTACAGAAAGCGCGCACGTAGCCAACCGGAATGCCACCCTGTGTTGGAAGTATCCCCAGTAATCCACAAAAAAATTACGGAGGCGGGAAAAGTCTACATTGGTCTTCAACGAAGACCAGTGATGGACCAGTCGCCTCTGGTACAATGCAAAAAATGTCTCGGCTTCGGTCACACGCAAGCAACCTGTCGCGAGAAAGATAACACTAGTTTACAAAATTTAATTTTTTGTCTGTTGCCGCCAATTTTATGGTTGATAATGTTCACTTATGACTTGTTGATGTCAAATCTACTCTCAAATTTTTTTGGGCAGCTCGCGTTACTTTTTTTTTTATTTTTATAATTCAAGCATATATATTAATTGATAACAGGCATATTTTACTGTTTTAAGATTAGTATCTGAAGTTTTTGTGTCATTAGTAGTTCAAAGAGATGTTGTTTAAACAACCCAGATATTTTTTACTAATGTGCGGAGAATATGTGTTTAACGATCGTAGAAAAGTTATATCAGAGTTTGTGAAAAATACCTATTTTGAGTATTTTGGGATGCTCTTGGATAAAAATGAGAAGTCATGGGCTCCCAATTGTGTTTGTATATCGTATGTGGAATATTTAAGATTATGGAACAGTGGTAATAGTAGTGCCTTTAAATTTGAAACACCGACTATTTGGCGAGACCCACGAAATCATCTCGAAGACTGTTATTTTTATAGCGTGAACGTAAACGATTTAAACACTAAAATTAGAGCTAAATGCCAGTACCCAAGTACAAGTTGTGTTCAACATCTAGTGCAGCGTTCACGTGACTCTTCAGTGCCTAAAAATATATCTGAACCCTATCTGGGGTACCTCTTGCCCACAGTACAAAGAAAGGATATTGAAACATGTCGCTAGTCTTAAACTAAATAAAATACAATAACTATAAGTGCCAAATTTGTGTCCATTTAAAAAGGCTAAGCAGTCTTCTCGGCCAACAAAGTGGTTACAATAAGTTTCCCTGTTTTATTTATGTCTTTGGGACAGTAGAGCTAAACAAGAGCATTGGGTAAGAAGAAACTGGCCATTGAGAGAAAATATGGAGCCTGGAAAGCAAATTATAGTCCAGAATTCATTAGTAGCTCGTGACAATATTATCCTTCTACCATTACATATAAAACCACGACGAGATATGAGCGAAAAGCAGGGAGAGCGTATGCATCAGGACTTACGCGTCATGAAAGAGCGCTACCAGGGTTTCTGGGACACGAATATGTTGTCTGACTATTGTTGGTCTCTGATTTCCAAAGTCTACACATCTGAGAAGAGTTTCAAAACAAAGTTTTTAGAACTCAATGATTAATAATTGTTTTAGTAAAGTTTTTCTTAGTAAATACATGTTTTTCTGTTTTATGCCAAACTATAGCCGAAACTCAAAAACTAGAGCTGATAGAAATATTCTAATAATATTTTTGAAAATATCATATCATATGTAGTCAGCAACAGCTAAAATTTCTTCGGCAACAGATGTACTGTAAACTAGTGTAATCTTTGCAGTTACTGTGGAGAACCTCACTCCTGGGACAAGTGTAAGCGTCGACTTGAAGGAGAACCCCCTCAGTGCAAGAATTGCAAAGCGGCGGAGCCAAAACGAGATTCTCCGCATCATGCATTCAGCACTGAGTGCCGAGAAAGAATAAAATGGGATGCCATAGCAAGGACAAGAATATCTTACCTTTGCTAAAGTCCCATTACAGGAGCCTACTCAAGTCTGTCCTACAGGACACGTAACAGGCTTGCATTTTATCCAAGCAAACCTGCAACGCTCAAAAACCACAACAGCCGAATTATACTAGACTGCCAAAGATTCCGGAACAGCAATTGCGCTCGTACAAGACCCTATGTAGGCAACACCGGAATCATGAAGCAGTATCCTGGTACAAAGACCATCCAGTGTTCTCTCAACAGACAAAAGCCGGTTAAGGCGGCGGTGGTGGTTTTGGGTAACGGAAACTGAAGCAGCCGTTCTACTGGTAGGAGGGAACCTGCGGCTGGGCGTAATATCCGTGTATCTGGAGGGAGACCAAGACATTACACATAATATCAACAGATTAAAAAATATAATAACCAAACTAAACACCAACTACGTGATTGTAGCTGGTGATGTAAACGCATGGAGTCACTGGTGGGGAAGTCAGTCAGAAGACGCAAGAGGAGCTGAATACCACTCCTTCCTGACAGTGTCTGTAGCGGCAATCCGCTACCGCTCATCCGCCCGCTTGTGAATTGGGACCGCCGGCTACGCCTCAACCACACGCCGCGCCCGCACCCCGCTCCGTCGTGATCGCCGGCGCAGCGAGTGGGCATTCCGTCCGCGGTCGTCAGAAAAATAACTCACCTACTTTCTAGTTTGCTCGGGCCTCGTTAATATTTTTTCGCTTCGTATTTCTAACGTCTCCGTATTTACCTGTTCTGTTGTCTCCACTTCTTTCTTTAAATTGTTAAAACGTCTATTTTATTAATTATATCTTCGCAAAATTGTGTGGTTTCTTTTTACTTGTATCGCGATAGTTAAATCCCCTCGCATACAAATCGCTGACCGCACACACATTGGTAGTAACACTATTACAACTACAGTGGTGACCCCGTGAAGATTGGACGCAACGCACCTTCGCAGCGACACAAGAATCATATTTGTATCGAGGGTACTTTCACGTGAGTGCAAAATTTTTGTAAAAAAATTTGGGAATAATCGCCTACTTAATCCGTGCAGGAGTGTCGGGTGGCAAGGATGGCATCTGGAAGTCGTAGAGACAAGCATCAAGCCGTTGAAGACGAGAGGGAATTAACGGACAATACAGGTATGACCGGTGGTCCAAGTGACACAAGCGGAAGCGATGCGGGGGTGTATCGTGTCGGCGTGAAGGTTCCTCCGTTTTGGCAGGACGAACCAGAGCTGTGGTTCGCCCAGGTGGAGAGTCAGTTTGCGCTGGCAAACATCACAACTGACTCGACGAAATACAATATCGTAACGGGGCAGTTACCGCAAGAATACGCAAGGTACGTAAAAGAAATTTTATTGCGTCCACCCACTACCGGTAGGTACGAAAAGTTAAAATCAACGCTTATAAAACGCCTAACCCAGTCTCGTGAGAAGAAGACCCTGCAGCTGCTGCAGCATGAGCTGGGCGATAGAAAACCGAGCCAATTTCTCCGTCACTTACGCAATCTAGCCGGTCCCGAGATACCTGACGAATTCCTTCGCACAATTTGGTCCAGCCGCTTGCCACCTCACGTACAGACGGTAGTAGCCTTACAGAGGAAGGACACATTAGAAGACGTCGCAGAGCTAGCAGACAACGTAAACGACATTGTCCAGTCCAATTCACAGGTAGCCAGCACTTCAACAGCACCCCATGACGACCTGCACCACAAGGTAGCGGAACTCACACGTCAGGTGGAGGCACTCCTGAAGCAAAGCAGACAACCTCGGCGTATTCATAGAGGTAATGGATTCCGGTCGCGTTCACGATCTAATTCCCGTCGATCAAGGTCACGTGAGAGGCCAGATAACCGATTGGAAATCCTCAACACTGGAGACACTCCAACCTTCGAGGTGTTCGAAGGCGGAAGAGAATGCACAAGCATAGTAGATGCCACCGCTTGTAGCATTCCGCTACTGGGCAAAATCGAGGATTGGAAGGTTGACAGCAATCTCCTTACATCTGAGCACAATGCTATAACGTTTACACTGCGACTAGAGAAACCCCTAACTAAATTAGAGTCTACATTAACGCGCAGATATAACGTTAAAAAGCAAAGTGGCAAGAGTTCAGATCAATGTTTCTGGAACAACTTGAAACATTTGGTCTCACACCGGAAACAATAGGGATTTCCAAAACCACTGGAGAAGTCGAGAAAATAATAACGGCATATACCAAAGCCAACGTCAGACCAATTTCTTCATCAATGATGTCTTACACACCATCACCTTCATCACGAATTGAACAAGATGATACAATGAAACAATGAAACAATGTGAATTAAAAAATAATAATAATATTGCTGTTTTTAAGAAAAAAAAAAAATGACAAGTCGTGTTGCTGAGGGAGTTTCTTGCCGTTTCTTCTCCACAGCTATAACACGTTTCGAAGCGGCAATAGTTTAAAAAAAAATAAGAAGTGTAAAATTGACGATTCAAAAGAGCTTGTAAAAGTCTATTTGAATAAAGATAATTTGATTTGATTTGATATCCCACGAGTAGTGATGTCTCCAGTGGCGGTTTCTACTGCTAACAATGTGACTATTTATGATGGTCCAGCCTCAGAAATGAATAATTTTCTCATCTTTAAAATAATTAAGAACACAAATGGTACTTGTAATTCATTTGTAATACTATGCACACTATGTTAACTTGTGTATTTAAATACTTAATAAAGTTGATTTGATTGACCTTTAAAAAAAAGTTTTTTGAGTGAAAGTTAGGAGCCGCCATCAAACTAATTCGCGCGCTTCCGCTTCGACCAATCGCAGCGCGTTCTGCGCCATACGAGGACGTAGTGAAATATGGCGGCGCGTCAACAATGGAGCTGTGAATAGAAAAATATTGGTTTTTATGTTCAAAAGTTGAGGTTTATTTTCAAAGTACTTTCGTTTTTAGTAAAAAAGTTTAAACAATATGTAAGCAATATATTTTTGTCACAAATCTAAGGGCCTCTTTCACAATGTCTGAGTAAAGTGTTGATTAGTTACTTTTAAATTAACGTTAATTAACAAGTAAAAGTGCCGAGTATCTTCTGTCAATTTCATTTGCGAAAATAAAGTCTCGACTAACAACTTCTGGTTAAGTGAATGACATAAGAAATTATACTCATCATTCGTTCAATATTGCGTCAAATGTCACACGTGTCTCGTCCCCACTCCCCGCTCTGACCCCGCATGTGATTTCAGTTTCAAACGTAAATAAAGCTGTTGTCATTGTTTGTTTTGCTTAAAACTAGTTGTTCGTATTTCTATAACTATAAATAAAATTAAGAGAGAAAACTTAGCTGGTGGTAGGATATTCGTATCCGCCCGGATAGCGAACACCGTACACAGGGCGTAAAACCCGCCATAGTGGCACATGCAAGTGTGCCGCGTTTTGGGATCAGCCAGTGTATATCCGGTTTTCGGGGGGGGGCTTCAATCATGGTGAAAGGATGACCGTGCCGGCATTTTTTGGCCGGTTTCTCGCGGCAGGTCCTTTGTTCACCATGGTATTAGTCCCCCAAACTTCTTCACAAGATAGGTGAAGAGGTTTTCGACCGGCATGATTGCGTCTACCAACGGGAGATCATCATCTCTCGCTGGTCGGCACTTTTTCTGGACTCCATTACACTTACCATCAGGTGCAATGGGGTCACTTTGCCGTGCCAGTATAAAAAAAAACGTTACGCGTGCCAGTATAAAAATCAGCGTTGCAGTATCGTCACGCGTTACTGCAGCACGTAGCTGAATGGGAGGCACCATTGCTGGTACAATTATTATTATTATTATTTTTCTTTGTTTTCTGTTTATTGTATATTACGTGTAAATACTTGTGCTAGCAATAAATACTTCTTTCTTTCTTTACGCTACAAGAGAGGGACATTCTAGTGTCACTTGTATTAAAATACCAAAATGTGTTGGAAAACAAATTGAGTGATGCTACAACTTGGAGAAACAAAGAAGCTGCTTGGAAAGATATTCAATGCTCGGTCTGGAGGTAATTTCAGATCGACCAAAACTTTAAAGATCAAGTATGAGGGCTTAAAACGTACCGTCAGGAAAAAATCAGCAATTATACGTTCCGACAAGATGGTCGGACGACCTAGTAAAGGTCGCGGGACGTCGCTGGATGCAAGCTGCTTCCAACAGGTCCCTGTGGAAGTCATTAGGAGAGGCCTATGTCCAGCAGTGGACTTCCATTGGCTAATGGATGGATGATGATACGTTCCGAAGTTTATCGCACGGGGGGAGGAAAGAACACAGCACCTCCACTAGATAATGTTGAAGAAAAAATAAAATCGATGATAAGCTTAAACATTGATGGCCTGGAGAGCATTTACGACTCTGATGCGTTATCACAAACACAGAGTCAAGGTTAGTTTGTTTTTAATAAAAAATGCAGTCACATATTTTTTATTAAAAGTATGAGTATTGACTGATATTGATTGTTAATAATCTTTAAAATAATTGGCTTTGTAGATGGAGTTGATCTTCCTCTGGCTGAAGAATTTATTTCAACATCGCCATTACCTACTAATACTGAGCCTGAAGTGGTAGAAAATGAGACAATAAAAAATGGTAATGTACCATCATTTACTATAGAATTGTCAAAGAATATAGTGTCTATTGTATATTGGTGAATACATATTGTAATTATGTACTTTTTTGCAGACGTTGTACTAATTGTGTCAAATAAGTGTGAACCAATGCCGTCCAGCACAGAACCAGAAGAAAAACATCTTCATTCAAGTGATGTGAATGGTATGTTATGGTATTATTTTTGACACTTTCATGACAAAATATAAATAATTTATGCCATTAAAATGCAAATTAATATAATGTACCTAATTATGTAGTCCATATTTAATGTATCATATTATATTAAAGTAATGAAATTATACATAATTATACATCATAATTTTTCTTACAGACAAACTTTTGTATGCTACTCCCAGTGGGAAGAGTGTTATAACACCGACATCTACAAATAAAAAGTGGGATGTTACTAGTATAAGGAATTTACATACATACATACATAAACTCACGCCTGTATTCCCCGAAGGGGTAGGCAGAGCTGCATTTCTACACCCACATTTCGCCAAGTATGTATCAGTCCCACGTAATAGGGGGCGAGCCTATTGCCGTTTTTCGGGCACATTTCCAGACTCCGTGCTGTTACCGAGAATTTCCTAATGGTAAAACCCAATAACACTGCTCGACCCGGGAATCGAACCCAGGACCTCTAGATCGCACGGCACATACTTGTACCGCGAGACCAAGAGGCAGTCTATAAGGAATTTAAAATCGAAAAGGCATCCTGCCCTTATTGGTCAGAAATATATGTATATTACTAGTTTTGAAGTATCTAAGTTTACAATATTTTTTCAAAATTTATTTTGTTTTTTTTTTTCAGTAAATAGTCAAACAAGAAATGCCTTCGATGAACTGACCCAAGCCAAGTAAGATTTGATTAAACTAAACAAAAGCTTTTTGGAAGCAGAAATAGCAGGAAAAAGCAAGTCTGGGAATTTGATTGCGTGCTGCTACTGAAATAAAAAATGTCAAATGTACTACGCTGCATTGATATGTCCAAGAGAAAAAAGCAACTATGCAGTGAATAAAGTATTTTCAACTGACCTTGTAAATAATAATATTTGGTGATTTGTTTCAAAATGTGCTACGGTCTCGACACTTTAGAAATAAGACGTTTAGCTTATGAAATGGTGAAGCATCACAAACTTAAAATTCCCCAAGCTTAGAATGAATGGCAAATGACTGGTATTGACTGGCTTTACGGCTTTAGACAATGTCACCCTGAGATAAGTCTTCGTAAACTTGAAGTAATCAGCTTGTCCAGGGCTACTTCCTTTAATAGGCATAATGTGAATTTTTTTTTGATAACATCTTCACTATTTTACAGAGGTATGCAAGTTTTAAGGATAGTACCCGAGTGTTTACTTTAGATGAAACTAGAATAACCACAGTTCGGAACCAAAAAGAGTTTTTGGTATTATCGCAACACCTACGAGTATACTTCATTTTCGATTTCTAAACATTTCATATAATAAACAATAGTCTTTGCGGCTTCACTTTTATTTCTTAAAAAATACACACAGGTGAAATGTGAATAATCATCAATTATGGTTTGCATATAATAATAATAATAAAGCCTTTTTATTGCCATACAAATTACATTGAGATTATAATCATACTACTATGTGCCTACATATTACATACCTTTTATAGACAATTGCTCACTAAGCAATCACACCACTTTGGGTGATGCAATAATCAACATTAGATTCATCATTAATAATATTGCTCTGCGCGCACTAACTACCCTTTTCTCAATTCTTAAATCTTCTACTCCACCCTCCTATCTCACTCCTCACTTTCAATATCTTGGATGTAACCATGACAGGAACCTTTGCTCGTCTCACAATCTTCTCCTTTCATGTCCTTCTCATAGCTCAGACTTTCTTCACTCCTCTTTTTTCATTCAGTCTATCCTTCTTTGGAACGCACTCCCCCTCGAAATCAGGATGTTGACAAACCGTCTTTCTTTTAAAGAAAGGGTTCGGCAACTTTTATTTAATCGTATGTCAGAAGTATCATAGTATTGTGTATATATATATATATATATATATATATTTATGTGTAGTCATGTATTCATATTATATATTTTCTATGTATATATATATGTGTATATATTTATATATATCTATGTATGTATATGTATATATATATTGCATTGTCGATATTTATGCACCTTTTCGTGTTTCTCTGCACCACCCTAAGGTTGACTGGCAGATAATGCCTTAGGCATTAAGTCCGCCTTTATACTTTTATGTATATGAAGCATAAATAAATAAATAAATATTTGTGATAAGCGGGCAGTCGCTCTCTGAACGTTGTACTGTACATACCTAATCTGCTTTCAAAAATATAATACGTTTATACAAGTGTTCTTCGTCATTTGTGTTCTATCTCACACGCACCATCATGACACACCAACACCATCAGGCAAATTGGTGACCCCATCGTGCCGTCTACCTGCGTTCTTTTAAAAATGTGTGATAATATTGACATGGAAATGTTAATAAGTTTGGTTGAAAATAGGCCTGTACTGTGGGATAAAACCCAAGAGTGCTATAAAAATAGAAAAAGAGTTTGAAATGCACCATATTTTTCCCTTTCCAATAATATAGGATGCACCCACGATGACCTTTTACGTTTTTCTATTTCTTTTTGTTTCTTCTTGTACAAATAGTAGGCCACAACGAGTTTTTTTTCTTATTATTCGACATTTCACACTACCAGTTCGAAACTAACGCATATAGACGGCAGTCCATCCATCCGGTAAAAAAAATATGTATACAAGGATAGCCGTTTTTTGACGGTCCATTATCCGGTGAAAAAAACGGACGTCTACAAGCGCTCTAATGCGTCTCCGTACCGGACATATTTATTTGAACAAATTTTCGTTTCTAATGGGAAAGACTTCACCTACACCTACTTGTGAATCATGTAATGTACCAGAGGAAAAATGTAAAATTTTTAGGAATTGGCTTTAGTAATACAATACTTTCTGATCCTTTATCTGATTTAGAAATCTATTTTATACGTATGGTCAAATGTGCAATCGCAGCCAGAAATTAGTTAAGTTTAATCTTAAATACACATATGTATGTACTAGTTATTAAGATAACTTATTTATATCAATTTTGTATACAAGAGTGGCATGTTCGCTAAGCGAATAAACTCTTTAATAAATAGAAAAAAAAGTGAGATAAACTTTAGTGATGAAGATCGGATGAATATACACGAACGGCTAAGTAAGCTAATTAAGCTTAGGAAGGAAGGAAGTATGTCAGCATTTTCTATTATAATATCACAGATGACGTTAAGATACACTCTTATAAATATGAATGCTTTGAATGTCTCTAAAGCAGATGAAAGAGGGAAGTTCAACACCTTCGAACAAATATAGTGACTCGATTATTCAAGCAGTTAAGCAATTTATTCAATAATTTCCTGCTGTGAAGTCTCACTATTGCCGTAACAAAGGAAATAAGTTGCATTTACCTTCCGAGCTCGAAAATTTGTCATACCTGTATAAGGATTATCCTCAAGATGAGGATATTACGTAAATTGGTTCTGTGCAGAAACATATTTACAAAAATATTTTTAGGAATGATTTCAACATTAGGTACATACATTACCGAAAAAGGATAAATGTGAAATGTGTAAGAGCATAAAAAAATTAGATAGTTCAAGTCAAAATGATGCCATGAATACGGGGGAATATAAAATAACATGTACAGGAATAAATGCAGACATGATGCTTATTCTGGCTCAGGGTTCTTAGGTCATTCTTTTTCTTTTTGGTTGTTAAAAATTCAGTTTTTGACCTCCCATTTAACTTAGAAAATATGTACAATATTACTACAGTTCTTTCCACAGATTGAAGTCCAATTATTTTCAGTTCGTCGCGATTATTCGTAATGAATAGACCGTAGACGTCTATTCATTAGTAACTACTGTAACAGTGAATTTGCTCATCAGTTTTACGAACAATAGGTGTTTACAACATCGCGTCGGCCGGGCCGTACGACCCAGTCGAACGTGCGGTAATAAACTTTATTAAATATAAATGAAGGAACAATATCGGACGATGGTATTATTACACAGTGGCAGAGAGAAAACTGTCCTACTAAAGATATATATGTTTTTTAATTTTGGATTTGTTCCTTGTCAATGGCGTAATGTAAAAGTCACTGCTATCCCAAAGCCTAGTCATGATAATAATTCTGAGACAAAGCTTCGACCGATATCCCTCATGTCATGTTTATGTAAAATATTTCATAATATTATCAATATAAGACTAGAGTGATACCTTGAATATAATAAACTGTTACATGCTGAAACGAAAGGCTTTAGGAAGGGAAGGTCTCGTCTAGAAAACCTCATGGAATTAGTGACTAATATTCAAATTGGCTTTTCTTGTGATCAATTGACAGTTGGGTGCTTTTTAGATAGCCAACACTTATAACATAATTGATATTCCCAGTCTTTAGTTCAGTTTAACCAATGTGTGTATTTCACAGTATGCTGATGATGATGTATTATTTACTAGCTCAAGTAATCTAGGGGAAGCTCAAATAAAAATTTAACAGGCACTAAATATTATCTATGGGTTACTTCGAAATATTAACTTAGGTATATCTCCTACTAAAAGCAAAATTGGTCTCTAAGCGAAATTATGAAAAATGAAGACATGCCAATCAAAGAGAAAAGGAAAGTATACAATATGTGCATTTTACCATGTCTCACCTATGGTTGCCAAACATGGGCGTGGATAGAAAATTTGATGAACAAAATAAATGTATGTCAAAATGGGATCGAGAGAAGTGTTATTGGTGTAAAAAGGAAAGATAAAGTAAGATTAGGAAAAATAAAAGGGTTAACTAAATTTAAAAACGCAAAAACGACATGTAAAATCTTAAAATGGAAATGGACAGGACATATGTTAAGGGAGACAATCAAGAAATGGACAAAAATCATAACAGAGTGGTACCCCAGAGAAGGGAAAAGAAGTAGAGGAAGGCAAATTAAACGTTGGGAAGATGACCTTAAAAAAGTGGCTGGCCCAGAATGGATGAGAATGGCTAGAGAAAGAGATACATGGAAAACTCTAGAGGAGGCCTATGTCGAAGGACAAGCTGTGGATTTAACCGACCGTCTATGATAAATTAAACTTATTATACTTAGTTTGTAAATTTAAAACAGCAATAAAGGCTTATTTTATTTATTAAAAGCAAAATCTGTGTATTTTCAAAAGGAAACAATAAAATAAATTAAAATTAAAACAACTTTAATTACCAAGTGTATTTGTATGTATATGTAGGGAATATCATTGTGTATCTGCCGGCAGTGTATATCCTTTCAATAACAGACACTTGCAAACCATAATTTTTATTTCACATCATAATGGGATCTATTCAAGAGTCCATGGCACAGTTACTGAGATTTTCAACAAGAAATTTGCTGAGTTTGAAGATAGGCAACTGAAATTGACCTCTCCGTCCAGTTCTACACTGTCCACACTGGAAGCTGAATTTCTTGCTTTCAAAAGCTTCACCTTAAATGCACTTCACACACTGCAGAGTCAAGTGGAGCTAGTTGCCCTGGAGAATGATCGTCTTGAGATGCATTCAAGGAGAAAAATTCTTCTAATTCATGGAGTTCCAGAGCAGCAGAAAAAGGACACATCAGCGGCAGTTGTTGAAACAATTGTCAATAAACATTTCCCGCTGTCACCATATGGGTAAATCTTTTTCTCCAGAACGACCTAGGCCCATTCATTCATCGGTATTAAATGTACGCGGTTTGTATGGAAAACGTCAATTTTTTTATTTTTTGTCAGAATTTTCTTTAACGCCAGGGGGTTTGTAATCACATTAGCTATTACCTGCCTTAGTTTCCGATCACGGTCTGAATACACCCTGTATAAGCAGGCATGTTTTCAATAAAAATTACACTCATTCGTCTGAGCTCAAGGGATCGTTTTACTTCAAGTAATCCTCCAGCACACTACAATTGGTGACCCCGAAGAAGAAGAAGAAAAAGAAGCCATCTGAGAAGAAGAACCTCTGCCCGTTTGCCTGAAGATTTATTCCACCACAGTAATTCTGCAAGAAATCCAGCATGCAAAATCAAGACCAACATCACATCGCCGCCGTGTCCCTGCAGGCCCGAATTCCACCATTTTGGCGCCAAAACCCGCTACTATGATTCGCACAATTTGAGGCCGTCGTTGCTGCGCAGAAACCAAGCGAACAACAAAAGTTCGAGCTTGTCATCCCAGCACTCGAGGCGAGAGATGTTCAAGAAATAGGCGACATTATCCTCGACGTCCATGGGGAAAATAAGTACCAACGGACGAAGGAGCGTCTCATCGCCGTTTACCAAGAATCGGCCAACAGCCAGCTAGAAAAACTCCTCGGCGGCTTGGAGCTTGGCGACGAAAAACCTAGCCAACTCCTACGCCGCATGCAAGAGTGAAATCGTAAAATGCTCACAGACGAGGCCCTGAAGTTAATATGGCTACGACAAATGCCAGAACAAATTCGCGGCATTTTGGCGGTAACGACTGAAAAATGTTTCGACACGCTCGCCTGTATTGCCGACAAAATCCGCGAGCAACAAGATCTCCGCCTGTCTCCTGCATCACTTCACCAAGTAGCTATAAATAAGCAAGACAGCCAAGTGGATATAATAGCAAAACAACTCGAAAAAATGTCCATCGAAATCGCCGATTTACGCGCCGAAAGAAGCACATTCCGTACTCAACAGCGTCGCGGCCGTCCCTTTGATCCACGCCGACGTTCGCACTCGCGCGCAATTTCATCAGCTGACCGCAACGCTACGAGAATAAAACCAGGGGACGCAAACTGGGTATGTAGATATCACTATCGATTTGGTGAAAAAGCTCGTCGGTGCATATCTCCCTGCTCGATGAAGCAGTTAAACTGAAATCAACACTGATAGCGGCGGGTATCCATGTTTCCTCTATTAGTCACCGCCTATGCGTCATCGACGTTCGCACGCGAGAAAAATTCTTGATCGACACCGGAGCTGATATATCCGTGCTTGCAGCCAAGAGAAGCGATCGATCAAGAGAATCTTCGCAATATCAATTGTTCGCGGCCAACAACACGCCGATACGTACCTACGGAGAGCGTACATTAGAGCTCAACCTAGGTCTACGTCGCAGTTTTAAGTGGACATTTATCATCGCCGACGTAAAAACATCCATCTTGGGCGCCGATTTCTTGAAGAGCCACAAATTGATTATTGACCTTCACCGTCGAAAATTAATAGACAGCGTCACGGAATTAAATATAAACGCCATCAAGACGAACAGTACCGACCCAAGCATTTTCACACTCAATCAAGACCATCCATACCACGACATCTTATCAAAATACCCAGATGTACTACGCCCGATGTCACTGAAATCGCCCGTGAAACACGACGTGACTCACCACATTGAAACAACAGGCGCGCCGATTTATTCAAGGCCACGCCCGCTGCCGCCGGACAAGTACAAAGCCGCGAAGCAAGAATTTGAGAATATGATTAACATGGGCATTTGCAAGCCTTCAAAAAGTCCCTGGGCCAGTCCACTGCACGTGGTGAAGAAAAAAGATGGTTCACTACGCGTGTGTGGTGATTGCCGACGCCTCAACCCTGTCACAATTCCTGATAGGTATCCAATTCCGCGCATTCAGGATTTCACATATATTACTTTCCATAAGGGCGTAAAATTTTTGTGTGCCCAGGGCCCCCAGCATAGTCTAAGACGGCCCTGGGTACTTATATAACTATGAAATTTATACAGGCAAAACACGACAAGGAACAGAAGAGGGTCTAGGGGCTAATGTCGTAAAGAAATTGTCAAGTGAATTAGCAGAAAAAGATTTCAAGACTCATGTTACATTCGATAACTTTTTTTGCGACTTTTCTCTCATGCAGTACTTGTATGAAAAAATATTTATCCCACTGGAACAGTGAGAAGAAATAGAGCAATTTTACCTAACATAATAAAAAATAACACAAATAGAAACGGCAGAAACAAAAGCCTAAAGTTGAAAAAAGGTGAGTTCAAGTAGAGAACTAAACAAGATGTAGCATTTACTGTGTGGCAAGATTCTAAAGAGGTTTTATTGTTGACAACTGCATTTCATCATAAAGTAGAAGTAACTTTTGTACAAAGAACGCAAAAAAATGGCACCAGGAAGGCTGTACTATATTGTCCTAGGGTTGTGAAAGAATACACCAAAAGAATGGGCGGTGTCGACCGTTTCGACCAAGTGAACGGGACGTATGCTGTCGGAAGAGAAGTAAACGCTGGTGGTTGCGGATATTCTACTTCTTGGTGGACGCAAGTTTGACAAACTCTTTCATTTTATATTCCCTAACATCGAAAGTAGAAAAGCTTACTAGAATTTCGGGTGGCTGTTGCCAGAGGTTTCATTGGTAGCAGCAGAAAAAGAAGATCAAGCTTGCCTACACACATCTGCAAGAAATCATGCATAGCATGCCCAGAGGTATATCAAACGGCATCTGCAGGAGGCTGCATTGCATTTTTTATATGGCTTTACCGCAGAAGTGAAGAACTTATATCTTCAACACCCTCAGATGAAAGTGTTTTTAATAAGTTTGTGTAACAGGCTACTGTTAAAAAAATCACTAATTGTGAACTACTAAAGTACTTGAATACCACGAATACGCTGTTAGAAGAGATGTCTTTGTACCAATTAAGTCTGAAATAAAGAGGAAGCACTGCTGAAGATTTTATTAACAAAATAAGACCGCTATTTACAACTACGTTTTGGAATGAAATAGAATAACTAACTAAAAATCAGACTGTAAGCAACTTGTGGCATGAGTTTAGGTTTGCTCGCTTAACTGCATCAAAAGCATATGGAATTATGGAGTATAGTACAAGGGATGGTGCACTAGTATCATTGATTATTATAGGTGGTAAAGTTCCAGACACGCCAGCAATTAAAAGAGGCAGACCTTTCGAACCAAAAACTGCATGTACATTATGTATATGCAATTAAAAAATGTTATTTTTATGTTGCTAACAGTAATTTTGGAAATAATAAGTACCAATTCGTTAAAGAAAATCTTACCAAGGCGAATAGAATACTTTTTAGCACGTTTCGCATTTAGACCTTACTACTCCCGGTCGGCCGCAGCCGTAGGAACGTATAGGTTGAATGCATATATCATGCGACAGAGCCAGTGTTACCCCATAGGCGCAGGCGCACCGGTCTTGCTCCCTTTAACTTAATATTCAGTGTTCCTTTTTTGAATTAATTGTAAGATTTAAAAAATAACTAAATTTGGAATAATTTGACAAACTCGTCGTTTATTTTTCTTTTTTTGTTTTGTTGTTATTTTTGAGTTATTTAAAGTGAAGACCAGTAAATTCGAATTGTGTTCGAAGATTTTTCATGTGGCTTCACTTAGAGAAAAATTTAAGGAAATAAATATTCTTACCGTCACTTGTCCGTTTAATACGAAAACTTAATGTACGTCCAAAAGAATCTTGATAAATTTAATAAAATTTGTAATGTACACAATGAAAATACTAGGAACAAATGTAATCTCGTTCAACACGTAACTCGTCTCCGGAAAGTTAATAACTCTTTTATGGGGCAACGTATACGCTTCTATAACAAACTTCCGAGGGCTATTAGGGAGCTTCCCGTGACAAAGTTTAAGAAATCAATTAAAGATTAGCTTTACAAAAAAGCATACTATAAAATTTCTGATTTTATTGAAGATAATAAGCCCTGGGAGTAATGTAAATTGATCAATGTTTTGTTTTGTTGCTATAGTTTGTATCGTTATGACATTTACAATGTAAAATTTAAATAATGTAATTAAAAAAAGACATTTATTGCTATTTTTTAAAGAAAAAAAAATGACGTCGTGTTGCTGAGGGAGTTTCTTGCCGTTTCTTCTCCAAAGCTTATAACACGTTTCGAAGCGGCAATAGTTTAAAAAATATTAAAAAGTGTAAAAAATTGACGATTCAAAAGAACTTGTAGAAGTCTATTTGAATAAAGATAATTTGACTTTGACTTTGAATATTACAGAGAAATAACGTGTTTCATATCTTTTTTCGCTGTATCGACTTGTACAAAATGGCTCCGAGAAGTTGTTAACGAGACGCTGACTCGTTTCGTTATATTTGCGGCGAATTTTTTAAAGTCAGAGAGAAAAACTATGATTTGAAAGATACAAATTCAAAGATTTGCGAGACATATCAAGCTTACTTCGATCTACCTGTTAAAAATCATGACAAAAATGAGCCCTACATGTGTCATGTAACTAGGCATATACAATATTAAATGGAAAGCAATTGTCGATCCTAAAACTTTGTAGGCCCTAAAATATAAAAAATATATATGAACTGTGATATTTTCCCGGAGTTATTTAGCAATGTAGAGAAAATTTTAATGTGTTTTCGGGGGGGCTTCAATCATGGTGAAAGGATGACCGTGCCGGCAATTTTTTTGGCCGGTTTGTCGCGGTCGGTCCTTTGATCGCCATGATTGATAGTCCCCCAAACTTCTTCACAATAAGGTGAAGAGGTATTCGGCCGGCATGATTGTGTCGACCAACGGGAGACCATCATCTCTCGCTGGTCGGCACTTTTTCTGGACTCCATTGCGCTTACCATCAGGTGCAATGGGGTCACTTTGCCGTGCCAGAATAAAAAAAAAAAAAAAAAAAAATACGAACAGTTTTAAGGCAGTAGTCCGTGGTTTTCTTGGAAACTGTAAGAGCTGAAACTTATGACGAGCTGATCACTGACATGATTACGATTTTTTCATCATCGGTTGGAGAATGTATCTAAAGATGTATATGCTATATTCTCATTTGAATAATTTTAAAGATGATATGGGAGCATATTCGGAAGAACAAGGTGAACGCTTCCATCAATATATAATGGAATTTGAGAGACGTTACCAAGGCCAGTATACTGAAAGCATGATGGGAGACTATATTTAATAAGAGAAACATCCACTGAACATGATAGGAAAAGTAAAACTGTTAATTTTTGAACATTTTAACACTATTTTAAAACTTTCATTGTGAGAAAAAATCATAAATGGATGTTCGGTATCTTTTAATAAATTGTCTCTATATCAATTTTTTATGTATTTTAATTGATTTTAATTTTTCAAATTTTATACTCATAAAACCAAATTTAGAACAATTTTTTTTTTTTATTCTTATTTTCTAGGTATAAAAACAATAAAAATAAGTTATGCATCGTTTGCGTGTATTTGCACCTAACGTGCGCAAAAATGCTGTAGACTGGTGTTATTTATTTATCGAATTTAGATAGAATAAGAATGTGTTTAATTTGGTTTATTTTATGCTTCACCAAAACTTAATTTATTAAAAGTATAATTTCCTTTCTCTTGAAAGGTATTGTTAATTTATCTCAGTTTATTACGATTTAAATAAATTAAATTGTAATATAGTTTTCATTTTAAATTTATTTATTGATAAGCTAAGTGTTTAATTGTATTCATATCTAATGTGTTGATTCACTACCAAAGTTTTAAGTCTAAACTGCATCTTAATTATAACTGTCGTTAATTATCTACTAAGAACGTAGATACCTATGCGATAAAAGTATGGCATTTACCTATTCAAATACAAATCCTTTGAAAAAAAAACAAGATACTTTTTACTATGGCCACGACCCGACGCCGCACTAACATAGATTTTGCTTAATTATGCGGCCAAAATTGAAGATTTTAAATTAGTTACAAATGCAAAATGTAATATCTTTCTACGTTAACAATAGAACAGGCGATAATAAACCGGTCTCCTCGGCTTCACTACCCGGGGGGGTACGTGCGCAGGTAGTCGGACCTTGTTAGTCTCCCGCTGCGCACGCGCTTTCGCTCTTTAACGCTTTTAAAGTGACTTGTTTTCGTCGTCAATATTTTTGATTTGAAGAGAGTTATCAAAGTAAACAATATGGATTCGAGTGCTTCAGGTAAATACCATTATTTATTATAGAAATTGTCAACCTAGTATAATAAAAAAACCTTTATTTTAAACCTTTAAAACATATTACGTTTTCTTGAAAAAATATTCTTGATTTTTCGATTTAAAAGTAATTTAGTTATATTATCGCTTCCTGTCGCCTCAAAATTATTATTTATTAAAATACTTAATACTCTTTTCTTGTGATTCTGATAAAAATGAGCTGCAGGTAGGTGCAGGTAGTGTAAAAAAAATTATGTTGAAAAATGTTCCAAAAAATATATATTTTTTCTTTTTCGTCGTAGGTTCTCCTGGCTCATCCGGAACAAAATTAGTCACCCGTCAATTTCTCTACGATAAAATGCAAAGCCAAAATTTTATAACTATGGATGAAAAATTGGCCTATTTAGAAAATTACCTGTTTTCTTCTTATGGTGACACAGAGGAAAATATAAAAAAACTAAAGCGAAATATTGCTTACTTCAAGACTGCCATAAAGAAAAAATGGTCTAAAGCACAAAGAAAAGAAGAGGATTTCTTAAATAAGCACTTTCGCATGTATAGAGAAAACTACGCAAGAAAATTCTCCTGCGAACAGTGTAACCGCGACATCTATAACAGACTATTATTGAGCTCTGATCCGCTCATTAGCAGTATAAGTATAAATCAAAGAAGGAGAAAAAAAAATGTCTAAATCCTTTTCTCCGGAAACTTTGGATATGCTTTTACCCACCAAACCAGACTCCGCTTCACCAGAATCCTCGGACGATGAGGATCTGGAGTAACGAATTGGCATGGAGTATGTGTCGACTGACGTGGGGATACGTCAATTCATTACTCACTAACGTTTAAAATGTACATTTATGAAATATATTTTTTAATGTCTGCGACGTTAGGTTTTTGACTGTTTTTCATAAATATCATATTTTCTTGAATATTTTTTAAAAATTTCAACAGAAAGTTGTTTTTTATTATCATTTATGTCATTTACAATAGTTATAGCAATTAAAATAATTTTGGCCGCATAAAACCTAAAAACCTATCTATGTGCGCCGTTGTCCTAGAATTTTCCCGGATAAGTTTCTATCTGGCAACCCTAATTACAGCATATATATTCGTATGGTCAGCAAAGATAAGAATTTTCTTAGGAGTAATCGCCAATTGGATAGATACGCAATTTCAAAGACGATCAGCAGCACTAGCTTGCGTTGATTTCAGGGATCTCACACATATGACCGCATAAAAAATATATTTCTAGATATCGTTCTTCACCATCGATTTTTCTGAAAATTATTCAATTCAGTTTAATGAAGATATTCAAAGCTTTCATTTCGGTGGAAGCCGGACACAAATAACGTTACACACTGCAGTAGTTTATATAATTGATCAAGAAACCGGAATTTTGAAGCTATATTGTGGTTGCAGTATCAGTGAATGTAATATAATCTGCTACCATTGCTGGGCTATATCCAAGAAATAGCGCCGCTAATTAACACTACATTTTATATCAGATAACCCGTGAAGCCAATATAGGAATAGATACATGATTTTTTTGTTATTAGTCAACTATACCTAGATTTTTCAGAGCTCAAATCTATTGCTTGGAATTATTTAGAAGCGCGACACAGTATGGGGAGCACCGGTTGAAGTTGGGACGCTCCGACGTGACTTCTGCCACCGACTCGCAGTCAAAGTGTAAGTGTAAGTACACAAGGAACTCCTGGACTTTGCAGAAGTTCCTTAGGCCGGGCAAGTTGCTGGCCTTGAAGCCGAAATCAACCGGCTGCGGGCGGTCGACAAGGGTCGCATGGTAGAGATCTGCCACCTCCACGAGCTGAGGACTACCCATCCACAATCAGGGCACCCGAAACAATTTAGTGGCGGGTGCAACTGCGCCCCCTAAAACTCCGAGACGGCCGTGACGATTAGGTAGAAACATTTGCATATTGTTGACGAGCTTTATAACCATATAATAGACTGATGGTAGTGGAGTGGCAAAGTAACCGATTTGCAACGCATGAGGTTGCAGGTACGACACCGGGTGTGGCATCACTAAACATAAAAAAATAAAAATTTTAACAAAACAAAAACCGTTTTTTTATAGTTCGGCAACCAATCCCTCTGAAGAAATTCCAGATATTGAAAACTTTACATGGAAGTACACCGAAAGTAGCCATGGAAAAGGTGCAGCGGATGGTATCGGAGCTACTTGCAAAAGAACAGCTGATTTTGTCGTTTATTCTGAAGGCGACATCCACAATATTGGTCAGTTTGTTAAAGTTATTTAAGAGCGATGTCTTGGCATCTCATGTAACGCAATCGACGGTAAAGATATTCGATAAAACTGAAGAGGAATTGGCTGATCAGAAGGGTTTTAAAGGTACTTTAAATATGCATCAGGTCGCAGGTGTTCATGACTAGGGCTATTCCCCGTTTCCGGGTTATCGTCGACTTCTGGGACACCTTGTATAACATATGTCAAACAAACGTATTGAGTGGCATAGACATAAAAGAAGAATACCTACGTAAATTGCTAAAATTGATTGACCTTACAAAGATCAAAGAAGGTATAGTTCTAACTATATGGAATTTTGCGTTTATAACTCCTGTATAGAAGAAGGGTAAAGTAGAAGATGTCACGAATTACTGACCCATTTCTAAATTATCTTTACTCTCAAAAATATTTGTATGTATTGTGTATACGCAGGTTTATAATGTTCTATCTTATACTTTTAATTATTTATTTAAGCTTTTTACACATTGCGTATAAAGGCGGACTTAATGCCTAAGGCATTCTCTAACAGTCAACCTTTGGGTGATGCAGAGATAAAAGGTAGGTGCATAAACAGTGTTTTATTCTGCAACAACATGATTTCATCACAATCTACTTTCTTTTAAATATTTTATGTACTGTTTCTGATGGCCAAGTTGATGCTGTCTTCACAGATTACAGTAAAGCATTCGATTGGATAGATCATAAAATAATTTTCATTTCAATCATACAATGTCAGTACTAAGTTTAAATGGTGGGAACATGGAATTCGATGCCGCTCAAGCCCTTTTGGATTTACAAAGTAATATACGAGAATCTACAAAAAGTCTATGTGAGTAGTTCAAGCAGTAATATACGTATGTATATATTTTACTAATTTTCCTAATAAATAAATGTCATTTCATCAACATCAACAGCCCAAATATGTCCCACTGCTGGGCACGGGCATCCTCTACAACTGAGAGGGTTTAGGCATTAGTCCACCACGCTGGCTTAGTGCGGGTTGGCGGACTACACACCTAAGAAATTTCTAATGTCATTTATCATCTTGAAACTTCAATTGTAACAGTAAAATGATTTCAGCAAGTATTGCGCCAAGTTTTCAACAAAAAGAAGACATGGAAAGGGCAGAATAGAAAGATTGGACTTTTGCCTTTCGGTACAGTGCGCCTGAACAGAGTTCCTAATATAGATATGCCGCCAGAAAAGGAACAGAAAAAACAAGAACGTGGATTTTTCATCAAAAAGGTTGCTTCTTGCTACGATTGACGAAGATAGTAGTAGTATAGTATAGTATAGTATTACATATGTTATTATGTGCACAATCAGGTCACTCTCGACGACAAGTTAGAAAAACCTCATGGGCGTTGCCCTTTTCGTCAATACGTTCCTAGTAAACCAAGAAAATATGGCGTCAAAATCCAATTATTGGCAGATGCAGTATCGTACTACACTTACAAGTTTACAAAGTGGAAGTTTATGTAAGCAAGAACACAGGACCATATGTCTAATAATGCAGCCAAAGAAAGACAAAGTTGTTTTGTTAGCCTCTACAATGCATCATGATGCACGAATTGATGTTTCGTCAGGTGAAAAGAAAAAAGGCAGACACGATCACCGATTATAATAGAAACAAATGTGGAATTGCTGTGATGGATGAAATGCCAGAACAAATTATCGCCGACAAAATACAGGATCAACAAGATCTCGGCCCGACAGCCTCCTGCGCGTCACTACATCGAGTTACTCAAATACGCATGTCAGTCAAATGACCACTATAGCGAAACAACTCTATCGAATGTCCATCGAAATCGGCGAGTTACGCCATGAGAGAAACACCTACCGTATTCAACATCGTCGCGGTAGCCGTCGTCTCACGCACTAGGGGATGCAAATTAGGGTATGTTGCTATCTTTATTGTTTTGTTGAAAAAGATCGTCGGTGTACATCTACCGAACAAGAAGAATTTAAACTAAAATCAACATCGGTAGCGGCGGGTCTTGATGTTCCCAGTACCAGTCCACCGCCTATCCGTCATCGACGTTCGCACGTGGGAAAAATTCCTGATCGACACCGGAGTCGATACATACATATGTATATCCGTGCTTGGGATACGGCGCACTTTATTTTACGAACGTATTGTATAAATTTTGCATTTATTGACAATATTTTACCCACGCATCCACAAAATATGGTTATTTACAAGTATTTAAACTTTGGTCACAATGTACTCATATTACTTGAACAATCATGATTTTGGTACAGTAACTGAAGCATTGGTCTGTATGATCATTAACCAGATAATGAGTGCGAATATTGTCATCAGGCAAACAGCTAAGGTCGTATTTTTAATTAGACAAAGCCAACTGACAGTAGCTAATGTCACTTGGTAAAATAATGTTGCCATATTTAAAGTAATAGCGATGCGTTTAGTTCTCGTTCAATCAGATGAATGAACAATGAGTTTGAATAGTTAATAATTTCAAACTATACAAGAATATTATTTCTATTTTACAATAAAATTGTATATAAGTGCTTTGATATAAGTTACTAATTTAACTACAATCAGTTTTATTACCAGTGGCGGTACTTCCATAGAAGCCCAAGAAACATAAACTAGATATTCCATAATTCAATACAAACAACAAAATATTTATCCAAAAACAGAAATTTACGTATTTTTGCCGCGCCGCCGTCCGCCATACAGCCGCGCCGCCGCGCGCCAAGTCCCTGCCTATATAATTTCAAAAAAACGAAACGCGGGCGCACTAACGTCAATAGTTTAGAGTAAACAGCAATGTTGAACATAATAATAATATCTATCTCCCTCTATCTCGTGGGCTTTAAACCTGGCTTCACATTACTAGTTCTATCTCTTTCGCACTACGTCGAAATTCCCATTGGATTTTAAAACATAGATATAACCAAAATACCGTTTATATAGCAATTAGTATGGACATAAGAATCCCGCTTTCCTCTGAAGTGCGTGCAATCGGGAGTGCAGCAGGGTTGCCATTGACGTTGACACGGCAATTGCCGTGTTATAAGGTAATTGGGGTCAGTTGGAAAAAAAACACGGTACACGGCAGAATCTTATTGCCGTGTCATAAAACACGGCAATTATATGATAAGAATTTAATGTAATTTGAAAAAAAATGAAACAGCAATTTCTCAATTTTTCTACAAAACACGGCAATTCGACATCCAAAACACGGCAATATATTTTTATTTAATGGCAACCCTGGAGTGCAGTGAAGCACACTTTGTCAAGGTCACACGTTGTTAATTGTTTACGTTTACTGAGTGAAAGAACCAAATTAAATAGAATTTGTTGTGGTATTTAGAATATTACTACAGTGATTATAAAAAATGGGTGATGTTTAATGTTAATCCTCGTGGCGACTTAAAGTGTGTGCATGTTTTGCTCTTCGAAGATAAGGTAAATTCATTAAATTATACTATGAAAAAACGGCTCGTAACTTGTCTAAAACCTACATATGCCAGACTCGAGTATTTCTCTAATTGTTAAAAATTATGAGGACGCTTAATAGATCCGATTAGTAAGTACATAACTAATTGAATAGTTGTATGTTCCCATACAAAAAGGTTATATTATGTTTGTGTTGCATATTTTATATAATGTTTAAAATGTGTGGAATTCTTGTTGTAATGATTTAAATAATTTATCTGGTTCTTGTAGAATGCATTAAAATTTACAACACGACATACTTTGATTTCTTTTTATAAATATTGTAAACAACGCATTGAAGTATTCATTTCTCGTTAAGTATGTCACGAAATTTCAAAACTCTCGCGTTGATCATCATCGTATTATTTCTAAGATTAATACATATTATTTATCATTTTGTTTAACAAAAAATCTTGCATTCAAGGTCACAACATGAAAATTAACTTACGAGTATAGGTATTTTTTAGAATTTGACTGTTTACTTTTTAATTATGTGGTTTGAAACCAATTCGAGTCGAGTTATTTGTCTAATAAAATTCAATATGATATATTCCGTGTCTATGTTATAACATCATTCAAATTTTGAGAGACACGACGTTTGTGCACAATTTGGACATATTATTGTTCTAATAATTTTCGCCGACATTCTATGGTTTTTGGTACTATCACTAGCGACAAATAATTATTTCTTTGTTAGGCCAGTACTATAATATACCTACATCAATATGTCAAAATACATACATACATAAACTCACGCCTGCATTCCCCGATGGGGTAGGCAGAGTTGCATTTCTACACCCACATTTCGCCAGGTATGTATCAGTCCCACGTAATAGGGGGCGAGCTCATTGCCGTTTTTCGGGCAATATGTCAAAATCTTGAATGTAAATAATTTGCGGTAGGTATATTATTTATTAGTTCTCTGACTTTCTGGACCAAAAAAATACACTATAAAAACCGTAATAAAAAGTTGACATTTTAGGAATTGGTGTGACCTCAGTGTACAGTGTGTTCAAAGAATACAAAGAAAATGAATAAAAGTCTCCCGAGAAACGTGGACCGAAACACAGTTTCAAAGATGAATTGGACGATTTTACTTTTGCCGCTATAAGGCGACAAGTACATCATTTTTTTATGCAAATGAGTCACCCACCATTATAAACTTAAGCTTTATTCCTTCTACTGCATTATATTCTGTGTCCAACAAAATGTTCTTTGTAAAACCAAAGTATTAGATTGCGTAGACTTCCTTACTCAAAAACATTTTTAAGGTTTATTCTTAAGGTTGTCAATGAAGACCCAGACTTACCAAATTTTTCTTAGAGTACATTAAGAAATGTTATGAAACATTTAAATTTCAAATATGTCACAAAATCAAGACAAATCATTTTAATTGACAGACAGGACATTATTTTACGGTGCCAGCGATACCTTCGAAAAATTAAAGAGCATCGAAGGGAAGGAAGGTATATTTATTACCAAGATGAAACCTGGATCAACGAAGGTAATAACAATTTTTTGTTTTCTTTACATTTCATGGTACTTTCAATAATTATCATCATTATATAATATTTTTCACTATCTTGAAGAAGGCAAGGATTGATTGGACAGTGTCATCGTCCCGCCAGGCCTTCCTAGATTGCTTTGACAACTGGGTTAAAACAGCCTTCAGGAAAGGAAAAACGATTACTTATCGGCCATATAGGCGGGGAAGAAGGATTCTCAGAAGACAGCTTATTAATATTTGAAGCCAAAAAATAAGAAGATTATCATCAAGAGATGAATGCCGATTCCTTTGAGAAGTGGTTTAGGGGGGTCTTTCCAAAACTAAAACTTCCGTAGGAGTGATGGATAATGCCCCCTACCACTCCAGGAAACTAGAATCGCTGCCTAAGATGTCTTTGACTTTAGTCCTAGGTCTAGGTTTACCTAGAATACAAGAGCGGCTAACGAGCAAAAATATTTCATTCGAAGCAACAATGGTTAAAGCTACTCTTATAGACATTGTATGGCAGTGTAGCATGGGATAATGGTTTTACGTCTGCCCCCATACCACTGTGAGCTCA
This sequence comes from Hemaris fuciformis, assembly GCA_907164795.1. Classification (NCBI taxonomy): domain Eukaryota; kingdom Metazoa; phylum Arthropoda; class Insecta; order Lepidoptera; family Sphingidae; genus Hemaris; species Hemaris fuciformis. The sequence continues at coordinate 7,155,255 of OU015455.1, read as the reverse complement.
ATCCCATTGAGTTGGTATGGGCGCAGGCTAAAGGATAAGTTGCAAGAAATAACAAAACCTTCAAAATGACGGAAGTAAAACACCATTTTGAAGAAGAACTTCAACATATCACACCTGGAAAATGGAGTAGCTGCGTGTCTCATATAATTAAAGAAGAAGACAAAATGTATGGTCTCGACCACATGATAGACAATGTTTCAGACAGATTTATAATGAATGTCACCGAAATGATGATTTTTTATCTGGTGATGAATAAAAACAAATTATGAAATAAGCGATGTTTTTTATTGTCATTACCTACCTATAATTGTTATATTATATACATCAATAGTTTGAACTACATGATGTATTGAAAGTAGGACAGTCTTACAAATTTCCTCGCAATGTTTTCCTTAATGTTTAAAACACTCGGTATTCAGTATAGGTAGATACTATAGGAATATAGTCGTCGAAAATTCGTTGGTATGTACAAAGCACGACTAAAATTCGAACCCCGTACCCGACATCGGCAGTTCGGCACACTAACTATTCACTAGACAATCGAGACAATTTCATTCATTCAGGAGTTTTTTAATCATTCACTTTGTCACACTATTTTTATTTCATTAAAAACTGTCAACACAGTAAACGTAAGTTGACTTCGTCTTAATAAAAATACGGCCTAATACCTAATATTTATTTTTACATCACAGATGATTCTAATTTGTAATTACTAAAGATGACGATACCTACTTATTATATTTTACTATGTAATTAAACCATTCATAGTCGTTGTGACATATTTTGTTGCTTGATATTTTTTTTTATATATATTTTTAGATAGCACGTACTCTTACAATGGCTTTAAATTATTTAATGAAATCCGTGAAAACGTAGTGGTAGTATATACATCTAATTTATATAAAGTAAGCTTTTTGTAATTACCTGTATAACTACTGTTTGCTTTCCTTTAAAAAAATATCAAGAAAGTCTTAACGAAGCTTTGTTATACATTGATTAAGTTTGTAATAAATTATATTTTATTTTATTTTAGGCTTTATTCGACATTCATGATGAAGTTTCCGAAAATAAACAAGCTGAAGATCTTTTTTATGAATTAAAGGAAGAAGATACGACGGGGGATTATTGAATCTATTGTGAAATTTTGATTTTAAATTTCGCTAGACACGTTAAAAGAAACCATTTTAATGAACCTTTAGTTCAAAAGGCGTTATCGATTGCCAAAAAATAATAAAGCCCGTAAACATTTTTTTTTTACTGCCTCGTGGTCTCGCGGTACAAGTATGTGCCGTGCGATCTAGAGGTCCTGGGTTCGATTCCCGGGTCGGGCAAAGTGTTATTGGGTTTTTCTATTAGGAAATTCTCGGTAACAGCACGGAGTCTGGAAATGTGCCCGAAAAACGGCAATAGGCTCGCCACCTATTACGTGGGACTGATACATACTTGGCGAAATGTGGATGCAGAAAGGCACCTCTGCCTACCCCTTCGGGGAATACAGGCGTGAGTTTATGTATGTATGTATGTGTACATTTTTTTTTTTCGGTATAATAGGTAATTATATTACTAATTTTTAAAAACTACGTTTAAGCAAATAGGAAAAAGCAAATGTGACATAAGTGACGACTATTTACCTTGTACTGCTCGTAAATGCTTTGGACTTTACTCTCGAAAAACCTTTGGAAGAACAATTATCTCACATCAAATGTTTAGGTTAATGCACATTTTTTTGCATTTTATCATCAAAGTAAATCAAAAATTAAAAGATGATATTTTTCCACGTATGAGGCCGAATAAAATATCTTATCTTTGTTTCCGAAAAAAGATCCTTTGATCTGTGCTTTTGGGTTCCAATATCTTAGGACACATAAATAACAACATTTTATAAATGTAACCTCTAGAAAAATGCGTGAGCTTTTGGTAAACTATTAAAAGTAAAAAAATTAAATCTCACATTATAGCTTATTAGACGCCTTGAAGCCGGAAAATTATAAAAAACTATTTTGGCTATTTAAAAATGCAGCTAGTTTTAACAGCTCTGAAGACGTTACGATTCACCTACTTATGCCATGAATATTTAAATTTATCTAAAGAAATGCACAGGCTAAGCTCAAGCTAACGGAATCAAATAATTAAATTGGAATGCATTCAATGAATTTTCTTAATTAGAGTCAATGTTCTGCCGAATTCTGTTACTTAACCGACGGCGTCGCGGAGAACTTCAGAGATTACTATAAAAATTATTATAAAAAAGTTGTAGAGGAGGCCCGTGCCCAGCAGTGGGACGTATGGGCTGATGATGATGATGATGATGATGATCAGCAACGGATAAAATCCTAGTAAACTGTTTCAAACGAATTGTTATTCGAGGGGTTACGGTTTTATTTAGCAAAAAAGTTCAAAAAGACGATTATAGACTTTGATTTCTATAAGACATAAATATTTTGACACAGATAATATTTTTTTGTGAAGTCGTGTTGTCTGAACCTCGAGGAGGTTCAGGCACGCGGTCGAGAATCTCGGCGAAGAAGATGCGATACCAGACTCAGAAGAAGATTAGCACCGGAACTGTTATTTTTGCTATAGATCTGGAAAAAGTTATCATGTTACCTCGTATGAAAGAATTAAAAACTGTTATGTTTTGCCCGTGACTTATTGTCATTAACCAGAGTTCCGTGCCGATTGGCGACAAAAAAATATATGAGGTGGGTAAAACTTTTGCCGCTTTATGGCATTACATCTGGCAGAAAAAAAGATGATATTATAAGTTGCTACAGGACTTTTTTTTATGGAAAACAGAGACTTTAAGCACATTATTTTTGTGTTCGACAACTGTGCTACTCAAAAAAAAAAATTGGCGCTTCATTCTTATTTAACATATTTGGTAAGTTAAATTTAAAGGCATTAAGTTACGCTACTTAGAATCCTTCAAATCAAAATCCGTTCTTAGCGGATGCCTACGTCATAATATCTACCTGCATGCCAAATTTCAGCCCGATCCGTCCAGTGGTTTGGGCTGTGCGTCGATAGATCACTAGGTCAGTCAGTCAATCAGTCAGTACATCCTCCTCGCATCGTATTCCTCATTGCTGAAGGTCGTCATTCCGTGTACATGGAATTGTTCTTACTATGCTTTGTTGTGACATACATACATACATAATCTTACGCCTGTATTCCCCGGAGGAGTAGGCAGAGGTGCATTTCTGCATCCACATTTTGCCAGGTATGTATCAGTCTCTCGCAATAGGAGGCGAGCCCATTGCCGCTTTTCGGGCACACTTCCAGACTCCGTGCTGCTACTGAGAATTTTCCTAATAGAAAACCCCAATAACACTTTGCCCGATCTGGGAATCGAACCCGGGACCTCTAGATCGCACGGCACATACTTGTACCGCGACGCAGTTAAATGAATGTGTTCATAATAATATTTCCTTGTCTCTATATAAATAATAATGATTGTCATTATACATAGTTCATCATTTGATCACCCTCATAATAACGCATATCATATAATCGCTTCGAGATAATAGTAATCCCATAAAAAAAAACTAAACTTGTAAAAAAAATAAACAAGTCTCGCAACTCAGTTCTTCTACCGTAAAATGTTGTGAGATCCATATGATACCAAGTCGATACAATTTATTCAGTCCCGGTTTAAGTTGTTCTGTCTTGAGTTATTATGCACTTAGCTTACCAGACACCATCTTACAGTGACAATATCAATATTGAAAGTCTTTATGTTATAAATAAGAGTTAGATTTGGCAATTGCATGAAAACATAATGTATCTCACTTTTAGCGGAGGCACTGCCGTGCGCCAGATTCGAAAAACAAAATAAAGAATGTGAAAAGAAAAAAAATTAGTTAAATGAATTTCTGTAATGATAACAACAGTTCAAATATTTTATTCCCTACTATAAAAAATAAATTCTACTTACTATTTGCAGGCGTGATAGGAAGTTTTGTATATCCTTTTTCGTATCCCACTACTGAACTATTGTACAGCAATCATTGAGTGAATGATTTTCCGAAACCTATGAAGAGCATAAAAGCAAACCGCAAAAAGGATTACCGGTGTGTGTTCTTTTTGAGATCCCGGTGTCCTTTGCACGTGGTAACCGAGAGCCATGGGGTTTTTAGTCGGTAAAAGTCCGACATAACCTGCTTGTTACAAGTAGGAATCCAAAATATATGCAAAAATATTGGTAAGTATATTCTAAAAACTCACAAACGACAATCGTAGGATATAGGAGATAAAGAGTTTCTAAGTATTTTTGAAATTTCTATGTAAATAGGGTTGTCAATTTTTAATAATACAGTCGATTGAAAAAAATACTTTATTCTAGTTCGCGGTCGTCATCATCAGATAAATTAAGAAATTCTTCAGATGACAAAAAAAGAAAACATTCACATAACAACTGCAGCAAATAAACCAGAAATAAAGGAGCTACTCCTCAAATTGCAAAGTGGCATATCTGTCAGATTTAAAGAGATTTCCTTTATGGAACTCACCACCCAAGCGACATTCCTAGATCCCAGATTTAAAAAATATGGATTCCCTAGCGACATCCCATTTTAAAACACCCTAAATACCATCCAGCAAAAAATATCATCATATCCAGTTCCCCTATCAGAGCCACTGTCTTCAAATGTTACAAATGACCACCAACCCTGCAACTCGTCCATAATTTGGAAATCTTTTGACGAGACTGTTGAACAGCATCTGGAAGTAAGAAGCTCTTCAGCTGCTGCAATAATAGAGACAGACAAATATCTCAATGAACCTCTGTTAAACAGGACAAAAAATCCTATAAAGTGGTGGCACGAAAGAAAACATATATATCCACGTATCTTTACACTGATGGAACGGCGTCTGTGCAACACGGCCACCTCCGTTCCGTGTGAATGGATATTTTCTAAAGCCGGCAATACGGTCACTGAACACCGAAGCCGGCTCAAGCCGGAAAAAGCAGCACATTTTTTTAAAAAATCACAATTTAAAAAACAATGTGTAGCTGTATGTAAAATATTAATAATGCGTATTTTTTTAAATATAATTCTTTATATTTCTTATTTGGTGTCATTTTATTACCCCCGTTTAGACTTCATTGTTTTAATATAACCCTGTATAGTACAAGCAGTGATGGCCTCGAGGTTTAGGCGCGCGGTCGAGAATTTCGACGGTCGCAGGTTCAAACCCCAGGCACACACCTCTGACTTTCCAAAGTTATGTGTGTATTCACAATGAATTATCACTTGCTTTAACGGTGAAGGAAAACATCGTGATAAAACCTGCACACCTAAAAAGTTCTTAGGAATTTCTTAGGTGTGTAGTCCGCCAACCCGCACTAGGCCAGCGTGGTGGACTAAGGCTTAAACCCTCTCAGTTGTAGAGGAGGCCCGTGCCCAGCAGTGGGACGTATTTGGGCTGATGATGATCTATAGTACAAAAATGTACTCTCATTATAAATCATAGATTGATAGTCGCGACCTGAGCAGCTGAGCACAAAGTCTCACAATCATTCGAATGATCGGGTCATATGATCCGGTTCATTATCTTATCAGTTCATGATTGAAACCGATCTTTGTGAATGAACGAACGACACAAGCCTACTTCTTGGTTACTATCGGAAATTCATTCCAAACTTTGCGCGTATTACAAAACTATTATAACTATATTAACTTGATTAATGTACTCGGTACATTAACTGCTTTGAGAAATACAAGCCTTATAACTAACGATCCTATCTTGCAATACCTTGATTTCAGTAAGGAGTTTGTTTTAACTACAGATGCTCCGAATGTAGCTATAGGAGCTATTTTATCACAAGCCTCAATACAAGTAGGTTCAGACGAGCCTGTCTGCTATGCATCTCGCACACCTAACGAAAGCGAGATAAATTATAGTACCATCGGAAAGGAACTCCTTGCCATAGTCTGGGCCACTTAATACTTTAGGACTTATTTGTTCGGACGAAAATTTAAGATCTTAACTGACCATTGCAGTGGATGATGAACGTGAAAGAGCCAAATTCTCGTCTCACAAGATGGCGCCTTAGACTAAGCGAGTATGATTTTACAGTCATCTTGTAGTAACCAAAATCGAATTGAAAAACGTCAAAGAGTACTTACGTCAACAAGAGATTATCCGGCATTATCATAACAGTAAGATCAACCAGCGTAGAATTGACAAATGTCATCTATAACCTGTATATTCATGGAATTTACACGGCTTCATAAAATTAACCATCATAGAATATTAGCCCACTCTCCTAATGATAATGGTATTATCGAACGTTTCCATTCAACTCTTTTGGAACACCTTAGAATCCTGAAATTACAGCGTAAAGATGAACCAATAGTCAACCTTATGCCATATGCTATTATTTATTTATTTATGTTTTTGAAGTTATACTTCTTTTGGCGCGTTAGGGAAAAATGATGAGAGTGAATTTTTTACGATGCGCGCGCACACCGACACCAAAAAGTTATTCAGAAAAAGTTTGTTTTAAATTTTAAGAATGTAGAATAGTGACAGTAATAAAAAGGGACTGACATATTTTTTTAATTTTAAGTAGTTTTGATTATTTTATTTATTTATTAGTATATCTATATTGTTAGAAACTAAAATTTAATTATTCAAATCTTTTAAAATGACTGTTATTTGACCCGATGCCGTAACTATAGTAACCAAATAATAAGACGCGTAAAAACTTTCAGGCCGATCAAGAAAATATACGATCTGTGTCGTTTTCCCGCGCTTGCTCTATATTCGCCAATGCAGTGTTGCCACCCACACCTACTTATTTCTGACAATATATATATATATATATATATATATATATATATATATATATATATTGAATATTAGTGATAAAACTAATTTGAATAAACTGTTTTGAGTGCATTTATAGATTTGAGGTTAATTGTCGGTATGTATAATTTATTTACATCGTTAATTAATTATTACATTATCTAAAAAAAAAAATTTTATTTCGTTTTGTTTTATTTCTGGTATATTAACAAATTTTATGTATAAATAAAAAAATAAATAATTATTTTATAATATATTATTATATTATTTAAGAAAATATATATTTATGTATGAAGTATAACTTCTAACGCGTGTACATAAGTACACACACACACTTTTTTTATACATAATAGCGTATAAAGGCGGACTTAAGGGGTCTACCCTCTTTAGAATTTTGAAAAAATCGATATTTTTTTTGTATTTTTCGAAAGTATACATATTTAAAAGTATCATACTGAAAATTTATAAAGATCCGAGCAGTCTAACTGTACTTTTGGACGACGTTTACGTAGCTACCTGAGCGCGCTAATATGCGGACCGCTCGGAGCGGTACGGCCTACCTGCCTTTGTATTCATTAGCAGCTGCAACCTTTTTCAGGTATACTGACAAACGTACAATATAATAATATACTATCCAAAAAAAATACACAATTGTTCGAATATTGTGGATATATCTTGTCGATTCAAAACCTTTATTTAAATACGTTCTTTAATTTGAGGGGACCATTAACCGTATTGACGGGATAAACATAAAATGTTTGACAGGAAATTAGGTAGAACAGTTTATATGAGAAAATGAAATTGTTGTTTTTACCATATTCCTCGTAATTTTAAAGATAGTTATATGCTGTCGCGGACTTTTTTGTAGGACTTATTAAGATAAACATTTCTCTTATACATTATATACGTGTAAACTCTACAGTTTTTGCAGCGTACGCAAGAATAGCTCGCAGATGCAGTTTTTCCCGACTTACTTGACAATTATCGTTATATTTTGGACAATTCACACACTATCTTAAAAATATATAGCCTATGTGTTATTCTGATGTATAAGCTATATTATTGTAAACTTTCATAGAAATCCATTCGGTAGTTTTTGCGTGAAAGAGCAACAAACATCCAGACATCCAAACATCCAGACATCCATACATACAAACTTTCGCGTTTATAATATTAGTAAGATTATTTACTTATTTATTTATTTATGTTTATTTACTTCTTATTTATATTGACGTCTTTTGGATATTATATTAATTCTCGTTTATATTTTAGGCTAAGAAATATATCCACGAAAACATCGGGGAAAAAACGACAACCGCCTACAAGTGCCGCAATAGAAGAGGCTGTAAGAGAGGTTCTTGCCGAAAACCAATCTATAAATAAAACGGCATTAAGCATTGGCATATCAAGGGCCTATTTGGCGAAAATTATAAAGGCTCGCAATTCTGATGAGGAGTATTTGCATCGTCCTAATATAGGTAACAAAAGCATTATTTCTAAACATCAAGAAGATAGATAGTTTCATATTTAAAAACTGCATCTAAAATGTGCCAAGGTTTAACGAAAAAACAAACAAGGGAGTTGGCGTTCTAGTATGCTATAAGTCAAATGATATAGGTAAGTCCAGAAAAATGGAGTGTAGACAAAATTGCATTCGTGGAATGGCTACGTGGCTTCATGACGAGGCACAAAGATTTAAGCATCAGAAAACCTGAGAGCACTTCTTTGCCAAGAGCAACAAGCTTCAATAAAACCAATGTTGACACTGATGATGAAATTAATATTTTAGAATTGAAAAAGCAGAAGACTAATTCACACCAAGAAGACAGATTCCCAGAACATAAAAATTATTGTATTGTGTGCAATGGGCATTATTCTAACTTCTAAGAGTCAGGTGGAGTGGTACCAGTGTAAGATTTGTGATAATTGGGCACATGAATCTTGTGGAATTAAAGGTGGCAAAAATTTCTTTTGCCATAAATTATTCTAGTTAATATTTTAGTAACGGAAAGTGATTAAAATATAATTAATTATTGAATAAGATTAAGATTGTGATTTTAGACTGATAATTTGGTTTGAACTATGATTCTCATAGAAATAAGCAATATTAAAGTTTGATTCGAGTTTTGTATGTGATAATAGTTTATTGAAAGTTTTTATATGTTTGTTTTTTGTTAAGAGGAACCCGGCTCTTTCATGGACAGGTTGCTTTGAAAGAGCCGATTTCCCTTTATATTTTAAGATTTTAATAATTTCTATCATTATTTCTCATTCAGCCCCGTGGCGCAGTTGGCTAGACACCAGCTTGCGAAACGAGAAGCCGCGGGTTCGATCCCCGCACCGAGACAAATGTTTGTGTGATCCACAAATATTTGTTTCGGGTCTGGGTGTATGTGAGACCGAAAAGTCTCTCGTAGTTTCTGATACCCACGACACAAGACTTGTATCTTAGTGTGGGATCAGAACTATGTATGTGACTGTTGGGAGTATTTATTTTATTTATTTATTTTATTTTGTTTGTATAACTGAGATTATTAAGCTAATTATTTTAAAAAAATGTTTTATTAAATAACTTTCACCTAAAGTTCCCTTTTTGTGACGTTTTCTAAAACTTTAGGCTGATGTTAGGCGTGAGCTGCAGTCACTCGATGTCCGAAAAGCCAGTGGTCCTGATGGTATCCCGGCGGTTGTTCTTAAAAAATGCGCAGCCGAGTTGTCTCCTGCACTAACACGCTTATACCGCGCGTCTTATCTTTCAGGTGTGGTGCCTCAATCTTGGAGAGAGGCTAATGTGCAACCGATCCCTAAGAAGGGTGATCGGTCAGACCCTGTCAATTATCGCCCAATCGCCATAACCTCAGTGATCTGCAAGGTGATGGAGCGGATCATTAATATCCAATTGGTCCGCTACCTGGAGGATCACTCGCTGATCAGTGATAGGCAATACGGCTTCCGCCGTAACCGGTCAACGGGTGATCTTCTAGCGTTTGCCTTGCATCACTGGGGGGAAGCGATTGATCGGCATGGCGAGGCTCTTGCCGTGAGTCTCGACATAGCCAAGGCATTTGATAGGGTCTGGCACCGTGGCCTTCTCTCCAAGCTTCCGGCATACGGTCTTCCCGGCAACTTGTGTTTGTGGATTTCGAGCTTTCTGCATGGGCGTAGAATGCGTGTCCTCGTCGACGGGCACGCTTCACAGCTCATGTCAGTTAGTGCCGGGGTCCCACAAGGCTCTGTGCTATCGCCCACCCTGTTTCTTCTGCATATCAATGATATGTTGCCGCTTGGCAACATTCATTGCTATGCAGATGATAGCACGGTCCATGGGCGGTACTGCAGTAAGCCACCGGGTTGCCGGGTGGATACTGAGAGTAGACGCGAGGAGCTTGTCATTGAGCTCAATCGGACCCTGGAGCTCATTTCTACTTGGGGTTCCCGGAATCTGGTTGAGTTCAATGCCAAGAAAACCCAGGTCTGTGCGTTTTCGTGCAAAAAATCCCCGTTTTCCCCTCTCCCCAATCTTCAGGGCTTTTCACTCGCAATGCGGAAAGGCCTTAATATCCTAGGCGTAGATATTCGCTGCGATCTCAATCCAAGGACCCACATCGAGGGCATTATATCTGCCACTTCGCGTAGGGTCGAAATCCTGAACAGGGTGCGCCGGTTTTTCACGCCCGGTCAGCTTTTGCGCTTATACAAAGCGCAGGTTCGGCCGGGTATGGAATACTGCTCGCACCTCTGGGACGGTTCCGCCAAGTACCTCCTCGATGCCTTGGATGGATTGCAGCGACGTGCCATCCGCATTGTGAATGATGCAGACGTTACAGCCAGCTTGGAGCCGCTACAGTTGCGCAGGGACATTGCCGCACTTAGCGTGTTCTACCGTCTGTATCATGGTGAATGCTCTGAAGAATTGTTTAACCTTGTCCCATCCTCTCCTTTCCTCACCAGAACCACGCGTGCTGGCGTGCGAAGCCACAGCTTTATGGTCACAACAACCGCGGCTCGAACTAAAAAGTTCGCTAACTCTTACTTTTGCCGCACCATCAAGCTGTGGAATCGTTTGCCGGCTCACGTGTTCCCTCCTTCCTATGATCCTGGATCCTTTAAGCGAAGCGTGAAGAAGCATTTGTGCGGGCCGGCATGATTGTGTTGACCAGCGGGTGACCATATCGTTTCTCGCTGGTCGATATTATTTTTTGGACTCCACTGTGCTTACCATCAGGTACAGTGGAGTCACTTTGCCGCGCCAGAATAAAAAAAAAAAAAAAAAAAAAAAAAAAAAAAAAACTGGCTCCATCATACACACTCTCCCCTATATTCTCTTATTTGGTGGTAAATGTTTACCAGCGTATGGTCTTGGCAAGTATTGTAATTAAGTAAATCCTTCATCGCCAATAAACGAAAACGGTATAGGTATTTCATTGTTAGATATAGGTCTTGGTTTGGTTGAGGTATATAATAATTTCCTTGTCTTAAATATTTTACCCATTCGCTGCTGTCATTTATTGTTAAATCTGAGCTCTTTGCATAGCATCCAACATCTATATCTATGAAATTGTAATTACGTCACATATTGCTAGCAACACGATGGGAAAAAATGTTTATAATTGTAATATTTTGAGCCGGTATGACATGGGTTGTTTAATTCTTATGTTTTCCACCTATTGCACCAATTAAGTTAGGAAAATACCTAAGCATGTTTCATAAATTCTTCAGCAATTATTAAATTATTCTTTTGGCTCTGGCATTGAAATGTATTTTAATTTTTTCCATATTATGTCCACAGTTTCCTTCACGATCGTACACGCAGTAGTATGTCTACATTTAAAATCCAAATGAAGATCTGCGAAATAACATCCAGTTGCTATGTTAAGTAACTGTAATAAAAGGAAAAAAGAAGATAAATTAATAAAAATATAATAAACCTATCTATAATAAAATACATAAGTACCTACAAATATATAAATCACGCCTGTAATCCTTGTCGGGGTAGGCAATTTGAGGGTGATATTCATTTTGACTCTCCGAGTCAAGATGATCCGAGCTAAATACGAATTGCCAAGGTCGTAAGATTCTAGTTCCACAAAATTATATAATGCATTTTGCAATTGTATAAAAATAATAAGCTTCTATATCTTTTTTTCAGCTATTGAACTCCAGAAAATGAAAAGTGAAAAGATTCCATTAACAGAAAACGCCTAAAGGAAAAACAAAAGTCCCCGTGGGTACTGTGCTAAACCCAGGAAACAATATGTTGATTATAAATTATTGTCATTTTTACAATCTTTGACCGAAATCAGACCGCCAAGTCGACCTAGTTACTGAGGAAAACGACTCCGAAGGCTGTTTGGAATCTTTTGTTATTACAAAATCAAAGAAGCTTAAAACAAGTGACAGCGTTGATGATTTACAAAACAAATTATACGAAATTCTAAATGAGTAATTGAACAAAGTCACGCCCACCATTCAACATTTTTTACTTTCGCTTTTGCCACATTTTAATTCCATAAAGGAAGAATATAAACTTGATGCGAAAGATTTGAGATTATAAGTTTTTAGTATTTTAAACGTTGTTATATGATGTCCACAAAGTAATCTCTCTTTATTAAATGGGTGCATCCAATATTGACGCTGGTTTCGTTGCCCACGCTTCGGCTGCTTACGTAAAAGTAGCACCAAAGACAACGTGACTAATGAGTCCATATTGCAACTGTAGCGATCGCAGGTATTTTTGTGCCGTTACTGAATCGCGTTTGCATTGAGACAGAAGCGCGACAGTATCGCGGTTACATCGCGACTGAATCTGAGTCCTTGGGCGAGGGCACACAGCTAGCGACCGCTTCGCGACTGTATCGATGCGGACGCGCGACAGCATCGCTACAAAAAGTCGCCGTGGGCGAGGGGCATTTGAAATTAATTCTGATATGTGTTAACTTCTTTGTCATAATCTCGCTGTTAAATAGGTGCAACACTACAGCTGGTTCTATACGACCGTCACCTTGCACAAAATATTGATCCATGGTGCTGATATTATTACATCTATTCCTTTACCTATTGGTATGCTGTCAGAACAAGCCGGTGAGTCAAGGAATAAGTTTTGGCGTTACGACCGTGAGCACCATACGCGGAAATTAAATCGCAAAACTACGGTGCTGGATTCGTTTTACCGAGCACTAGAATCTTTATAGATATATTCATAAATATATTCATTAAATACAATATTGCTACCATATACCCTCGAGCACTGCAGTTGAACGTCTGTTTTCCACGGGTAAAGATATTTTAACATTATTTAACGAGCCTCGCTTTCAGACGAGAACTTCAACATGTTAATGTTCATGAAAAGGAATATGCACCTTATGCCCGTCGATTAAATCACACATTTGAATTTTGCAAGTATTTTGTTTTGTTTCTAACCTGGCAACTTCCAGAACCTAAAGCAACAGGTTTTATTAGTTCACTAGCGCAACGATATAAAAATGCAATTTTACACATATTAACGGATTAACGATTAACGCTAACTTGCGTTAATTCTTCCGAAATGTAACGCTATAAGTTTAAGGAAGCTGACTTTTTTGTAGCGGATTAATGACGTTAACTATTTTATTAACGGTGCCCAGCTATGATGAACACGAACAAGGTGCAGCGAAGATTATTTGTAACTTCACACGTTAATAAAGTACCTAAGAAAATTACAAAAAATCCAGAATCATCCAAAAGAACTGATAGTAATCGCAGAAATTCAGAGAAAATTGAAGACCACAAATATGTGGATTTTTTTAGCACGTCTTCAAAAAATGCCGTCGCATTACTGTCGCGCTATAACATCACGACAATATTAAGAAACAATTTTCTCAAACATGACACGGCTCTATCATACAAAATATAATTGCACTTACGCTTTGAAGGTTTGTGTGTCACCAAATAACTTTAAGCAATTTTATTGATATCAACAATGTGATTCTTACGATTTAAGTTATAGATACCTATGTTATAACAATTGTTAATTTTTCTGGAAATAATTCTTAATAAAAACTTTTTTTTTTAAATCATCTATTAATACTTTTATTCCCAACATTCCCGCAAACAACACCGCCTTAATCTAGAAAATATCAGTCAACTCGGCTGCTTAAAAATAAAAGTTAAAATAAAGTAAATCGTCAAAGTAAGTATAAAAAATTATTTCTTAATCACTAACGAGGGTATTTATTACACAATAACAAAAAAAAACACAGATGAAAGATCTCATATTCGTAAGTTTGTAGAATCTTAAAAACACTATTCGATTGTTTTTTGAAAAAAGGTTATCTTGATAAAACCAATCTTGAAAATGTTGTCTACAAAAATCCACATATCTTTGTAAATATTACAGATGTTTATTACGGAGCAAACGCTATTAATACTTTACTTACACTTAATAAAAGCTTGACCTCAGAACAAATCCACTTGTTCCAAACTAGATGCATGCAATTTTATGTTGAGGCATGTGACCCAAATCATTTAAGATTATTTATCAAAAAAAAAACGCACTACAAATTTAGGAGTTTTCTCTCCAGAAAATGTAAAAAAAGGTGAGATATCGTCAATAATACCAATATGTAGACAATTTCCCAATCTAATGGACATTACTAACTACCAAAATACGAGTATTTACACCGAATGGCGTTTGCTTCGTAATACTAAAGAAATCAAATAGGTAAGTTAAAAAATGGAAGATTTTTGATTTAGTGTCAGTAATTTGAAATATGATGATGGTTCGCGCATCTTTGAACATATGTATGTATATATTCCTTTGTTTTAAAAGTTTTCAGTTTGTATATTTTTCAAACACTAAACAAAATAAAATGTAACCGTACATATTTGTACACAATACATAAGCGCCGATATTACCAGACAAAGCTGGAGAATTCTAATCGACCAAACTAAGAACTGGATAATCAGAACCTCTCCAAGAAGTTCCAACAAGATGGAATTTCACGTTTTATATGTTGAAAAGCCTATTGGAATTAAAGGAATAAATAAATAGCGCACTTCCTAATCTGAATGTCAACATAATGACATTATCATCATTTGATTGGAACATTATTGAAAAAATGGTTCACATACTGAAACCCTGCGAAAAGGTTACAAAGGAAATATGTGGTGAGAAGTATGTAACAGGTAGTGCAGTTATTCCAATAACTATTGCACTAAAATCAGTTTTAGTGGCAATTGATTTAGATGGTGCTGAGCCTTTACCTAATGCAGTTGAAATGGCCCGGCAAGATATTCTCAGTGGATTTTCATCACGATTTTCTCCTTTGGAAAACAGCCGCACCTTCACAACTTGCATGTTCCTCAATACAAGGTACAAACTTTATTTTGAAAATGAGAACACAGCAGAGTCAACAAAAAATACGTCAAAGGATTAGTCACGTCTTTAATTTCTGAACGAAATGAAGAAGTAATGGATGAAGATACAGAAGATAACATCAACCAAATGCGATGACATCTGAAACATCAATCTGAACTATTATAGTAGGGGAGCCCAAGCGGGGATTTACCGTGTTACTAAAGCGCGTCAATAAATCATATGGGGAGAAATCGCATCCAAGGTTGTCTACTCCAATGGTGACAACTCTGAAACCCCCGCCAACATTACCGGCCCACCCACCCCAGCCAGCGGTCAAGAAGGAGACCTGAAGTCCAACATTGTGGAGTGCGTCCGTGAGGAGCTCAACAAGCACCTCACAGCCAACAATGCGCTAGAGGAATCAAACCACCCTCCAGCAGATCCAACAGAAGCACCCAGCCGGACCGTCATACGCTTCGGCAGTTATGAACGGGAAGGCTTCCCCCCCCCCCCCCCCCATCACTAGACCTGCCAATCGACCGGCCATCATTGTCACTCCAAAGGTGGCCGCGAAGAATCCGCAGGAAGCCGTCGAGGCCTTCAAGAAGGCGGTCTCATATAAGAACTCCCGATATGCTCCAGCCAGAGTCCAACCGGTGTCCAACGTCACACACACCCTAACAGAACACAAAAATAAACAAACTCCACACAAACCGACAAGGAACGGGCGGTCGTATCCAATAGCGAAGCCCGTTTCCTTGCCGGCACACGCATATGCACATCACTACACTCCCCAGAGAAACAGACACAACCCCGACAGAGAAACATAGGAGGAAAAAAAAAAAAAAGTTAAGTACAAGCAGAATAGCTTAGATTTCAATAATCTGACGATTTAAGCGTGGTATAAGGAAACAGGCGAGTCACAAAGATGTAAAAAAATACGTTACCTCGAAATACTCAAGCGCGATTAATTTTTATTTTGAAGGAGATCTATTAAGGATTACGGAAAAAATATAATCTGACGAATTTCATGGGGTGATGTAGCTAAAACCATAAATAAAGTGTGGAGCGTACAGCTGCTTAGAACTGTCTACTTCCCACTCCGCGTCTCTATTTCCTTCTCATCATCATCAGCCCATATACGTCCCAGTGCTGGGCACGGGCCTCCTCTACTACCGAGAGGGTTTAGGCCTTAGTCCACCACGCTGGCCTAGTGCGGGTTGGCGGACTACACACCTAAGAAATTCCTAAGAACTATTAGGTGTGCAGGTTTCCTCACGATGTTTTCCTTCACCGTAAAGTACGTGATGATTCATTGTGAATACACACATAACTTCGAAAAGTCAGAGGTGTGTGCCTGGGGTTTGAACCTGCGACCGCCGAGATTCTCGACCGCGCGCCTAAACCCCGAGGCCATCACTACTATTTCCTTCTCACTTTATCACTATCTTTCACTCTCTCGCACCATGAGCACGCTGCCATCTGCCGCCATATAGCCATGTCAGCTGATAACAATATTAACTTGTTCTTGTAGAATGTACAACGTTTTTATTTATTTGTTGTGTCTTAAAACAATTATGTGAATTTAATCCAATAAATTTTATATACATTACAATAATGAGTGATGTAAGTGTGATATGTGTATTTTGTGGAAAAGAAACATGTGAAAAAATTAAAAAGTTTTGGAATATCGTTAAGCGAAACCAGTTCGAAGGAATCTAGCAACGTTTATTCTACGGTCAAAATATCTAATGAAACATCTGTAAACGATGGCTATCATGTCCAGTGTCCAACTTCGAATCAGCATCTGTTTTTAAAAAAAAAAACCGAACGCATCATACAGAACTTATACAGAATTAGAGAGCAAAAGCTGATAGCGCTCGGCGTGCGCTCGGTTACCGAGTTACCGGTATTCCTCGCGTGGCAGCACACGGTGCGGTGCGGCTCCGGCGCGGCGCCTGAGCGGCGCCGCAACGGTTTCCCACATATAAAAATGTATGGTATGCCATACGGTATGTCCGGCACTGCTCCGGCGTCACACCGGACAAATTTGTATTTTCATGTAATTCAGTAGTGAAAAAGTGGAGAAATAAAAGACTCCTTTTAAAAAAAAAAGATGCTTCCAGATCCGGCTCAGCATCTAAAAACCTTTCAAATTATCATTCCTATAATGAACTTTTATTTCTAACCAAAATAGCACAGAATGCCACGGACGGTAGTTTACTCGTAGACGTACCCGAAGAATCGAACGCGAGCATGACTTCTACAAATGATGATATAATACCTGAATCGTTCCGCTATGTTTCTGTCAACCGGAAGCGAAAAGCAGAACAATTGGATGATTTTGAAAAAGAAACATTCAAAACTCTCAAAGAGCCAGAGAATCGCCACATGAACTTTTTTAAAGGTATTTTGCCATCTATAGCGGATTTTACCGATCTTCAGACTCTCACATTTCAGAGTAAAATATTGCAAATAAAATGTGTCGTTTTATGACATATAATATTCCTCGTTTCGAGATGGAGAATTCAAACCGTGGCCAACCACGTGGCAGAAGCCATTATTCCGGCGGTAACCGCCGAGCGATGCGCGACGCTCAACGGGCCTATAACAAGTACGGGATTGGGCTTATGAACCCGAAGCTTTCGATCCAGCCCGCGTCCAAAACAAACAACGCGGACCCACCAAGAGGTCTGAAAATTTCAAGAAGCGACAGCAACCACAACGTGAAGTTCAGACTGTCGTTCCGAGTACAACATCTACTCCATGCGTGACGAACCTCTCTATGATATTGGACCGCATTCGTCACTCCTGGCAAATCAAGACATATATTGACAAAATTTTTAATATTCCGGATTCATCCCTATAGTTAATGAAATATATGAGAAGATGAGAGGTGTTGACCCCCGTCTTCATGAGCGCCTAATTTACATATTTTATATACAATATTACACTAACAATTACACTCCACACATATTCTTACTAACACACACTCATTACACTTACAGAACCAAACAGATTTATTATAATATTACTTAAGTATATACGTGGAGTGCATTGGAGGCGCTCGATATCTCGGCGCGGGCGCAAACCGGTATCGCCTGGTAACAGCGAGCGAGCGATGCGCGTCACCGCTTCGACGCACACGCCGGCCGCGCCGTCAGCCAGTCGGTATACCTCTCTCGCTCGCGAAGCCCGTGTCATAGGCCAAGCGCCGCAGCAAAAAAAGGAGGTAAGTTAAACATCGTTCGGGACCTGGTATATTTTTTTTTTTGGAATACGTTCAAGGGTGTCCCCTGAATGTAAATCCAAGTTGGCTTTACATTCAGGCTTTAAATTTAGTTAATGGTTAAAAAAAATTGTTAAAAATTAAAAATAATGGTAACTGAATTGTAGAGCATAAAATTACCTATAAATTTTATCAGAAACTTTTTCCCGTAGCATTTATAGTTTTGGAGCTATAACGCTGTAAATGAGATTATAATGCTGTATATTACATTATGCGCCTATAAGTTGCAGTATATATTTCGGGTCGTTCGCAATTTCCCCCTCTTAACATTCCAACAGTATTCAGGTATAAATCCTAACCATTTTTGTCCCCTCGTGAGATAGGGTCGTTCCCTCGCCTGTATGTGTATTGAAATTTTCGTAGACGCGTCAGTTGTGTTTGGAGCGCTATAATTAAAAACCTATGCGTTATACAAAAAAAAGTTTCAAATAAAAAAGATGGCAAATATTATCTACAATAATGATTTCTACAATTATTGTCGTACGATGCGCGGTTCGCGAGATATTCGATAAAACGTGTTTTCCAAGATGGCGGCTGAAGCGAACCCCGCCGCGCCAACTTGGATTTACATTCAGAGGACACCCTTGAACATATTCCAAAAAAAATAATTTCAGGTCCCGTACGTTCCAAATAAAAACCCCCCGGCGCTTGGCCTATCACCCGCTACCTCGCTGCTTTATCTCGTCTGCGCTTATCAGCGGTTTTTATCGTACTTTTATCTGTCTCCTATCCTTCTGATTCAATATTTAATCTTCGTGACTATATTGTGATGTATGAACTATATCTTCTTGTGTGTACTGTGTGTGCAAATAAACGCTTGAACTGCTTAGTGCTTATAATTGCGCTTGCGCTTGCACCCATCCAGCACATCAGGCGCTGTCGCCACGTGCCTGTACCCGAGCACCCCGACACGCTGCCTATACACTAGCCACATACAACGTTAAAATACCATCGAAGGTACGCATCGAACTTCAAAACGATCTTGATATTTTTATTAATTATTGTACAATTCATAAATTAAAACTTAGCATACATAAGTGTCATACAATAACATTTACGAAAAAAACTAATTTCGTACCTTTTGAGTATCGCTTAGGTAATACTTTAATTAATAAAGCACAAAGTGTACGTGGATCTTGGTGTGGAGTTAGATTCCAAACTTCACCTAGATGACCATATTGAAAACATCACAAAAAAAGCATATCAAATGTTCGGTTTTGTAATGAGGGCATCCAGAGATTTCCACCGACGTAATACATATTTACACTTATATAAAACAATTGTCAGACCACAATTAGAGTATGCAGTACCTGTTTGGAACCCTCATTATAAAAATATGTCAAAATCCTAGACACTTCAACGTACCTAAATACCTACGTGCAATGCACTATAGATGTTTCCACAAAAAAATATCTTATCAGGCACTTCTGAGAACATATGGGCTCGTCACTTTAGAGCGCAGACGTATGTTGCTTGTAGTCATGACTCTGTTTGGTATATGCCGTAATAAATTTGACTGCACTGAATTAGTGAACCGCTGATGTTGCCTGGTTCCCCGCACAGTTCACGGGCGTGAGGTGCGTACGAGACGTTTATTTGCTTCCTCCTTTTGTAAGACCAATGCAGGCGCACGCTCACCACTTCACCGGATGGTGGAAACATATAATCATTACTTTAGCGCAATCGATATACTGCATGTCAGTAGAAATAAATTTAAAATTGATGCTGCTACAATTTTAAAAGAACTTGAGCATTGTTGATTTTTTATTATTATTTTTTCTTTATTTTTCATGTAAGTTATGTTTAACCTTAATATTAATGGATTTTATATTGATTTGACAGCACGTACTCTCACAATGGCTTTAATTTCTTTATTTAAATCCGTGCAAACGTAGTGGGTAGTATATACAGGTTGTTAGGTAAAAGACCGTACATACTGAAGGACACGTTAGTCAATGGCTTCAAGTAACCATTAAAAATATAATGCAAGAGTAATATAAATATACGGCACAGTAAACGATACGAAATTATTGTAGCACAAATGCAGAAAATATGGACACCCTACATACATCGAGACTTGAATAAAAAATAATAACTAGGTACCTACCTCTTAGTGTATGCAGCGTCCACAATGGTAGAATATGTAGTATTTATTTACACCGATTCACTTACATTTACTAAGTATTTACATTTACACTATTTACATAAAATTAAACGTATTTTAATAATTGTTCAAAATGATCGCCTCCTCGCGCAACGCAGAGTTCGGCGCGTTTTCGCATATTGTTTTTCACCCGGCACAACACAAACGTATCACTTCGAACCTTATCAAAGGCGGCTAATATTCTAGCCTTTAGTTCATCCCGGTTGGAGTATTCTGTAGCGTACACAAGCCGTTTCACTTCACCCCACAAGTAAAATCTAACGGTGTAAGGTCAGGCGAGCGCGACGGCCACGGCACGGGCCCACTGCGACCGATCCAGTTATTGCCGAAGTGACAATTTAAAAACTCGTACACTGTCATTAGCTCGGGCATATGCACGAACCATTTCCCAGTATTCTCCGTTTGAAAACGACATTGCACTTGACACAAAACACACTAACAGTTAAAAGAGGTTTCCGCAAATAATCAAATATTGCATCACGGGCGACTCGCGACCTTTGACTGGCGCCCGCGCGTGCCGCGTGATCTCGGCCGGCGAGGCGACGCACGGGCATGAAAGGGCGAGTGCGGGGAGGGGTGCGGGAACAGAGCGCTGTTTGTAAACAGCTGATCGCCGATGACCGCACTTACGCAATACTTAGAATTTTTTTGGATAAATTATGTAAAAAATAAGGTACCAATTTTTTTACAAATTCGGGGTCAGAATTGAGTGCCTTATATTTGACTTCAGTATGTACGGTCTTTTACCTAACACATTGTATATCTAATTTATATTATTAAGTAAGCTTTTTGTAATTACCTATATACTACTGTTTGTTTTTATTAAAAAAAAAAGTAATGTCTGTATGTGCATAGTAATGCGGTGCGGTGCGGTGCCACACCGTGTGACCTGGCCCTGAGTGTCGCGTTGTCTCGCACCAGGCAAGCCGAATTCGTCCGACTTCAGCCGAGCCCGAGCCGAAAGCTGGAGAGACGCCCACGCCCGCCCGCCATTCCGCCATTTAAGTTGTCAATTGTCAAACATACAATTGAAAAGAAAGTGATTGTTTACAAGTAATTTTATTTATTGTAATCATCAGCTTATTATTCCAATGTTATCATTGCAACACCAAAATCAATAATATGGACACATTTTACCAAGTCTGTCAAGTATTGTGGGAATACGTCCAATTTATTCAAGCATTCTAAAACTCGTGGAATTTCTGTGGACAAAGGCAAATTACAGAAAAAAAGAAAATAAAGGGGCCAACGAAAAGTAGGATCCTATACTTGTCTTTTTTGCGACTGCTTTTATCCAATCATCATTCCAATTTGGAATACGACCTCGAATTGCCGAATTTCTACTATACTGCATCCCGTTTTAAGATACTGCTTTAGACAATTGCAAAATAAATTGGCTGCTAAAGATGCTGTAAAGGCAGAAATAAATAATATTTTCCGGATCCGAAACGTATCTCAAAGCGCAGAAGAAATAGCCACGTCAAGTGATAATATTACAAGAGAAACTGGTCGCCCGGATTTGCTTGGATTTCTAAAACGGAACACCAGTAATGCAGATATGACATCCGCTACGGCAATGAATTTATTCAAAATGTATACGGAAACAGTATCCTGAAAAAAGCCACAATTGGGATGAAGTTGTGCAATTCTGAAAATTCAATAAACATTTAAAGCCTTTAGATGAAATAGGTCAGAGAGAGTATTTTCGTCGACAGGACAAATACTAAATGACAGAAGAAACATGTTACGCTACGACGCTGTTTCTTAAATAAAAATCAGCGTTTGTTATTTTTAAAAAATAAGGTGACACGGGCTTCGCGAGCGAGAGAAGTGTACCGACTGGCCGCCGGCGCGTGAGTTGAAGCGATGCGCGCCGTCGCTTATCTCTGTCGCCACGCAAAACAGGTTTACGCCCGAGCCGTGGTATGCAGTGTCTCCAATGTACTCCACATTTAATGTATTGGGTTCTGTAAGTGTAATGTATTGTAATGTATATGTGTTGTGTAATGCCTGTGAGTGTAACTGTGGATAAATATACATAATATTAAATATGTTAATAAATAAAAATATTTAATAAATAAATTAAATATTAGGTACGCCACATCACCAATCATGTTTAAATCTCGCTCCGGTGCAAACCTCTAAAACTAATTATTGGCACAGAAATTATTAAAATCCCCTATGGATGTGTAGGCGGCTATTGTAAAAATACACAGTTACCATCTAAACAATCAGTACAATTCAATGTAACGAAACTAGTCTCATATTTTGATATCATCAATTGTAACATAAGTAAACCAAAACTTTCAAAAATTGTATATTCATAGGTGAACATTAAACTCACCAGTTTTAAACCTTTAATTAACTATAAAGAAAATTTTGATATATTCCATCAAAAACTTGATAAAATCATCATCATCATCAGCCCAAATACGTCCCACTGCTGGGCACGGGCCTCCTCTACAACTGAGAGGGTTTAGGCCTTAGTCCACCACGCTGGCCTAGTGCGGGTTGGCGGACTACACACCTAAGAAATTCCTAAGAACTTTTTAGGTGTGCAGGTTTTATCACGATGTTTTCCTTCACCGTTAAGCTAATGATAATTCATTGTGAATACACACATAACTTCGAAAAGTCAGAGGTGTGTGCCTGGGGTTTGAACCTGCGACCGCCGAAATTCTCGACCGCGCGCCTAAACCTCGAGGCCATCACTGCTAATTATATTTTGTGTAAATATTATTTTTTAAACCGTTACGCCTCTTCCTCTCGATCCTTAAACATTCCAAATTCTGAAGAACTCCCTAGACTTCGCATTATAACATAAACTTCACCCTAAGCTAGGGTGTAAGTTTAGTCCTAAAAACGGGGGGCTGTTACAGTTGATCCACCTCCTAAACCTGCCGATCCCTAAAGTTCTATCTAATCCTTTACTCATCATTTTTTTAAGACCGATTCCATCCTCCAGGGTGCACGGTAGAAATTTCAATTACAAGTGTATTAATTAGTCAAGGGCAAAATAAATATTATATATATTTTTTTTAAACGTCCTTCAAAGTCTCGTAACAGAACGAGCTCAGTTTTAACCATATAGAATTTGTTGTTTACAATTTGAATACTGTAATTATAAACGAACGTAATGAGTGATGTTGCTGATGATGAAATAATAAGGCAAGTAACACAAGAATGTGACGACGAAAGTGAAGAAATGTTTTTTGTTGACCCAGCAGCAAGCATTTCTAATTTAGACGCCGCGTCTGCCTTAAATACGTCTTGAATGGGCTGACCAAGTGGATATTCCTTTGCCAGAAAAAATGTTTTTTACGTAAATCGCGAGACAAGGCTTTTTGTTTGTCATTAAATTCTTCCCAGCAAACAAAAATATTGGATTTCTTTAAAAAAAAGTGGTTAAATGTTACATTTTTAGATGAGTATACACTTAAATTTCCACAATACTGTTTGTTTTATTTCATAAAAAAATTCCTATTGATTCTTTGTACTATAATACGAACGCTCCACGAATCTGAACGGGGGGTAAATTTTCGGAAATCGGATTAAAGAGGTGCCAACGTAGGCGATTTTTCGCCATTTACGCTACTCAGAACGGGAATGGGCGATGAAAAAATCTTAGAGGCAACTGGTCGCCTTGTAGGCTACTTCAGTGCCAAGTTATTTAAATAAACTGAATCGCAAATAGGTATTTGTCTATAAAAAAAAACAATGTTCATGAAAATTTTAATGTTACATACATTAATTTGTGAAATATAGGTAATACTTGATATTGACATGGGGTCACCCTATTTGATTAAGTCGTTCGTTTCGGGGAATACCTTGAATTTGATTTAGCTATTATGTAACCAAATTTAAAACAAAATAAAGTAATACGTATTTTCACTATTCATTTTTCAGGTGACTGCCTAGTGGTCTCGCGGCACTAGTATGTGCCGTGCGATCTAGAGGTCCTGTGTTCGAATACCGGGTCGGGCAGTGTTATTGGGTTTTTCCATTAGGAAATTCTCAGTAGCAGCCCGGAGTCTGGAAATGTGCCCGAGAAACGGCAATAGGCTCGCCCCCTATTACGTGAGTCTGATACATACGTGGCGAAATGTGGATGCAGTAATGCACCTCTGCCTACCCTTTCGGGGAATGCAGGCGTGAGATTATGTATGTATGTACGTATTTTCATTGTGAATAATAACTAACGTGATTATCTGTATTGTACTGACTGAAATAATTCAGAGAAATTATAAGAATTTTTTGTCACTGTCAGTTTGTACAACTTCTGTGATTGTTGTTGTCCGCACTATTTAAATTTATTTTAGTTTAGTTAGTGTTTAGTCGTTTCTGTAATTAGTTACCACTCAATGTATCAGTGGCGGAAAAAAATCAACTCTTGGAACCAAACCACGCTTGCCTCTCAACCAGCAAACCCAACATTGAAGATTTTCCCTGGCAGTTAGGTAAATGGCTCGTATTAAGTATTATGCGTATTGAAGCATATGGAGTCCTGAGTGAGGAATATCGAAAGTTTAATACAAACGAATCAAAGTAGCAAATTTTGCCAGGAAATTCGAAAGATTATAATTATTTTGATTGTAGTGAAATAAATGTTCTCGGTACATACCTAACTCTTTAAATAATTTGACATTAAAAATTGGTTCAATTTTCGAACATGTGTTATTCAACATTCGCATCATCAAGTCGAGGTTGATGTGGCGGTGGATTTGATTTGTTAATTCTACGTTTTTAATAAATTTGAATTAAAATTGTATTAAACAATGGGGTAACTGATATTTTGAACATTCATATTTAGCATTATCAATTTATATATTGAGTTCTTATAATTTTTACCCCATTTCGCTTACAAAAACATTTGTATCACCATTGGTATTTCAAGTGCTTGTTTTTCAATATAGTAAAGCTGTACGGTGTACAGTTACTTATGGCGAACTCGAACACTTATGGGAGTTTCTTTATAAGCACAAGGATATAGCCGTGGGTTATAATAGAAACATCACAAGCGAGGAAATTGCGGAAACCCAGAAGCAGGCGAAATTTCGAGTAAATAACATTTTTAAACTTTTGTTAACACGTTAACTGCCACGCTATATTTTCAAAAAAAGTATAAAAAAGTTATTGGTTTTATTTAACTTAAACATGTTTTTAATGCCTAAAATACACATACATCATATTTATTTACTTATAATACATTATATACAGCCTATTTACACTTATAGGACATATAGCCCTACAAGGCCTGAATGTAATAATTTATCACATTACGCCGCGCGGGTCATTTTGTCGGACATACTACATCGATAGTTAACGCCCTTGTACTATATAAGCAAGTTACTAGAAAGAAGATGTCTATAGTGGATTTTAGGGCGGCCATCGTAAATTACTTATTATTTGGGAATAAAAAAAACGAGCTTCCTACAACTGGCACACCCAGACCAATAAGAGCAAAACATCGCCTTATATCTAAGGAAGGGATAGCCAAGAATGTTCGAAGAAATTGCCAGCATTGTTACAAAAACAATGTTAATACGATGGGTAGATTACAGGCAAGAAATAAAACAAAAAAGGTTGTCACTTTCTGTCCTGTTTGTCCATCACAGCCACATCTCTGTCTTAGCTGCTATAATATATCGCATCGCTAATTTTAATAGCAACAGTTTATATTAGTATTTTTCTTATGTATTTCAATATATGTGACATTTTTATGTATAAACTACATGTAATGTTACTATTTGACTGATTTCTTTGATTTAACAACAATTACAATTTACTTTGATATTTTTATTTTCACTTTTACCTTATTCATTGTGAATACAAAGGTAACAATAAACAAAAGTTATGTTGACACAGTGATTTTTGTGCTCTACGGGGCCGCGCGGGTCACTCTAGATAGCCGAAAGAGTAATAAACATGGCCGACAGGCACCAACGAGACGTCGAAGTTGGGTACGTATTGTCGGTCACATGGTCCGACAAGGCCTGAATGGAACAATATGTGTCGGACACCTAGTCCGACATGGCAGTTAACGTGTTAAAATAAATAAAAGAAATTAAAGAAATTATGGTACTGAACATATTTTATTTACAACTATAAAATATGAAATACAAATAAGGTGGTATATAAAAATACATTAAATTATATAGTAAATAAAATATTATTTATTATAGATGCTGCCATGGCATGTTGACATACGGAGAGTTTGTTTGTTACATGTTTTGTTAAAGAGAGGATAGAGAGGCCGGAATGGAGGCGACTGGAGGAGGCCTTTGCCACGTGGCAAGCGGACACACAAAAATGGAAAAAAATGGAGATACATAAACATAAACTCACGCCTGTATTCCCCGAAGGGGTAGGCAGAGGTGCATTTCTGCACCTACATTTCGCCAGGTATGTAACAGTCCCACGTAATAGGTGGCGAGCCTATTGCCGTTTTTCGGGCACATTTCCAGACTCCGTGCTGTTACTGAGAATTTCCTAATGGAAAAACCCAATAACACTTTGCCCGACCCGGGAATCGAACCCAGGACCTCTAGATCCCACGGCACCTACTTGTACCGCGAGACCACGAGGCAGTCGTTTTTAAGACATTTTAAATTCCTCAAAATCTGAGATGAACCAGAATATGAAAGGCAGAGGCCAGTATTCCGGCGGCAACCGCCGAAGCACTCGCGACGCTATGCGTGCCTATAATCGTTTTAACGATCGACAGCAGCTGAAGGATTGGGCGTATGAGCCCGTTCCCTTCGATCCCGCGAGAGCGGTAAACCGTAAACCTACCGCTAGATCATCAAACTTCAGGAAGCCGAAGAAAAATCCCGAACCTGAAGTCACTGTAGTACCAAGTACCACAGAGGATGCAATGCGAGATGAGCCATTGTATGACATTGGCCCCCATTCCTCGCTCATACCAGCCCAGGACGTATATTGTTAAAACTTTGACTACTCAGGATTCGTCCCACTCGTGAATGAGACCTACGAGAAAATGAGAGGTGTAGACCCGAGACTCCACGAACGTCTCCCACTATCCATGTTTACACATGCGATGTCTACACACTTAAACCTGGAAGTACTTGAGTTGGCACGGAAAGCCGGCCAAAACGTATTAAACTTGCGTACTGACGCAAGAGAGATCCTCCCTGACTACCAAGTTATACCACAAGCTCTGAATGATTACATATCACATGTATCAAGTGTCATAACGCAGGATGGCAAGGAAAATTAAAAAATGGAGATATATGAATGATTATTATCGAAACATAAACATGAATGTGTCCGAAGAAAAGGCTTAAATAATAAATAAATTATAGATGCTGCCACTCTTGGTTTGTAGTACAACACTGTGCACCAAAAGGCAACAATAACACGCTTTGAGAAGCCCAATTGTTCTTTCTATTATGTTCCTTGTCCGAATATGAAGAGCTGTATAGTGGCTGTCTGTTGTACCTGGGACTGCAAAATTAACTGGAGTCATCATATATTTGCGTAATGGATAGAATCTCCTGCAACAAAACAAGTATTATTTTTAAAGCTTCATGGTAATTAACTTAATGCAATTTAAAAATAAACTTTTTTGTGTTACACCAATAAAGTGTATAAATACATTGCTTAATGTTCTAAGCAAATTATTTACACTTTACAATGTTTATAATGTTTAAGGCAAGTAGCGCCTACATAGCTAGCATCTACACTGGTGATTTGCATGTCTGCATCACAT
This sequence comes from Hemaris fuciformis, assembly GCA_907164795.1. Classification (NCBI taxonomy): domain Eukaryota; kingdom Metazoa; phylum Arthropoda; class Insecta; order Lepidoptera; family Sphingidae; genus Hemaris; species Hemaris fuciformis. Next base: position 7,126,928 of record OU015455.1, on the reverse strand, counting down.
ATCTAGAAAAAACATGACACACTCATATGGATAACATTTTTTTTATTACAGTGATTGTTAAGTTATAGATGATCAATCTCACTAATTGGACAATTAATGAGTGATAATGTTTCCTACAATAGAAATGTTCTTCATGTTCAGTAGGCTTTATTATAGCTATTTGTGTACAGTCTATACACCCCAAAACACCTGGAAAGTTGAAATTCTCATAAAACCTGCAACAAATTATTGTTTTTGTAATAGATTGTAATAAAAATTTACCAAATTATTATATTGTTTACATCAATGAAGGTAAAAAACATTAAAGAAACTTGTACATTTAAAAGCTTTTTGAATAAAAGGTATAGGTTTAGGTATTACAACAACAACCTGCAATAAGGCAGTGCGGTGGACCAGTCCTTACAACCCTCAATTTTAAGGTGTCTGATCAGCAGTGTAATGCACATGAAAAGGTATTAATATTTATTTTAAAAAAAAAACAATTTTACCTAGCCCATGTATTATTTCTTTCAGCCAGGGTTTTAGGATAGCATACATATTTTCTTGTCATCTGTGGAGAAACAATGCAGGCGGTCCCTTCTGCTATTATGGATGACACTGTCTGTTGTGCCATTAGGTGTCCTTTGATGTCCCGAATGGGTCTTTAATAGGACCCAGTTGCATAAAATTATAATGCAGTCAATATCTTTAACAAGAAAACACACATATTAATCTATTTTGTACATACAAAAATACTTATCGAGTTGTTGCAATTACATGTATTAAATAAAATCCAGGATGTAATGAAATGTCTTTCTTTTATTTAATTCTAAAACCTTTCTTACCTTTTTATCCACAGAAAGATCGGTAGATTTTACCCGGCACCTTGAACAAGGGTCTTAACTCCTCACACAAACTTAAAACCAAATGTTTAGAAAGCCGATATTGGTAAATTCTGTATCACCGATGACCGAAGTAAACAAATGGATAATAAATGGATAACTTTGCACCTTTCTTTACGGCTTGACGTGCTGGCTTCATTGTCACATTCCATAAATTCGAAAAGAATCAAATATCCAGTCATCTAAAAACAAATTAGGAACGTCTTTTACAGCAGCTTCAGACACCTTTGTTATTATTAATGTATACTATAAATGAATATTGTAACAATATGATCACAGAATCACAATTTTACAACAACAATTTAATTCAAATGATCACTTATTACCATAAAAAGTTAAAAAATTACACAGAAGTCCTAAAAGATACAGAAACTATTAAATTCTGTTGAAAAAATAGGAACTTAAAATGGATCGCTAAATAAAGTAATACACTTTTTGACAGTTAAGCGATTCAGTTTAGGTCGTTTTCTGAAACGAAAATGGGTAATGGTACGAAAATGAACGAACAATAATACTTTACGAACCAAATTTCATTCAATTCTTAAACTGAATTGTTACAAAGCAGTTTAAATACGATGGGGATACAATACATAACAGATTGTACAATTTGTAAGCTTACGTCTGGAATAAGTGGCAAATACCGAAAGAATGGAATCTTGGAGTCATATGCCTGATACACAAGAAAGGATCAAGGAAAAAGTGTTCAAATTATAGGGGCATTGCTTTACTATCAACCGCATATATCTTCCAAATAATAGTTTTTTTTTTTATTGATATCTGGTATCACAGTTTTTGTTTACGATTTTGTATAGTTTGCGATGACGGTTAAGTTTATTATTTTCTTGTGAATTTAGTAAAATTATCCTCTAATAGCAAATGTGACAATAACGTGAAACATTGATTAAGATTTTATGTGATGCGCGAGTCAAGGACGCTACTGCGTGATTAGATTTGTGATATTTTCGAGATAGAGAATCCATTGCGATATAGACGCTTTTAGATATAAAATTGTGTTATTTGTGTTGTGACTTGTGCTATTTTGGTCAGTTGATGCTACAGTTAGACTTTCCGTAGTTCCTTAGCTGTTATGGTCGGCAAAAGAAGTTTAACCTGCTCAAAGTGCGGTGTAACTTCGACGGAAGATTCTTCTTTGACCTTCCATAGATTTCCTCTACCGTCCGTGCATGGATCTTTGAAGTAAGTATTTGTCTAAGCAGATATATACGAGATATTGAAAGAAGGGTAAAGTTGGGTAATAGTGTTAATGGCGCCTTGTACTCCATCGCGGCCAGTAAAAACATATCGGACCGCGCTAAACTAGCGATTCACCAAGGAGTCCTGGTGCCTACACTAACGTAAGGAAGTGAGTCTGTTAGCACGAAAGCAAAATTAATGCAGTTGAAATGAGAGCGTTGAGAAGCATGTGTGGGGTGAAATTGGTAGATAGAGTGAGGAATAGTGTGATAAGGGAAAAATGTGGATTGAAAGTCGATGTAGTGACTAAAATTGAAAGGGGGATGCTAAAATGGTTTGGCCACATTGAAAGGATGAATGTTTGCAGAATGACGAAAGAGATTTACTGTGCGGAAGTGAACGGTGAAGTCGGTCGAGGACGGCCCAGGTGCACCTATAAAGAGCAGATAGGTAATTTATTGAAAAAGGACAATATAAAGAGTCCTCGAAACCGACGTGCATGCATGAAGAGGATAATGTCAGTGGAGGAAGCGAAAGTGGTGTATTTGGACCGTGGCATTTGGCGCTCTATAGTCTCTGCCTACCCTAACGGGAGACAGGCGTGAGTTTATGTATGTATGTATGTATATATACGCGTACATGTAGACCTAGTTCAATTTTTACTTATTATGTTATTTGTTTTCAGGGCAAGAGTTTGGGCAAAGTATTGTTATCCCAATGATGATTGGACTTCTGACCAATCATTGTTTATGTTTTATAACCAATACAAGACCCTGTGTGGCAAACATTTTGATGCTTCTTCATTTACATGCAGTGAAAGAAAAAGATTGAAAAAGTTTGCCATTCCATGTGAGGCTCGAAATATATTGTCCCAAGTACGGGAGGAGTTACAAAATCATCCGTTAGATGCACAGGAGACTCAACTAGAAGTGAGTATTAACTTAATGTTTTACATAATGCAATGTATCATTATATTCAATGTTTAAAAAATTATGGAAATTCCTACATATTTCAATAAAATTAACAACCTAGTAGTTGGTGCCAATTGTTAAGAATTACTAGAAAGTGTTAAGAAAGACCATTTGAGTAGTGTTCCTAACTGGCTTTGATTTTTCTTACATGTACTAGAATTTAATAGAAGACCAAGGTTGAAGTAAATGTAAGCTAATAAAAAACGCATGGTCATAATCCTATTAATTATTTCAGAGAAATTAGTCTTACATACACTTACTTACAATTTTGTATATTTGTTTGTACTATATCATATAACACATGGATCAATAAGTCCCGAGACTAACCCAGAGATGGCGCTAGTTAAGGATGGTCACCCTACTAATATATACTTTGTAAGCAAACCTAAATAACCAATTGAAGGAATCTAAATCAGCATTTATGTATACACGTGCCACTGGAAAGTTCTAGAACAAATTATGCTGACTTGCAGAAAATATTGACACTATTTCGTAACACAGCACGTAACGTAGCTTTAAGAATTTTTTTCATTGTAATTCATTCTGTATTCCGCTCTTGCTCAGAAAACACTGTACTAAATTAAGGTTTTGATTAAATAAATATTTTTTTTATTCAAAACCGCCTATTAATCCCTTGACTCGCTCGTAGTAAACCAGTAACTAGTTCTAGAGTACTAACCTTTGCTTGAAACGTGTCAAAATTTTAAGTCGATCGGACCAGAAACAGCTGAGTTATCGAGGTTGGAGTAAAGTCGTTTTGTAGTTTGTTTAAAAAATGGAAAAAACCGAGTTTCGTGTTCTGATAAAACATTGTTTTTTAATGGGTAAAAACACCGTGCAAGCGAAACAATGGATTGAAAAATGTTACCCGGACTCTTGTCCATCAAAAGCAACGATTTGTCGGTGGTTTGCCGAGTTTAAACGTGGTCGTACCGACACAAATGACGCGGAACGCTCGGGTAGACCTGTGGAAGCCGTTACACCGGAAAATGTGAGTGAAGTGACAAAAATTATAATGAAAGATCGTAAAGTGAAGCTCCGTGAGATAGCTGAGATGACACAGATATCATATGGAAGTGTATTTACTATCCTCCATGAAAAATTGAGCATGAAAAAGGTTTTTTCCAAGTGGGTGCCGCGATTGCTTTCGATGGAACAAAAACAGCAACGAGTCGATGATTCAGAAAGCTGTTTATCGCTATTTACTCGCAACAAAAAAGATTTCTTGCGTCGTTACGTGACCATGGACGAAACATGGATACATCACTACACTCCAGAGTCGAAGTCTTTGCTGATCTTAAAAAAATGCTCCAGGGAAAAAGATTTGGCTCAAATGAGGAGGTCATCGCTGAAACTGAAGCTTATTTTGAAGCGAAAGATATTTTTTTTTATAAACATGGTATTGAAAAATTGGAAAAGCGATGGAACGAATGTATCACCCTAAAAGGTGATTATGTAAAATCCGTTCAGCCTTAATTCTTGTTACATATATAATATGTGTCAAATAATATTGATATATGATAACCTCCTTCTTTTGAAGTCGGCTAAAAAAAGTTATCTATCTGTTTCAGATGGTCCCAGAAGTTCGAGCCAGTACATCTCAGTGTGGTGTACTATTTCAACTACAGAGCAGTTGAAAAAGGAGAGTAACCCCTAAGATGACTAAGGTAAGGCTATTGTGCACAGTACATACCAACTTCTTGGAAACTAATTAAATGCTTTTCTTGCGAATAATTCTTCTACTACTAAATTTTTCCAAAAACCGGATTAATATTATAATATGATTGGGTTCTTTTAGTAACCTATTTAGTGGTAGCTTTATTCGACTTTCTACTTAATTTATTATTATTATTATACTTTAATTGTTATCTATCCTTTATTGCACACTTTTTCATTTTTTACTGATCTGTAGCTATAAGTGAAGACTTGTTATTGGCTTTATGTTAATTGTTATGTTTTTTAACCTAGTTGTATTGTAGCTGTTAGTCTTCCATAAATAAGTAAATAAATAAAAGTAAATAAATAAATAAAAAATTTCCTCTTACAGGGACCACACAAGGGTATAATGAGAGAAATAGATGTTAAATCATTTACTGAATTACCACGTAGAAAACTAAAAATGTACAAAAGGTGCAGAAAAAACTTATCTGAAATTTTAAGACTGCGGAGAAAATTCATACAAGTCAAAAAGTGTAAACGAAATATTCTTGAATAACTGCATTCCAATGAAACAAACAAGAATTTCTGCAAACCAAACTGAGCAGTTCATTTTATCTCTTACTGCATAGTCAGTTAACAAATTCATCGAGAAAGTTAGTAGGGCGAAGGTGGACACTGGATGACAAGGTTTTAGCCTTGAGCATATATAAAAAGTCCAGCTGTTGCTATCGCCTACTAAGAAGATAACTTTTGTTTGCCCAGCATTAGCTCCTTGAAAGCATTATTAAACAAAAATCCCTTGATGTGCGGAATTAACATGCAAGTTGTGCAATTAAAGAAATCACTCAAAAGAGGCCTGTTGAGTATAATTTGTGTCTCTTGGCTTTTGACGAAATGAGCATACGCAAAAATTTTACATACAATTCAAGGCTAGACCAAATTAATGGTTGGACCATGCTAACCAAGTTCGAACTCCAGAAGTTGCATGTATAGCTATGACTTTCATGGCGATCGGACTACGCAAGAAATGGAAACAACCCATAAGTTTCTATTTTTCCGGCGCTCACGTTACGGCTAATAGTTTTTCTGTCCTTATCAAAGAGGTGGGATTGTATTTTTTTTATTTACGCAAAATTATTAAATTCAATTTAAAATGCCCATGACATGTCATTAGTCAGTATGTACATACTTACTATTTTTATATTTATTACCAGCTTGCGAAACGAAAGGCCGCGGGTTCGATCCTCGCACCGAGACAAATGTTTGTGTGATCCACAAATATTTGTTTCGGGTCTGGGTATATATGAGACCGAAAAGTCTCTCGTAGTTTCTGATACCCACGACACAAGACTTGTATCTTAGTGTGGGATCAGAACTATGTATGTGACTGTTGGGTGTATTTATTTATTTATTTGGTAAGTATTTAAAATTCTAACTTTTTTTTTATGTTAAGTGATGATATGGCCAATGTGTGGTTTAATATAAAGTTATGTATCATATGTATTTTTATAATCTATGTTAACATATAAATATGTTGTATGTGTGCACTTTATTCTATTTATATGTAATTAAATGTGGTGCTCATATTATTTTATTAATAAAATAATTTAAACTCCAAACTATTGATTTATAGGTTTTAACAAACATAAAATATATTTTGCAGGTGTTGGGTGCTTGTTATGAGGCCGGTTTGGAGGTGATTGGTACTGTCAGTGATTGTGACGGCGTCAATTTACGAGCGTTTAACTCGTTGGGATCAGCTACAGAGAAACCCTACTTTGATTTTGAGGGACATGAAATTGACACAATTTTGGACCCGCCCCATCTATTAAAACGTTTCAGAAACATTTTTTTAAAACATGATATTGAATTTTTAAGATAAAGTAAAGGTAATTATCACTAGTTCCGTTAATTTTGCGACTAATCATCAGTTGCAGTTCTGAGTTACAGATAATAACAAAATAAACAATTGTTCGAGGTGTAGCCAAATGGGCTCACATAGAGGCATTCTACCGAACTTTGTATTTGCTCCAGCCTTGACACTACAACATCTGCAACCCAATGGCAAACAGAAAATGAAGGTTCGCCTGGCAGCTCAAATCTTAAGTCATTCGGTTGCAGCCGGATTTTTTGCCAAAGTTGGCCAAAGTAAGTTATAACTAAATATATTTAACTAATTACACTGGCTGATCCCGGAACGCGGCATACTTGCATGTGCCACTATGGCGGGTTTTACGCCTGGTGTACGATGGTCGCTATACAGGCGGATACGAATATCCTACCACCAGCAAATCAATCTTCACTATCATAATCTATATAATGACGCAATATTATCTCCCATTTTAACCGAAGCAGATATTTTTAAAGCACCTTTTAAAGCTTACGATATAAAAAGAACTTTTGTAGCCCCGAATAATTAATTCAAGTAGAAAAAGCATATAAGAAATTATTTTTCTTAACTAGCTATCCACGCTGTTTTGCTACGTTTATATTTTACTGTGCTTCTCCTCCCATAGGATGTGTTGCGATTTTTTTTATCATACTCAAAATAGAGGTTTTTGTCGCAAAAATAAGGAGTAGCATGTCCATACTAATTCTTTTAATATAATCAACACTTTATTTACTTTACGAAGGAATGGAAAGCATCGAAGCATTTCGTGAAACAATCAAAGACCTTAAACGTCAAAATAATGACTTGGCAAATCGCAATAAAAATCTTGAAATACGTGTGGCTGGCTGCATTGGAACAAAATCTTCAAGAAACTGAACATGCGAAATTTAATAAACATATTGAAATAGTCAATGTACCCTATACTGAAAATGAAAACGTTATCATTAACAGTTAGCTAAAGGACGAGCACTGCCTTCTAAAGTATTTTATCATTTATATACTTTTTAAATTATTTTCAGATGAGTTACCGCCAGATGCTACGGCTACAGCGACAGTTATAGCTGACATGGACAAATTATTTGATGCAGTTAATGGGGACACACCGGACAGGAAACAAGGGAAACCTTTGTTGACAAATATATGCTCAACCAGTATTCATTTGGAACACTTCATGAAAATTATGAAATTTTTCAGGCAAATAAAATTTTTGGGTGCACGAAGCAAGCCGCCATCACAAGAAGGCTGGTTGAGGACAATAAATGCAATTGAGAGGTTAATGAATAATTTAAAAAAATATAATGGTAAAACATTGTCACCGCGAAGGCTCACCAAGACCCTCTATAAAATTGCTTTGGGTACATACGAAATAATTGGGGTTCAAATCCAAACCCCACTTCAGTGCAGTTTGTGGCAGCATTAAAGACAAGCATGGTAACAAATTTAATTAACAATAACAAAAACTGGAACTGTGCTGATGATGAAAATGATTTATTGAGCAATTAAAAAAAATCCTTTACAAAGGCACCAATCAGCTACAACAAGAAGAGGCTTTGTCAACACCAGGTTCATCTCATGTTGATGAAGTCTCTTCATTTGATTTAATAACTGAAGGTGTAGATGAGATGGATGACTCCATGCCTCAGTGTTCAGGAGAAATATAAGCCACATATTGTAAAAAAATATGAATTTAAATTGTGCACTATGCAAAACAATATTTCTAGCCGACTCGAACACTGAGGTATGTCATATGTTTACATCATTTAAGGAGTATGGCGAAAATAAATCTAGTCCGAATTACGTTCAGCCCAGTTTCGGCGTTTTCGTAGAGAATGTTGCCACAATGATAAATAATTACTTAAAGGAAAAGTCACATACAAATAAAATTTACTAAACACAATATGTCAGCAAATAAATAGCAACTAGCTGATCGGGTGTGAAGCTCACTACGAAATTAATTTTCAAAAAAAAGTACATGCCACAATATTCATATGCATCAAAAGATACTGCACATTACAAAATAGCGAGTTTGTGGAGGAAGCCTCTAAACAATCGTTAATTAGAAAAATAAATATCATAAAAAATGTTAAAATTTTTGTTTTATTTAAAGCAATTATTAAAGTTAGGCAACATTTTACTGCCTACTACTTTTAAATTTTCCCGCGCCTAGCGGTTAGTTCCACATTTAAATCTTCCCGCGTGTAGCGGTTGATTCCACTGTTAATAAGCGTCGGCGCTAGTGCGCCATGTAAGCATTTCCAAAAAGCGAACCAACCGTTCTTCTCGGCAGAGTATTATTGTTCTGTGCCTCCAACTCGAACTATAGCGAAGGAAAGTCACGGACTATTTAGAGGTTAAAACTGGACTTATGCAAGGAGATGCATCATCACCAATGCTTTTAAACCTTTTAAACGCAGAGTATTGTACAGTAACTTAGCTATAATGCTATAGTGCTTTAATGTTCATTTTTCATGTTTAATTAATTAATAATATGAATAACATAATTTAATATTTATTTGTCAGGATAAAAAAATAGATGTTCTCAGTGACGTATTGCTACAATGGCCAACAACAACCAATTATGAAGAAGAAATTCTACCACCTCTTCAGGAACACCTTCTGTTTCTGCGACCAGAAATATAGAAGAACCTCCTATTAAGAAACAATGTCTAAACTTACAGGAAGTTGGTGTTCAAACCGTGCCTATTAAATGTTTAAGCCCTGTGGAAGTTGATTTAAAAAGAAGCGTGAAGATGTTATCCCAAAGCTTAATAAGACGTGACGTAAGTTTAAAAACCTTGCAATCGCTTTTAGTGTTACTAAAGAAAAAGTGTAAAAACTTTGAAGAGGTAGAACAAAACATAAAAAATAATTTCATTAACATTCACACACAATTAAACACCGATAAAAGCAACAAAGGTCGTCGATATTCTGACGAAGTAAAAAAAATTGCTTTGTCCTTATTTTTTTTTTCGTCAAGAGACTATTTATTTCTAAGAAATCAAATAGCACTGCCCTACCCGGTAACATGTATGTCATGGTAAAATGAAATTGAAGTATTATATAATTCCATGCAATCTATTAATATTAGTCATTTTAAAAATAATATCCTGTACTAAATAGCTGGATATTTTGTAAATAAAATGTTAAATAAGATTACGTATGTTTAATGCACAGGTTATTCCGAAACCGATTGCGCTTGACGGAGTAACTCTCGAAGTTGTTCACGAGTACATTTACCTCGGTACAACCACAAAAGTCTTCAGTGGTCGGAGACTTAGTGGAATATCACGAAACAGAAGACTATGCGTGTGTCTCCCTTGAATCTTCTTATAGGCACAGAATCTACAACTCCCGTAGTTCGGGCACTAATAAGAGACGTAGCTATTGAGGGTACTGCACCTAACAGAGAGGCTCTACGTGAAATCACGAGGGGTAGAGCCCGTCAACTTCTCCATCGTAACCAAGCAATTCAAGATGAACGAGCCAACCATCGACGATATACACCACGTCAATTCAATGTCGATGACTACGTATTTGTTATAAAGCAGTCTCAGTCAACAGGTAAACTTGACTGGCATGCGTGGTCCATATAAGGTGGTTGAAGTTCCACCTAGTGGACGTTACACCCTACGGTTGCCAGCGGCAGCTACGGTAAAACTACGCAAGCGACTGCACAGTATATGGTGCTCTGGCGGGGTGAATGGAGTCCCGAGACATGTGCTGCCTTTTTTGAAAGGAAGTATGAGAAGTTAAACGTTGAGATGCCTCAATACGTGTGATTGCGGTCAGCGTATTGAGAAGCCTCGACACGTCTGAATACGGTCGGCGTGTCCGGAAGCTTCACACGTTTGAATACGATCTGCATGTGAAATGCGCTCGTACGTATGAATACGGTCTTCGTACGAGTGGGCCTGATTGGCAGGCCATGCTTTAGAGTTTGCTGGTAACTGAATGATGACGACAGACGAAAATGTCGTCCAGTAAAAGGCGGGATCCCCTTTAATCACCCATATTTCAATAGCAGTGTTCACACGGCTTCCTGCGTGAGGTTTTTTTCCTGGACACTGTTTTTTGCGGGATAGTGGAGTGGTGGCATCCCCCGCCCCGCGCCCGCCGCTCAGCGCATGTGTAGCGCTCGCGCATTGCCCTTTTGCGCAGCGCCGAGAAGGTTGTGTGTTGTCGAAAAATGTCGCAAACAAATATTGATCCCGAACGTCTAATTCCACTAATTGAAGCCTATAATATGGGATAAAACGCTGGAAAATTAGAAAGATACTAACTTGCGAACTGCAGCATGGCGCGAAGTTTGCATTGTTTTGAGAGAAGACTTTCAAGAAATGGAGGAAAAAGTAAGACAAAGCTATGGTAAGTTTGTATTGTGTTAGGACAGAGTCCATCTCGCGTATTTGGCTCATTACGTACGTTTTCCAAAAATATCGTTGAATCGTTGCTGTCAATGTTCGCATATGAACTTTCATTGTGCATGATATAGTTATGAAGCACAGCGCAAGTTTTGACTATCGAGATAGCTTTACTGGTGCTTACGTCCAATGGAAGATGAAATATTGGCCATTTATTCGCCAATATTCCAAACGCGCACTCCACATAACGCCTGGCTCTTGTTAATCGATAGTTAAATATCCTTTTACTTTTATCTAAATGAGTCCCTCCATAGGGTCTTAATAGATTACAATACAAACCAAATCCTTCATCACCCACTATCACCAATGGAACACGTGATTCCAAACCTGTAGAGAGAGGACGAGTTTCTGGTAAATCTAAACTGTCGTCATTCAATCTTTTCCAGAAAGTACATTCTTTGAATATATAGGAGTCACATTCTTTGCCATAACAGCCTACGCTGATATAGGTGAATCTATAATTCGAATCCACAACCGCTAGCAATACAATGGAAAAAAAACTTGTAATTCATGTACATAGAACCGCTGTGACTTGGTTTCTTCAATCTTATACTCGTATGCTTCCCACCAACAGTCTTAAAACTTTTTGATGTGCAAGTAGAATTGTTGGATTAATTTTTGTTCTTCTTATAACGAGAGTTGCATCTGTTATGCTAACTTTAAATTTCATGTCAATCGATGAAGCCATATGATTAAAACAATTCACGAGAGCTGACTAACTTTATACTTATTTCAACAAATAAGCTCATATCAGTTTATATTTGTGAAAGTGTGGAAACTGTTACTTTAATGGTATGCAAATATTGTGAAATAGAGATAACGTAATTGATTTTTAATGTTATCAATTTATTGAAACTAGATAATTAATGATTTATTTAAACTATGTCGATTACACTGGTATGGGAAAGTGGTCACCATTCGTACGCGGGGCACATTCGTACAATTAGTATAACAGAAAATCTACAAGGCACACAAAAACGCCTTTGCTTGTGTGTATAGACATACCGGCCGACATATTGCTAGCGGAGTGTCGCGCCAATCGCACTACGGTGTATCAGCTGACAAGACATAACGCGTTTTCGCGCGCGGTGACTAAATTTTTCACCTAACTTTAGTTCGTAATTGTAAGTAGAATTGTTATGTTTTTGACAAAATGGTGATGATTGACTAATGTTAACATTGTTTATTTTGAGTTTCAATTGTAATATTTCTCAAACCAAATTAGAATTTGTATAAAGTTGTATTTTAATTTTATGCAAAGGCATGGGGTGCATTCGGACAGCCAGACAGGGGGCACATTCGTACGCGTACGAATGTTCCCCTTTAGATTTCATTAACCACCAGGACGTGTACCATTGACGTGTATGCTTCAAATAATTCGGTAAATGTGCCACCTAATCCGGAAACAAATACTGTCGCTCTAGAACCACAACCTTCCACCAGCGTTCCCTTCAACTAAATGTATAATTACCTACTTTAAGTTTAAATTGTCAAAGACTGTACAACGATGTCATACAAAATTATGGTAAACATCTCATTTAGGCTGATTGTAAAGCTTAGAATTATCAATAAATAAACTAGGGATGAACGATTTTATTTTTTGTTATTTTTCTAAAGAAAGATTTATCGACTATGAGTCAAGTCACATATTATTAAGTTAGTTCTTAGATAAATATATTTTTAATAATAATTAAAAAAAAATTAAGACTAATTGGCTTTTTAAATACAACCTCATGGCGTACGAAAGTACCCCACCTACTGTACGAACGTACCCCATACGTGGGGTACGTTCGTACAAATATCTTATCGTTGAAAAATGGCTATAACCCTTTAACCTTTTGACATAATAGTTTTAGACTTTTTTGTAACAAACTACAGTATATTTGTTACACTTAGGTACATAAACTAGATAAATTCGACAATTAATCATAAAGTAAAAAAATCAAATCTAAAAAGTGTACGAAGGGTAACCACTTTCCCCTATATGAACTCACAATGTTATTAAAATGCTACACTCCCTAGTAGTAGTGGTACGGTGAAAAAAGTTAACTATAGTGAATTAGTGTCCAACGATAAAATGGAGGTAAGACACATGTTTATCAATTTATAAACTTATTTATACTGGACTTACTCGTAAAGTTTCATTGTGTTTCTGTTATATTGTTACAGAACTCATACAATTTTATGAAGGAAGGCAATACAGCTGTGGGCTACTCACATATGTACCTACTACATACTCACGTACATACATACATACAGCCACACATTATTTGCATCAAATTAAATATCGGACACTCCGTCCGCCATTAGATACCGGGGCCGCGATCGTGCACCGGTAAGGACAATGGGTGACGTATAGCGGGCGGTCCGCTACCTGTCTCTCGTTCCTGCGTCCCGCGCCGGCGCACGATATATACCCGACGACGCGCTCAGCCCCGGCCTGTTCCGTGCTAATCCGTTCCTACTGAGCTTACTTATCGCGCACGTACACCTTATCTTACTTGTTGCCACGCACCGACCACGTTGCTTTAAATATCGCTAATCAGCTGATAATTGTGAACTTTTCTTTACCGCTATATGTCTCCACTCCTTCTGTAACTTCTATATAACATATCTTGACTGTATTCTGTGTGAACTGTATTTATTCACGTGTCGTGAACATTGCTGTGCGGTGCATTAAACATTATAAACTGCTTTGTGCTTGTTATTGTGCTCACGCCCGCACTCATCACCATCCGGCACATCATCACACACGCAACACCAGGCGCTATAACTGGTGACGCAGCACCCCTGCTGCACCACTATACAGCCAAAAGCTTCTATTACAATACACCCTCGGATTCTGAAACCGAGCTAGAAACCGTTGCACCCCAACAACCAGGAAGAAAAAGAACAGAAACTGCAAATGAAGAGATCGATGATCTATTTCAAATAACTCCAAAATATAAAAAGAAAAAGACATCAAGCTCTGTGTCTCGAACACAAAATGGTGCCACTGCATTTATTACAACTAACAATGACGATGACAAAAACACAACACACCTTATAAAAATCGAGGTTTACGATCTAAAAACAAATATCTAAAATTCCACCACAAGACCATTGGTAAAACAGTGACATGAGGTTAAAACTGTACACGACAAATAGAACAAAAAAAATTGAAAGTGTTGAAAAATTGATGTATGTAAGCTTTGTAATCTGTATGTACGCACCTTAATTACTTATACTATGTGAACGCGGCCTTAAGGTTTGACGTTTCAACATGGAGTATAAATGAAATGGCCATGAGACGTAGTTGAATGTACATAAGCCTTTGATTTAAAATTCATTTGATGACAAGTAAATAATATAATAATAGTAATTTCATAAAGTCGTTAAGTTTAAAAGATCTACAAAAATATTGGAAGCAAGGAACCTTAAATTGTCGATTTTTCTATTTTTAGGTTGGTATATTATGTGTGTGACTATTGCTCTCAATTAATTTAAGTACCTATTGTAAATTGATAATAACATTAAACGTTTCTATTTTTAGATAAATCAAAATTGTGACTAATTTTGCTCCCATATCATCAAACATATTATATGTATATACACAGTCAGGTCATAAGTATTGTTACACAGTAAAAACTTTTATTTTAGAATGCTGGCCACAAAGTTTATTGAATTCGAATTTCGAATTGTTCATGAAAATAAAAATGTATACTTTTTAGAATTTTACTCATTTTTAAATATGGAGTGGACGCTTAAAGAAGACCGTGTTGCAGTTATTGCGTGGCATATTGGGGCTTAACAGAGGTACATTTTTGTGAGAAAGGTGTAAAGACGAATGCAGTTGTGTATCATTAAAATCCAGTCCTGACGAACCTTTTGGAACCTGTTTCTCATACCATGTTCAATAACAGGCACTGGGTATTCCAATAAGATTCCGCGCCAGCTCATATAGCGAAGAGCACACAAGACTGGCTGGGGGCGCGTGAAATCGACTTCATCCGGCACGAAGACTGGCCCTCCTCCAGTCCAGATTTGAATCCGTTAGATTACAAGATATGGCAACACTTGGAGTAAAAGGCGTACTCAAAGCCTCATCCCAATTTGGAGTCACTCAAGACATCCTTGATTAAGGCAGCCGCCGATATTGACATGGACCTCGTTCGTGCTGCGATACGACGACTGGCCGCGCAGATTGAAGGTCTGTATTCAAAATCACGGAGGTCATTTTGAATAAACTTTAGTGTCATAAGAATCTATGTTTTGTTAAGTTCATTTTGGTATATAAATGGTTACATAATGAATAAACTTGTTTCAATTGTTTTATATTAAACATGTGACAGAATTTATGACCTGACTAGGTATAATATAACAAAAGAAATTACGACCGGTAAAACTTGCAAAAAATACTTGTTTAAAAACAAATAAGTAATTACTACCATTGTTTTATATTTAGGGGTCATTAATTAAGTACTTTATTTACCTGTATATTTTGTATAAATTCCCTATGAAATTTGGACAAATATTCAGTTGAAAGTCGTTGTTTCGTCCAATCTCGAGATTTAATTAGATTTGTATTTTAGATATTTCTAAAACTTTAATGTAGGAATTCCATTACGACTACATGTTAAAAAAGTTTGGTGATAAAACTAAACTGTTATACACTGATACAGATAGTTTTATCTACCAAATATTCACAGATAATTTTTATGAGGACTTGAAACCTGATTTAGCTGTACGTTTTGATACTTCTGATTATCCATCTGATAATGTTTTCGGTTATCCAAGAATAAAAAAAAAAGGTTAGGATTTTTCAAAAATGAAAATAACGGACAATTCTTAGAAGAATTTGTTGATCTTTGATCAAAAATGTATGCACTTTATGTAGGTAACAAACTGAAAGCTAAGGGAGTTAATAAAAGTGTAACAAAACAATTCAATATAGAAAATTATAAGTCATGTCTTTTTAATCAAAATGTTCAACATCATAGTATGTATAGATTTAAATCCATCAAACATACAATATTTACTCAGAAAATTAACAAAACGTCTTTGTCATATAACGATACTAAGCGTCACATTTTACCAAATCTTGTTGATACTTTAGCATGGGGTCATTATAAACTAAGATAAAATACCAATTGTAATGTGTAGATACAATTACATTGGGGGAGGCCTATGTTCAGCAGACAATTTACGTTCCGAGTTCGAACGTAGCATTGTGCCAATATGGGTGATAATGATGAAATTGTATCTAAGGAGGAACCTTCGACCTCCGCTCATAAGAAGAAGAGTGGAAAGGGTGCCAAAGAGCGTCAACAATTAAATTTTAGGAAACGGATGAACGCAAGACAGGCAAAGGAAGGCCGCGAAGCGGCGATGAAGAGACTAGGTGTATTCGACGACTCCACAGCTGAACTTGAAAAAGCGATTGAGTCACTGCTTCGCTTCAGTAGCTGAGTACAGCCGCATGATCAGTGCGTGGGACCGCGCCACTGTGCAAGAGTTATGCTCTATCCACCAATACTATCGAGTTGAGTTGAGCCTGTTCTACTTCAAGGCCTATGTTCAGCAGTGGACTTCTTTAGGCTGATAATGATGATGATGAATGTATAGATAATATAAAATATGTCCGATAATCTCCGTTTTGTTGTATTTTAATTCCTAATTATGTAATTTACGTATTATTAAAACGTTACGTATTATTATACGTATAATAAAAATTTTAAATTTATGAAAAATAAAAAAAAGGGCAATATAAAGAGTCCTCGAAACCGACGTGCATGCATGAAGAGGATAATGTCAGTGGAGGAAGCGAAAGAGGTGTGTTTGGACCGTGGCATTTGGCGCTCTATAGTCTCTGCCTACCCTAACGGGAGACATGCGTGAGTTTATGTATGTATGTATGTATGTATTTTTTGTATTATTTAGTTAGTAAGTTAAATTTAAGAATACATATTTTTTATTAATTTGTATGTTATGACTATTGAGAAATAAATAAAACTGTGCTTTTTATAGAAATTGTTTTATTTTATTGTAAGACTTCGTTATATACCTCACGTAAACAGGCTATCACAAAATGTTCTTGAATAGAAATTCAAAGCAATGGAAATTTTGTAGTAAGCGGATACAAAATGATTGGACTTCAGTCTGTGGAGAGTGCTGTATATTGTACATATTTTATAAGTTTAATGGGATGCCAACAACTGAATTTTTTAATTAATTTGATTTGGATACCTTGAAAAATGATATGTTAGTGGACATTATGTTTAAATCTATTTTTGAATAAGAAATAAAGCATTAATTATTGAAATGTGTTGTTGTTATTGATGAGTAACAGGGTGATTAGTGTCGAGTGCCAACACAATAGGTGACCGTAATTAAGACCGAAGTCGAGGTAATGTTTACCGTAATTAGCAAATTAGGGGTAGTGGAGCTGGCTCAGTAATATAGCTAAAAAGCAAACGGTTAGAGATAGAAGAAAATGGATAGCAGAGATCGAACAGCCGACCCCAAAAACCCCCAATTCGACACCAAACTTTCGTTTTTTTTTTTTTAGGCGAGGTCGTCGATTCGTCAGAATCGTGAGCCAGAATGCACGAATAATAACTACTGATGATACTAATTAAGTTTTTGGCAGGAATGTTGGTACAATGCCTGTGTGTTGTGGCGTACCTTATATTTTATTTATTTATAAACTATATTTATTTATTATAAACATTTAATATCATGTATATTTATATTATTTACAGTTACACTCACACATATTACACAACACATATACATTTCAATACATTACTCTTACAGAACCCAACATTAATAAAAATAATATTAAGTATATACATGGAGTGCGTTGGAGGCGCTAGATATCTTAGCGCGGGTGCAAATCTACTTGTTTCTGACTTTATTGTGTATGTGAACTATATCATCTTATGCTGTGAATATACTGTGACTTTATTTACCGTGCAATTAAACGCTTGAACTGCTTAGTGCTTATAATTGCGCTTGCGCTTGCACCCATCCAGCACATCAGGCGCTGTCGCCACGTGCCCGTAATTGGCACACCGACGCCGCATATAACTATCACCCACACAACGCTAAACAGTATTTAGATCAGCCAAATATTTCCAGATCATCAAATACTCTTAAATTTTGGAGCGATAGTCGACATTTTACTCCTGTCCTATTAGAAATAGCTGTAAAATATTTGATCATCACATACATAAGTAGCATCTGAACGAATTGCTTCTACAACCAATGTTTTAGTGCTAAATAATCGTAGTAGCCAAACAGATCAATATATCAAACAGCGAGTATTTTCAAAATTTCTTACAAAAAAAAAAGTTTTATTAAAAGTCAATACTTAAGTAGGTACTTACATTTTCATTTTTCATACATTTATAATTTAATTTGTTTAATAAATACATATATATAAGCTGAAGTGGCAATGGGCCAGGCACATAGCGCGGAGAACTGATTGCCAATGGGGCCAAACAGTTCTCGAGTGGAGGCCACGTACCGGAAAGCGCAGCGTGGGAAACATGTAAAGAGCAGAGTTTTTCTATCGGACAAATACTGGTTTGATTGATATAAATAGGTCTGATGGGTCTCGCCGGCACTGCAGCACGTCAGGTATGTTTGCCCAAGCACACACAAATGATTTCTTTGCAATTTGGTCGGTATGACACCTCTTTTGTACCATTGTGGGCGGAGCTGTATGTCTGTCGCACAAGTAGTAATAAATAATAAAAAAATGTATATAGTACTAACCTGTTACTAACATCGTATTTAAGCAAAAATTCGTAACTTTCTTACTAAAATTATATAGATATAAAATTCAGTAAATTTTAAGTTGTATAAAATACTAACCCGTTACTAACATACTCTTTAAGTAAAAAATTGTAACTAACTTACTAACATTGTATTTATGTCGGAGCAGGAGAGGCTTGGAAGTGTCGTTAAGATGTGTGACGTCACATTGCCGACGTCACAACTGTTGGTTTATGGTGATAACTCATAGCCCTTAAGAAACATTGTTTTATAGTATGTTTTATTTTCACTGGAGAATACAGAAAGGTAACATACAAAATAAGTTGACATAATAATCTACTGTAATACGCGTTTAGGAGGAAGTAGGACTTGGGAAAAATCAGGATATTTTTGCTGAATTACAGCAATCAAATATTTTAAAAAGCAAGGAACTGGAAAATTTCATCGAGTCTTTCGATCAGTATATCAACCCATTCAGTCATGACCTACCTATGGATCAATTTATTTAACATTGTATCTTGAAAAGCTACTTCGATTAAGGTAAGGTTGAACATTGACAATGTTTGTTCTACATCATCCAAAAGTTTACTTGCCAAATGTATGGTGCTAAAAAACACAGTAGACGTGGATGATGGAGATTCCAGCTTTTCGTCAGTAGCTATAAAACTACTACTGATGTTGATGAACATTTAAAAAAAAAAGGTCAAAAGTTTCGATGCAAGTTCTATACCTCCTTGTAAAAGCAAGTTATTACAAAAGTTTTTGCGAGCTCATTACATTTCAAGCATTTAGAAATATACTTCTCAAAAACAACCAACAACGTTGACCCCACTTGAGTATTGTTGGGTGGAGGAAAAAAACTCCGACATGTTTAAATGGTTTGAGGGAGATTAACTGCCATGTCTAGTCAGCGACTTGATTGATGATTCTCAAGCTTTTAAGACTTTACAGAAACTGAAAAAGCAGATGATGAAATTCATTCTCATGATGAAGACGATGATTCAGAAGATGATACTGAAGTATGAAGAGAAAATAGAGATATTTTTTTTTTTGACAGAGCTTCTATCCAGCCTTTTCCATGCGTAATATAACGTAATATTTTACTTACATTTTATATTAAATAAAATGACTATAAAAATAATTATCAAATCAGTGCAGTCGATTGATAATGGTATAATAAAGCAATCATGTTCTTGTGAGAGGCGATAACTCAGAGCTGGTAGTTTCAGGTACGGAGCCTTTATTGCCAAACCGATTGTAGATCCTACGCGTAGGGATAAATAGATTTCTTGCGATCACAAAAAAAAAAGATAAATTTATCTATAACAAACATCTCGTCACTCAAGATCTCGATTCTGGTCTTCTCCGTTAGAAACCAAATTTTGGTCCCTCGCTGTCACCTTAGCTTTTTTAATGGCTGCTCGCAGTGCCCTTTTGGTTCCTCTAAAAACATCGCGGAGTTCCTGCTCTCGTTCAGCGAAGTCGTCGGCACGTTGACGCCTCCGACGATGCCTCGAAAGGCGTCGGTGAGCCATTGAATTTACAAACCTCAGTTGCGAGAGCTCCGGCGTCCACCAGTCATTGTTAGTAATTCGCACTTTTTCTGGATCAGGAGATGCCTCTCTCGATTCCCCGGTGAAGGAATCATCGTGTCTCCGACTCTCGGAAGTTCGGGATGTGAGACAAGGTTCCATTACATTGTTTACTTCATTGTTAATAGAAGAATTTCGAAGCAGAGCAGACGGGGCGGCAGCTTTGACACCTACGTCCAGTGCCTCTAGCTTCGGAAGTGAAAGCTGATGGCATGACTTTGGGAATAATTGCTGTTCTAAATCGTCACTTATCATATTAATTTTTTTGACGAGGCGTGTTTCTAATTCAATACCTCTCGCTTTCAGTTTTGCCTTTAAATTAGCCAAGTCTTCAGAAAGCCTGGCAATCTCCTGGTCAATATATACACGGTTTTTTAAGGGGGCGACAGTATCTTTAATCCCAGATTCGCTATCTTCCTCACTTGACGGGGAATTTTGTGAATGCGAACTGACGCTACCTTCAACAAATTTAACACCCACTCTGCTCGGCTGCGCATTAAAATAAAAAATACTTTTCTCGGACCCTGAACCGAAATCCCAAGAGAGTAATGGCTTTCTGTCTATCGATGTGACAAGCGTCTCATCAAAATCCTTATTTTTAGGAGCTACATCGTCAAATCGTTGCTCTACAATCACTGTCTGCGAAACAGTCGACGTTCTTAAACTAGTTTTAGATTTTTTGGAAATATTCATTCTTAATCCCACGAGTGTGAGGGAAAATGTCGTACATCCAGACAGAGCCCCCTGTATCTGGACAAGCCTAGCGTAACCCGTCAAGAGGGTCGGCCGGTACTCTGACGGGGGCCGCACTAAAGACTGAACTTCCCATCAGCCATGCATCCCCTCGCGGTGCGCCGCCACTTGGGATTCGGGGTAACTTTTTATAGAGGTTTTCTCCCTCGCAGCCCAGGCGATCAAGCCAAGACCCTCGGTTCAATCGTAGTGCGAGACATGACCACAAACCTACGACTGAATTACGAGATAGGAACCTTTACTCGGGGGCGATGCTGACGCACACCGAGAATACCGGAATGTATTGGATCCATCATCTACAACACGTAATCAAGTGACAATACCCTCAGCGTTTGATAATAAAAGAAACTAAATAAAAACGACTGATAGTAACAAGTCGCCGGACAAAGTAATGTACCAGCTAATCACCACCGCTTTACAGAATGCACCACGACGGGTTTCCTGACAGCAATCGAACTAAATCGATACTGACCATATTAAAAATATCAAGGATATCAGCACAAAAACAACAAACATTTTAGTAATAGTCATCAAGTATATTAAGCACATAATCATCATCATCAGCCTATATATACGTCCCAATGCTGGGCACGGGCATCACAACTGAGAAGGTTTAGGCCTTAGTCCACCACGCTGGCTTAGTGCGAATTGGCGGACTATACACCTAAAAAATTTACCCGTACCTAGGGAAAAAAGGATACGAGTAAATACAAGTACATACTCGATAATTTTCTCTGATAGCAAGTAGTTTTAGTATCGATACTTTGAAATGAAGTATCGAGTAGGTATCGGTCAAAAGTACTCATATCAGTAATTAGTATACCAATGTCACTATTTCATATTATCATCGATAAAAAAATTGCATATCCTAAATTAAAGTTTTTGAATGAATCCTAGTCTTAGTTTTGTGTAGTTGTCATACAAGCACGCATTTATTTGAACGTGGTAGGTACCTCTGTACCTTGAGAAAGACTTTTTCCAAGGCAGGAACAACAGTTACTGTTTCCAAAATCGCCTAACCAGCAAACATTTGGTTAATTAATATTTTTGGGAAGCACTGCAAAAACTGTTTTTTTTTTCATAAATTCCTATAAATAAATAAATACACCTAACAGTCACATACATAGGTACATAGTTCTGACAATAAGATACGAGTCCTGTGTCGTGGGTATCAGAAACTACGAGAGACTTTTCGGTCTCACAAACACCCAGACCCGAATCAAATATTTGTGGATCACACAAAAAATTGCCTAGGTGCAGGGATCGAACCCGCGGCCTCTCGTTTTGCAAGCCGGTGTCTAGCCAATTGCGCCACGGAGCTGAAAATCCTATAATTTTGTACTTATTAAAAAATATACAAATATATTTTAAAAAATTTGTTATAAATTTTCTAAAAACAATTTGATACAAGTATCGATACTTGAAGACCGATACCGAGTAAGTATCGATACTTGACGACCGATACGGTATCGAGTAGAAGTAGAGTCATTCGGGGTAAGTGTGCGCAGCGGGTAAGTGTGCGCACCCTGGTTATCTGCAAAAGGTATAAAGGAAATTCGCGATTTGCAAATGGTACTTGAACATACAATAACAAGGACCTAATTTATCTGCAAGATCGCGACATTGTGTCATCCATTTGTTTTTTAATAAAAATAAAAGGAATTGAGCGTCTAAACTGTTATTTTTGTGATTTTAACAAACATTGTCACATCCAAGCAAAGTTAACCACCAAGGTAAACCATTTTTTTTTATGTCAGTTATTTATTTGAGTAAATTATTCTCTATTTTATTTAAGGTTATATTTAGTATGTAAGAAGTTATATTAATATTTATCAAAAAAGTCCGGCTGGGGCAAGTGTGCGCGGGTAAGTGTGCGCACGCGTTTTTATATTAGAAAGCAATGAAGTTGTTTAAAAAAATTGATGAATAATTTTTTCTATTTCAGTTTATAATTATCCTTTAAAGCGTAAAAACAAAAAAAATGCATTAACAAAAAAAGAGTTGAGAAAAAATCCTAAGGTTTCCACCTCCAACTCAAAAAAAATCTTTTGCCCCCTTTGTCGGTAACAATATACTGAACCTCCTACCGAAGAATGGATTCAATGTATCAAATGCATGGAATGGTGGCATGAAGAATGTACCTTTTATGAAAGAGGTACTTTTGAATGTGAAAGCTGCCAAAAAATTCTTCATAAAGTTATTAACTAATTTTAAAGTTCTAATATTTATTTTAAACACAATTTTAGTTTTTGGATTTCATGTTATTTTATATTTATAAGTCGATCTCTTATTATTCATTTATCTAGTCTTCTATATAACTTGTTATTAAGAAGTTTATAACTATAAAAATATAATGCGTACACTTTCCCCAAATGCGCACACTTACCCGCACGAATGCGCACACTTACCCGCAAGTCGGGTCAAGTGTGCGCATTCTGGATTTTTCTCTTTAAGCGTTTTTTTTTTCTAAGTGTCAAAGTTTTATGTACTGTTGGTCGATTTGATTTTAAGTTCAATAAATACTTTATCGTATGTAGGGGAGAGGTGGCATGAAAGGGACACGTATTGAAAGGGACATTTCAAATCACAGCTAAAATAAAAACCGATTCGGATCAACATTATTTTTGTTGTATGGCAGCACCGACGCACATTAGATCGCACCTAACTTCACGCTCCTGTCACTTCAAAGATGGCGACGGCGTGTGAGTGTTCGTATTGCCGTAGAAAAGTATTTTTTTAGTTATTATTGTGAAACGTTTTTTCAAGTGATGTGAATTGATTATTTATTAATTTACATTAGATTAGTATCTCCTAGTCATACACGAATACTAAAACAAAAGGTCAGTACACTTTTATTTACTATTGTACATTTTTTGGTTATGTTTTTAATTTGTGTATGATATTTATGAAAGGGACACAACAAACGGTTATGAACGGGACGTCCCTTTCATAACTGTCCCTTTCATGACTGCTTATCTCACTGTGATCAATTTTTTATTATTGCAGATAAAATGCCACCTAAAAAGAGAACTCGTGTTGATGCCAAGAAAATTGAAGAGGCAGTGAATGAAGTATTAAACCACAGAATTTCCGTGAGATCAGCTGCCAAGGTATATAATGTGAGTAAATCACATTTACACAGATTAGTGACCAAAGCTAAGACGTCTGAATGTACGTCTTTTTTTTATACACCGAACATTGGTAATAAGAGAGTTTTCACTACAGACCAAGAAAGTTCCCTGGCAGATTACTTGAAGACCTCTGCAAAAATGTGCCATGGCTTGACAACAAAACAAGTAAGAGAATTAGCATATCAGTATGCTGTTCGTTTAGAACTCAGTACACCATCATCATGGAAAGATAATAATATGGCTAGTGTAGATTGGTTGAAGGGTTTTCTAAAAAGGAATAACTCGCTGAGCGTAAGAAAACCTGAGAATACTTCTCTAGCTAGAACTACAAGTTTTAATAAACACAATGTACAAAACTTTTTCAGCAACTTAGAGAAATGTTATTTGAAGTATGAGTTTCCTGCTAATATGATATGGAATTTGGATGAAACTGGCTGCACTACTGTCACTAATACACCAAAAATAGTTGCGCAAGCAGGTACTAAGAGAGTTGGTCAAATTAGTTCAACAGAACGTGGTTCACTTGTAACTATGCTGGCATTCGCAAATGCTTCTGGTGGAAGTATTCCTCCTGTGTTCATATTTCCGCGAGTTTATTTTAAAGAACATATGCTCGAAAGTGGTCCCACTGGTGCCTTAGGACTTGCAAATTTATCTGGTTGGATAACTGAGGATTGTTTTCTAAATGCTTTAAAACATTTTGTTGGTTTCGTAAAGCCCACAGCTGAATCGCCTGCTTTAATAGTCCTCGACAATCATAACACGCACATAACCATTAACGTGGTGCTTTATGCCCGAGCGAATAATTTAATAATGTTAACATTTCCACCTCATTGTAGTCACCGCCTACAACCCTTAGATTTGACCGTATTTGGACCTTTCAAAGCTCGATATAGAGCTAGCATGAATGATTGGATGATATCAAACCCTGGCAAAACAGTCACGATTTACAATGTCGCTCAATTTGCTAGAGACGCTTTCTATGCTGCTTTTAGCATGAATAATATCACATCAGGTTTTAAAAATACAGGAATATGGCCCATCAATAAAAATATTT
This sequence comes from Hemaris fuciformis, assembly GCA_907164795.1. Lineage (NCBI taxonomy): Eukaryota > Metazoa > Arthropoda > Insecta > Lepidoptera > Sphingidae > Hemaris > Hemaris fuciformis. Next base: position 7,101,620 of record OU015455.1, on the reverse strand, counting down.
TTACTGATGAAGATTTTCTTCCTGCTTTCGTGACAGACCGACCCCAACCTCTTCCAAATCCTACTGGCTACGATGAAAATTCTTCAAACGAAGAAGCACTTCAGCACAGACCTTACCCTACAGAGCCTAATCTAGATTTGAATGAAAGAATAGTTTCACCTTCCATTTTAGATAATACAGCAACTGCATTTTGTTTTGAGAATGAACCACAATCGGAAGACATTTTTACCGAGGAACCACAGCCCGGACCCTCTAATTTGAATAAGCCTCCAGTAACACCAGAAACAATAAGACCATATCCTAAAGCTCCACATCGAAATTTTACTGGAAGGCAACGTAAAGGTAAAACCACAATTATAACTGAAACTCCTGAAAAAGATAGATTGCTTTTAGAAAATATGTTGAATATTTTAAAAAAGAAAACGCCGAAAGCTGACAAACAGAACTTAAAACACGTAAAACAAATTTTCAAATACAATTTAAAAGATCAAGAATCAAACAGAACTAAAGCTAACAGAAAGGCTAAAAAGAATAAAACAGAATTAAAGAAATCTGTTAAAACTACTCAAAAGAAGAAGCGCAAAACTATTGTCAGCAGCAGTAGCGACGATTCAAGTGTAAATGTGGCGACTGATTTAGATTTGAATGATAATATTTCTGAAACAGAAGAAGAGTGTCCAAGATTAAGAAATCACAGCCTGACAAATGATAAAACAGGAGATGATAGCCAGTGTAACGTCTGTAAGAAAAAGTATTCAGAAAGTACTGAAGACTGGTATCAATGTAAAATATGCACGAAATGGGCACACGAAACCTGTGGCGTTAAAGGCATATTCAATTTTTTTTGTTTACTTTGTCACTAACAATCTTTTATTTTTTATGTTGATTACTTTTTAGATAATACCTAAACCAAACCTCAAAAACAATATTGATTGTTAAGATTATTTTTAAGATAGTAGACCAAACTTAAATAAGACTGTTAATTATTGTTTAGGATAGGTGATAAAATAATAATGTTGTTTGTTAGTCTTAAACTATTGATCTCTATTACAATTAAATTTTATTTAATAACTTGTTATTGTTCTAATAATAAAAATTTTAAGAGTAATAATAATTCTATTACTTTAATATGTGATTGTAAACTTACTTGAAGTTATTGTATTCGTGCTTCCTATATTAAGTATATTTGAAACTTTATTTTACCTGTTTTTTTTTTAGATATTATGTACTGTCCCTTTCATAAATGATCATGTCCCTTTCAATACAGGCCATTTATGAAAGGGACAAAACAAACATTTTTGAAGACTGCAAAAATAAATGACTTAAAACCTAGAATGAATAATTACTGTGTTTTATTTTAATAGTAAACTAATGGAGGCTTCCCATTGAACTCCAACCTGTTCAAAATGATATGTTACTTATTTATTAGAGGCTCCACAACAAAAATGTCCCTTTCATGCCACTTCTCCCCTATAGTTTCTTTTGTCCTTATATGTTATTATTTAATTTTAACACGAGTTTGAATCCAAAAGTGCGCACACTTGCCCCGAATGACTCTATAGATACCTTAGTGGTATCGTTTCATCCCTACCCGTACCACGTACAGCGTGTGCGAAGTCTCAACCACTGTATTTCGGGACTATTAACCTCGGCTTGATTTTTGTCAACCTATGTTACAAAGACACCGGGAAAAGATCGCGATTCTTCGATAAAATTTCATGGTCGGATGAGTCGACCATTAAAAAAGATGGGTACATGAACCTGCACAACTTACACATGTGATATGTATGTAGTAAATCCAAATTTGATGCGAGAAGATAGATACCAATATCGGTTTAAAATAAACTTGTGGACCGGAATTTTAAATAGAAACATAATTGGTCTTTTTGAGCTGCCAGAGGTCTTGAACGGTAAAGTTTACTTAGATATTTTACGAAATTATTTGCCCAATCTATTGGAAGACGTGCTGTAAAAACAATAATAAAGAAAATTAGGTTTGCAAACAATAAAAAGCGATAAAATAAAAATCTAGTAACAAACTAATTTCTAAAATCAGATCTAATTAAATATCAAAGTGTGTGAATGTTTGAATCGTATGTGAGTTTGTGTTTGTGTGAGTGTGAGCGTATGAGAATGAGGGTGCAATTATCTTAGAGCCAGATCACACGGCGCGTTGCGTTGCGTTGCGTCGTCGCAGCGCTGTCCTTGCGTTGTTTTACATACAAATAACCAAGGTGTTCACACGGCGCGTTGCGTCGTCGCAACGCACACATGACGGACAGCGGCCCCGAGACGAAGCGAGAGGGGGTGTACTCGTGCGACGTCGGAGCGGCAGCGCTCAGTTGCTTGTGCGTTGACAGAGAGGATACACGGAAGCTCATTTCGTTTTACGTTTACGTTTTTTTAATTAGTTTTATTTGCAGGGTAAAATGAATACCATTGAAGAACTTGACATAGATTATAGATTACTTGATTACATTGATACAGGAAAGGGAAATTATATGGGACAAGTCAAACGTAGATTTTAAAAATAAAAATTTAAAAACAAAAGCCTGGGAAGACATATCAAAAGTTTTATTTCCTGATTACGAGAATTTCACAGCTGAACGAAAAAACGAAGTTGGTGAGTTCACAGTGATATTTATGTTTTTTTTTTTATTTAAGAGGGCTTTCAAGATTTTCTTGCACCGCCAATTCCGCGATCAGTACAAAATTAATATCTTGACACTCTAAAATTTTAAAACTAAGGGAATCTAGATTAGCGTGAGTACTATTTTATTACTTAGCTCAAAACTAACCTAGACTACGCTGAGTAGGTATAAAATATTAATTTTTTTACTGATCGCGGAATTGGCGGTGCAAGAAAATCTTGAAAACCCTCATAATACAATTATACCTTATTTAGCTGCCAAGGCAGAGTTCCTCTAGTCATAAAATAGGTCGCATATTGCTGTCTTATGACATTCGGTGCTGTCTGTTCTTCATGTGCGGGTTGTATTGGGAGAAATTCATCAACACTTATAGCAAATTTATCTCTTTGTCTAAAACCATCTCGATCAGCGACAAAATTGTGTAATACACAACATGCTTTTATAATGTCAGTAGCGAAGTCATAGGACACGTCTATCGGTCTGTGAAAAATGCGCCATTTGTTAGCCATAATCCCAAAAGCGCATTCGACATATCTTCTGGCTCTGCTTAGACGGTAATTGAAAACCTTTTGTTGTAAGTCGAGATTTTGACCGCCATATGGACGCATAATATGTTTGCTCAGTCCAAAAGCTTCGTCACCCACAAATACATACGGGGTTGGTATATTGCTACCAGAGAGTGGCTGGGGTTGAGGTAGTGGTAAGTTGTTGTTAATCATTAGCTCGTACAGTTTAGAATTTTGTAATATGGTTGAATCGCATTCTTTTCCGTATGCACCGATGTCGACAAATACGAATTTGTAATTTGAATCCACAATAGCTAGCAACAAAATCGAAAAAAAGGCTTTATAATTTAAAAAAAGTGAGCCACTATTTGCAGGATTACACACGCGGATGTGTTTGCCGTCGATGGCACCAACACAGTGAGGAAAATTTGCCTTTACATCAAAACCCCTCGCTATTGTTTGGAATCTTTCAGTTGTCAGTTCAGGGATGTTGTCTCGAAGAAGATTGGTCCATATAGCACGACAAACTCTTTGTATCATATATGCAATAGTAGATTTTCCCCGTTTGAATTTGAAATGTAAATCAGTTATTGAATTTCCACTTCCTAGGTATCTGAAACGAAAATAATTATTATAATATGCATTTATGAGATAGATAGATACCCGAAAAAAAATACTGACATATTCAGACATCGATAGCAAATAACTTTCTCTATGTAACCAATTAATTCTGGAATCGCGAAAAAAATAACAGCTGATGCATACATTTTGATTCAGTAGGTACGTATTGCTTTTTGTATGTAACAGCTGTTATATTTTCACGATTCCAGAGTTGGTCACATAGTGTTTGTTAACGATATCTGAATATGTCATTAAATTTTATCGAGTAATTCACTATGTATAAATTATTAAATCATGTTTACTATTGGTTTTGCAGGTAATGGTTTAATAAAGAAATGGAGAAGTGTAAAAGATAATTACTTCAGATATTCAAAAAAATTAAAAGAAGCATCAAAATCGGGCTCGGGCGCTACGAAACTGAAGAAGTATCATTTATACAGATTGTTAGGTAAAAGACCGTACATACTGAAGGACACGTTAGTCAATGGCTTCAAGTAACCATTAAAAATATAATGCAAGAGTAATATAAATATACGGCACAGTAAACGATACGAAATTATTGTAGCACAAATGCAGAAAATATGGACACCCTACATCGATACATCGAGACTTGAATAAAAAATAATAACTAAGTACCTACCTCTTAGTGTATGCAGCGTCCACAATGGTAGAATATGTAGTATTTATTTACACCGATTCACTTACATTTACTAAGTATTTACATTTACACTATTTACATAAAATTAAACGTATTTTAATAATTGTTCAAAATGATCGCCTCCTCGCGCAACGCAGAGTTCGGCGCGTTTTCGCATATTGTTTTTCACCCGGCACAACACAAACGTATCACTTCGAACCTTATCAAAGGCGGCTAATATTCTAGCCTTTAGTTCATCCCGGTTGGAGTATTCTGTAGCGTACACAAGCCGTTTCACTTCACCCCACAAGTAAAATCTAACGGTGTAAGGTCAGGCGAGCGCGCCGGCCACGGCACGGGCCCACCGCGACCGATGACCGATCCAGTTATTGCCGAAGTGACAATTTAAAAACTCGTACACTCGTACACTGTCATTAGCTCGGGCATATGCACGAACCATTTCCCAGTATTCTTCGTTTGAAAACGACATTGCACTTGACACAAAACACACTAACAGTTAAAAGAGGTTTCCGCAAATAATCAAATATTGCATCACGGGCGACTCGCGACCTTTGACTGGCGCCCGCGCGTGCCGCGTGCTCTCGGCCGGCGAGGCGACGCACGGGCATGAAAGGGCGAGTGCGGGGAGGGGTGCGGGAACAGAGCGCTGTTTGTAAACAGCTGATCGCCGATGACCGCACTTACGCAATATTAGATTTTTTTTGGATAAATTATGTAAAAAATAAGGTACCAATTTTTTTACATTTTCGGGGTCAGAATTGAGTGCCTTATATTTGACTTCAGTATGTACGGTCTTTTACCTAACACATTGTATAATCAACTTCTTTTTTTGAGAAAAGTGGAACAAAATGCCACCGAATCTAGCTTAGACTCGCCTAGAGAAATCAACAATGAATCTACGTCTACAAATGATGACATTACCACAGACAACACTCCGCGCTATGTTCCAGTCGCGCGCAAAAGGGCAATGCAAATGGATGAGTTTGAAAGAGAAGGACTAAAACTTCTCAAGGAGCCGGAAAATCGCCATATGTCATTTTTCAGAGCTATATTGCCATCTATTCAAGAATTTTCCGACCGAGAAACTCTCCGTTTCCAAAGTAAAGTTATACAAATTATAGATGAAATGCGGTATGGACAAACATCATCATATGGACCGTTTATTTTGAAAGTGGTGTAAGTCCATTTTTGAGAAAAATGAGCTATTACGTAATTCATGCTTAATTTAATGTAATTTTTTTATATATAACTAGTCCATGTTTAATTTCTCAAAAAAATCCCATGTTTTGTACAACTTAAAATCGGTCGGTAAATGAAATTGCATAATCATCGATTATGAAAGTGGTGTAAGTCCAATTGACAGAGCATGTGCGTGGCATAGCAGATGGATGCCGATCAGTGTTTTGTTATTTTTCATTTATTTTATACTAGCTGTGTCCCGCGGTTTCACCCGCGGACGATTTGCATTGTTTCCACTACTCGTAAGTTAAAAGATAGAAAGACGAGGGTTTTCACAATTTACATAATAATAAAGTTAATATGTACGTGTGGGACGAAACCATTGCTTCTAGGGGATCGCAAGAGGTGGCTTCATGCTGTTTGAAGCACTTAGAAAATGTAACGACCCAAAGCCATGTTATTGCCTACAGTGACATGTGTACTGGGCAAAATCGAAATTTACAAATGGCATTGATGTGGTTGAAGGTTGTCCAGTCGGAAAACAGCATTGAGATAATTGACCACAAATTTTTACTCTCGGGGCATTCATATCTTCCGAACGATGCAGATTTTGGCATCATAGAAATGGCATAGAGAAAAATGAATTTTGTGTACACACCACAAGATTACTATAATGTAATAGCGCAATGGAGAAAACAGGATAAATTCATTTTATATGAAATGAAACGGGAGAATTTCATTTCAACAAAATTCTCCAAAATGCAATTAAAAAAACAGATAAAAAAAATACTAATGGGGATCAGGTCAATTGGTTGCAATTATGTTGGTTGAGGTTCCTCAAAATTGCATCATATACCATTTTTTATAAAACAACGATGACGGACGCAGAATTTAAAATTATCAATTTATTATCTCTACGTCCTGGAAGACCGTTAAAATTTGAAAAAATCGTCCTGGAGACTTTGTACCAAAATGCCAGACCTATTACGTACGAAAAATATAAAGACATGAAGCAGCTACTACCCTATATACCTCCGGTGCATCATGCATATTTTGAAACACTACCACATGCAGAGAATAAGTAAATTCTTGTAATGACAATGTAATTGCCGCCTAAAATAAAATTGTATGTGTTGTTATGCGTATTTGTAAACAAAATTATATTAAAATGAAGTATATTTTAAGCGACATTTGATTTTTCAAAATTGAAATTAAACGATTTTTACAATTGTCTAATTTTGAAAGTGGTGTAAGTCCATTTACAGCACATAAATATGTGTTATCGTAGGCTAATTGGCCAAAAACAAATTTATATAAACAAATTAAATGTTGATAAAACAATAGAAACAATGCGAGACCTCATATGATTTGCCTGTATTTTTAAATCAACAAATATAGTAACCTTTAATATTCTCAAAACAAAAGAAAATGGACTTGCACCACTTTCAAAATAAACGGTCCATATGTGAGTGGCCCATCAACGTCTCACCAACCATACCCATATATCAAACAGCAAATTTTCAAAGTACATACATTTCTGATTATAATAATTCAATTACATCTCCAGAAACATCTCAAGCAAGTGAAGAAACTGAATACGATTTTTCTAATTTGTAATTACTGGATGATATCTCTCTTAAATAATGTCTAAACTTAAAATTATGACAATTGCTGATTATTTGTGAGTTGATTACTAATTAAACAAACCAAAAAAACTGTTATATTTTTATTACTTAAATATATTTATATAGTTACCTTAAAGTAATTCCCAGCATTTCTACTGGTTCCACTGGATTCCTCATATTAGTATAGTTTTTTCGTATGTGTGGTTCTAAGGACTTCAATAAACATTCGAAGCTGGATACACTCATTCTAAAAAAATTATAAAACTTCTTTTCGTCTAATAGCAACTCCCGATATTCTAAAAAAAAACTGTCCATCACGATTTCTTAATGAAATGAAAGGACTGATCCAGTACCGTCTTGTGATCTTGCGTCGATTTCGGCGGTGACGTAGTAATAGGAGCAATGCTAGACGTCTTTTCCGATCCATGATTTGCTATAGACTGACTGCGAAATTTTTTCAAAATGCTTGCCGCAACTGTGCGTCGCCGCTGCGCCGACGGAACGTTAAGACTGCGTCATAGTAACGCTGCGATGGCGCAGCGCCCGTGTGGCCGGCTATGCGTCAAAATATTTGCGTTGCGACGACGCAACGCAACGCAACGCGCCGTGTGGAATCTCTCTAAGTCGTCAGTAAATCGTTCTTATAAAAAACCTGAAGGTCAAGAATATGCTGCGGTGTTCCCCAAGTCTCCCTAATGTACTTACCCTCACACTACTGCCGTGCTAGTTCATCACGAAAAACTTACAACTTTCATTTCAAAACATGGTGCAGCATTACAAGGAATATAGGGTGGAGTTGCCTAAATCGGACCGGCTCCTAATTTGTAGCACTTCACAATTTACCAAACCGTAATGTTTAGTTTTGAATTGGCAAAACTAAAAAGCAGTGCTAACAACATAACGCAATCGCTGCCATTTTGGATTCCATAACATAACAATGTAAAGTGTAGTAAACAAAAATAATTATAACGGCCTTTTGATCTTATATTATTGATGTTTACCTAAGGATATCTTGGCGCAACGGTAAGTAAATCGTAGTTATTATATATGTTTTTGGAAAGTATGCATATTAATGTCCTTTTCTGAGACTATAGTTTTATGTTTAGCATTTCGAGGTTATGATGCCGGCATGCATAAAAATAAAACTTAGTGTTGCTTAATTTGTACCAGGTAGGGTAATCCTAAAATGTACCGGTACAATTTAGTACTTGGGTGTATGGTGGTTCTTCAACTGGATTGTTAACTAGATTAAAATATTTTCAGATGTCTAGAGATGATGAAAAATATTATAAATGGACGCAAGATGATTTAGAAAAAGCCTTAGACCATGGGCACACCAACTGTGTTTCGAAATGAAATTGAACAAGAGCTTGTGTCGCATTTGTTAAACATGGAAAAGCATATGTTTGGACTCACAATAAAGTATGTTAGAATGCTGACTTATAGTCTCAGTCACAGATTGTTAGTTCTTCAGTACTTCACCCCACTACAAACAATAGTACAAATATACCAGCTTCTTGGGTCTCATTTTGGTCGTGAAGTACAATTTAAGATACCTATGGTACAATTAAGGAAACCGGTTTCCTAAATTGTACTTTTTTAGACTTTTTTAAAACTTTAATTATTTTAATTTTATTTATATATCCTCATTTTCTAGAAATAAAATATTAACACCAATAGAACAACCGTTTTATTTCTAATAATATAATCCTCTTAAGTTTTATATTTTTTGTGACAGCTTGTAAAGTTCGTTAACTGGTACAATATAGGCAACCTTACCCTACTAATAAACGTGAATTTGAATCAGTAGAATCTCTTAGTCGCAGAGTTTTCGATAACTTATTTTTAAAACTTACTCTTAGCCTCTACCGCCTAAAATAATACCGATGCTAATTGCGATGTATGTTTTGGCCATGAAGCAGAAAATATTTCAGGGGCAGAAATAGCACTACACAAGCAATGAAAATAAAAGCTAGAAAGGAAAAGGAGACAGATAAAAGGTTTTGTAAAAGAACGAAAATACATGATGTATTTTCGCAAGATTTACAAGCTGTTAAATTAGCTACTAGTCTACAGGCTAGTGGTATATAATATAAGAAAAAACGCTATATTTATGATGTAGATATAATTTGTCCACTAATGAGGCTGTATGCTACTGGTTTGACGAATCATTCGCTTCTCTTGAAGCATCTTTGTAAATCAATTACAAAGTACTGTACCGACGGTTGCTGTCTACAGAATCGAAAGTAATGCACTTTTGCGTTTAGTGATTAATTGCTTTTTAATCACTAAAAATAACTCAAAAATATCTGTAAAAAGCGCACACTTATGTATATAGAATGCGATTCTGTCCACAGTGCCATGGAATGCAAAAAACATAACTTCCAATTTCCCAGCGAAAGTACAAGGATCTTCAAGATCTAAAAGCGGTGCTACAATCTGTCATTCATTTTACGATGATTTAAGTAATATTAAAAACTTGACCTCATGTTGTGGCCTGATTAATGAATGATTATGAGAATTTATGTGATAATTAAATTTAAAAGTAATTATAATACCTACATTTCAGTTCGTATCATGTGATATTACTTATTACAACTTTAAGTTTTGAGAAAAATATATATTTTTATTTATTTAAATAACTTTAAGGCTTTTCATGTTGTTTAAACATTTATCATTACTAAGAATACTCAAGACTCATTACCCTTGAGTATAAAACTGAAACCACTCTTCGGCTAAACATCATTTAAGTAGGATTTCAAAATTCAGATCTTTATTGTTTTATTTTTATTTTTTTAAAGAATTACTTTTATGATTATGCATGTTTTTTATGATTAAGCTTAATAATTAATATTTTATATAATAAGAGTTTAGATATTTTTTTTAACATGCTTTTAAATTTTTATTATGATAATATAATTTGATCTCATATTATAAATACGATGAAAATTAAAAGATTTAAAAAACTGCAAAATGCTATTTATTATTGGGCCTATGTTTTTTGGAGACATTTTCTGTTTTAGGAGTAGCCTTTTAAAACTAAAATACTTATTGTCCTCAACCTCATAAAAGTTTGGTTGAGTTTTTCGTTTATAGAATATGAAGGGCATCTATCCCTCTTCGTATTATCGTGGTGGGGCATCTATCCATACGGGTAGGCATCTAACCCCAAAAAAGTAGTCCCACAAGAAGTAGTCCCACAAGAAGTAGTCCCACAAGAAGTAGTCCCACAAGAAGTAGTCCCACAAGAAGTAGTCCCACAAGAAGTAGTCCCACAAGAAGTAGTCCCACAAGAAGTAGTCCCACAAGAAGTTAAAATCTGCAAAATCTATAATTTATAGGTCAAAAAAAACAAATCACAGTTAAACATAAAGGATTAACCTAGCTAAATTCATAGACATTATTTATATAAAATTAATATTTTGAAAATTAGGAGGATTATTCAAAAAGTAGGGCAACTATCCCGCCTTTACCCTATTGTTAGCTAAGCGACGATATGCTACCAAGCAAAATTGCCGCTACTGGAGTGCAACTAATCCAAAACAAAAACATCAGACACCCCTACATTTGCCTAGTCACAGTATGGTCCGCAATATCGGCGAGAGGAATTATCGGCTCTTACTTTTTTTTTAAATGGAAGGGGACGCACAGTTACAGTGGATTTAGAGCGTTATGTGGAGATGTTAGACGACTTCTTCGTGCCTGAGCTGCAAAACATTCTTGGTTATAACCAAAGAACATGGTTCCAGCAGGACAGAGCAACTTCACACACGTCAAACAGGTCTCTACCAAGAGTTCGTGAAAATTTTCCTAGCAAATTGATCTCCAGGAGGTGACATAAGTTGGCCTCCACGCAGTCCCAATTTGACACCTATGGACCGAAAGACCTATTTCCGAAAGTCTACTTTAGCTACAGAAGCTCTGAAATCGGAGCAATCAGAGAGAACCCCAGAAACAACTCCCCTTAAACTTATACAGGAAGTGGCAACACTTTTGAACAGCGCCTTGCATATGCTGAAAAGAATTTTACAACTTACCGATTCCCTTGCACTAGTTTTTAGAAAATTCATTAAGGCACCGGAATATATATACCGAGAAGGAGAAAGTTATTAAAGACGTGGTAAATAGGGTAGACTGGGTACGGTTGAAACGGTGGACGGTTGAAACAAAGTGAATATCTTGTGAATAGTGCGCGATGAGGTGAGGGTTACAAGGGGAGTATGAAGCGGGCGACAGGTCGAAACATGAATTTTAGTATTGCGTCGCTCTTCGGGCGCTGTGCTTGTTGTAGAAGGCCCCATTGTGTTTTTTAACGGAAAAGTAAGTATTTCGATATCTACATTTTTGCAATTATTAAGATTTCATTTATAGTTAGAGTATTGAGAGTTTTGTTACAGTTAAATTGAAGGTTGTACAATATCGTAGTATGATTAGTTTTTATTTAAATTTACTGTCATTCTTACTGTGAACCGTTTTATACCAAGATAGGGGGGTGGGGACAGTTGAAACATTATTTGTGGGTACGGTTGAAACAGTTTATTTATTACTTTCTTGTTTTTTAGATGCCGAGGGTACGCCAAAGAAAGACTACAAAAGGTCAAGCCGACTTATCAACATACCAACGAGCCTATGAAATGTAAAAATGTCACGACTTCGACTATACCACCTTTATTTTCTCCGGAAGCAATAAGAACCACTACCAAAAGCACCTCCAAGAAAATCAACAAATAGGGCCGAAAAACAAGGAAATCTACAATACACACAGACACACCTGAAAAAGAAGAGATAAGAAGAGAATATGAAATCAGAATGGAACGAACCAAAGCTAAGCAAGTTAAGAAAAGATTATATGGAGAAAAGAATAAACGAAATACTACAAACAAGAAAAAAACTAACACGCGATAAGAATCATCATCAGAAGAAGAGTGCTACTGTATTGTATGTATGTCAGCATATTCAGAAAGCAGACCGCAGGAAAAATGGATACAATGAACAGTATGTAAAATGTGGGCGCATGAAGAGTGCACAAAAGGTAGCCTTAGTTATGTTTGCCCTAATTGTGACTCCGAATGATCTCGTAAACGTTAAAGTATTTTTGTTTAAAATTTACTATATTTTATTTTTCATTTTTATTTAATTTGTTTGCATAGTTTATAATTAAAAGTGTCGATAGTTGAGAAATATAAAAGCATGATTGCTTAGTAACTTTATTTAAAATAATATATTATCGCTACCAACATCTAATTATTATTTAGTTCAAGTTATAGGTACTTAATATAAAACTGAAGGCTGATTAAAAATAATGTTAGATTATAAATATAGTCAAAGACTAGAATATTACTTAATAAAAATATTTGTGATAGTCAACTGTGCCATTACCATTCGAAACATGTTATTAGAAGATTAATAAAAGATGATAATTGATTATATTTTGTATTATTTGCATGTGTTTCAATTGACCCCAGACACTGTTTCAACCGACCCTGACATGGGGACGGTTAAAACAAATTACTTTTTTTTTTAAATTTGATTTTGCTCAGAAATTACTATACAGTGATCTTAAATAACATTGCCCTATAGTAGACAGTTAAAAGGTCTTTTATTTAGTATGTTTCCGATATCGCTCGCTTAACAAATCCCGATGCTATGCATGATAAATGCTAAAATGTTTCAATCGTACCCAGTCTACCCTATTCTGGACGCATTTGAGCAACAGAATTAGTTAGTGGTGAACAATATTCCACAAGCTCTTTAGTGATACCAGTGATTTGTGGTTTTTTTTTTTATACTGGCACGGCAAAGTGACCCCATTGCACCTGATGGTAAGTGTAATGGAGTCCAGAAAAAGTGCCGACCAGCGAGAGATGATGATCTCCCGTTGGTCGACGCCATCATGCCGGCCGAAAACCTCTTCACCTATCTTGTGAAGAAGTTTGGGGGACTAATACCATGGTGAACAAAGGACCGACCGCGAGAAACCTTGAGACAACTGTAGAAACTGAGATAGGAAAACATTCTACTTGTGTTTAAAACAAAACATTACTAAACGTCTATTAAATTACGAGACACGAACATTTGACAAAATTGCTACTTGGGTCATACACATATGGGTGTTCGGATAAAATAACTTAAAAATTTACTACAGTAACTGAAGACTTTTATTTTTTAGTTAAATCGTTTTTACTTTTCTGTTTACTCATAATATTTCAAGCTTTGAAATGATATTTCTTTATTTAAAAAAAAAATGTAAATGTTTCAAAAGTCTCTTCGTGTGGACTGTTCAGATTCGGGGTATTACAGTGTTTGGATAGATGTAGTTAATTATTTTGTACATATTTATCAAAACACCACTCGCATTTACGTGATATATAATGAATATTATTTTTATTAGATAGTTGTTAATAATTGCACAAGATATTTTTTTTTATTTCCAATAAACATGCTGTTATACGGATTTAAGTCTTTTTGGTGGACCTAAAAATCAACCAAATTTTAATTTCTACTAAAGCTGCCATGTATCGAATATTTTTTTAATTGACAACACTGGATAGCCGCCATTTGTTGGAGTTCTGTCAGTACAACTTCACGTGCCATTTCTAATTTACGAAGTTTTGAAATAAAATTAAGTGTTTTTGTCAAAGTTCAGTGCGTCTTTCCTATTTGAATTGTAATTTGGTAAGTTATTATTTTAAATTTTAGTAAATATTGCGCCGATATGCCTTTTGAGGAGTATTTTCCAAGTTTCTTTTGTTGTTGTTCTAACCTTAAAAATAAAATATATGCTTTGATTTTAGTTTGAAATATGTCTCCTGTGGACATCTTTCCTGTGAACATAAATGTCCACAGGAAAGATGCATGTCCACATAAAATAACATTTAACGGTTTTATATGCTAACAAAGCAACAATGTTGGTCAATCAAACGGGCAGGCTGAGATAACATGATTTAAATACTGCATTATTGGTTTCGGCACCCGAAAACGGAGCTTGACTTATTTTTTTGCAAAATGTGGGGTGCTTAGCATGCTTGGGTTTGTTTCAGGTACAATGCCCCGATCCAGTCGTTCTAAAACCCAATTAACTGACGAAGAGAAGAAAATACGTCGTCGTGAACAGAAAAAACTTAGCATGCGAAGAGCTAGAGCTAAATTAGATGCTACTGCCATAGAAGAAAGACGTAGAAAAGAACGCGAAAGATATCATCTTAAGAAACAAAATGGGTTATTGAAGACAATTAAAGATTTTACACCCAGACAGCAGCGACAGATGCGAAAAATGTGGCGTGAAAAAGCCAAACTAAAACGTGAAAGAGATCGACTAAGAAAACGGACGGAAGAAATAGTAAGCGTGAATATACCGCTTTCTTCTCCCAGTTCTTCTCGCTCATCACACTCACGTGCAGAGGTGGGTAAAGCAATACGATTACGAAATTGCCGGATATTAAAGGCTCAAAATCAGTTTTTGATAGAAAGATTAAATATTTTAGAACGGAAGCTCTCTAAATATAGGATGCGAATAATAAGGTTAAAAAAAAGTAAAGGACAGAAGATTATCATAAATATTAGTTTAAGAAAAAGGATACATGAATTTTTAATCAATGACGAAAATAGCAGACTAACAGCTGGTAAAAAGGAAACTATCACGCGCAGGAAAGTCAAAAAGCAAATACGTCTTTTAAATGATACACTTCTAAACCTTCATAAAAAATTTAACAATACGACTGGTTTGAATATCTCATACGAAACATTCCGCCGACATCGTCCATTCTGGGTAATGTTCCCTAAAGCCGCGTCAAGAAATACTTGCCTATGTGCCGTTCATACAAATAATGATTATATTGTTCGAGCCTTACACCAAAATAAGATATTAAATCATTATTCTGCCACTGATTTAGCAAAATCTCTTTGCTGTAATAATACTTTTAGTGTTTCTTGCTTGGAACGGAAATGTTCACAATGTTCTGAGAGAGTTCCCAAGTACAATTTGTTAAATGGCAATGACACAATAATTTACCAAAGATGGGTAACTAAGAATTGTACTGTAATAATTAAAGGAAATGAGAAGATTTGCAAGAAAACTGTGAAAGAAAGCGTAAAGACGTCGCATCAATTGCTTGTTAATATTTTAAATAAAAATCTACCTATATTCATGCAGCATCTTGCCAACATTACTAATCAGTATAACGCTATAAAATTCATAAAACAAAGTCTTTCGCCATCTGAGGGGTTACTTCATATAGACTTTTCAGAGAACTATTCTTGCAAGTACGGATCTGAAATTCAATCAGCCCATTTTGGAGGATCAAAATCGCAACTTTCATTACACACGTGCGTCTACTATTCGGCTAATTCAGAACCGCCACATAACATAGTAAAACCTACGTCTTTCTGTTCAGTATCTGAAAATATGAGACACGATCCCGTTCTTATTTGCGCACATCTCAAACCTATAATTGAAAAAATTAAAATTATCTCACCACATTTGAAGGAATTACATGTTCTAAGCGATGGGCCTACAACGCAATATCGGAACAAGACTATGTTCCATTTAATTGTAAATTATGTGAGTAAAATCTCCAATGCAGAGAGGATCGTGTGGCATTTTAGTGAAGCTGGTCACGGTAAGGGGGCACCTGATGGTGTTGGTGGCTGCGTAAAACGGACGTGTGACAATATTGTTGCCCATGGAAGAGATATCTCAAATATTGAAAGTTTTGTCAGTTGTTTGAAGGACAATTGTAAAGGTATCGAAATTGTTCCTATTGATGATACATATGTTCCTGAAATACAGAGAATAGCGGATGCAAATAAATGTCGTCCGTTTAAAGGTACCTTTCAAATCCACCAAATTGTATGGAACGCTACGGAACCTAATTTACTGCACGCCAGGAGATTAAGCTGTATTTCATGCGCCACCCACGTTCGTTGTTCTCATTTTGAAATAGGACAAATTAATATTGAATGTGTCTCAGATCCTGGAGAAGATTCCTCAGTAGGTTCTTCAAGGCCTTTGTCGAGTATTTCTATGACTAGTTCGCCATCTTCTCATAGAACAGCATCTGTATCAACTATCACTGGACCAAGAACTCTTTCGCCTATGTTGTTAACACCTTCTCCAGAATTTTTAAACTATGTGACTAGTCCACCGGGTACTCCGCAAAAGAGGATTCTCTGTGAGAACAACCATTCTGATGACTCAGTTACACCACCTAAAAAACGTAAAGTACGACCTTCGTTCTTTGAAAATGATGATAGTAATGAAAACATTTTTTGAAAGCTTATTTTTATGTTAATTTTTTATTAGTTTGACGTTTTATTCATCAAGATAAGAGGCTAATTTGGTATAATTTCAATATTGGCACCCTTGAAAAATTACATTCTATTACTAATATTATCAAAGAAAGAGATTTTTGGTAAGATTTTTTTTGTTTGTATTTTCCAAAGTTATAGGTACTTTGATTGGGATATTTTTTGTTAATTATTACGAGTTTAAATGGCAAGTAAATATCAATATGAGTGTGATTAACCTCACTTCTGTGGAAAGGGGTCTTTTCTGTGGACGTAATTTTTTTTTTAAGTCAAATAACTTGCTGAAATCTGAATAACGATCTGTTTTTTCATTAATTTCTAATTACTTGTATGATTACCTAATAAATGAGACTGATTTGAAAAAAAATCAACGACATTTTATTTCGAATATTTTTATAACCCGTTTTGTGTATGACCCACTTATTTACATGCACTGTTTAGAAATGGATTCCGTCAACAAGAAAATTTGTCTGCGAAAGAGTTAGTTAGAAGTGAGCTGGCCTGCAATATTACCTAATATATAATAGCAAATAATGCAACCTCATTAAGTTCATCGAACACAGTCCAACAAAGCCATCCTCCCTTGTCTGAATCATCAGTTACTCGATTTTCTCAAGCAAAGAAAGGAGGAATGTTTCATGAACTCTACTGCTTTAGCAGTTAATATTCTCAGAATGCACACAGAAACTCAAAGCACTGGCGATAATCCTGAGGTTCTAGTTACAAATTACGCTGATTTTTTTTTGAAGATAAATAAACATCTGCAGCTTCTCAATAAAATAGCTCAGAAGTATCTTTCTTTTCCAGCAACATACGTACCTAATGTAATGTAATGTTGTCTTTAGCGGGATATGTAATGAATGACCGGCGCAATAGACTTCATTCAAATGCTGTCGATATAATTTGTTTTATAAACAAAAAAAATATTCTTTTATTTTATTATAAGGTTTCTTTACTAACCTCGGATTATTATTTATCAATTTACACTTAGTAAACGTATTTAGTTTGGTTTACTTTTTAGGAAAGCTTTTCGTATGCTTGAGTGTAGATCTGCAAGAAACATAATGCATTTTTATTGTGTCTGGAGAATCACAGCATACGACGGGTAAAATTTAATAAGTAATCTAAAACGGTTTAAACCGGAGAAAAACCAATTTTTACAAAATAAAAACCTAAAATAAACGGAGACAAATATTGTAATCGGTTAACACTACTAATGCTTAGGCTTAAAAACCTTTGAAATATGCAAATTGCTTTGAAATAACAATTTTGAGGGTCAGATAACATCAAAGCAATGAGTTTAAATAAGTGGTTTTATCTTTATTTTCAATTACTATAACAATTTGTCAGTAATTAGAGCCAATTTTAAAGTATCTCAATCTTTTGATATAAGTTGTAATATTGAAAGCGTTGTTCATTACTCGTAATTACTAGAATTATTTGTCATACAATATTCATGGCACATAATAAAATAAATCTTTTCAAAAATTAAGGCTTACAAAAATTACTGACATTGGAATACATTTACAACAGGAATTGAATATTTTAACTTCATTATAACCATCTCTATATTCAAGCACATTTATACCAACTATGGACACAAATAACAACAGTCCTATATGAGGTATCAAGGAAATAGTCGACAGTAATGATACAATCCACGAACAAAAAGTGGCACAACTTCCAAATTTAAGCAACCATTTTAAAGGTCATCATCATATTAAGTCAATACATGGTATCATTCGACAGGAACACGAATATGATGATCTTCTGTTAGAAGAAAACATAATATACAACTGTCATCTTTTAAAAAACTGCTTAAAGACTATTACTTGTCCTGCTAATTGAAGACATGTCGTGTAAGTTGATGTTTGTGTGTATGTATAATATGTATGTATGTGTGTATGCAAGTATATATGTTTGTTTAAGTATATATATGAATATTTATTTATATGTTCTACCATGTTTATTTATATATTATACCAGTACACTTCGGCTACCTTTCATCTCTCTTCCTGCATCTCCATCCCAGGTTGCCTGTAAGAGATCGCCTCGTGCGATAAGGCCGCCCATTGTACTTCTCTAGTTCTCTGTACTCCTTAGTTTTAATGTTGTGTGTACAATAAAGTTTTAAATAAATAAATAAATACAACCATTCGCAAAAGAGTTTGTTACCATTTCACTTCAGATGTAATGCGCACAATTTAAATCTGGTCGCTATTAAGGACTTGCAAACCTTGTTGACTGACAAATCAACATGTCTAGGCAAAATGCATTCCACAATAATGGAAAAATGTAACGATTCAAGGAGTGCCGCTGCTCACCCAAAATCAGCTGAGGTGATACATAACATTGTCGGACATACGTTAATACGACCTGGCATAACAAGATGGAATAGTTTCTATGACGCTTTGCAAAATGTATTGAATGTTAAAACTAGTTACTCTCAACTAGTGAGAGCACTTGTTATAAGAAATCCATTACGAGACTGAATTTCAATATATTTAGGAATATTGTCAATGCGCTGCTCCAGTTGCAACCGCTTTGGACATATTGCAGGGAGATGACTCATGTTATGGAATAACCTTGTCTGCAT
Organism: Hemaris fuciformis; assembly: GCA_907164795.1. Taxonomy (NCBI): domain Eukaryota; kingdom Metazoa; phylum Arthropoda; class Insecta; order Lepidoptera; family Sphingidae; genus Hemaris; species Hemaris fuciformis. Next base: position 7,082,478 of record OU015455.1, on the reverse strand, counting down.
GCACTAAAAAATATTACACAAGATCATGACGACTCCAAATCTAAAATTCTTTTAACTACTTGCTGCAAAATATCTACTAAGTGTAGAGAAAAGATTTGAACAGTTTTACACTCTTTCCAGTGAAACTAGTAAATATGCAGCTGTTGCAGCTGTGTTTCCCAAGATTAAAAAAAGTGGCTAGTATGTCTAAGTGCCGCTGATCAAAAGAAGTGTAATAACATTTTAAAATCAGTCATAAGGAATCAGAAATCCTAGAGCTTTTAACAGTCAATATTGAAGCAAATAACACACACCTCCAAGACGATTTTTTTTAAATTTCAATTCTGACTGGATATAAGGCTGAATAAGTTCTTACTAGTAATCTGATTAATATTAATCAAATTAATTAATTGATTAAAAAAAATATTAATGCCAACACTGTTCCTCATTAACTGCTCATACATCTGTAAAATAGTAGAGATGTAGCTCCCAAACTAGTCTAAAAAAAAAACAATTTAAAAAGTATAGGCTCTGGCATTAAATGTAATGCATGGATGTTTCAGTGAGACCAACAATGCATTATATATAATGCACAGATAGGCAACATGTTAAATTAAATTACAATTGCCTAGCACTGTTGCTACAAGACAAATTATATTTATTCCCAACAAAAAAAACCTGAGCTCAAAATTCAAAACCAAAATTATCGATTAAACATTCCATCAAAATCAAAATATAAATTTCTCTATTGGATGATCATTGGAGGCTTTGGAAATATGTAGGAATCCATTTGGAAAAAAATACTTGAACTTCAAGTAAGAGCAAGAAAAAATTCAAGCCAAATGTCCACAGACACTACCAAAAGATTTCAGGCAAGTCTAGCAAACCATGTAATGTAATGTTAAGAAAATCTTGGAGATTTTAATAGTACTATGATCAATATTTAATCTATTCCCTCTTATCACTCAAAAATATTACATATGTCACATACTTGAATGCTATAACTAGCACTGAAAAAAGCCCATTAATCATGTCTATCCATGTAACCCATGCTTAGGCTTAAAAAACTTTAGAATTGCCATATACCAATTGCGTTGAAAGCTCAATTTTAAGAGTCTGATAACAATGAGTTTAAATAAGATGTTTATTTTATTTTCAATTTGTCAGTAATTAGAGCCAAGTGTAAATTTATCTTAATTTAATTTTGATATAAGCAATATTCAAAGAATTTATTATTTACTGAAAAACTTTGTCATGGCACATAATAAAATAAATCTTTTCAAAAATAAAGGCTTACAAAAATTACTGACATTGGAATACATTTTTAACAAGAATTGAATAATTCAAATTCATAATAACCATCTCTACGAGTATTTTCAAGCACATTTATACCAACTATGGACACAAATAACAACAGTCCTATATGAGATATCAAGGAAATAGTTGACAGTAATGATACAATCCCCAAACAACAAGTGGCACAACTTCCAAATTTAAGAAACCATTTTAAAAGTCATCACCACATTAACACTAGATTTACCAGACCAGTCATTTTGACTGGTCGTGCAAACTATTTGGACAAGAAATGAAGAAGGATAAATGTTGCTACCAGATTACCAGTTCAGAGTGTTTTCAAAGATGTACTCGAGCTAACAGCACATGCTAAAAGAAACATTACGAACGAGAATCTAAGCAGTGCCTTCTTATTACTGTTTGACAACCATATTTTGGGACATACATATACGAATTTGTAAAGTTGGAAGTCTCTCGAATTTTGGGGAAAATTTGGACAATTAGGTACGCAAACAAAATTGCAATATTGTACACACTTTGAGGCTGCAATATTTGTGAAACAACAAGGCAATCAAGCATTTTCCTCCAGCACTATGAGTATACACTAGTATGATTTTACTGAAATTCTGAAATTATATTCAAAAAAATACATTCGTTTCAACAAAAGAAATCTGAGGAGTTAACGTTTGTAAACAGATAAATTCTTAGTATTCTTCTCGTTTTAATCTCAGCAGTTTCTAAAAAATTCTTGAAAACTGTCAAAATTGCTGTAAGCCGGGAACCTATATTACCATCGATGAGCACCTTTTTCCAACGAAAGCCAGACTATTTGACAATATTTATAAATCCATTTTTATATTACAATTAAATATTACTATTGTTTAATATTGTCATTTTTAAGAATAATTAAGGACTGGAAGCCACAACAAACATTTTCTCCTATACAGCAGTCATTTTGACTGGTGTTGGTAGAAGTAGGTATATTTAAAAAGTTGGTAAATCTAGTGTTAAGTCAATACATGGTATTGAAAATAGTGGCACCTCAGACTGACCAAATTATACCGAAAGGCAATTGATTACGTTCCAAATTAGCCATTGATTAAGTTCAAAATGTGAACCGAGGAAAACGACTTCAACTGAAGAAAATTTCATAAAAACGTTAATAGTTAACGACCAATCCAAACACCATAGCATGACGCCATCTTAGAAAAAAAAACTGCACAATGCACTTTTTCGCAAATGAATCGTGTCGCGGCGTGTTCTTTTTTCTTCTTAATAGACTCGTTAAAAGATATTCCTTCTTTCAGCGTTCTGCATTGCGTAGGCGTACGTAATTTTCGGTCTTCTCATGAATTTCCGTACAATTAAAATTAAGACCAGCCAGGCGAGCGTGAGACCCGTTGGGGACAGTGTTGCCACTTGCCAACAACGCTTGGCTTGGCCTCAGGCCTAATATCCAGGGCTGCCAGCAAATAAATCGCAGCTATACGGTTTAGTATCTACAATTATACGAAATTTGATCGCATTATACATAACCATTCTGTAATTTAGCTCTTGTTTTTTTTTAGAATTTTAGTTACCTACATAAATGGTCGAAAAGTAGCTCACTTTTTTTTTAATTTTACTTAGCTCGATAAATGGTCGAAAAGTCGGGATTCGAGACCTTTTTAGAATTTCAGTTATCCTACCCAGATAAATGCACGAAAACTCGAGACTGGACGGTAGCTCTTGTTTTTTTATTTATTTTAGTTACCCTAGCTTTTAGACAGTTTGATTTCATCCCGTGTTTTTGTATCGTATTATACGTAATGGTCATGGATACAATACACCATCCGATTATACATATTTTGTATCCAATTATACAATCTAGCAGCCCTGCTAATATCCCTGTTCTCAGGCATAATGTAGCCGAATTTTAGTTGCAGTAGCCTAAAGTAGCCCAAACGCCAAAATATCGATATAAATCAAATAAAATGTAATTTTTAGCAATTTATTTACGACATATTTAAAAAGTTTTGATAAATAGGCACAAGTCCATTATTAAAACCTTTTACCACATATAGCTTTTACCAGGGTTATGGTCTGAAGACTTGGCAGCATAGTCTTCAACTTTAGCCGGTTAGAAAGGAACATAAATAGATTTAATAAAAATATGTACGAATTAAAAAAAGAAAGAGAGATTGAAAATTTCGAATATAATTAATATAATAAAAAATATTATAATAATAATAAAAACAATGTTTGTGAGTAATAATAGTAGGTGATTGTTTTAATTATAAAAGAAAAATATGAAATCTGCCTTTTTTTTCTTAAGCTACTGTTTTCTATTGTTTTTTTATTAGTGAGACTGAGCTGCTGTTTTTTAGTTTCTTGGGGTTGGCAACACTGACAGCATCTGTCAAATTTTTGAAAAGTCAAAAATACGTTTACCAGACGGTGTCGAATGAGTATTTTTATTGGAATTTATTATACCTAGTAATAACTTATTAATTTAATACCAACGTTTCTTTTAATTTAAATTCAAAATGGATGTTACAGAAGAGAATTTGGCTACCTTGGCAAATTACTTGCAGCAAACTTTGAATCCAGATCCCAATATTAGGAGACCCGGTAAGTTGTTATGCATATTTTTATGTTTAACTTTGTTCATGTAAAGTTTCCGCGTACATGTGCCGAACATGTGTCATTTGCAATATACAGCTGCATGAGAATAAACATTGTATAGAAACTATTGACGAAAAGCTTCACTAAATATTTTTATAACCTCAAATGATAGAGTTTGTTTTGTTAGTGAAACACGTTTATTTTGCCGTAATACAATGTTACTACTACGTTATTTTAAACCATCTATTGTTATGTTCAAACCTCTGTACTTTCTTGCTAGGGAATGCAAATAGAAATAAAAAATTGTTTTCAAAACTGACGTTTCGCTGTTTGCGGTTACAACTTACAAGGTATGTTGTAAATAACAATTCTAAATGATGCAATGTAGATTCAATGGTGTTTTTAGTATTTAACATATCGTCTAGCAGTTATGAGAATACTCTTGTTTATGGATATTCACTAAAATTTTTTTTTCTAGATTGTTCAATTCTGGTCCTATAATTTGTAATTTTCGCCACACTAGATAATTGCCATTGGCATAAACTTAACAATTCCTGAATTATTCAATTTTATAAATTAATCCTTATTTTAGTGTTTATTTTAGGCATACTTATTTGTGATTTTTCCTTTTTATCATTACACATGCTCTTGGAATGTAACAGTCTCTCTTAGACATGGTGGTTATACCTCAGTAGGTGATATTTAAAGCTATATTTAGTTCAAATAAAGAAAATTACACCTGCTTCCCCAAAACTTTGGTAGGGGTGCATTTTTTGCTAGGTATGTATCAGTCCGACGTAATAAGGGGTGAGGTTATTGCTGTTGGGCTCATTTCAGACTCCTTACTGCTACTGAGAATTTCCTTATGAAAAAACCCAATAACTCTTAACTGTCCCAGAAATCAAACCCAGGACCTCTAGATTGCTCAGGGCATAGTTAAGCTGTGAGACCATGAGGCACATATATTAGATATATACATAATATATTGTTTTCATTACATTTCAATAATAAGCACAAAAGTAATATTTCAAAATAAAAACTATAAAATAATATTGAATGCAAACATCCATACATGTATAATTAGCTTGCTAATCATTAAAGTGTCACATATACACATTACTATATTTTTTTTTGTCTTGTTCACAGCGGAAAAGTTTTTGGAAAGTGTTGAAGTGAATCAGAACTATGCAATATTATTACTTAATCTCATTGACAAAGAGGTTGTGGATATCACCATCAGAGTAGCGGCTGCTATTGCATTCAAAAATTATATAAAAAGGAATTGGCCAGTGGTAATATTTTATATACATTAAAAAAAGAAATTGTTTTGTTTTTCTATGCATTGATATATAATCTTAGTAGAGGCCTAATACTTATATTTTTGTTTCTCTTATTTTGTGATTGTATAAATTAGTGTGATATATATGTACATATAAGTGTGATTCACAAATATTTGTTTCGAGTCTGGGTGTTTGTGAGACCGAAAAGTTTGTCATAATTTCTGATACCCACTAGGACTTGAATCCTTGTGTGGGGTCAGAACTATGTATGTGACTATTGGGTGTATTTAATTATTTATATATTCTACTACCTTGTCTCTAGTAGTACTGCATTATTGTCTATTCCATATTTCAGGATGATGACGGTGTAGACAGAATTCATGCATCGGACAGAGCTATGGTCAAGACATTGATTGTTAACTTAATGCTCAAATCTCCAGAGGCTATACAAAAACAATTCAGTGATGCAGTGTCTATTATTGGGAAATATGATTTCCCAGAGAAATGGCCAAGTCTCATACCTGAGATGGTGGAGAAATTTAATACAGGTATTTTTCTTTGCTGTAATGGCATTAACAGTTAATGGCCCTGATGCCGTTTACTCCATCAGACTAAGAACTTATATTTAATTGAAATGGCATCTACTGAGGTCCTTAATAAAATGTTTATTGGAAAAAACTGGTCTTTGTGATTCTTTATGGTGGTTTTTATGGAGAAGGCGTTTTAACTTGCGGCCACACTCTATTAAAATATAATAGTCCGGGGTAGTTGCAAATGGACTAAGCGACTGTTCGACATTCTGATACGCCCAAATTTTGATTTTTTGACACTTGTCTGGCGCTCAAAGTAGTGATGTCTTCGAGGTTCAGTCGCGCGGTCTAGAATATCGACGGTCGCGGTTTCAAACCCTAGGCACACAACTCTTAATTTTCGAATTTATGTGTATTCACAATGAATAACGGTGATGTAAAACACTGTGAGGAAACCTGTACACCTACAAGTTCTTAGGAATTTATTAGGAGTGAAGTCCAACCCGCACTAGGCTAGCGTGGTGGACTAACGCCTAAACCCGCTTAGTTACAGAGGAGGCTCGACCCAGCAGTGAGACATATATGGGCTGATAATGATCTCTAATAATCGTCGTGTGTATTGTTTGCAGGTGATTTCTATGTGATCAACGGAATTCTTCGCACCGCCCACTCCCTCTTCAAGAGGTACAGATATGAATTCAAATCGCAAAAACTGTGGGAGGAGATCAAACACGTCCTGGAGAACTTTGCCAAGCCGCTCACAGATTTGTTTGTGGTAAGAATTTATTTTACTGATATGGTGAGACCCTCTCATGGTCTCGAGCTTAAGTGTGGGCCGGGTGTATACCGATCTAGAGCGCCTTTGGATCCCGGGTCGGGTAGTGTTGTTGGGTTTCTCATTAGGTTAATGTGGCACTAAAAAAAATTCCGAGACCATGGGAGAAGAAAAGACCTCTGCCTACTCTTCCGGGAATATGTATGCAAATATATACATACTACATAGTGTGTAAAAGTATCATCATCATCAGCCCATATACGTCCCACTGCTGGGCACGAGCCTCCTCTACAACTGAGAGGGTTTAGTCCTTGGTCTAGTGCAGGTTAGTTTACTGAACACCAAAAAAATTTCTTAGAACTTTTTGGTGTGCAAGTTTCATCACAATTTTTACCTTCACCATTAAAGTAAGTGATAATTCATTGTGAAAAGGTATGGCTAATGTGATTAATGACTTAATTGTGTCCTTATGGAATTGAACTCGGACCTCTAGATCGCACGGCACATAGTTGCGCCGCTAGACTACGAGGCAATCGGGCAGAAATTTCTTTTTACGGTTTTTGTTTATAAAAACCTATTTTACAACCACAGCTTGCTTGCAGACTTCACAAACACAAGAATTTTTTAATGTAAAAATTTTGTGCCATTCTCCTAACAATTTTTTCTTTAACTTTCCATGTAACATTGTTAAAATAATTTGCAGGCAACCTTAGACTTGACCAACAAGCACGCCTCAGACCCACAAGCGTTGCGAGTCATCTATGGGTCCCTGGTACTCATCTGCAAGGTGTTCTACTCACTCAACTATCAAGACCTGCCGGAGTTCTTTGAAGATAATATGCCAATATGGATGCCCAACTTGCTGCATCTCTTGCAAGTGGAAGTCAGCGGATTGGATGATGTAAGAACCTTGTATTTTTACCAGTGGTGGGGTTAAGCTTCACCCAGGATTTTGAGTTCCATGCTAACTTCAAGAGAACACTACATTTTTGTGGGATAAAAAGTAGCTTGAGTGTTAATCCAGTCAGCTACCTCCTTTTCAAAATCCATTCAGTAGTTTTTGTTTGAAAGAGTAACACATTTAATAAGAGAGTATGCCCTTGTAATAGTAGAATCAAAGAGTTTCTATTCTATTTATATTTATTTATTTATTTATTTATTTATTTTGGTTCACCAACAATTGTTTACATTTATGTTATACATTTTTATAAAACATGGAAGAAGAAAAAAAAGAACTTAATGTAACAATCAATTACAGGCAAACACCGCTTGCATCATTACATCAGTTACAGTACCTACTAACTAAATATATATATTAAAAAAGAAAAACTAATCAAACCAAAGAAAAAAAAAATACAGAAAAGATTAAAGATTAAACTATCCTTAATATAAAACTAAATTTATACACATGATTTAAATTCTTAACTGCTAAATAATAATAGTAATAATAAAAAATAATAAAAAAGTTAGAATTTCATATTAATAATCGCCAATCGCCGGAAGGTTGTAAAGCTATATTATTATGGCTCCATGTTGCCAATACATTCAGAGACGGATTTGGTAAATTTGGTTAAAGAGTCAAAGTGAATGTCGATTTGATCACTACAGCCATTTATCACTCTACACATTCTAGCATAAGGTGAATTTGCTCCTAACACTGTTCTTCTTTTAGGTGGACAGAGGGGTGTGATTGGTTTCCGCGGGATTTTATATGCAACACGAAGGTTAAAAAGTTTTAGTAGTGAGGGACAGTCTATCGCGCCATGCAGTATTTTGTAGGCCAATTTGGCATCAATGATTTGCCTTCGTTTAGATAAGGAAAACATGTTGAAGTATAGCAGCCTGGTTTTGTAGGAAGGCAATTCTTTAGCTTTATCTATTGAAAAAGCAAGATGCCAAAGAAATCGTTTTTGAATTCGTTCAAGGCGCAGTGAATGCGTAGCAAAGTGAGGTCGCCATACCGTGCTACAATATTCCAAAGTATTTCTCACCAAAGTCGTATATAATAATATTTTAGTTTTGTAGTTATGGAACAATTTGCAATTTCTTATTACAAATCCCAGTGCCTTTGAAGACTTTTTTGCTATGTTGTCGAAATGGGGAGTAAAAGTCAATTTAGAGTCGAAAAGAACTCCGAGATCCTTAATTTTATTAATGTTATTTATTTTTTCTTTGTTAATATGGTAATCAAAATTTATTAATTTGTGGTTTCGAGAGAACTTTACATGATAGCATTTCTTAGCATTTAACAACATATTGTTGTCCGAACACCACCTAACTAGCCTGTCAATGTCATCTTGTAATTTCATTGCATCATTTTCTGATTTTATTACTCTTATGAATTTAAGATCGTCGGCATACATAAAAACATCAGAAAAATGAAAGCAATCTGTTACGTCATTTATGAAGTAATTAAATAAAACTGGACCTAAATGAGAACCCTGAGGAACACCGGACGATATAGCTCTCTGAGTGGATTTGAAACCGTTGACCACAACATAAAAAGATCTATCTTCTATATATGAATTTATCCACTTAAGTATGCGGCCATGAATACCATACGACTGAAGCTTAATTAGTAAAAGTTTATGCGGGACCTTATCAAAAGCCTTACTGAAATCAGTATAAATAACGTCGGCTTGATGGCCGGAATCTAATGTGTTAATCAGTAATTCAGTAAATGGAATTAAGTTAGTGTTTGTCGATCGAGAATGAACAAAACCATGTTGGCTATCGCTTATATATAAACCAAGGTGTGTTTGAATACAGGGATTAATTATTGATTCAAATATTTTACCGAACGCTGGCAATATAGAAATTGGTCTGTAGTTGCCAACGACATCGTCACGACCTGATTTGTGGATTGGTACAACCTTTGCCACTTTCCATTTGGCTGGGAATACACCAGAGGCTAGGGACGAATTATATATTTTTAATAGTGGGGGTACTAGTTCGGATGCACATTTCGAGATAAAGAGTGGTGGAATACCGTCTGGGCCTGCCCCTTTATTTATATTAATGCTTTTTAATTTTGAAAACAATGTATCATATTGGATTGGATTAATTATTAAACCTATGCTATTATTACGTAGATCCTGTAGGGCAAATGAATTGCTATCGTGACAGGCGCCATCATTAGAAACATAAATTGATGCAAAATGCGAGGCGAACTCTTCGCATATTTCTGGGCCATCCATGTATGTAGTGGTCCCATTAGATATTTCCTGCGGATACCACCCACTCCCTTTACGTTTTGCTTTCAAATAACTCCAAAATAACTTAGGGTTTTTATAGATTTCGTCTTCCATTAACTTATTATAAGAATTGTAGCAATTAGTGATTAGCTTCTTACAGCGTTTACTTAACAATCCCAACTCTATGGCATCTAAAGGATTTTTATATTTTTTATAACGAAGTCTAATTTTATTCTTTTCATTAAGCATTTTAATTAATTGTGGGCTAAAGTATGGAGGAAATTTCCGGATTCCATTTAAACTGGTTGGGACATTATTTTTAATACAAGATTCTAAAATATCGTAAAAATTATCCACCATTCCATTCACGTCACTCTGATCAGCGAGTTGTGTATCCCAGTTTATTGCATTTAAATGGGCCCTAATCGCACCATAATTTCCTTTATGAAAGTTATATTTTGTGTAGGATGAGTTATAATTTAATTTAGTTTTTTCAATAAAAGAAATATCTATATATAAGGGTGGATGAAAGTGATCAACCCTGCTTAGGGGATCGAGACACTCTGTGACACTATAGGTTGGGATTGTTGATAATACTAAATCAAGAAAACGGCCCGCATTATTAGGAACAGTGTTAATCTGGGTAAGGTTATTCATGTATGTAAAATCGACCAAAATTTCATCCAATGTATTTAAATTAAGACTATCACTTGAATCCTTAACCAATTTCCAGTCAATTCTACCACAATTAAAGTCACCTAAAATGCATACTTCTCTATCAATAACACTATCAAATACATGATTACAATTTTTAATATACATTTCGAGACATTGACGAGTTACGGGTGGCGGTAAATATACTGCGCCAAGTACTAACCCCAGTTTATTATGTGCTACTGGTAAGTCCAACATTACCCAAAGGTCCTCGCAACCACTTTCCCATTCATTTTGTCGTTTGGACTTAATCTTTTTATTTACAGCAACTAGAACCCCACCTCCCTCTTTTCCGGAGTAATTTATCGAGCTCTCCCTGTCCCTTCGATAAACTATATATCTGTCATCGAACAACTCACCACTAAGTACAGATGCATTCAACCAAGTTTCGGAAAGTACAATAACATCGTAATTATTGCAACGAACATTGCGACTAAAAACATGGGTTTTACTTCTTAAGCCCCGACAATTTTGGTAATATATATTTAACGTCGCGCAGAAGTTTAAGTTATTACATAAATAGTACCATGCGTATAATAATTATGAAAAATTAAAGAAAACAAAAAACTAACTTATACTAATTTACTTAAAGAATCCTTATTTTTTACTAAAATGTATCTAGTATCGTCACCTTTTCTTAAAAATATCTTACCACCTCTTACCCACACGTATTTGTAACCCTTTTCTTTTGCTGTTGATCTTGCAGCTGCGTGGAGAAGTTTCTTATTAGGGGATAAGTGTTCGACAACGAAAATCGGAGATTTTTTCCCTGTAATACCTATATGAGAACTGTTGAGTTTGTCTTGAGGATTCCGTTTGTTAAAACTTATTGTAGCGGCAAGCAGCTGATCGCGGATTTTCGGAGAAGCGAGTTGAGCTACCACTGATCGGGGACGCGTATTAGTTGGATTTAATTTTGCAACTCGTGAACAATTCATAATGTCAACGTCTTGAACTTTACAGCCAACCTTAGAAGCTATTTGCTTGACGATGGAATATAAATTTTCACTTTTATTCTCGGGAAGACATTGTATCTCTATGTTGTTGGACCTGGAATGTTGTTCGAGATCGTCAAGTCGTTCAGATAACTTTGAAGTGGCATGCGATAATTTAACATTCTCCTCTTCCAATTTTGAGATTATTAAATGATCCGATTTATTTTGGTTTTGAAGTTCTTCGAATGTTTTATTTATAAAATTCATGGACTCCTTAATATCTTCCATCTCTTTTGTTAACGGATTCAACTCTTTTTTTACGACATCTAGTAGGCAGTTGCTAAGTTGCATGTACATACTATCAAATTCTACCTTAATAACGTCCTGTACGATAGCTCTGACATCCTCAACAGTTATTGCAATCGAAGAACCTGGCGGAGAGCTTAAGGCAGGTCTCTTATTACCGCGTACGTTGCTTACATTGCGGATGACACTGGTAGGATCTATATTGGACTGTTTCTTAGAGACTGACCTGCATGATTGGCAAATCCATTTTTTGAAGGAGTCGGCATTCATTGAAGTTTCCGGAATAGATAAACATGCCAAATGATATAGGTTTTGGCAAGTTTTACATTTAATTTTATGATCATTTTCCGTATTATTATCCGCATTGCAGCAGCCCCAAAACGGCGGAGATGAATCAGTGCAAGTCTTTTCGAAGTCCATTTTTGTAAAGTGTATGTACAAATTTCACTTTAAAAAAGTTTATGTTATAAATTGTTACTTCTAAGAGACAACGTCGCGCAATTCGTCCTGCGTGTCTACTCTGTCTGAACTAATCTATACCGAGTAACACGGCGCGACGTCACTGATCCTGCGTAATGTACTGCTGCAGGCGATAATCGCGGTTAAGCGCAGGCAGCAACCGCGGGACTCGGCTGCACGCACTGGACACCGTCGTGTGGGTACGGCACAACTGATGGCGACTACCGCCACGTTTGGATCACCAAAATGGATTTAAAGTCACTTCAGACGCTCCAAACTGTTAAAATCACACTAAATATTTTATGTATGACTGTTATTGGTACCGCGATATACTTTTCACAGCGTTTTAAGCACGAGAGACTATAGAAATCAATTAATTTTTGCGGAGTTGAATGTGAAGACTGTTAACTGACAAAAGGCCAAAGACTACATATATACAACATAAATAGGACTTATAAAAGAAATGTTCAGGTCAGTAAGGATGGCATTAAGTCCGCCTTTATTCTGTCATGTATATAGAACTATAAATAAATAATATGTTTAGACATTTTATTATTATTTGTGTGATTAAAAATATTTTTCTGGGTGTTAGTGAGACCGAAAATTCTCTATTCTGATACCCACGACACAATGGCGGTATTTCCTAGTGCAGAAACCCAATAAAATTTTGCTCGACCCGGGATCGTATACGCCGTGCGATCTAGAGGTAACATTTTAGTGTTATAATAAACATTGGCGGTACTTCCATAGAAGCCCAAAAGCCCAGCTTGCCTCACAAAATTCCCAATAACAATCTTAAGCTTTAATTCTTTATTTAACAAAAACATTTTGACATATAAATGAGAATATGTAATATGACCCCACAATAAACAATTATAAACTAGACATTACAAAATGAACGTGTAACGCTTTTGGGCTTCTGTACAGTACCGCCACTGCCACGAAACAAGTCTTTTATTATAGTATGGGATCAGAACAATGTACGTGAATGTTGGTGTGTTATAAAAGAATTGTTTGCAGGACGACGACGAGAACCCCGGCACGATGGAGCGTCTCCGCACGGAGGTGTGCGAGTGCGTGTCGCTGTACGCGCTCAAGTACGAGGAGGAGTTCGGGCCCCACGCCGCCAGCTTCGTCACGGCCGTGTGGAAGATCTTGCTCACTACTGGACCGCAGCCCAAGTACGATGCGGTAAGTACAATCATCATCATCAGCCCATATACGTCACACTGCTGGGCACGGGCCTCCTCTACTACTGAGAGGGTTTAGGTCTTAATCCACCACGCAGGCCTAGTGCGGGTTGGCAGACTACCCTTAGGTGTGCAGGTTTCCTCACGATGTCTTTCTTCACCGTTAAAGTACGTGATAATTCATTGTAAATACACACATAACTTCGAAAAGTCAGAAGTGTGTGCTTTTCTTTTTTCGAGAGGAAAGCGCCTTAAGCTTCCTGTTCGGTACCTCGGGGGAGGCCCAAAAAGGGTATGTCGGGGTCACCGGCCTTCCAACCCAACGCGTGGAACTATTTATCGCTTGGTTGAGTTGGGTCCCTAACCAAAATCCTACGCCGGCATACCGACTAAAACCTCTCGATAGCCGTCTTGCGCATTTTGGGCGGTACGGTAAATACAGGGCGAACGTTCCCTTAATTGTTTCCCGTTGCCTCCCAGCGCTCTGTCCAAATGTGGACTCCTCTGCGATAGGGGGATTTCAGATATCCCTTCACATGGTGTGAGCGTCCGCGACATTCACGAGGCCATGCACTCTGCCGCACATCTCGGAGTTGTGCAACTCTTGTAAGGGCGTACCTCCCCCGTAGTTCGCCTAACAACCCCGATAACCCCTATTGGTCGCCTTTTACGACAGGTAGGGGATGCCGTGGCGGTATTCTTACGAACCAACCACAGGGCGGAGAAGTGTGTGCTTGGGGTTTGAACCCGCGACCGTCGAGATTCTCGAGCGCGTGCCTAAACCTCGAAGCTATCACGATTTCATGCTTGTAAAAAAATTGCAGCTGGTGTCCAACGCATTGACGTTTTTGGCCAAAGTGGCCGAGAAGAACACGTACAAGAGTCTGTTCGAGGACCCCGCCACGCTCAGCAGCATCTGCGAGAAGGTCGTCATACCCAACATGGAGTTCAGAGGTGAATAGAAACAGATTTTATTTTATTAACATGGCTTGGTGACAACACTACTTGATGGTGTTCAAATAGAGCAAGTGGCGAAGGACCATGTCTCGTCACTTGATAACCTCATGCCGGTCAGCTGAGCAGCTTCTTCACGCTATTCTAAAGGAACCAGCACTAAGGGCAGGAGAGAACATCTGTGCTGGCAATTTATTTATTTATTTTATTAGGAAAACATTCACTTAAATATCTAGTTATGCTAGTACATAATTTTCCCAAAGACTAATAATACGTTTCGGAATATATATAATTTTATTATATTATTTCATAGTTTTTCGGCGCCGGATACTTGTATCACTTCTCTACTACTAATCCATGTTTCATTTCATATCTCAATTGATAAATGAACAATAATTATAATGACTATAGTAGTGATAGAGAAATAACGGGTATAATAACCGTGAAAGAAAGAACCGTGTGCCCTGTTCAAAATTGTGTATCAGGATCGGTAAATATGTAGACCCCTGCGATACAAGCCACGCTTAGTGCAGAGGTCAATGTATACTTTTTCTTTTGTACTTGCTTAGATATGTAAATATTTTGTATAAATCGATGTGTTATATGTTATAATAAGCAATTTTTTTTTTTTTTTTTTTTTTGGTAATAAAAAAAAATTAAATTAAATTAAAATTACACCCAACAGCTTTATACATAGTTCTGACCCCACACTAACATGCAAGTCTTGTGTCGTGGGAAGACGAGAGACTATTCGATCTCACAAACACCTAGACCAGAAACAGATATTTGGGCATCACACAAACATTTGTCTCGGCGCGGGGATTAAACCTTCGGCTTTTCGTTTGGCAAGCTGATGACTAACCAACTGCGCTACGGGGCGGTCATTTCCAATAGTCAGTTGTGTCAATTGGTGACGATGGTATTTGGCCACGCCTCACTTACGACGAGATAGGGATGTCGGAAATGCAAAAAGTATCGATATCGATCAATATCGATATTGATATTTTTACTAACAAGTATCGATATATCGGTATGATTTGAGTACGTACTCAAAAATACGCGCGTGTTGATAGAGTTGTCGACTAAAAAAAAGATGTTAATTGTTACAAAGAAAAATGTAAAAAAAGGATTCTTTTTTAGGATTTTTAATCATAAAAAATATTTTGATACCTTTTCGATACTGGGAATTTTAAATAATCATCGAAAAAATAATATCGATATATGGATATTTTGTGAACAAGCCTACGCCGAGATGTGAAGTGTCCGTATGGGCGTGTGGGGTTGCAGAGTCGGACATGGAGCTGTTCAGCGAGAACCCCGAGGAGTACGTGCGGCGCGACATCGAGGGCTCGGACGTGGACACGCGCCGCCGCGCCGCCTGCGACCTCGTCAAGGCGCTCGCCGCGCACTTCGAGGACAAGATGATGCACATCTTCGGACAGTACGTGCAGGTAACTACACTCTCCCAAATATCCACACCTTCCCTAGGAACAACTTCTTAGAGGATGCTATCTGCACACGCGTGTATCGTGCCCCCTGCATAATGAAGCTGGAGGAATATCACAGAGTCTTGGTCAATTGGCAATTTGACAATTAGCGTACGGTAAGTACGATATACCTTCGAGCCCCATGCTCAGGGACGATAAGGTACTCCAATACCATGAGACACGGCGACATGTTCACACCTGACCTGCTCGTTCCAGATGATGCTGGCCAAGTTCGAGGCGGAGGGCGCGGCGGCGTGGCGCGGCAAGGACGCCGCCATGTACCTCGTGACGTCACTGGCGGCGCGCGGCGGCACGCAAGCGGCCGGCGTCACGCGGGCCTCGCCGCTCGTCGACGTCGCGGCCTTCGCGGCCACGCACGCGCTGCCCGAGCTGCAGAGAGACGGTCAGTCATACACATACTCACGCCACGGCACATACATACTCACGCCACGACGCATACATACTCGCGCCACGACACATACATACTCCCGCCACGACACATACATACTCATGTCATGATGTTTTTGTCACAGTGACCGAGCTGCCGGTGCTGAAGGCAGACGCCATCAAGTTCTTCATGACATTCCGTTCAATTCTGCCCAAGGAGCTCCTCATCACCGCCTTCCCACTCATCGTGAGTACATGTAACATGTGCAAATGTCTTATACGTTACGCTGGGTTACGCTGTGTGGAATATTTCAATGACAACCGACCAATTTAGCGATAAGTATGTGTGTATCTGGTTACACTTGGCACAGTGTAATAGCACACAGCGTCCTCACAAACAGTGCCGTAATTATATGATCTGAAATATATCTCCATGGTCACTCGTTGAATATTTCATCATGCCTGGTCGTCTGTAAGAGATCGCTTTGAGCGATGAGACCGCCGATTGTCCACTATATTATAAGTTGTCCACTGTATTGTATCTGTGTTTAAATGGTGCACAATAAAGTGTTTATGTGTGGACTAAAGCCTAAACCCTCTCAGTAGTAGAGGAGGCCCGTGGCCAGCAGTGGGACGTATATGGGCTGATGATGATGATGATGTACATGAGTGCAGCGAGTGCGCCGTGCATTGGCAAGTGTTGCGTGCAGGTGAAGCAGATCGCGGGTCGCGGCGTGGTGTGCACGTACGGCGCGTGCGCGGCCGAGAAGCTGGTGGGTGGCGGCATGGTGTCGCGCGCCGCGCTGGAGCCGCACGCGCCCGCGCTGCTGGCCGCGCTCTTCTCCGCGCTCGGGGACACCGCCGCGCCAGCCGAACACAACGAGTACGTCATGAAAGGTAACTAACAATAAAACTTAAAAAATAATAATTAAACGCTCTAAAAATAAGAAGAAAATTTTTCCTTAAAAAAAATAACTATCAACTTACATACATACATACATAAACTCACGCCTGTGTTCCCCGAAGGGGTAGGCAAAGGTGCATATCTGCACCCACATTTCGCCGAGTATGTATCAGTCCCACGTAATAGGGGGCGAGACTATTGCCGTTTTTCGGGCACATTTCCAGACTCCGTGCTGTTACCGAGAATTTCCTAATGGAAAAACCCAATAACACTTTGCCCGACCCGGGAATCGAACCCAGGACCTCTAGATCACTCGGCACATACTTGTACCGCGAGACCACGAGGCAGTCAACTATCAACTTATAAAGCTAAATACAAGCTTGTCGCGAGATTTAATAACCTAGCAGTGTTTTATACAAATCGCACGACAAGCTTTTATGATCATATAAATTGTATTTAATGAGGTTATAAGTTGATAGTTAATTTTTTTAAGCAAAAGTTTATTTTCTTATTATTAGAGCGTTTAAATAAAACCTTTTTCTAAGTTTTTTTACATTTAATTTTTTTATTTTAGTTTTTAGTTATTTTTCTAGTTGCTCTCAACAAGCCCTTTCGTTTGATACCCATATTGTAGAAGAGCATTAAAAATAACTATTCCACCATCTTGGATGGTCCGCCATATTGGATTTAAAATGATGTCACACACCATACCGTGCATTGTCATCCAAACTAAACGTGTATACAAAACTTCAGCTCAATCGGTTGAAGATACCTACTTCAAAATTGAGTTTAAAGATTTCACTCGAACAAACATACCTACTTATAACCACATACATTTTATACCTATGTTTGTTAAGTTAATTATGTCAAAATAATTATTTTTTGTCTGGATTTCTTTAACGCCAGGGGGTTTGTAATGACCTTGGCTATTAACTGCCTTAGTTTCCGGTCACGGTCTGAATACGCCTGTGTAGGCAGCCGACGTGACACTGGTACCCGACACTGTGTAACCCCCAGTACGTTGCAGCGATCCTGCGCACGCTGGCGTGCCTGCAGGAGAGCGCGCTGCCGTACCTGGGCGACGCGCTGCCCAAGCTGGCGCAGCTGCTCGCCGTCGTCGCCAAGAACCCGTGCAAGCCGCACTTCAACCACTACCTCTTCGAAACACTATCGCTGGCCGTCTCGTCAGTACTCACTTTACTATCCGTACCGGTATTTCCATACAAGCCCAAAAGCGTTACACCTTAATAGTTTATTGTGGGTTCAGGATATCCTCATTTATATTTCAAATTGCTTTTGGTAAATAAAGATTAAAGATTCGGAATTTTGTAAGGCAAACATGACTTATGGGCTTCTATGGAAGTACCGCCAATGTTTATTATAACACTAAAATGTTGCCTCTAGATCGCACGGCGTATACGATCCCGGGTCGAGCAAAATTTTATTGGGTTTCTGCACTAGGAAATTCCCAGTATGGAGTTAATGTGCCGGAAAATACAGCAATAAGCTCGCTCCCTAGTACGTGGGACTGATACTAACGAAATGCTGGTATGAGGCTATGTATATGTAATGTAATGTGACCATACCAATACTCGACGGCAAGCAGCACATTCAAATAAAAAAATACACCCAACATACACATACATAGTTCTGACCCACACTACTAGGATGCAAGTCATGTGTCATGGTTTCCAGAAATGACAAAAGACTTTTAGGTCTCACAAACACGATGACACGAAATATATATTTGTTGTCACAAACATTAGTCGCGTCGTAGAAAGCGCACCCGCGGCCTCTTGTTTTCCAAGCTGATGTTTAGCTGATGTTAATCTATACTAATATTATAAATGCGAATGTAGCTTAGTTTGTTTTTTAGAAATGTGTGTTTTGTTGTTTTTCAGGTTGGTGACTAAGTCCAATCCGAACGCGATATCGGCTTTCGAAGACGCATTATTCCCCATATTCCAGGAGATACTGCAGAACGACGTGCAAGGTACAATATAATTTAGATTTAAATCATTTAATTAGCATTCTCATACATAGTAAGTCATTTTTAAATCTTTAAAAAAATAAAAAAGAGTTGTATCCAGGATGTCTACTTAGTTTTAACAGCTTCCGTAATGAAACAGAGACTTGACTATGAAATAAAATTATATGAAAATCTTGCTCATCTTCGCCCGATGTTATTTCTATTTTCGTGCTCGTCCCAAACGTGCCTTATATTACTTCCTAACGTCCCATCTATGTTTATAGTTAATCGAAAAAAATATTTATACTGGTCCCATTGTTTTTAAGTTAAATTGTAACAAACTAAACAAAAAAAAAATGAGTGTTGTTTAGACCATACGACTGAAGTCAAACTTTTTTTGTAATATATTCCATGCACTGGCTATGAGAGGAAGAGGGAACAAAATGTGCGCGCGCACTGCTCTCCCTTGTTTCTAGTGTGATACAGACAATAGGCCTGCACTGTGTCTTAGATAAAGAAAAGGTAACTAGCTCTGAGAGAAAGAGAGAAAGAAAATGTCTGCTCGCACCTCTCTTACCCCTACAGTAATATTCGAAATGTAACCCTCTCTCTTTCTATCTTCACTAACTTATATCTCCCTCTCAACTCAACTTCCGTTCGTCTCGTCCGATCACACTTTTCGTAACGCTCTCGTCACGTATTCACTAGCCTACTCCCCAAGTAAAGAAGTTTTCAAAAATGGAATCATTCACGTTTATAATGTTGGCTGCATTGTTTGTCCGCAGAGTTCATGCCGTACGTGTTCCAAATGCTGTCGTTGCTGCTGGAGCTGCGCGGCGGGGGCGCGGGCGGCGGTGCGGGCGGCGGCGCGGGGGACGAGGACGCGTACGGCGCGCTGCTGCCGTGCTTGGTGGCGCCGGCGCTGTGGGAGCGCGCCGCCAACGTGCGCCCGCTCGTGCGCCTGCTGTGCGCCTTCGTGGCCGCACGACCCACGCTCGTCGTGTCGTCGGGGAGACTGGTACTGCACTCATCTATTGTTTACTCATTACCTCTTGTTGGCTACTTCGTCTACTTCGATATTGGATTAGATCAAAATAGTAGCATATGTCTAAAGGCCCGCCATTAGCTTCTTCAACGCCGGCGGCAAATCGATTATACAAAATGTCGTGACATTTCTTATAGTTAAGGTGTGGTTGGTATTATAACAATGATTTGAATTACATTATAAATCGCCCGATATTTACGTCCGCTTGGAGCGGGCCTGTATGTCCTTTTCTTAAGACATACCTTCATACCAAAAATCATCTAAATTGGTCAAGCAGTTTTAATGTAAATGCGTAATCGTAATTTAACACAGAATCATACTTTTCTAAATAGTTTTTGTAGTTTTTCCTAAGTTATAATAATATTATTATTTGAAATATATCCAATCGAAAAAACACTCTCATGAAAATATTTTTTTAATTTTCAGAATGCCATGTTGGGCGTGTTCCAGAAATTAATCGCTTCTAAAACTAACGATCACGAAGGATTCTACTTAATACAAACTATGTTATACAAATTTGGAATGTAAGTATTTTATTTGAATTGTCAGATTAAACACATTCGCCACTCCAGTAGACACGATTCCATTTAATCAGAATGTTTGTATGAAAAAGAACATTCAATATTAATAATGAAAACTTATAGACGTTTGTTTCAATATGTTAGTCGATATTTTTATCAATAACCAACTCGCAGTATCTCTAGTCGTAGTTAAATCTTACTCAACTTATATATAGGACTAGCTTTTGCTCGCGACTCCGTCCGCGTAGACTTCAAGGTTGGTTTCAGAAAGAAAATAGTAGTCTATTTTACTCCACAGAGTCCCATTTATGTCCATACCAAAAAATCATTCAAATCGGTCAAATAGACGTGAAACGTGTGCCGCCGCGCACCGGCCGGCCGGCGCCTTGTACTCGTACATCATAATTGCGCACTTGATAATTTTTTCGCTGCGGTGTTAAAACTGTTAAAACTGCGATATCTTCTAAGATACTCATTGAAATCAAATGATGTAAAGGGCAAATTTCTTTTAAATTAAATACTTGTGATGAATAACGTATTTATTTGGATAATGATTAATATCATCTTTATAAAAACACATTCACAAATAATCCTTTATTTTAGAACAAATTTGGTTAGCGTAAAAAAGGTCATAGTGAGCCAACCTTAAAAGATAGACATATGCTGTCGCGGACTTTTTTTTAAAACTTTTAAAGGGGAACAATTCTGTCATACATTATTATAGCAAAACTTTAACCATTTTCGCAGCGCATGCAGCGAAAGTTCTCAAAAGGAAAAAGAGACCCCCGATTTTGAAACATTATTTATTGGTGCTCCGCTTCTATTGGTCTTAGCGTGATGTTATATAGCATATAGCCTTCCTCAATAAATGGGCTATCTAACACTGAAAGAATTTTTCAAATCGGACCAGTAGTTCCTGAGATTAGCGCGTTCAACCAAACAAACAAACAAACTCTTCAGCTTTATATATTAGTATAGATTATACCTCGTAATGAAAAGACATTTCCTCTACCTCCAGGTCAGTGATGGAGCAGTACGTGAAGCAGATAATGACGCTGCTGTTCCAGCGGCTGTCGTCTTCGAAGACTACGAAGTACGTGCGCGGCCTCATCGCCTTCCTCGGCTTCTACGCGGCGCACTTCGGCGCGGACCAGCTCGTCGACGTCATCGACTCTGTTCAGGCCAAGTTGGTGCATATGTTATACCCAAGATATTATATGTTGTGGACGGTAGAATTAATAAACACACAACAGTCCCATATATAGTTCAGACCCCACACTAAGAGACAAGTCTTTTGCCGTGAGTATCAGAAACTTCGAGAGACTTCGCTCTCACAAACACCCAGACTCGAAACTAATATTATATGACATGGAATGATAAGTCTAGGACAGCAGCAGAGTTATGATAATTTTTAATTCTTGGTCTATAATCATCTTCCATCCCATATATATTTTTCTAAATTTATAAAAATCCTTCAACAGATTCCGGTATGAAAGTGCAATATTCAATTGTGATTTACAATGAATTTACTGCAGTATATATTTTTTTAAAGCATTCAACGGAAATTTGAATTTGTTGATGTTGATTCAAGTGTAGGTATACCACGCGAGAGCACGAAATACAATAACTAAAAAAAATTTGTGGGGTTTTATGAAATTACGATGTAAGTGAAACTTTATTTTGGGTTTAAATTAAAAAAAAATAGAAAAATATTAGTTAATATTTAGATTGTAGTACCAAATCTGGTAGTTGGTACATTTCCATAATTTTTCATTTCAAGACTGAATTCTCCGCCATATTGGCCGACCGTCACGCGACATGCGATAGATGGACGAAAAATTTTGGAGCGATGTAATAAAATATTAATGAAAATGTTGTTGCGCGGCAGCATGTTCGGCATGTACGTGGAGCGCGTGCTGGTGGCGGAGCTGCAGCGCGTGGGCGGCGCGCTCGAGCGGCGCGCGGCCGCCGTGGGCTGCGTCAAGCTGCTGTGCGACTGCACGCACTTCCGCACGGGGGCGCTCGCGCCGCTCTGGGCCAGCCTCATGCAGGTCGGTCTCCACGAGCATATATGTTGCGGACTGCTGCCGACATTAATAACATATTACTTTTTCAAAATCAAGTTGAAATATTTACATATACGAGAATGTTTAGCTCGAGATGTTCACTCGAATGTTAGTAAATAAATGGATATCGATATTCACAGTACATAAATACATCAAACAATCATTTAAAATAATGTTCGGGATTCTTAACAGATTTCGTACTGACACAAACTTAAAAGAAATATTAACCTTTAATGTATTATTTTTTAATATATGTCTTGTAATTAGACTTAAAATTCGATACACGGAAAAAATTATCGACTTACGGATAATTTTTTATCTTACATAACAGGATCGAATTAATATTTTACATTATCATCAGCTCATATACGTCCACAGTATACCTACTGTTGGGCACGGACCTTTTCTACAACTAAGAGGGTTTAGGCTTTAGTCCACTACGCTGGCCTAATGCGGGTTTGCCTAATATTAGTGATGGCCTCGAAATTTATGGGCGCAGTCGAGATTCTAGGCGGTCGCGGGTTCAAACCCCGGGCACACACTTCTGAATTTTCAAGAAGTTATGTGTGTAATCACAATGAATTATCACATACTTTAACGATCAAGGAAGACATCGTGGGGAAATCTGCACACTTCAATTTTCTTAATTGTGTAGTCCGCCGTATTTTATTTACATAATCGAAAATGATGTGAAAATATAATATTTGCAGGCGTTGATATCTCTGTTCGAGTTGCCGACCGACGAGTCGACTCTGCCCGACGACCACTTCATCGAGGTGGACGACGCGCCCGGCTACCAGGCGCAGTACGCGCAACTCACCTGCGCCAAGGGACGCGCCGACGACCCGCTCGCCAGTCAGTACCACACTCACATACACACTTCGGACCCGGTGGCGGTACTTCCATAGAAGCCCAAAAGCCCAGTTTGCCTTTCACAATTCCCAATAATATTTTTTATGCTTTAAATATTTAATTAACAAAAGCAATTTGTTAATTAAATACCCCGCAATAAACAAATATAAACTATTACACAATTAACGTTTAACGCTTTTGGGCCTATATGGAACTGTTCTGTGGATCACACAAACATTTGTCTCGGTGCGGGGATCGAACTCGCGGCCCTCTCGTTTTGCAATCTGGTGTCTAGCCAACTGCGCCACGGGGCTGTTAGAACACACTACGTTTAAAAATATATTGTCATTTAAGAACCCTCATTAGATGTACTAGTTTAGTATTATATACGAAAACTTAATGTACGTCCAAAAGAATCTTGATAAATTTAATAAAATTTGTAATGTACACAATAAAAATACTAGGAACAAATGTAATCTTGTACAACACGTAACTCGTCTCCGGAAAGTTAGTAACTCTTTTATGGGGCAATGTATACGCTTCTATAACAAACTTCCGAAGGCTATTAGGGAGCTTCCCCTGAATAAGTTTAAGGAATCAATTAAAGATAAACTTTGCAAAAATGCATACTATAAAATTTCAGATTTTATTGAAGATAAGCCTTGGGAGTAAGTAAATTGATCGGAGTTGTATCGTGTTGCTACAGTTTGTATCGCTATGACATGTATCTCTATGACATGTATAGTTATGACATTTATTATGTAAAAATGAAACAATGTGAATTAAAAAATAATAATAATATTGCTGTTTTTAAGAAAAAAAAATGACAAGTCGTGTTGCTGAGGGAGTTTCTTGCCGTTTCTTCTCCACAGCTATAACACGTTTCGAAGCGGCAATAGTTTAAAAAAAATAAGAAGTGTAAAATTGACGATTCAAAAGAGCTTGTAAAAGTCTATTTGAATAAAGATAATTTGATTTGATTTGATTTGATTTAGTAAAAGTGTGAAAAGTTGCAAGCGCTCACATGCTTAAGTTATCGACTTTATTCTTCTTTACTTAGAGAGAATAATATCATCATCAGCCCATATACGTCCCACAGCTGGACACAGGCCTCTACAACTGTAAGACAATATGTCAATAATGATATAAATCGAGTGTTATTTCAAACTCAAAAGTTAGGGTGGGTGGTGGTTTTGTCTATAAGGTCATCCTCAGTGGCAGCATCAAGTCTGTAGTATTGCCCAAGTAACTACAATGTGGTCGACCCTATTATATGGCACTTTAAACATTTGGCGCAACGTGGGTGTAGAATGTAATATGCCTTCGAATGTACATATTCCGATGTACATTGATATTGACAAATTGTAATACATAAACTCACGCCTGTATTCCCCGAAGGGGTAGGCAGAGGTGCATTTCTGCACCCACATTTCGCCAGGTACGTATCAGTCCCACGTAATAGGGGGCGAGCCTTTTGCCGTTTTTACCGGGCACATTTCCAGACTCTGTGCTGTTACTGAGAATTTCCTATTGGAAAAACCCAATAACACTTTGCCCGACCCGGGAATCGAACCCAGGACCTCTAGATCGCACGGCTCATACTTGTACCGCGAGACAACGAGTCAGTCAAATTGTAATTGTGTCCGTCGTTCCCGCAGGTATCACAGACCCGAAGCGCTACCTGGCGGAGCGGCTGGGCGAGGCGTCCCGCGCGCACCCCGGCGTGTTCCCGCCGCGCCTGGCCGCGCTGCACCAGCCCTACCGCGCCGCGCTGCACGCCTACCTCGACACCTACAGCGTGCACATCTGCTGAGACCACACCACGCAGGTGCAGTGCGGTACTAGTGACAGTGTGACTGTGTGTCAGTGGGACGCGACCATTGAGTGCAACATCGTCGTATAAGTGATTGTTACGTGAGAAGCCGTCATCTGTCGTGTATATAATGTGAAAAGGCAACTGGGTGTATATTCTTCCAACAGTTTTTTAGTATGGAAGGGATGTACATCATGATTCAATACTAACATGGATATATTTTTATGAGTAACTGTTAATGTTTATTGTAGATTATTTGTATTCACCCAGAGAGCAACCGAACCACACATGTCTTGTTCCAGTGTCATTCTGTGTCATATACAATAACAGGTCAATTTTATTTACTGGGAAGAGCTGCAGAGCAGTGCTACCCATAATAGACTTTTCTATTTTGTTAGTCATCACTTAATTTTTAATCATTACTTACCATAGTTACTTTGATATGATAATATAACGAATCACAACAATCTCTTCAACACAAATGGCTATATTAATTTCAGAACATGTTAATGGAAATAATATTTTCACAATTTAAGAGGCCTTATTATAGGGAATTAAAAAATATCCTTACAACAGTAGAGACTTGTATTTTTTAAGGTGTATCACTTTAAATGTCCTTAGTTTTTATATAAGAAAACATTTTTAAAGGAAGGAAAGAAGGAAATGAAGGAAGCTGTAAGATACACATTGAGTATAAATTATAATAATGTTGTCAATAGTAGCCTGCCTTTGCATATGTTGTTACAGTAGTAATTTTAATAGGTCGAGTTTACAATAAGGCATTTGCAACATCTTCACATTGCCAAATTTTGTTTAGTTACAAAAACATTAACTGTGTGTTGTTTAACTTACAATGTCTGCATGAATTGGCCAAAGGATTGTCACATGAAAGAAAATAGAATGTTTTAATTTGTATTATTTATCAATTGATAATTCCATAAACTATGATTTTAATAATTTTCTTATTTACCTGCCTTACAGAAGTACATCGGAATCGATTAGTTATTCACATTTTTGCTGAGTTATTTGTGTACTTTATACTTATAAATAATTTGACATGTCAACATGATGTTTATTTTTGTTAATAGTTCTCAACTGCAATATACCACATTTTTAGTATTATCATATGAATGGACAGTAGTCTTAGTGTTATGAGTAGGTGTTTAAAAGAGATGCCATAGTTTTTTCATGGCTACCACACCTACTTGGCCTTTCTATCTCGATTTATTTCTGTGACTTACCTTCATGTTTAAGCTTTGTAGCAGTTGGAGAAATATTAGCATTTTCTTCTGAACTCAAATATTTAGTTTATAAAACTAAATATGTTGAACTGAAAAATCACTTATTCTGAGGCAGTTGCCTGGTATTGTGGGAGCTGCGTGCAAACACGCCTGTTAATAATAAGTTATTACATGTTATTGTGGCATTTGATAACTCCACACAGTTGGTACTGATTGGATCGAAAATATTGTTAATGTATGCTGTGTTATTTATTTAAGGTAATAAATTGGCATTTTTACAGATGGGAATTTATTTATTGATCTAATCAATTCAACTACTCTTTAAATATACTTATTGTATTACCTTTCGTTTTGCAGTGTTGCCCCAAAAAAAGAAAAAAGTATTGGTCCATTGATTCACTTTATGTATGGAGTGTGGGGTGGAAAGTCAAACACCATTATTATTATTATTTAAATAAAACAACATATTTTCACCAAAATTATATTCGAAAAAGCTTTCCGCTACAAATTGACAAACCACCAAGTGACAATGAAGAAACATCGAAACGAATCCACGAAAATTAATCGAAAACATCGGGAATGATACATTAATATTATTTACTGAACTATATGAAATGTTAAATACAATTTACAAAATTATCCAAATTTTTAGCAGCGACAGTGGCTGGTGAGTATGACAATTGGGGGAGACCAGCAGTGAAGATTAGAGAATAAAATGACACATTCAATACCATTATTTTCCGAAAGTTGAGCTCAAAACAAAACTTCCTGCTTCAAACAGTACTGAATTTTTCGTGCTCAAAACTTTAATATAAATCTTTACCGCATGATGGCGTCATAGTCACGAGACTTGTTCCTGTCGCAAATATCTTAGCCAGTATAGACTTGCTAATTTAGGGATAACACATAGTTTTGATAATTTGATAGTGCAATTTATGATATATTGAAACAAATTAATTTGTATTATATTCCATGATTTACAATGATTGGAAGGGCATTGCGATAAATGTAAAATTAATCTGTTATGATTGTTAGTATTTTAAAATTATTACGCAAATGAACCATAAATTGAAATGAGCGCTGCGTACTTTTTTGATGATCATGAAATAAACAATATATTTGCTACTAAAATTGAAAACAATTTATATGCGAAGTGAATGGAAAAACTATTCGAATATTATAATGAGAAAAACCTTAAAATATGGTACGCAACGCTATCTATCCAAAATTTGAAAAAAAAATCGAAATGGGTTAAAATCATTTATAGATAAATGATAAAAAAGTTAAAGGAAATAAAACAAAATATAACATTAAACGAGAACCGTCAATAAATACAAAACGATTGTTATTAAAACAATAAAAAATACATACATATATTTCAACAGAATAAGATAATTAATTCACTCTTTACTTCATTGGAACAATAAATTTAGAATTTATAATAAAGACAAGAAGAACCTACGGGTAGATAAAAAATACAGAAATGATTAAATGCGCCGACACCGTGCCTCTTGAAAATAATAATTTTTTTAAATAATCGCACCAATATTAAGTTTTTAAACGCATTCGTCCAATTATCAATTCACGCGTAACTACCCTGCACTTTTTCAGATTTCAAGATGTTCAACTAACACTTGCAACTGGCGAAACCCATTGGACTGTCAAACTTCATCCCATCAGCCCAATGGCAACGTCACTGTCACAATTGACTTGTAATTTCACTGAAACTCGATGCAATTTTTGTCGCGTTTATAAAACTCAATATTGTAAAGAGCACGGTGTGCGTGTTTGCGGCTCATTTGAGCGCGCACTCGACGAACACTGCGCAGAGATGTCTTGCGTCCTGCGCGGCGTCCTGCAGCGGGTCCGGCAGCGCGTCCTGCAGCGCGTCCGGCAGCGCGCGCGGCGGCTCGGTGGCGAGCGCGGCGGCGGACAGCGGCCACAGGTCGCGCAGCATGGCCCACAGGCGGCGCGGGCACACGGCGCGCACGCCGGCCACGGGGAACCCGTTGAAGGGCGACGCGATGGGCAGCGTGTAGGCGCCCATGTCGCGGAACACGAGCCACTCGCCCACGGCCAGCGGCGGCAGGCGCGTGGCCGCCACCACGCAGTCCAGCCCGTCGCACGACGGGCCCCACACCGAGCACGCCGTCGCGCCCTCCGCGCGCGGCTGCGACAACAACATTCTTACTGCACGGGCTGCCACTTGACTCATTTTAAATTGTGTAAAAAATTGTTTGAATGATTTCTTAATAATAAATAAAATTATGTATAATTCAAGTGAATGAGAGGTATAGCATTTACTATAATACCTATTAACTTTATGTTGAATAAATCACATGACAAAGAATATGATTTTATTCTATTTACCACTAGCGGCTCGGGCTCGACGTTTTGGTGGTCGTACAGCACGCAGTTGAACGAGCCGTACACGCCGTCGTTGATGAAATACATCGTGTGCGTCTCGTCATCGCCCTCCGGAGATGCTATCTGCAAATACACATACAACTTTGATGATACTATCCACAATTTGATTTAGATTATTTATGACAGTTCATAGAGACTGCTGAAATATTTTTTCTCTTGTAATCATTTCATCTCGCTTTTTCTGACGTCATAGGTTTATGAGTAAAGTTATTAATCTATTTTTGAAGTCAAGGTGGTACCTACTGCTGTTTGGTAGAAAATCGATATAGACGTATCCTCATGAATTTTATTTGCCGAGTTCTAGCTCTAGCTAATTTCGATTAGCTAGAGCAGAGAGCAGAGTAGCACAATTTTATGGATGTTTGATATTATTTCGGTTCACTCATCTGCATTATAACTCCTTTGAGCTCGAGTTCACTATATCGTGTATAAATGTGGATAAAATTGGTCTGGTACTAACTTCACGCTTGGCGTGCACCATGGCGGCCAGAGTGTATGCGGCGGCTGCGAAGTAGCGTCCCGGCTCGGCGATCACGCGCACATTCCTGTCCGGGAAGTGAACATCCAGCGCCGTGTTCACCACCTGTGCCACCTGTGTTACAGGAAAACATCGATCATTCCTTTTGAAATATTCAAGTAATGTATATTGTAAGTTTTTTATTATTTTAATTAAAAATACGCAATGTTAATAACGGCATGGTTGTACAGAATTGCTTGACATGCATTTAATATATTATTTAAAAAAAAAAATTTTTTGTTGGTAAATTGGTATTTAATTTTATTTATTTATTTATTTATACAATTAGAACGGTTAGTCGAGTAGTTTCTTAGCTAGCTAGAGTTGTATATTATGTACACGACCTCTTGTTCCGTTATGGAGGGGGCACGGCACGGGTGCAGTGGGGCGCGAGGTGTGTGTGTGTGTGTGTGTGTGAGTGTGTGTTTTTTTTTTTTTTTTTTTTTTTTTTTTTTTTTTTCTCAGAGGTTTGGACAAAAATACTCTTACGTATCATCAGGGTGTAACCTGGGTATGTCGGACTCAAACCCATACCGACTAAAAACCTCCTCTGGCATCAACCTCCTCTTCCTCCACGGAACCGCCGCTAGGCATTACTTCGTGGAGGGAGGCTCTAGCTACTGCTCTTCCGTCGTGCTAATGTCACGGATTTTGATTTCCGACCGCTTTCTTTCCAACCGACGGAGTTCCTGAAGAACTTCCGTCGCAAAAGCGCTGGTCGCCTGCCATGCTGCCTCCGATGAAAGCATAGCTTCTACCAAACACCCTGGCTGAATTTTCTTCGTAAGGGCCTCTTCCCAGGTATTGCGTAGCAGGTCGAAACGAGGACACGTGAAGAACACGTGCTCTGCATCTTCACTAACTCCTGGGCAGGACGGGCACATTGGAGATACATCGTGCTTATATTTATAGAGGTATGCCCGATAACATCCATGTCCTGAGATCATTTGTGTCAGATAGTAATTGACCTCACCATGATTACGGTTTAACCAGAAATCAACTTGTGGAATAAGACGGTAGGTCCATCTGCCTTTTGTACTGGTATCCCACTTCGATTGCCATCGTCGTATGCTATTTATCCGTTCCTCCTTGCCAAGTTCTTCAGGGCTCAGTGTGCTCGTTACTTTACGGTGGTAAAGGGCTTTCCGTTCTTCGGCTAGTACTTCAATTGGCAGCATCCCGGCAATAACGTTCACAGCGTCGTCAGACACTGTGCGAAAGGCACTGGCAATTCTTAAAACACTCAGCCGATATACTGGTGCAATTTTTCTTCGTGCTTCCTGTATTTTAAGCGCATCGGCCCAGATGGGTATTCCATATGTAAGTACGGATGTTACTACAGACGTCAGTAACGCCCTCCTTCTTTGCTTCGGGCCTCCTAGGTTGGGCATCAGCCTTGATAAAGTCGCTCTGACCACCGACGCTTTGGCACCCACGTGCTGTGCCTGCTGCTTGAAATTGAGGCGGGCATCAATCATAACGCCCAAATACCGAAGAGACGGCTGGGATGTGATTTCATGTGCTCCGACTTGCAGTTTGATGGTTTCCAACCGCTTTCTGCTAGTAATGAGCACTGCCTCAGTCTTGTGCTCTGCCAACTGCAGTCCAACTGTGTTCATCCAGTGGCTAATCTTTCCGATTGTAGTGTCAAAGGCGAATGTAATTTCTTCGAGATGTTTTGCGACGACCACTACAGCCACATCATCTGCATATGCCACAAGTTTGACTTCTTTTGGAAGTTCTAGTTTTAACAATCCGTCATACATGATATTCCACAAAAGTGGGCCTAGAACTGAGCCCTGGGGTACTCCTCCAGTGACTTTGTATGTTTTAGGACCCATCTTTGTATCATATTTTAGGATCCTGTCAGAAAAGTAGCTTGCAACCATCCTTTGTAAGTATCCTGGTACCTTCATTTCATAAAGAGCTTTCATAATGCAATCCCATTTGGCGGAATTGAAGGCATTTTTTATGTCCAACGTTGCTACCAGGCAGTACTTCTTCGTACCTCCCTTCCATCTGGTTCCGGCGATTGCGTCCTTAGCTGTATTGACGACTACGCTAATTGCATCCAAGGTAGAGCGTCCTTTCCGAAAGCCGTATTGGTTGTTGGCAAGTAGCGGTTCGACTGCTGCTTCGATCCTCCTGTGTATTAAGCGTTCGAGTATTTTGCCAGCTGTATCCAACATGCAGAGCGGACGATAGGATGTTGGTTCTTCCGGAGGTTTCTTTCCTTTAGGAAGGAGGACTAACCTCTGCTGTTTCCACATAGATGGGAACGTACCTTCTGTGAGACAATTGTTATAAACGTCAAGGAATATTGCCGGCGCTGCTTTAATGGCAGTTTTTAGTGCAATATTTGGAATTCCATCTAGGCCCGGAGCTTTTGTATTCCCTACTCTGGAACATGCTTCGAACAGCTGATCTTCTGTAATAGGTGGAATTTCTTCTGTTTCAAATTGCTCTATCTGATTATGTTGTAGTTGCATTTGGCGAGGAAACAGCGTGGCAACGATCTTGTCTAAGAGTATGGGACAAGTGGGCGATGGCATTGGCTGGCTTTTCAGATGAGTCATGACTACTTTATACGGTCTGCCCCATGGGTCGTCTTCTACCTCAAGAATCAGCTCATTCCAACATCGTCTTTTGCTGTCTTTGATGGCTTTGTTCAATCTTTGGCGAGTTTTTTTATATACTGCCGCCAGTTCCTCATAGTTTGGTCTTTTCCTACAGCGTTGTGCTGCTCTTCTCGCCATAAGACATTGTTTACGGAGGTTACTGATGTCCTCGTTCCACCAATGCATCGAAGAATGCCGGATCATAGCACGTTTCCTGGGCATGGTGGTGTCGCAGGCTTCTGTAATTCTCTTCATCAGATATTTTGCCATATTTTCAGCATTTCCATCACTGATTGGTTCACTATTAAGAGCCACCGTGAAAATTTCAGTGTCGAAGGCACTTACCTTCCAACCAATTGCCCTAGTTTTTCTGTGCACTCTTCCACTGCTTTGTCCGGAGGATACTTCCCACAATAGTGCACAGTGATCACTAGCTGTGTAGATGTCCATCACCTCCCAAGAGCAGTTTCCCTTAACTAGACTACTGGAGACGAAGGTTAGGTCAACGATGGAATTCGCTTCTCCTCGGACAAATGTAGGTTTATCCCCACTGTTTAGCAACACTACATCTAGGCTGGACATTGCCTCCAGTAGTACCTTTCCTCGTGCGTTTGTCTCCTTACTGCCCCAGTCGACTGCCCAAGAGTTAAAGTCCCCTGCGATTGCAATCGGGGAATATTGTTTCGCATCTTCGGTCAGTCGATCTACAAAGTTCTTGAACTCGTCGAGTGAAAGGCTGGGCGGGGCATAGCAACTGTAGAAGTAAATTCCCTCAAGTTTTGCTACGACAAAACCGGCTTCATTGTTATTAGCAGAACTCTGAAAGGTACATCCGCCACAGGCCCAAAGCACAGCTTTAGTGGTACTATCTGTTTCCCATGGTTGAGTTGTGAGGTGTCTATATGGCTCCGAGATCAGAACAAGGTCTGGATTCAGTTCTCGGACGGTCTGCATAAGCAAATCGTGTGCAGCCTCACAGTGGTTGAGGTTTAGTTGCAGTATCTTCATAATTGTTTCTTTTTTCTCACCTTCTGGAGTGCCTCTATAAAGACTGGGCATCTGCCGCTACCAGCAATGTGGGCACAATTTTTCGTGTTGCCTTTTTCGAGACACAAGGCACATTGAGCATCTTTTTTACAGGTGGCAGCTTTGTGCCCCTCTTCTCCGCAACTGGTGCAGAGAGTGGACCGGTCCACGTTGTTTTTACACTTGGCGGCAAGGTGTCCATAGTGCCAGCACCTAAAACACTTGGTTGGCCTCTCCACAATTCTTATTCGGCAGTTGACCCAGCCAATTCTGATTTTGCCATGCTCCCCCAAGACCTTCTTCGCTATTGATGCTGCAAGTGTCACGGATGCAGTCTGTGTACCGCCATAGGCCTTGCGCAGTGATCTGATGGCATCCAGAGTCAGTTCATCGTTTCCTTCAGCCGCTTTCTGTAGAGCTTCGAGAACATCTTGTTTAGTCGTCGTGTCGTCGAGGTCTCGTATTTCGATTTCTTCTTGAGGTCCCTTGCTTATAACTTCAGCTTCGTTCCCAAGGAGCTTGGCAATGGTTTTCTGAAGCCCGTGACCTTTGTCTGTGCTCTCTTTGGTAAGGATGATCAACAGATCACCAGTCGCTGTCCTGCGGATTTTATCTACCGTTGAGCGGACTTGCTCATCGGGAACGTCTTTCTTGACCCGTCTGAGTATATCCGCATACTTTTCTTTTTCTTTAGGCCGAACAATCAGTGCATTGGGCCTCTCCACTGTTTGTCTTGGCTTCTTCTTTTGAGACTGCTTCTTCTCTTTTTTGGATTTGGCTGTCTGCCACTCTAGTATCTTCTTATCGGGTGTTTGTGTTGTATTTTCAGCGAGTAGGGTGGGTCCTGTACCCTTTATTTTCTTCGCGTTCTTACTACCCGTTTCTGGTGATGTCCGCTCTTTTCGTTTAGCCTTGCGTATATCACGTTTATCTCTAGTAACTGACTCAACATCGGTTTCGAATTCAGTGTCTATCGTCGTGGTCGTCTCAGTGACGCTCCGTACACGAGGTGTTGGTTGTGTACATGACACTATTGATGTCAATGTAGTTCGAGACTGGCCTGTGAGTCTGGCATCTTCCAACGTTTTTAGTCTCATGAAGGCACTGCCAATACTGGCCACCTTGGTTTTAATCTCCTTATGGACGTTGATTTTAGGTTGGACAAACTCTCTGAGCTCGTTAATTAACTTCTCAAGGTGGTCCCACGCTTCCGTCCTTTTCATGTCCGCACTTGCGTCTACAGTTCCTCGTTGGGCCTCTTGGCCACTGTTACTTCTTTGATCATTTTGGTTTTTATTAGTATTAAGACTTATCATTTTGTTCCCACGAGTACCTAGGGAAATTTCCGTCCACTCCAGCAGAGCCCCGGTTGCTGGAGTAAGGCCACTAAATACGCCTGGGGTTGGACCCGGTGCCCCAGGGGAACCGTTTGCGACGCCACTTCCCTGGCGCCATGCAGTCCTCGACACGGTATCTTAACATCTTAACTTGGGGTGTTTTGTCCGCGGGAGCTATTTTATTTCACTCCTACCCTGTGCCGCGCAAAGCGGGCAACGGGCATTCCCCTATCCGCAACCTGGGGACGCGCCCCGTAGCAGTATCACCTCTGCCTGGGGAGTGTGTGTGAGTGTGTGTGTGTGTGTGTGTGCGTGCGTGTACCTGGTGCAGCGTGCGGCCGGAGCGTCCGTCGAAGCCGCCGCCGATGTCGAGCAGCGTCATGCGGCGGTGTCCGGCCGCGGCGCCCGCGCGGAACAGTGCGGCGCCCAGCGCGATCCCGCGCGCCCACGCCGCCACCTCGCCCGCGCCGGACCCCACGTGGAACGACACGCCCACCACCTGCACGCGCACACACATGCTGTTATAATAATAACAACAAATAGGTCATTCAAATCGATTTATATGTTTATTATCCCTTTCGGATATAGGCCTCCTCCAGTTGCCCCCATTTTTTCCAGTCGTTGACTGTCTTCATCCATTCTCTTCCTGCCAATTAGAGTATGCCGTCTATCCAGCGAGCTTTTGGTCTGTCCCTTTGTCTTTTACTTCCCAGACCTGTCCATTTTGTTACTCGTTTAGGCCATCTTTTTCAGCATAACGGGTGTCCTGCCCATTTCCACCAACGAAAAATGAGACAAAAACGAAGATTCTTTTCAATGGTATGCAAGCCAAGGAAATTAAAACTCAATTTCCAGATCGCAGGAGGGAGACAATTTAATCGATAATATTCACAGATACTATATACTCTATTCGACGTGTAAACCATACCGCGATCTATTTTTCAAGTAACGCCATCTATTGGCGTTTAACACAATGACACTTATATTTAATAAACTAGCGCCATCTATTGGCGTGGATACACATTAAACAATACAATTTATAATGAAATTGTACAGATTCATTTTGAAGTCTAAAATTTTGCATACGGAAGTCCCGACAACAGCAAGTTTGTTAAATAAAGTAAAAAAACGTATTTATACTGCTATTTTTAATTTCAGCAATAAATTATAAATATTTTTTCCACTCAGGATTCATCTACTACATTTAATCGCGTAATTTTGTTTCATAAAATTCTTTCTACTTTAAATTTTAGGATAAAAATAATTTATCTATAAATGATTCTTATTGTTGGCTTATAACGAGAAGTGATCATTTATAGCCATTCTCCCTGATTTTTGTAAGGCACTATCACTGGCATGTGGTAGTATGACGTCACTCTACTACAAGTATAGTTACTAACGTCGAGCCCGAGCACGGCGGCGAGTTTGAGCAGGCGCGGCGCCTCGGTCTCCGCGTCGCACCCGAACTTGATGCCGAGCGGGCACTGCGCCGCCGCCGCGTCGCAACGGATGCGAATCACCAGCCTGGATACAAGCACATTTACTACTTTACCAACTGTACGATACGACATGACAACAGTTTAAAATACTCATGTACCAGCAGACGAGGGAAAGAAAAGATGAATGTCGTGCGTGAGAGAAATGTGAAAGAAAAAAGATAAAACATACTGCGCCGACCCCAAATAAAATTAGGAACAGGGAAGAGAATGATGACGATCAGTTTGAGAAGATTAGAAAGATTATGAGTTAGATCTCTGCATTTTCGGATCTGTTAGTTTGTCAGGAGATTCTCTTGTAGTTTCTGATTACAAGACCTATATCTTTGTTGCAACATCAGCCATATCCGTCCTCTACTGCTATATATATATATATGCTATATAGCTGGGCACGAACCTCCTCTACTACTGAGAGGGTTTAGGCCTTAGTCCACCACGCTGGCCTAGTGAGGGTTGGCGGACTACACACCTAAGGAATTATTTATGTTTTCCTTCTTCTTGATGTTTTCCTTCACCGTTAAAGTACGTGATAATTGAGGGATTGGATTGAATGAGATGGGATTGAGCCCGCTACCGTCGAGATTCTCGACCGTGCGCCTAAACGTTTAGGCCATCACTACTTTTCAATACTCGGTGTCACTTCTGGACTTGCTACTGTCGATCCTGCGGTAAAGGAGTTTTGAGTTGGGAGTTGTGTATATCTATAGTACAACATATACTGACTGCGCATGCGGCATGCAGTGCTTGATCTTGAGCAGCTCGGTCTCCGAGTCGAAGGTCATGAGGTCGACGCCGACGGCTGACGCGTACCGGATGTGCGACGCCATCTTGGCGGGGTTCGCGAATATTATGCGCCTGGAAATAAAATAAATATATTAATAGAAGAGTTGTGAAATTTCATTTATGTAATATATAATCAGTAATTAAATCAGTTCATGAAATATTTTTCAAAGGTAAAATGTCCACTCCAAAAATCATCCGAATCAATGTGGTTCTTATACAAATCATTCTTTTTATAATACATACTAGTAGTTATAAATTGTATTTCAGACGCAGAATCTACCGCCGAACTTGAGTCTTGAGATTAAAAAGCTCTCGACACTAGAATATTTGCGAATTTAATTCTCGCAATGCCTAACTTATATCAATCCATCAGCTAAAGGACGTCCACTGCTGAACATAGGCCTCCCCCAATGATCTCCACGTGACCTGTTGGAGACAGCCTACATCCAGCGACGTCCCGCGACCTTTACCAGGTCGTCTGACCACCTTGTGGGTGGACGACCTACGCTGCGCTTTCCGGTACGCTAATTTATGTATATAGCCTATAAATATTTCGCGTCGTAAACCCGGGAGAAATCACACATTCACAATTATGCGCCGTGCGATCTAGACTTCCTCGGTTCGATTCCCGGGTCAGGCAGTGTTATTGGGTTTTTTCATTAGTTTATGTTTAGTAGCGTAGCAAGGAGTCTGGAAATGTGCCAGAAAAATGGAAAAAGGCTCGTCCCCTATAACGTGGCACTGATACCAGGCGAAACGTGTGTGTGTAGAGCATGCCTAACCCCTGGCAGAATACAGGCATGAGGTTATGTATGTATAACATTTATTGTTGTATGTATATGCTTACTCAGGCGGCACTCCGATGGAGGAGACGAGCTCGATCTCCGCCTTGGAGGCGCAGTCGAAGCCCGCGCCCAGCGCCGCCAGCGTCGTCACCAGCAGCTTGTCGTTGTTGCACTTCACGGCTGCAACGTAGCAACAACTTCTGTTAGGGGAGGGTAGTGCGACAGAATAAAGGCCTCTACACCAACAACTTTTGGCCTCGTGTTTGCTGAGTCAATATGGGTTCCATCAACAAATTAAATAAAACTCATGAGCCTCAAATTTTTTCAAAGATAAAAATTAACCCAAACAGTTTTTAAGTCCTTTTTGACTTTCTCAAACATTTAAATTTATGAAGCGGTTGGAATTCACCATCTTATTGTTTTTGTGTCAATATTACATGTTGCCGATCCAAAACCTGTAATGTGTGCAGCTTCTGTAGTTTCTTGGTAAGTGCTGGTGAAAGGTGACACTCACCATAAAAGGGGTCGACTCGTGGCATGAGCTCCTTCCACTGATGGTACCGGGCGACCACCTCGCCGAGGTCCATCACGTAGAAGGGGTCCTCCTGAGTGCCGGAGTCCACGACTTCCCTGATCACCTCCTGCGGTGTCCAGGGGCCGTCCATCACTCTCACTCGCTGCTCTTCCTCCACGACCTTCATGTTTAGTTTCACGTGGGCAATTCGATGTGCCGGTATAGGGAGCGTTCAGCCGGGGGTAGGGGTGCGGGGGGCGCGGTGTCAGGTGTTCGGCGAGCCTGGTGTCGGGGGCCCACTAGCGCTAGTCCACGGATGTCAGCTGCGGGGGAGATACTAACATTATCCACAAATATTTGTTTTGGGTTTGGGTGTTTGTAAGGCCGAAAAGTCTTTCGTAGTTTCTGATACTGCAAGACTTGTTGTGACTTGTGTATGTGAACTTATGATGTAGGGTATATTTATTGTTCAGAGGTTATTTAGCGTCTGTGATGCTGTCGATATTGTTATGAACGTCCAAGAGTCGGTTCACGGTTGGGGTTATATTATCACTTGGAACATGTGAAAATTAGATATGCCACATAAAGTACAGAAATGGTTTTTCTGATTATGATCAATTGTGTCAATTCCTTAGTTTTTATGATTTTTAGTAGTGATTTCGCCTGTCGAATGTTTCTTTGTGTGCGGTGTGTGTAGTGAAGTTGCGTGTTACGTACGAAGGCGCGGTGGTATGGCGTCAGCGGGCCCGTGCACGGCGCAGCCAGGGCGGGTCTACGTTGAGCGCGCGGCGCCAGCAGCGCGACGCTGGGCGCGGGCGCGCGACTCGAGGGGGGCTCACTCGCGCGTGGAGCCCGGCACTGCCACACGCGCCGGACGAGCCCGGTTCTCCCTGCAGGCGACACAAACACATTATCGATACATACTAATATATTTTGTTGCGGACAAAAAAGCCGCCGTAGGGATTTCTGTAAAGAAAGAAGTCCTGTAAAGAAATCAATAAAAAATGTAGAATAAGATAGATAATTAGAACGAGACAAACGATTAGGATGAGACGGAGATAATTAGAGAGAGTCAGATAATGTGTATTAAATAGCATCACTTAATTTAAGTTCACTGTGCGTGCTGTGTTTGCCTAAGAACTTAGGCCCGCATAGCAACAATAAAGACTAGAAATAACCAAAAAAACGTCCCTATTCACATCCTATTTCCGAGCACAAAATCTCTTAGATATCTTCCAACTTTCACGTTATGATAATGACATTCTGTATTTGTGATTATCCCGATGACATTTTTAATATATTATAATTTTTAAACTTATGTTGCATTTAGTTGGCCTGCTATACCTAATAAAATCTACCCTTTCCTACGCTCCTTGGAATCCTCTACCGCTTACGATAAGATACAAGCCACTATTTTTAAATAATCCCGTGTTAAAATGCAAACGCGTCGCTCGAGGCTCACAGCGATAAAAAGCTTACGGATCTTATCGCATCATTGACTATACTCAAATAATCTCGTTGTGTAATACTTGGAACTCCAACATCGAGATCATTCATAATAATAGTATCAAATTGATATCATATCACACACACCTTTGACTTTTAAAATTCATCATCATCAGTCCATATACGTCCCACTGCTGGGCACGGGCCTCCTCTATAACTGAGAGGGTTTAGACCTTAGTCCACCGCACTGGCCTAGTGCGTGTTGGCGGACTACACAACTAAGAAATTCCCAAGAACTTTTAGGTGTGCAGGTTTCATCACGATGTTTTCTTTCACCGTTAAAGTACGTGATAATTCATTGTGAATACACACATAACTTAAGTCAGAGGTGTGTGTATGGGGTTTGAACGCGCGACAATCGAGATTCTCGACCGCGTGCCTAAAACTCGAGGCCATCACGATTTAATTAAATGTGTTTAATTTAAGTGTTTAAGTTTTTTGAAATTAAATGTGTGCATTCACAAAGAATTATCACATACTTTAACGGTGTAGGAAAACATCGTGAGGAAACCTGCACACCTAAAAGTTCTTAGTAATTTCTTTGGTGCGTACAGTGTAGTCCGCTAACCCGCACTAGGCCAGCGTGGTGGTCTAAGGCCTAAACCCTCTCAATCATAGAGGAGGTCCGTGCCCAGCAGTGGGACATATAATGACGATGATGATTAATTTATTTTATTGCATCACAAAAACAGTATTCTTAGTGGCGCAGTTGGTTGCAAAACAAGTCTCGGATTCAACCCCACGCCGATAGAAATATTTGTTTGATCCGCAAATACGGTTTCATTATGAGACTGAAAAGTCTTGTTTCTTAACGATAACCTGACTGACATGACTTGTCGTATCTAAATGTGGGTTCAACGATGTGTGACAGTACGGCGTCTTTACCTATACATGCTCCTATCATGTAGCAAAATATAGCTATTTTATCTTGAATGATTGTTCTCGAAACTCAATGCATTCTCAGTACATTACGAATCAGCGACTGTCTCTATAATAATCGACGACTAGCCCTTTCCTTCTATTATGATTCATCACTTTCGCGACATTTCGCAATACTTTAGTGCACAACAGGTTAATCTATGATAATTATTGCATCATGTATTTATTTTGCCGGCTAATTAATTACCATGTTCTTGCGAATTTCACGCGAAGTCTGTATGATTAATAACTATGTATTTATAATGAGCGTAAAATAACACTCGTGCTTTGTACATATAAAACATTATTATTTTAAAAGGAATAAAAAAATTTAGACATAGGTATGCATTTTTAGCTTGAAAATACCAATAATTGTCAATAGCAAACCGTTAGAATACGTTGAAAAATATCTCTACCTGGGAAAAACTATAAGTTTCGACAGGAAAAATAGAAACATAGAAATAGAGAAAAGAATAAAATTAACATGGAACAAATACTGGGGCCTCAAGGACATTTTTAAAAGTAATTTACCACAAGCTATCAAAACAAAAGTCATGAACTCGAGCCTGTTGCCATGTTTGACATACGGTTGCCAAACGTGGAAATTTACTGTTGAAACGAGAAAAAAGATAAGCGTCTGTCAGACAGGACTCGAACGAAGTATGCTAAATATAAGGAAGCTGGATAAAATACGACACACGAAAATAAGAGCAATAACTAAAGCAACAAACGCCCTGAATTACGCTCTAAAATTGAAATGGAAGTGGGCAGGACATGTTGCACGACTAACTGATCATAGATGGACCAAAAAAGTAACATTCTGGAACGGTCCACTAGGCAAAAGAACGAGAGGTAGACCTATAACAAGATGGGAAGACGATATAAAAGCAATAGCTGGTCCAAACTGGGGTAAAGTAGCTAAAGATAGAAACAAATGGGCATCACTGGAGGAGGCCTTCACCCATTCTGGGGTTCCGGTAGATTAAATAATATATATATATGTGTGTGTGTGTATATATATATATATATGCATATATGTATATGTGTGTGTATGTATGTATATGTATATATTGTGTATATATTTATAATATAAAATACAAAAGATACAAAATAAAATTATTTTTTAGGTAAGAAACAAATAAATAACATAGAATAAATTAAATAAAACTAACACATATGTACATAGATTTTAAGAAATGTAAATTTACTGGAAATAAAAAGAAATAAAAAGGCTTTATTATTATTATTATTATGCATTTTTTACTGATAATAGACCTTGAGCGGAACAATGTCCAAAAAATTAAGACAATAAACAAAAAATGGCACTGTTTTATACCATTTTTGCAATAATTAATTTAAAAAATCCGTACAATTTCATTTTAATATAGGTAGGTATACATTATTATAGTGATGACTACCATAAATCAATCGGTATTCAAATATTAACATAATCTAATTATTGTGTTTATTTTCGGAATATTATTTACTTCTTTAAAGTTTCATAAGAAATACATGCTAACTGGACTCTCAGTTTTCAGTCCAACTGGCTATTAAAAATAATTATATGATACTCACAAATTTTACGGTAGTAAATGACGAAGAAGAATCTTATTCTTCCGTTTCTACTTCAAACGTCAAATTGTACATCAAGATAAATGTCGACTTAACTCTGACACGCAGCAGTCTGTGATCAGTAACCTTGAATATTATAGATAAGTCTAGAAATATGTTTTTAAAATCTGTTATCAGAACCTTGAACTGAGACGATACCCCGCTTCTTTGTTGCCAAGTGTCGATGCATTATGTAATATGATATAACCTAAGTAGGTAACCTAATGGACATGTGAGAGATAAAGCGAATCTGAAGTTTTTTTTTGCGAAAAATTATAAATTATATTCATTCTACTGGCCGATCCCAGCTTCGAATGGACGCAGTGATTTCTCTGTTTTATACCATCTGTCTTGTAATACAATAATTAGCAATAAAAATATATTGCAGCTATAATTTGAGATATAAAATTATAAACAAACATATCGCTCAAGTTGGATCAAACTTTACGCAGTGTGCAACATTTGATAAGAATCGGTTCAATAAATTGACACGAACTCATTAAAATACACGCACATATATTTATTTTATAATTAATTTTTTTCAGTGGTTTTAATTATCTTGGAAACTATTTTGGATGATGAACTATTTTCTACTTTATATTTTCGGCTATAATTGTTCTAATTATTTTTTTCCAAATAAATGAAATAGAAAAAAATTAAATAAACGTTTGTATTGTTCTGATATTTAGAAATTCTCAGTAGCAGCACGGTGCATGCATAAGTGGATGTGGAAACACACGTCTTTGTAGTTTGTACATATTCAGGTATACGGGTATCAGAGTGCATACATTAATTTAGATTCCAGAAACATTAAGACATTGTTTAATAAAGCATAAATTTAAAATGTACTTTGCAATATGCAATTTTACGGTCCTTCGAACCTGATAAAAATCAAACGAAGAACATAACTGGGATTAAAAACACGTGTGTCAAACGGAATACCTTATTCCTCTGCCTATTTCTTCTATGGCACAAACGTAAGAGTATGTTTGAAAACGACGCACATTTCAAAATTGTAAACATGTTATTTAATAGATTAGATAAATATGTACTTAATTTTCTTTATCGACTTCCAGATTATGCGGAAGAAGTACAAATTTAGTATGGACAAAGCTGTTTATATTTACATTTTACACACAAACAAATTAACAATATTCGAATAGATATCGGT
The DNA here is from genome assembly GCA_907164795.1 of Hemaris fuciformis. NCBI lineage: Eukaryota > Metazoa > Arthropoda > Insecta > Lepidoptera > Sphingidae > Hemaris > Hemaris fuciformis. The sequence continues at coordinate 7,039,271 of OU015455.1, read as the reverse complement.
GTGATAAAATAAGTAACGTGCAAAAATATACATGGATTATGAAAAATTGTATCGACGATTTGGACCTCTGCCTTTTAGCGAGGCGTTTAAACATACATTCACGATTGTATTTCCGAATGGTAATCAGAAATAATTTGGCGAACTGTCTTTAAATCAATTTAATACGGCAATAGGCTCGCCCCCTATTACGTGGGACTGATACATACCTTTTTTTTTTTTTTTTTTTTTGTTCTCGAGGGGAAAGCTGTTTATGGCTCTACTTCCCGCCAGCCCCGGGGGAGGGGGGGGCGGGAAGCGTATGTCGGGGTCACCGGTCTTCCAGCCCGGCGCGCGGCGACGTCATGTCCGCGCAGATGTTAGTGCCGGGCTGGGTCCCTAACAAAAATTCCCTAAACCGGCATACCGACCAAAACCCCCCGGTGGCCATCTCCGCGCCGAGTGGGGCGACCGCGGTACGTTGGCGAGAAGCGCCAACCGTAATGCCGCAGCCGCCCGGTGCGCCTCCGAGACGTGTTTGTCTCGGCCGTCTCGGAGTTGTAGGGGGCGCAGTTGCACCCCCACTAGCTTGGTTCGGGCGCCCCGGTTGTGAATGGGCGCCCGCGACGTACACAGGCCACAGTGCCGCCGCCCCTCTCGGGGTCACTTTCAGTGAGGACGCGCCGCCCCCGCAGCGCGCCCAGCGACCCCAAGGGCCCCTTTGAGTCGTCTTTTACGACAGGCAGGGGATACCGTGGTGGGATTCTAACGCCCCCTTGCCACAGGGCAGGGCGCCGGGTCTAATTATCTCTGTTGACCCGGCGCCTCCTTCTCTGACGTCTTTGGCGGGCGGGATCGTTGATTTCTCGATCCCGCTCCGCGCTCTCCTTCTGCGACATGACGTGCTCGCAGAAGGAGAGCATCGCTCGCCACGACCTCGGACTCCCGACCATTGAAGATACGACGGCCGGGAGCGAGAGGTCGCCACCAACAATAGCGCGGAGAGCGCTGCGCTCCGTCTCCCAGGCTGGACACTCTTGTAGTGTGTGCTGGGCTGTGTCGTCCGGGCAGTTGTCACAGTGGTGACACACGGCCGACTCCTCCTTCAAAGCCACCCGACACAGGTAGTGGCCGAAGCATCCGTGCCCCGACAATACCTGCGTCAGGCGAAACGTCGCCGCACCGTGGCGCCTGTCCACCCACTGGTCGAGGACAGGACGCACTGCCTCGACGGTCCTAGCACCAGCACTGGGATCCTCCAGCCTGGTGCGCCATTCCTCCACGGCGGCCGTACGGAGGGAGGCTTTTATTGCCTCAACCTCTCTCGGGGTCAGTCTGTCCCCGCGACTTGACGCCTCCTCCCGCTGATGGTAGAGACACGAGAGAAATTTGGCGTCAAGATCCCACGGCAGGGACCCGGCCAAGACGCAGGCCGCCTCATAGGAGATCGTGCGGTAGCCCCTGATCAGTCGCTGCGCCAGCGCACGCTGAGGCCTGCGCAGAAGAGCGACGCAGCGGCTGTTCAGGGACTCGGCCCATACTGGGCTCCCATACATCGCCATAGACCGCACGACTCCCATGTACATCCTTCGGCAAGGGATGCCTGGACCTTCCAGGTTGGGCAGCAGGCCGGACAGAGCGCCTGCTACCCGCAGCAGCTTCGGCTGCAGCACCTCAAAATGGGCGCGGAATTCCCACCGACTGTCGAGCAGCAGCCCCAAGTATTTGAGCTGCTTGCCGATGGGAATTCGCACGCCCTGAACCTCGATGTGGGCCCCAGCAGGTGGTCCCATCCGAGGCCGGTGAAAACAAATGGCCTCGGATTTGTGGAGGGCCACCGTGAGGCCCAGCCGCCGAATCCTCCTCGCCACGTTGCCAGTTCCAACCGCGGCGAGGTCGGCGGCCTCCTGGAAGGTCCCGCCCGTCGCAGTGACGAGCGTGTCGTCGGCGTAACAGAATACGCCGACGCCCCGGGGGTTGGCACCACGGAGCACCCAGTCGTAGCCGATGTTCCACAGAAGGGGCCCAAGAACCGACCCCTGTGGAACACCGCACGACACCGCTCTTCGGTACCACCCGTTGGCGCCCGGATACACCACGTCCCTGTTGGAGAGGTACGAGTGCACCAGACGCCTGAGATAGGGTGGCACCACGTGGTACCGCAGTGCTTCCTCGATACAGGCCCAGGGCAGGGTGTTGAAGGCATTGGCGATGTCCAGGGACACCGCCACGACGAATTTGCCCCGGGCCACCGCTTCCTCCGCTTGTGCCTTGACCCGCAGAATCGCCGAGATGGTCGATCGGCCCCGCCGGACTGATACATACCTGGCGAAATGTGGGTGCAGTAATGCTCCTCTGCCTACCCCTTCGGGGAATACAGTCGTTAGGTTATGTATGTATGTAATGTGTCTTTAAATCCCTTCAACGGCTAAGCCTTTTGCTGCCTAATACTGGGCAAGGGTACAGCCCTACAGCTGAGAGGGTTTAGGCCTTAGTCCACCACGCTAACCTAATGCATTTTGGCGGACTACAGACGTAAGAAATTCCCAAGAACTTTTAGGTTTCCTCACGATTTTTTTCTTCACTGTTAAAGTAAGTGAGAATTCATTGTGAATACACGCATAACCTCTAAAAGTCAGAGGTGTGTGCCTGGTGTTTGAAGCCGCGACTGCCGGAATTCTCGACCGCTCGCCTGAACCTCGAGGCAATCACTACTAACGATTGTGCTAATACTGAAAACTTACTAGACTATTAGTAAATCAATTGACTGCACGCCACCTACTTAAGGTTTGACTAAACAGAACTGACACTGGAGCAGGACATTTTGGATACAATAATTTTGTAGGTAACCTTTTTTAGTTGTAAGGTGTAGGGTGTTATAATCGGGTTTGCACGCGGGCGTTGAAGAAGCTAGCGGCGGGCCTGTATAAAGAAGATTGTAATACGCGCTAATACGTCTTCCGCGACCATTTTTATCACTTTTGTATGTTAGTTATTCATTCGTGTCACACTCGCTCACTAAAATTCAAAATGTACACATACGTGCCAAATAATTGTAACAACACGAGCAGACATTTTTTACACATCATATGACAAATTTGACAATATACTTGTGAATTAAAAAGTGCTACACAAAAGTTTACATCAGGGGTTCCGTACAATAGCAAAATCGCTGTTTTTTTTTTGTTCTAACGAGAGTAGATTTCCTTATGATACACACGTAACTTAGGATAGCCGAGTTAATGACTAGCTGTCTCCGTCACCGCAATATGTTACGCTCCCAAATAAGATGTTACTAATCCTAACATTACTCCAAGACAGGGGAGTACCAGTGGCGGTACTTCCATAGAAGCCCAAAAGCGTTACACGTTAATTTTTAATGTCTAATTTATAATTGTTTATTGTGGGGTCAGTATTTTCTCATTTATATGTCAAATTGCTTTTGTTAAATAAATATTTAAAGCTTAAAGATTTTGTAAGGCAAGCTGGGATTTTGGGCTTCTATGGAAGTACCGCCACTGGGGAGTACATAGATTTATACGGGCTGGTGTTAAAAAAAATAAGTTTGCGTGGGCGGGAGACATACTAGAACATATTCACATAATCCTTTTATTACTTAATAAGTAATATAGGTCCTTACGACTAGAGGGCAAGGTAGGCTTCCTTGCAGCCGAGACAATTAGCTAAAAAAAATGTGATTCAAGTGGTTATTCAGCAAAATGAAATGCTTTCCTAGAAATGACACAATTATTAACAAACAAAACGATGAACAATATATCAATTGTTTCGTGACAAACACATCAATCAATGGCGGGAGCGTGTGACGTCATCATCACACGGCGCCATGTTGACTCAGCGCACGCGCACGTCACGGAAACCACGTTCAAGGTCATTGACGGGAGATTATTCCACTTTGTGGGTTATTAACATATTTCCTATTTATTTTGTTAGTGTAATATTTTCGGTTCATTAGCATTTTCCTTCCCCAAAAGTGTATCATCATCGCGTCTATTTCGTCAATCCTAACTTACGTCGTTGCTCCAAATATTTCAGTATCTTTTAAATAAATCAGTAATGCTTAGTGCGTAATTAAAGTATTTACATATGGGGCATTTCACGTGAAGCGGACATGAAAAAAAAAGTGAGGTCTTCAATTTTGTTTATATTGCGGTCAGTTAAAGTGTTAATAGATGTAAACATGCATACACATTTTTATTCTCGTGTGATGCTTATTTGCCCAGTTATGGGCTTCTGAAGATTTGACAAAATTTGAGACAAGTCATTTTTGGACGTTGCGGTTGGTATCAAGAAATTTATAAAAAAAATTAAATGGAATTGTTTCAGATAGTAAAAAGGATGCACTTTCAAAGTTTTTAGGAAAAAAAATTTTTTTATTTTTTTTTAGTATAGAAAACCGGAAGTCAACATTTCATATAAGATTTTGACAAACTTCGACCCTTTTAATTTTTTATATTTTTAACTTTAAATTAAAGCGTCACGATTATACATTATTCACCAAAACTTGTAGAATGGGATCACCATTACTTTAGAAGTTACAACAAATAAAGTACCATCATAGAGGTGTATGGTCAGGGATGCTCCTATCTAGTGGTCATGGCCTACCCTAGAATAGGTGCTTCGAGTACGCGACCTCGACCTCCCCGAGCTACTGCAGTCACTACCAACCTCCCCTTCCGTGACTGCAGTATCCACTCCTACAGGCCATACTTTCCTTTCCCATATCATCCTCTACCCACACACCCTATTCCCTTTTCCCGGTTGATGACGGGCAGCAGCGTCATCAACGCGAGTCCCCTCCTGCGCTCGCCAACCCGCCTGCCAAGCGTGGCGAGTATTGGCAAATACCTCTCGATGAGTACTAAAAGAAGGTCGCGGGACGTCGCTGGATGCAGGCTGCTTCCAACAGGTCCCTGTGGAAGTCATTGGGAGAGGCCTATGTCCAGCAGTGGACTTCGATTGGCTGATGGATTGGATTGGGATTGGATAGAGGTGTAATACGTACGGTGCGCACTATCCAGAGCTCACTAAAGTGAGCCAGTATACACAATAAAATAAAACAGTGCCGGATATGAGGTTCTATACATAAATATACACATGGACTGCATGAATCGAAATTGATTTTGAAAAAAAAATTACATGTATTGTTTATTTTCAAATATTTACAATTTCATTGTAGGAACTAGCACTTGTCATTTTTACCATATGCTTACTTTTTATAGAAGACTAGCGTGAACACTTAGTCCCAAGAATGGTAATCGTAATCGTCGTCATCGTCATCAGCCCATATGTACGTCCCACTGTTGGGCACAGGCCTCCTCTACCATTGAGAGGGTTTAGGCCTTAGTCCACCACGCTGGTCTAATGCGGGTTGGTGGACTACACACCTAAGAAATTCCTAAGAACTCTTAGGTGTGCAGGTTTCATCACGATGCTGTCCTTCACCGTTAAAGCAAGTGATAATTCATTATGACTTACCCACATAACTTAGAAAAGTCAGAAGTGTGTGTGGGGTTTGAACCCGCGACCGCCGAGATTCTCGAGCGTGGGCCTAAACCTCGAGGCTATCACTGCTGGGAATAGCAGATTCAAAACATTTTATTTGAATACTTAGCGTAATTATACGAGTAGAGTTTCAGTCAGCGATGATTTTGCTAATTCATACTGTATATATGTACATACATAATAATTATTGTAGGTGAATGTAAAGTTGCACAGGTTGCTAAACGTTTCAGACTGCTTTTCAGACCATCACATGGTCCCTTTCCATGAGATGTAGCATGAAAATTACTTCGTGCAATTATATTTAAAGAACAAGTGCTAGTTCCTACAATGAAATTGTAAATATTTGAAAATAAACAATACATGTATTTTTTTTTTTTCAAAATCAATTTCGATTCATGCAGTCCATGTGTATATTTATGTATAGAACCTCATATCCGGCACTGTTTTATTTTATTGTGTATACTGGCTCACTTTAGTGAGCTCTGGATAGTGCGCACCGTACGTATTACACCTCTATGATGGTACTTTATTTGTTGTAACTTCTAAAGTAATGGTGATCCCATTCTACAAGTTTTGGTGAATAATGTATAATCGTGACGCTTTAATTTAAAGTTAAAATATAAAAAATTAAAAGGGTCGAAGTTTGTCAAAATCTTATATGAAATGTTGACTTCCGGTTTTCTATACTAAAAAAAAATAAAAAAATTTTTTTTTCCTAAAAACTTTGAAAGAGCATCCTTTTTACTATCTGAAACAATTCCATTTAATTTTTTTTATAAATTTCTTGATACCAACCGCAACGTCCAAAAATGACTTGTCTCAAATTTTGTCAAATCTTCAGAAGCCCATAACTGGGCAAATAAGCATCACACGAGAATAAAAATGTGTATGCATGTTTACATCTATTAACACTTTAACTGACCGCAATATAAACAAAATTGAAGACCTCACTTTTTTTTTCATGTCCGCTTCACGTGAAATGCCCCTAATATATCAATAAAATATTGAGATATAGAAGAAACATTTTATTTATAAAATTTCCATCCATCATAAATTTAATATTATTTATCTTTAGTAATATAGGCATGAAAAAAAGTTATTTATCAAAACGGTTATAGCATAAATACGCATATTTGAAGGTTGGTATCACTGTGCTTACATTTGAAAACTTATTTTCCATGTAACTACCATGTAAGACGGAATTAAAAAGGTGCGGGTCGTCTTTACTTTCTACATCTTTTCCTTAAAGCTCTAAGGGCTACAACGTATTTTTGGTAACACAATATAAGGTCATACTTTTAATATAAATGCAGCAACATTGTACGCCAACCAACACAAGATTTATAAGTTTAAGCCGGCATGATGGACTAAAACCCAAGCTTGCTCAAACATACGTGAAATAAAGCGTATAAAATAGACGGGGCTGATTTCATTATAAATAAATTGTTATTTTATTATCAAGAACTATTATTATCTTATAGTGTAGGTGTGGATGGACAGCAGTGATTCCTATTATTCGATAAGCGGTTTGCTCTTACGCTTCTGATTTGTGCTATAAAAAGAAAGCACCACGGTGGGCGTCAGTGTTGATGTTTGCAACCTTAAGCATTTTTTCTTCATCTCTGTTTTTATGAAATACTATATATTTTCTAAAAAAAACAATTATTAGATTAATAAATATGTAATTATTTTATTACAATTAGGAATGTAGTACCAACATCATTTATTTTATAAACGTTGATCGTAACAAAGTATTTATTTTGAGAAATATAATTATTTTCCTAAGATTTTTACATTTAAATGTCAAAATTGAAATTTGAAATAAAATTTTATGATTACCTAAAAAAAAGCTCATGAATTCTCAAATAAGTTATAGTACCTGGATGACCGAGCTTTGCTCGGATTTTTTTATTTATTAAATTGTGTTTTTTGGAAATTATATTTAAGTACGAATTACTAATAAAATGATGAAATATGAATAATGTTACTCAACAACGCCATCTGCTGTTGTGTCGTTAAAGCAATTAGTTGCTCACAAAAAATAGTATTATTATTCGCCAATAGATGTCATACTCAAACGCCTCCTTTTTGTTATTTTTCTTCCAAATGACATTTTCTAAAAATGATTCCTAGCTAGATCGATTTATCGCCCCCGAAACCCCCTATATACTAAATTTTATGAAAATCGTTGGAGCCGAATCCGAGATTCCAATTATAGGTATATATATAATTATAAGATTAACGTATAATTTGGAATAATCGCTTGAAGATTTAATTAAGTGAATTATAAGTTAAGACAAAAATATTCCCGTCCATTATTTTAAGATCTAGGAGATAGAAAAAGTGTTAGTGACTGTGGTTGCTGATTAAATTCCCATATCTTAACATGATTTACAGACTTTTCTCGAACCACAATGTCGTTCGTAAAATATGCACTTAAATTTTTTTTTTAACTAAATAATTATGGCGTTAAAACTTGATTTCTCGTACGATGAAATACTCGAAAGTACAAAACATAACAAATACTTAACATATTGGAAGGAAGTTTCGTCTAAAACTAATTTTAAATCTTGCAAAGGTTTTTTTTTATCAAACGAAATACCAAACACAAAAACACATAACACAGAAAAACACATTAACAAAACCCAGAACACTGCTTACAAAAACAACTATATATTATCGAAAAAAAATATTATCAAAAATAATAACACAACACAAATAAAAAGCTGAAAAAGAGTTAAGTTAGAGTTAAGAGTTAAAATAATGTCCATTAAAATCTCACCTTTAATGGAGTAATTCTTAAAGCTTTTATTGACTTCTAAGCAACAACCGTAGGGTTGTTGCTAAAAAAACAAACGAGAATCGCGCCACGCAACAAAACGCGAGAGCAAATGCGAATGCTGCATAGATCCCGTGAAGTATTCGCGCTGACGACTAGCGACCCACTGGCTGACACGACCGCAAAATGTATATATATCGACGGCCTTATCACACTCGGGATGCTCCTATCAATACTAGTGCGCAGGGTTGCCAGACGACATTTTCCCGATTATTGCAGAAGCTATGGAAATGTAGTCAGTTCTATCTATAAATATAAACTTGTATTGCAATTTCCTTAAACAATTACTTATTTTACCATGTGTAAATGGAAGGAAACATAGTATGCCGTGTATATATAGGTTTTCGACTCTATTGAAGCACTTATTAGTGACAAGTTTTAATATTTGCGGACTATTTTATAGTATGGTGTGTTAATTTTCAAATACTGAATTTCCTAGCGCGAGTTAATAAATGATGAAATAACTAATTTACGTAGGTTTGATAGTTGCTTTGAAGTTATAATTATTAATCCTAGGAAGAGAACCTGATTGTTTCCAGTGGGCATATGAATTCATGGTGTGAGATAAAATATTTCCAGGGAACCTCTTCAAACTTTCCTGGCAACCCTAACATCGACTGATGTAACACAGCTGCCCTGCGCTGCTGTTAACTGCTTACACATGACGTCATAGCCACGAGATCGACCTGTGAGCGCCGCCTGCCGGCGATATGGCGAACTAATATTTATTTTATAATGCGATTCTTGTGTTTTGCGCCCGTGTATTACGTTTTTATTTGCAAAGAAGATTAGCTTTGTAATGTTATAATGAGTGAGATGACTTTTATTTACACTATGTCTAAACAAATTATGCACTTTATTACCTTTTGACTGGCATCTGTCGGTAAAGATAATTTATTTATCTCACTATATTCATTTAGTCTGTAGTACATTCGCTAGCTAGTAACATAGCTTAATATTGAAAATTTATTTTACTTCAGAATTTCCTGCAACTAAAATTCGTGAACGAGCAGGAAGACAGATGGAAAATAAGTTTTATGTTCCCAACGAAAAATTGAAGTGACATTGAAGTGGACACCCTTTCCCCAATCCGTCGTACCTATATTTCACGACGACGAAGACGATCTTTAGCACGTATTCTAAATTCTAACAAATCTGTGGGTCTGTCTACCTAAACTACGATTTACTCGTAATTTGAGGTTTTTACCACTCAATAAAGTGACCTTTAAAAAAAATTGGTACACCAATTTATTTCACCTAATTTCTTCGCCGGCAACGGTTTTGGATATACCCACTGTCGAAAGAAAGAAAGACCAATACGCGTACAGAACATTGTATAGAAATTAACAAACTAAAAATTAGGTGGTCTGTTAGCCTATTTGCCCACGTCTACAGTGCTGTATTACAATATACTCGTACATATCTTTCCGAGGCTGCACGAATTGTTTACATATTTATGTAGGTCGAATTGACAACGAAGTGTGTCAAAATATCAATAAGTTGCAGCCGATATTTCCTACACCGATAGCCTGTGTTATCGGTCGTAGGGCGAGGGGCGCGCACGTGACCCAACACCGCGGCCAACCACGTAGAAATATATGCACGTTCCGTAGATATTGGATCAGGGTCTTATTGTGTGCCTATTATACTGTGTCATCATTGCTGTTCGGTACTGGCTACGGATAACCTCTATGGTGGAAAGAAAGGGAGAGGGCGGGGGGTTGTATTATCGCAACACAATCGTATTTAGATATTGATAGTTGGTTATTCTCAAGGTCTTTTCCGTCGCCGTTAATGTAAGCGATGGTCAACGTTACTTGGCAAAGGAAATGGCCTGAACTTGGGACTTCAGAGCATCTATAATTTCGCTGTATAATTTCTGCTTAATCATTCTACGGACGAAATTTCAGACCATACTATTATTGGTATTACATACAATTAATATTGTATGTATGCTGTATGTAGGGATCAAAATCGCATTTTACCTAGCACAGAAACCTAGCACTTTATTCGCCATTCCAAACAAATACTTAAATAAGTTCAACATAATGTCTTCTTGATTAAAAGGTTAACCATCTTACTTATATACGTTTATTATGTCTATCTTAAAGGAAAATATTTATGTCTCGGTGTCATGCATTCACCATCTAATCAACTGATGTTCCACCTAACGTTTTCTTCAAGTACCGCCATATGTAAACATTTCAAATTCCGAGAACTATCTCACAAACATCTATGCGCATACCTATTCATCTATAGTTTCCTCAATATACTGTCAGATTATATAGATTTCCTTGTTTAAAGAGTTTGATTACATAAGCTCTGTCTGATTGTTCCCTATATCTTGATTTCTGGTTAAGACTTTTATAATGTTTACATCATTCGTAGTTTTATTTATTTGACGAAGTAAAATTATTTGAAGGTGTAAGCATCTTCTAAAATTAAGAGGGATATTGCAGCACGATGCTCCGACGACTTGAAAAAAGGTGGCGGGTAGTGTATGGATAAGGGCTGCTCAAGACCGGGATGTTTGGCGCCTACTTGGGGAGGCCTTCGTTTAGCAGTGGACGGCGATAGGCTGAGAATAATATATATTGTCTTAGTCTAACCCGCTGGTATAGCGTGCTTTAGCTAACCTTTACTTACATAAAAAAATCGTTGTATCGAACTGTCAGTTACGCAATTTTCCTACAGAGTTTTCCTTCCCTGTTTTATTTTGTGTTTGTTGTACTTTCTAGGACACAGATAATTTAACTATGTTTGAGATGTCTGGTATGATAGGGTCAACACTCCCGTTATCACCTTAAATAAATTTGTTATTCATAATTATTAACGTTACAACGTCGCAATGACAAATCAAATCTGTAGGTTCTTCAACTACAGTTCAAATAAACACTGAATGAGTAGGCAGAGGTGTGTCCTATAGACAGTTTGGTGAGAATTTTCTCATTGAAAACTCCAACAACACTGACCGACCCGTCCTGTACTATACTCATGCTTAAACAATAGGACCAACAAGGTAGAACAAACTGAAGCTTTGCCGACTGAATATTGAATAGTAATACTACATTCAAAGAAAGATTACAAGCTTGTGAATCACAGTCGTTTCACACCAAACATTTCAAAATTTCTATATCATCTTCATATATTAAGTTGTAATGTTCCATTGAAATATAAACGCAGACCCCCGCAATAAAGCGAGGATTGTGCGTAAACACTGATAATACGAGAAGAGATAGCAGCGGCTCGTGTGGGTAATATTTGTGTCTACATTATTGTTAAACGGTGAGAGATTTGCCAGGTGTGTGCCTCTGTTACTATTCAGATATGAAGTAATTAGCGAAGAGTCCAACGTATATTTTCTAATATTGTTTTTATCGTGTCATACTAGTGCTGGATTGAAAGATTTCGTTCGTAGATTAACAATCCAAAAAAATTGCGGAATTTATCGCTATATCGATTTTAATTTTCCGACGTATTGAAATACCAAGTTGAGTTTTCTTGATACGCATTTCGGAAATACCTGTAATTTTGAGTACACTTCTATTTTCATTTGTATATTCGTAGTCATTTTATAAAATACCTTAAAACTTTGCCTACAACACGTACGGTACAAACTAATTACTCTGCAAACTGAATCTGAAACTTTCCTGGGAATGCACGTCGTAAATGAAGATGCACTTTTATTGACCCAGATTATGGAGACTCGCAACGTTGCGCTTTATTGTGTTTACTAAATAACATGTGTACTCATGGTATAATACGTTCTATAAAAATTATCATTGTTTAATTAATTTTGTTATAAACTTTATTACGCTCTTTGGATTTATAATAAGCGTGGTTGAAGAAGGTTATCACTCTTGAGTTAGAAGTAGTAAGACTTGCCGGTTTATGGATCAATGACATACGATTTCATACACTCATGTATTGATAATTCTCTTCAAATATGTAAGAACATATCGAGAAGAACTACAAGTCCTGATTGGTCTCTTCAAGAACAAAATTCTGAAGAGGAATAATTGCATTTTAAATAGAGGCGACCTAAAGGAATGTGGGAGGTCATTGGGCGGCTTGAGAGAGCGGTATGCGGTCACTTAAATAAATTTTCTTCAGAACGGTAGTATGCTTATGGATGTATAAGATACTCTATACTCCAACTTTTATGACTACACGTATGTTCACTGGGTAGCTATGGTGAACAATGTGTGGACGCCTTTGGGCTTTTGCCCTAGATACCACGTCTCACGCTGAACCTACGTGATATAGAATACTAAAAGCATAGGTAATATTTGCCAAATGATACAAAAAAACAAGCCGATGTTGAGTTTTGTGTGGGCGTTTCCGACAGAGATTCAATGGTCCATTATTGCTGTCTGCAGATAGATCTGGATAGATGATTAAATTAGGCCGTAAATCAGGATGGCAACTTAAGTAAACTATGCCCGAGCGTCGCGTTTAAAGGCTAACGTACCCCGGCAGGAGTCAGTCGAGTGATACCAAAGTATACGTATTATACTAAAGTATACGTGTACGAGAGTAGTAAAAATAGAAGCCTGGAGGTCAAATAGTATCACGAAGTACGAATACCCGGGACGTGTAGTGCTATCTGCAGGGGTCACTGGTGCCCCTATCGGGAGTCCTCGCTCGGCACCAAAATTATCTCCTGAGATAGTGAGGGTCGGGCCACAATGACCGATTATGTAACTTTTTGTACTATAATTACTGTATGACTCGCGGTACAAGTATGTGCCGTGCGATCTAGAGGTCCTGGGTTCGATTCCCGGGTCGGGCAAAGTGTTATTGGGTTTTTCCATTAGGAAATTCTCAATAACAGCACGGAGTCTGGAAATGTGCCCGAAAAACGGCAATAGGCTCGCCCCCTATTACGTGGGACTGATACATACCTGGCGAAATGTGGGTGCAGAAATGCACCTCTGCCTACCCCTTCGGGGAATACAGGCGTGAGTTTATGTATGTATGTGTAATTACTGTATACTAAGAATTGTATATTCCTGTAAGATAGTTCAAATGGAAAATTGATGTATACTTATAAAATAGGTATTGTATTGTCATGGCAGCATTTTTAAATTATTGTATTTGTAGACTGATAGCTCAGTCTGATGTAGTATTTAGAACGAACACATTTTTTTCAAATTGCGCCAGTAAAAGGATTTAGTATCTGCTCAATTTATCGGTAAAGGAAAACATCGCGAAGAAACAGCATGCCTGAGTTTTATAAAAAAATAAATAAACTTCTTAAATAAATAAATTAATTGACAATATGTATTAAAGCTGTTAATTAGGTACTTCAGAGTTTCTACCAATTTAATTGATTAGAACAAAAATATAACGTCTTTAAAAACAATTAAAATGTGTCGACACTGTAACATAGCGACATTCTTGAATTTAATTGTTTATCAATTGACGAAACTCACTCTTTAATATGTTGCGAATAATCGGGCTCGAAGAACAATAAAGGAATGCATGACTTTTGACATCTCTTTCAAAAACTACCAGGATTTTTCAAATTATTTCTCCTCTGGGTAAAACAGGCTATGTACGGGTAAAACCGCTGAATTTCGTTGGTAATTGGGCTCACGACAATAAGTCATTAATATACATTTTTTTAAGGTTATGTTAATACCTCTGATAGACTTGACATGTATTGCTTTGTCTTTATTTTCATATATCTATCAAAAAATAATACAATAAACGGTGAAACGGGTTCAACTATCTAATGCTAATTAGGCGTTATTAAGAATTAATTCAACATTTGCACAAAAAAGTATGTCAAATACTTTCATATCTATTGGGTTGAGTTCAATAACCATTTGCCATCCTTCTGGTAGCTTCATGAATTTATTAACATAAAAAAAAACAAAGTGCAATTTTAGGTTATCTCTATTAGTGTAATTCTTACCATGTAAGAAGTCTCGTAAGCCTCGAAATAAATGGTAATTCGATGGAGCCTTCGCTGTATGGAGCATGCTCAGGGCTGGGCAAAATACATGCTTTGCTTTAATTGAAATACAAATTACAAAATACTGTATCGCAAGTAATTAAAATACGAAATACAAAATACATTTAAGTAAGGTATTTGAAATACAAAATACAAAATACAGTATTTTAGCTATTTGTAATTGAAATACAAAATACAAATTACAAAATACAAAATAATGCGTATTTATTTGTTTTAGAATAGATTTTTTTTTGAAGGCGGTTTCTGTTTTGTTATTGCAGGTCCTGATGAGCACAAACTTAATACTAAATGAAGGCTAAATGTATTTTAATAAATGTATTTTGAAGCCTCGAGTATTTGAAATACTAATTACAAAATACTTCGGCTTAACGTATTTGAAATACAAATTACAAATTACATTTTAAGAAAGTAATTAAAATACAAATACAAAATACGTATTTGTATTTCAATTACAAGTAATTCAAATACTGCCCAACCCTGAGCATGCTACATCACTTCCCAACCAAGCTCCAGTAGTTAGTACGTGTCGTTTGCATGTTTTTTTGACATATTTTTAGCAACACAACACTGTAAGGAATTGCATACATACATACATAGATAACCTCACGCCTATATTCCCCAAACGGGTGGGCAAAAGTGTATACCTGCAGTCTGCACCTATATTTCGACAAGTATGCATCAGTCCCACGTAATAGGGGGCGAGACATTTTTCGGGTACATTGCCAGACTCCGTGCTCCTATTGAGAATTTCCTAATGGAAAAACTCAATATTATTGTCCCAATCGGGAATGGAACCCGCGGCCCCTCGTTTCGCAAGCTGGTAGTAAACCAACTGCGCCACGGAGTTATCAAGTAAGGAATAAATGAATTCGAAGGCTTAACGCTATTCGTGCTAAATAATGTAATAAAAGAGTATATGTACCTATTACAGTTTTTTCACACTACTACCGAGTTGTAACCATACACATACAATATAAAACTACTGCCCACTATCGATTCAGTAGCGGACACTAGCCAATGGAGCGCCGAGGGTTTAACCGGGGATGGGTGCTTACGTCACGCATGTAAATTTCATCTAGATACCATTTGATTCTGAAATATTTTGCATATATATGTGTATATTTATGTATGTACCTATGTATTTATTTATATATGAATGTGTATGTATGTATGTATGTATTTATGCGTGTATATATATGTATATTATTGATATGTATTTCTGAAGACAGCTGCCACAACTACAACTTTTCATTCCAGTGGGTTGTCTGGAAGAAATCGCAGCTAACGATAAGACCGCCTGTTGTAACTATATATCTTTTAAGTTGTATGTTATTTATGTTATTTTTCCTTGCATAGTGTACAATAAAGTATATTAAATAAATAAATAAATATTTTTGAAGGAATACAGTGTAGTCTAATTAACGGCCCTGTTGTTTCAGTTGCATAAGTGTGCGACGTGAAATGGAGAACTACTGAATTCACTATCTGGTTTGAGTAAAATTGTTGTTGCATTTGGAAACTATAATTATTATTTTATTTTATTTTTAACGAGAGGAAAGCGCCTTAAGCTTCCCTTTCGGTACCTCGGGGGAGGGCGGAAGGGGTATGTCGGGGTCTCTAGCCTTCCAACTCGTCGCACGGAACAATTGTCCGTTTACCTGACTTGGGTCCCTAACCAAAATCAGCCAGCATACCGACTAAAACCTCTCGGTGGCCGTCGCGCGCATTTGAGGCGGTCTACGGCATCGCAGGGCGGGAACCCTGCATTACTTTCCGCTGCCGCCCGGCGCTTCGTCCAGTCATGGACTCCTCGAAATTGGGAGAGCTGGAGATGCCCTCCACTCACCCTAGGAAAGCAGTCTAAAAATGTGTACGAATAGCAGACTCGCGGCCTGTCTCACCCTTTCCTAACTCTTCTACAGGCATAACACAGAATAGAATAGAGTATTGTCATTATGATTGTCCTCTTTTGTTTTTTCTTATCCAGTAACCATAAATACATCTTAATTTCTTTAATCCGACGTAACATGAAAAAAAATTAACCAGGGTCACATAGCAACTATGCCAATGATTTAATAATACATTGCCAGGTCGCCCAACAACACTACAATGTAATATGGATGGTCAGATATAATTATGTTCAGATAAGTGTTATCTGAACCAGTAATAAAAGTATCGAGCATGTATGTACATCTAATCGTTTTTTTTTTCAATTACATGAAGGCACGACTCTTTTTTTTTCTTGTAATATACATTCTACTGCTGGCCTCCGCTACAACTCATAGGGTTAGGCCTTAGTCCACTACGTTAATCTAGTGCAGCTTAGATAGGAAACTCCTTGGGGAACCTTAACTTACACTGCTATCCTCATGTTGATTTCTTTCACCGTTAAATCGATTCATTCTAATCACATAAAGTCAGAGTTGTCGGGAATGAAGCCCGAGTTCGAGATTTTGTTTTGTCTCCGCACGCCTCATGCTCAGAAGCCATAACGAATTTATTAACACCACGTGGATCGAAATACACGACGTATTGTTATTTTGTTGCCGTATTGTCTACGGTTTCCCGGCATTTGTGCGCTATATATCTGGCTGTAACTGGCAACAAATTTTATATGCGAATCGTTGGCAAAAATAAACAAAACTATTATTATCGTGTTTCTAAATATATTGTTACTACCCCTGCGATAGGTGGTCTTAACTAACTTTTAACAACGCTTCAATTTATAATGCCCGATTGCAAATTAGTATAATGCCCTTAGTTTCTTTTTATTGCACATATTTGACAAATAACAATTTCTAGTACCTATATTCATATTAGTAAATTCATACAACACTTACTAACACTACTGACTCATCCTACAAAGCATTAATTCTAATACACGATTGACAATTTACAGCGTTAGAAATAAAATGAATGTTTGTGTGATTCACAAATCATTGATTGGGTGGTGTTGGAGCCAAAAGACACACAGATACCAACATTTATAAGTAGAATGGAGAGTATGTGAAAGACTGACTAATTTACCTCACGGTAACGTTGCTAAACGGTCCCCACAAATAAAATACCCAGTTTAACGTTTACACTGCTATTGTCATCATTAGATTTACTTAAAGTTTTTTATAGACCACACATCGTGCCCAACATCTTTCGCCATTTTATCTTCCTCTTCCCGTATAAACAATTCTGATTGGGTGATGTTTAAATTAATTAATAAATGATTATAACACAATCACGGTACTTATATAAACGCACAGCTAAAAAAACGCAACTTTGTAATTAATATTAGTACTCACATTCACATCACAACTGAAGTTAAATAAAATAATTGTCAATATTCTTTATCAACTTTTTTACAACACACTGAAATGTCACACAGCAAAATGAGCGGGAAAATAATGGATATTAGGTACTGTCACTCGTAGAACATGACTATTAAAGAGTTCATGGTCATATTGAAGTGTTAAAAAGCGTGTATTGCAATTAAATTTAAACAAATAACAACGAATTTGTACTGCGACTTGATTTGCAATACATAAGAATATTGTTTGTATTTTGTATTTATATACTTTCTATACAACCATACCATAGATATATAATCATTTAGTAAAACACTAATGTTAAACCTTCAAAGATTTGAAAAGGGTCGAAAGATTAGAAGCGGCTTAAATTCAGTGAAGTCCTACGATTTTTACAAAATTTTAGTCAGTAATAAAATCTGGATACTAAAAATAACAATACAATAACTTTGTTTTTAAATATTGCCCGAAAAGTCTCATTTGATTTCGACCTCTTCGGTGTGTCATGATCGGTAGAGTTAGCCGGCCAAGTAGCTGTTGTTGGGGTGAAAAGGTTCTCGAGTGAAGGCCACGTGTCGGTAAGCGCAGTCTTTGGACGCTTGCCAAGTTGGTCAGACGACCTTGTGAAGGTTACAGGAATCCACTGAATTTTGTAATCGACGTAAAAAAATAACTTTAATATTTTTATATGCATCGGATTTAGGGGTCAAAATCCCTCCAGTATTTTTTAAAGCAATCTATAGTGAACTGTAGTTTATCTTATATCTTTTAACGCACATTTTTATTTATTCATATATTTATTAGCTCTATGGCCCAATATAATAAAATTATCCTATATCCTTTTCCAAATTCCTTTGGGTCTTCATGCTAAAAATAATTCAAATCGGTGCGGCGGTTTAGGCGTGAAGCAGACAGAGTTACTTTCGCATTTGTAATATTTGTAGGGACGTATTTACGTGAAATTTGGTTTATATTACAGTTAATTTAAAGTACATTTTGAGTTCAACTTTTTAAATTTTATTTCCTTTATAATTCTACTGAGCAAAGCTCGGACTTCCAGGTAGTTTCATAAAAATAATTCTTTAATTTAGTATACGAGTATAAAACCATTCGCGTTGGCCCAATTTAGTAAATTAAACGCCAAACTCAATCTGTCATGAAAGAATAATATAAAAAACCCAAGGATCAGAGTTTAAGTGTTAAATATATACAAAATACCTATGTATCTTTATTATTTTAAGTGTAACGTTAAATTACATAAAACATTTGTGGTAGCTTATTTCATGCCAATATCTATCTTAAATATTAATAAATATAAAATATCAAATCATTGTAATAAAATCTGTGAGTTGTCTGCTCACAAACAATCAGCAAAAAAAATATAATTTTACATACAAAGGAATGTACATATGTCATAAGAGTACACACAATCACGCCTGTATACACGAAGATATAGGTAGCGGTGCATTTCTGCACCCATGTTTAGCCAATTTTACAAGTCCCACGTAATAGGGAGTGAACCTATTGCCGTTTATCGGACACATTACCAGACAATGCTTCAACTGAGTAACTCCTCATAGTAACACCTATCACGATCACACGACCTGGGTATCGAACCCAGGACCTCTAGATCCTACAAAACACACTTGTGCAGTGAAACCATGAGGCATTCTAATAAATTATTTCTTGAGTATTTATTTTTGGCAGTTTTACCTACTTACTACCTATAATTACCTATCACAACAAACAGTTAAAATTATGGATTAATAAATTATGGTTACAGTCATCTAAATTATAATTAATTAAGAGAATACTTCTAAAGGTATAATGTAGAAAATACACATTTAGAAATGTCACAACGAAATTGTCATGATTACAGCACTACAGTACATCTTTTCCACTCTAGAGATAAAGGACAAGGAAGATAAGATCTAGGACATTTTTTTATGAATTAACAAAACACCAAATGAGATTTAAATCAAGTATTTATTTCTATCTTTAAGATTCAAATAAAATAAGGCATGAAAAACACTTGTCTATTATCCAGTCTTTTGTATTTTTTCTAACAAAATTTCTAGCCTACCAGACATCATGGGTTGTCCTTTCTTATTCTTCTTGCTCAACATCTTGAATTTTTGCTGCTTTTTCTTTTTATATTCCAGCAATTTCTGGTTCCTCTCTTCTTTGGCCTTGTCCATATCTTGTTTCTTCTTTAGTTTCTCTTGTTTTACCCTGTTGAAATGCTCTTTAGCTCTGAGGAAAGGGTCTTTTTTGGGTTGTTCAAGAAATTGTTCCATTAAATCTGGATGCCTTACAAATCTGCCCAACATATTGTTAGAATCTGTTGTATCCTCATCAAAAGACTTGACTTTATATGAGCCAAGTACTCCATCTTTTGATTCATTTTTAGTTTCCTTGTAATAGTCACGCAACAACCTTTTCTTACGGCTCTCTTCCCATTGATCCAATCGGTACTTTTTGCTGTACTTCTTTAAACGGTAGGCCTTCTTATCAAAAGGTTTCTTTTCGGACACATCACAATTCTCATCAAACTTAGCCTGTCTCTTGCTAACTGCCATATTGTCATTGTTTTTTGTTTGCTTCTTGTCGAATGAATTTTTCTTTTCCATATTAACTTCAGACCTGACAAAGAAATGACAAAGCGTGTTTCATAATACAAATTAAAACAAAATCAAACAACATGTCCTATAATGGCTACATACTTTAAAAAATATTGTTTACATAGACAATTTATAATTTAACATGCAGATAATAAACATACATAAACAAAAAACACGCTTTTTCATTTCATTGCTTTAAAATATACAATATTAAATAAATAATGCTGGAACCCATATTATACAGACATATTATAACACAAATATTATTCATAAAAATGATTATTTCAAATTGAGTGCATTCCCAGGTAGTATAATATCAACTTCAGATATGAATATTGGAAATGTTTAGAATTAGGTTTGTTAACAGATTCAAGAACAATAAAATAATATTTTTGTTTTTAAATTTCACTATATTTTTCAGTTTATATAACATAATAATTCAAAGCATTGTTTTGCATAAAATCAATTATTCAAGAGCCTATCCTTTTCAATTTTTCCATCTGTGTATAGGTACAGCCAATTTGTTATCAAGGTTACTACTGTGGCAATATGAGTCTTTTAAGCCAACCACTTCAATAGAAAATTTATTACATGTTTAGAGATATGCCAAATGTACCGAATGTTTGAAATATAATTAAATTGATTAAAATATTTTATGGCATAAAACATTATAATATGTAATGTTTCGTGGTTTGAAAATTTGTAATATTTTTTATATTGACTGTTAAAAAGTACCAACATATCCAAAATAATGTTGTGAAGTATTACATGTTTAGAATTTAGAATATGGATAGTAGTAGTTATTTTGTATTTCAGACACTCCATAATTACGAAATTGTCATCAAGATGTAGAAACATTCTAGAATATCTAAAAGATGGATGAAATACACCAATGCTGACAGAGTTCAGACCAATCTATTTTAGAGATAAATTTATTCAATGTCACAGCCAAGGTTGTTAATCTGCTGTAATAGAGTAGAATTTCACCTCACTATAGCCTCACAAATACGTGTTTATTTCCTAGTCGACGACAATATATTGCTACAGTGGCCTAACTTGATTGTACTACGTTTTACGACGTCGCAGATGAAAATACTAATGATTTGTACGTTGCGATAAGTACGTGTCCGAGAACTCACTTGAGCAAACAAGACAACATATGCCAACATACTTTTGTTGCTAAATCAGACATTTTGTGCTCGCAAATGACCAAACCAACCCAATGACCACGGCGTAAAGGTTATACAAGCGTAGTATCGGAACGTTATTTCGCAAGGAAAATAACATCAAAATACATTGTTTATCATGCAAATAAGGCAGTTAAATATATATAGAATATATAAATCATGATGAAATCACTTACCAAATTCAGCCACCCACTGGGTAGGCTTTGAATTATCGGCGGAATCTTGATTGTTTAGTTGCACTTGGCACAAAAAAACTTAACCACGATTATCGATTTTATTTCACGGTTATTAGCGTTATAAACTTTACCGACCATGCCCTAATGTGATATTTTCGAAAATTTTCACAGGAAACGAATGCGATGTTTCGCAAAATGTCACGAAAAGGAGAGAGAAAAGGAAGGAATCGACCGAAGTGCGGTTGTGCGAACGCTACGCCATCTGCGTCAAACTTTATCTGGGTATTGATCTGCAACCGTGAAACGGAGCATGCGTCTGGGGAGTTTCAGTGATTATTTTTATTTACAGCTAAAAACATAAATGTTACTTTAGTATTAATATCATAAACATATTCTCATTTTGCTTTTCAGCTTAAAAAATATATTTTTAAAGTTAGTTGTGCTGGACATATAATTGTATATTTTGCATGTAAAGGAACGTCACATCCAGATTTACGATAAAGACATCAACATTCTCGAATGTGGAAAATTATAGGAAACTTCAATGGAAAATATGTAACGTGGACTATTGTATCACATCATGTCGACTTACTCTACAAATAATCTTATAGTAGGTACCTACCTTTTAACAAGGCAAAAAAAGAGCTAATTCAATATCTTATGTGCTGCTTATGCAAACGTTAAAAAAATTAAATTGATATTCGTTTGCCTAAATTTCCCCGCGGCACAAGTTCAGTATGCCGTATAATATACGAATTATATGTGTTATTGGCTATTTTCCATTAGGGAATTCTTAGCATTCCATGGTACTTAAAACAAAACTAGCGGGTTGTGGGTGTAGAAAATTTACCTCTGAATATGTAAAAAAAAAATGTTTTCAATAATCACACTACATTGTTCTAAGTCTACAAAAAGCTTACAAAGAAGCTTACAAGAAGATTTTTTGCTTTACCTCTTTATAATTTGTTCGAATTTAATCTGAAAAACTATACATACTTCAAACAAACATTGCCATTTTTGGAACAGCGTGTGATATTGCTATGTACGTATTGTCAGGCGCTTGTTTTCATGATGTAACCATGCTAAGTTCCTACTTAGCATAGTCAACAGGACTTACAAATATCGCTTATATGTAAGAACCCCTAGTTAAAGATTATTATTTAGATACTGACACAAAGTTTTCTCATTTGAAAATTTGGAATCGATGGTAGCAATGACAAAATGTATCAGATATACTTAATATTAGTCTGAGGAAAGTACCTACTTCTAGTTATTCTAATCATTATTTATTCAAAATTCTTTAATTAAACACAGTCCATATATGTAGCTATGTCCAAAAACACGAAATTTCGTTTATAAAGAGTCTTGTCTTTTAAGGTTAATGTCCATTACGCCAGCTAACTCTATTGTAGGTTCCTTAGATTATTTTTCATTTACTTATACCTAGCACGTAACTAATAAAATTTTACATTAAAATTTAAATTTTATATTTTTTATTAACTATAGTCTACATATATATAGGTTCTCATATATTTTAATAATAATAATAATTAAATTTGCATTTAATTATTTATTCATTGTACAGATCAATACGTGTAAGATTATCCTACGGTCTCTGCACTAATACTTGTATCGCAGAGACAGTAAAATACAGCAGATAAATTGCATACAGATTCGTTTCCGACACTTAATCGCAAAAATACACAATGGAATGAAATTGAAAGTGAATTAGTAAACTTTACTTATTTTAAAGATTTTTAGTTACTAAAAAATAATTACCGATTGATTTTTTATGGAACTATTCGCTATTTCTTGGTATTATATCCAATCCTTCAGCCCAAAGAAGTCCACTGCTGAACATAGGCCTACCCCGATGACTTCAATAGTGACCAGGTCATCGGATCATCTTGTTGGTGAACGTCCTACGCTGCGCTTCCCGCTACGTGGCCTCCATCCGAGAACTTTGTGGCCCCATCGGCCATCAGTTCTCCGCGCTATGTGCCCCGCCCATTGCTACTTCAACTTGCCAATCCGCTGGGCTATGTCGATTACTTTAGTTCTCCTACGGATCTCCTCATTTCTGATTCGATCTCGTAGGGAAACCCCGAGCATAGTCCCAGCTAGGTGACTTTGAAATTCTTAATGAGGCCCATAGTGAGAGGCCACGTCTCGGTGCCGTATGTCATCACTGGTAACACACAACTATCGAAGACTTTCGATTTAAAGCACTGAGGTATTTTGGTATTACAGCGGCGTAAGCAATAGTCTAAGCTTGTTCGTAAACTGTATCCTTCTGACCACAAACACAATAACATTCAGGAAACCACATACCGACAATCAGATACAAGAATTAGCCTCATTTCTTCAACATAATTATAAGTTCACCCATAGTAGATCATAATTCCAGCTAGTTTGGATAAAATAGAAGAAATGGATCGTCACGTCGTGTGTAGTATAAATACTGTTGTTTTTACAGCCCCGTGGCTCGAGCATGTGAAACAAAGGCCCGCACCGAAAAAAATTTGTGTCTGGGTCAGACCAAACAGCCTTTCGTAGTTTCTGATACTCACGACACAAGACTTGTAACTAGGGTTCAGAACTATGTATGTGTGTGACTGTTCTTATTCTTTTAACAATTAATTCTTTATTAATTGTTATTATTAATAAAATATAACGAAATTAAAGTGAATTAACATTTTTGAAACTCCTGTTGTTGCTTTCTTATTTCTTCTGTTGCATTAAATACTCTAATTTATCTTGTTAAATGTAGCCCAGAGACTTTATATTCCTTTAGTATGCTGGAAGACCGCGATGAGAATTAGTCAGTCAGCTTGAAAGTGCTGTAAGTAGGACCGTGTCAACGTTCGATACTCGCTAATACCAGTATTGGATTACGGCTGTGTCCCTAGTACAGGCGAGTGCAGATTTCTTTGTGACATAATATTTTTACTTATAATAATTCATCATCAGCCCATATAAGTCCCACAGCTGGGCACGGGCCTCCTCTACAACTGAGAGGGTTTAGGCCTTAGTCCACCACGCTGGATTAGTGCGAGTTGGCGGACTACACACCTAAGAAATTCCTAAGAACTTTTCTTCACGATGTTTTCCTTCACCGTACGTGAAAATTCTTTGTTTTACTTATAATACTATTGAGTTAAATATTTAAACTAAGCACCGTTCGATCTAGAAGGTTCGATATCTTGATCTAGCAAAGCGTGGAGTCTGGATATGTGCTCGAAAAACGTCAACGGGCTTGGACTTGAAATCCACTTGATTGTAACCTCGGTACGAAAATGCACGACTGTCTACCTTATCGGCGACTCAATCGTGACTGTGTGTGTTTATTTAAATTCATTACAAACAAAGAAAATTTAAGTTTAAGCTTAAAAATAGATTTAAACTAACATAACGCCCAACCAATTGTTATTTGATTTGGATTTTTTTTATCCATTTGCTATATTCTATTTACAAATAAATTAAGGTCGTGTCGTTGAATTGGCTATCCTCCTGATTTTCCTTTATCATTAAATTTAGCGACAATTAATTACTAATGCACACCCACATCACTTTTAAACGTCAAAGTTGTGCCCTTCTGTCGATTCGATATTTTGACCTCTGTAATGCCATTTGGGCACAATCTTTGGTACTTTTTACATAGATTGCTTATACCTGTCCATTACTAATGACAAAATGACTCGGCTATGCTTGTCGTAATTATAGAATAATTATAGGTTGCACTATTTTAAAGGGAACATACGCGAATAAATAAATAAATAAATACACCCAACAGTCACATACATAGTTCTGGCCCCACACTAGGATACAAGTCCTGTGTCGTGGGTATCAGAAACTGAGAGAGACTTTTCGGCCTCACAAACACCCAGACCCGAAATAAATATTTGTGGATCACACAGACATTTGTCTTGGTGCGGGGATCGAACCCGCGGCCTCTCGTTTCGCAAGCTGGTGTCTAGCCAACTGCGCCACGGGGCTGTCGAATATAAAGTGAATTTCTTGTTTCGTTTAAGATGACGATAACTGGGATTATAGGCCTTACGCCACTGCTCCAATGGCCACATACGAGTACATACCGCTGACTCCTTTCTAAGATACACGTCTACGGGACGGTTTATATAAAACTCTGGACTTCAAGCCCCCAATTCCCATGTGGCGTTATCGTGGTTGTTAAAGGGTATGTCTCAGTTTCATCATCATCAACAGCACTGCTGGGCACGGGCCTCCTCTACAACTTAGCCCACCACGCTGGCCTAGTGCGGGTTGGTGGACTACACACCTAAGAAATTCCTAAGAACTTTTAGGTGTGCAGGTTTTATCACGATGTTTTCCTTCACCGTTAAAGCAAGTGATAATTCATTGTGAATACACACATAACTTCGAAAAGTCAGAGGTGTGTGGCTGGGGTTTGAACCTGCGGCCGCCGAAATTCTCGACCGCGCGCCTAAACCTCGAGGCCATCACTGCTTATCTCTCAGTTTCAAAGATACAAATTGCGTGTATGTGCGATTTATGATTCAAACTAGACTAGATAAAAAGAGGAAGCGAATTGAATATCTTAAAACCATAGGGGAAAAGCGAAGCTTTTATTGGGCGATCTGAGCTGTCGCGCATAATATACCTGTGTTTAATTTCGTTCGTTTATCTTCTTGTTTTAGCAAATAACAAAATATACATATATTAACCTAATGTAAAAAAAATATGTTAGTATAATACTTATACAATGGGCAATTCAACGACAACGACAAACGACACGACCTTCATTCATTTGTTCTTCAAATACAACAAAAGGATTGCAAAAGGAACAAAAACCAGATATTATTATTTGGGCGTCATAATCTACATTAATATATCAAAGCATTTGTTTGTTTGTATGCTATTTATTTAAGAATTTTTATTTTCGACTTTTCCATACTCCGTCTAAGTCTTCAACGCCCATAATACCGCCCAATTGGATACATTTCTTTGGAGAAATGTATTATCTTGGGGATCCTTGGGGATCTTGGAGGTTTATTCTATCCCAATCAAGTCAATTCCTAGATAACTTGTTTATAGTCCAGCTATTATTCTTATTGTTAGGTTTTTATCATCCTATTTCTTGTAGTTTTAATTGTTCGTAAACATAAAAATATGGTGAGCGATCATCACTGCCGTAATTACAGTAAGTATCGTATATTTGTCCAAACTTTTTTAATGGTTGGCAATAGCAGGAATTTATGATGTCATTATCATGTACCTAATATTTTTTAGGTTTTTGCCAATGTGCTTCACTTTCTTCTTAGCAGTGAACCTTGATCTACTTTTCCATCAGAATAAACTAGTTGTAATAGAATTAATTAAAGTGATATTAGAGCCTTTCTTCCTGATTAAACAGAAAAAATAGCGAATGTCCTAAATAATCCAATCAATCAGGGTCGGTACTTCCATAGAAGCCCAAAAGCCCGGTGTGTCTAACAATCTTTGAGTTTTAAATAATTTTTTAACAAAAGCAATTTGACATTAATTAATAAGATTATTCTGACCCCACAATAAAAAAATTATAAACAAGAAATCACACAAATTACGTGTAACGCTTTTGGGCTTCTATGGAAGTTCCGCCACTGCAATCAATATGGTATTGCGCAATTTTTTTACATCTACTCGTCATGTTTTTGGACACACACTAGCGTCCACGGGCGTAATTTGCACATATTTATTATGTCTATAATTTTTGAATCCTGACCTCACCTAACAGAAAAATATTATACGCTCGAACGACCTCAAATTTGAGGTCAACGTATTTCGTACGATCTTAACATTTCTGTCGTCGAACGTCCATGCAGAATTTACTCATTAGGAATAGTCACTAACTAATGTGGTGTACGGACGGTCGTCTGTGCTTCAGAAGCATGTCAATTTTATTGTACTACGTGTGTCCTGGTTCAGCCATTTGCAGGTCTTCATAAACGATTAGTGCTTGATGGAGACACGTTAAAGCTATAGTTTAAAATTTAGGTGAGTTATGTAAGATTAATTGTGACTGAAAATTCTTTAGTATGTTATCAAAGAGTATAGTTGAAATTATGAAAACGTTAAGGATAATTTATAATGGCCTTGAAAATATTGGTCAAAAATGTATTACAATCATTTTTGTTAAATATTTTTATTAGATTTTATATCAAATTGCAAATGAATTTTATTAATGAATATGTACATTATTTATCTGATTTATCAGTATACATACGTGCTAAGAATAAGTTATCTCTTATTTATTTAAATACTGGGTACATTCTTTTTCGTATATCATTGATTGCGACATTAAAATCAACCGTCATGCCTGAACATAAAAGATCGTCCCAAAAAAATAGAAAAAAACTATTGTCTATGTTTTATATATGTATCTATATATTAAAAAAATTGAGTATAGTGTATATTTTAGTAGGAGTTATGAGAAGTACCAAAATACACTTATGGTATTTTTTTTTTTAAACTGGCACGGCAAAGTGACTCCACTGTACCTGATGGTAAGCACAGTGGAGTCCAAAAAATTAATACCGACCAGCGAGTAACGATATGGTCACCCGCTGGTCGACACAATCATGCCGGCCTGCACAAATTTAACTGGACTGTATCCGAAATTAAAAGGTTTCATTCGCGTAGGCCCACGTAATGCGACCCTCCGGTCTCCTACATTTTTATTAAATCTTTATAAGTACCTATAGTTAATTTAATACAGAAATCTACTAATATTATACATTTATTAACAAATGATAGAAAAAAAATTGATGAATTCGGCAGAAAAATAATAATAATCTGCAGATAAACATATCATTTTTATTGTTCACGAATAATATTCTGGAAGAATAGCGTGTTAGCTATAAATAAATTTTAAGGATAAAAGATTGTATAAAAAACTTAGGGTAGGTATAGTGAAGTGTTATCGGCGTGGAATTAAGGGTTTGTGTATCAACTGTTCTGTGGGTTTGTGAGGCGTCTTACGTTCAAAGTGACCAGTTGAAACCAAATAAAAATGTTACCTCTTACTTTTTGTGAGGCTATCAGACTTTAGACTATATCTTTTTATTACCTAAACAAATATAGTCGACATTTATGAATCATATTCTTTTCTTTGCCTTTATTATTTTTCATACTGCCTCGTGGTCTCGCGGTACAAATATGTGCCGTGGGATCTAGAGGTCCTGGGTTCGATTCCCGGGTCGGAAAAAGTGTTATTAGGTTTTTCCATTAGGAAATTCTCAGTAACAGCACGGAGTCTGGAAATGTGCCCGTAAAACGGCAATAGGTCCGCCCCCTATTACGTGGGACTGATAAATACCTGGCGAAATGTGGGTGCAGAAATGCACCTCTGCCTACCCCTTCGGGGAATTCAGGCGTGAGTTTATGTATGTATGTATGTATTTTTCATAATTTTTTGTGACGTCGTGTCTTAGGACGTTCATTTCGTAAGGACATAAATATATACAAACTACACCTGTATCCTTGAAAGGGTAGACTGAGGTGAATCTTGCAGAAATTCACCTATTTTTCTCCAATATTGTTCTTTTATTTTTCTTCTCTTCTTTTGGTAAGCGGCGAGCCTTTTGCTGTTATTCCGTGCTATTGAGAATTTCGTTTTAATAAAACCCAGTACCACTTAGACATATGACACAGAACCCGGGACGTCTAGATCGCTCGGCACACAATTTAGTTTCGACAACATAAAGTTTTTACTCAATAATCTTAATTTTAAATAGTGTATCCTTCATCTCTGGTGTGTTCATCATCAGCTCATATACGTCCCACTGCTGGGCACAGGCCTCCCCTACAACTGAGAGGGTTTAGGGCTTAGTCTACCACGCTGGCCTAGTGCGGATTGGAGGACTACACACCTAAGAAGTTCCTAAGAATTTTTAGGTGTGCAGGTTTTATCACGATGTTTTCCTTCACCGTTAAAGTACCTACGTGATAATTCATTGTGAATACACACATAACTTCGAAAAGTCAGAGGCGTGTGCCTGGGGTTTGAACACGTGACCGTCGAGATTCTCGACACGTGTCTAAACCTCGAGGCCATCACGACTTCTTCTGGTGTGTACAGTGTATATAAGATAAAAATGCATTTCTTATTTTGTACCATGTATTGGTGTAACTCAGAAATTCGCATTTTACATAGAATTAATTATTAAAAATGTCTAACATTCACAATACTAAAGTTCTCGGAGACACAGTCTTTAAACATTTGAAACGCTTAATATTCCGTTGTTTATATTTGTTTATTTGTTGCCTCGTCGGGTACACATTAAAATGGCTGAATTTATTTATTAGCCTTGGGTTTAGGACAAATGTGACAGTGAATTCGCATAATATACTTGTTACAAACTGCTGGAACATTACAAATCCTTGTGCGAATCGGAAACACGTGTATGCTTTTAAAACGTGCACGATCTTACAATTACGACGTACGATTTTTTAAATTATCGCAATTCTATTCTATTCTATCGCAATTTTTTAGAAGATCCTTTTAAAATACATACATACTTGTATGACTGCCTCGTGGTCTCGCGGCACAAGTATGTGCCGTGCGATCTAGAGGTCCTGTGTTCGATTCCCAGTCGGGCAAAGTTTTATTGGGTTTTTCCACTAGGAAATTCTCAGTAGCAGCACGGAGTCTGGAATTGTGCCCAAAAAACGGCAATACCCTTGCCCCCTATTACGTGGGACTGATACATACCTGGCGAAATGTGGGTGCAGAAATGAACCTCTGCCTACCCCTTCGGGGAATACAGGTGTGAGGTTATGAATGTATGTATGTTTGTAAAACCCAAATAATGTTTTACCGACCACGGAGTTGAACTAGAGACCTTTCGGTTTCACGCTGCACTTTAATACAGCGAGATAGTCAATAATAAAAAAATTACAGTCATATAATTAAAATAATATTCAGTTAAATTCAAGGTGATTGGTCTTATGACTTAGAATATTTGCATACAATACTACGATAAAAGAAAAAAACAATCTAGTTATTTTAGGATACCTAAACTTGCTTAAATATCAATATTTTTAAGTTTATTGACCATATGAGTTTAGATTTCTTCTTTTTAAGACCGATGCATAAATTAATTCTTTTGTTTTTTAGCTTTGAGTCGTACGAGCGTACGAGATAATTATTCATTGCCGCATTATTAATTAATTCATTAACATTTAATTACATCAAGGTTTTTAGATTAATATGTTGAATAGAAATAGAAAACTGCATTGAACACTGATCGGAATTACTAAAT
This sequence comes from Hemaris fuciformis, assembly GCA_907164795.1. NCBI lineage: Eukaryota > Metazoa > Arthropoda > Insecta > Lepidoptera > Sphingidae > Hemaris > Hemaris fuciformis. The sequence goes on along the minus strand of OU015455.1, from coordinate 7,008,392 downwards.
AAATTAATATTAAATACATTGATTCTTTTATATAAGTATTATATAACTTTGTTTGTATTTTTGTATAAGAATAAACGCAAAAACTACGTGAGGAATTTGACTGACTGAATGGTATGGATATGTCAGAGGCGGTACTTTCATAGAAGCCCAAAAGCGTTACACGTTAATTGTTTCATGTCTAGTTTATAATTGTTCATTGTGGGCTCAGTATATTCTCATTTATATGTCAAATTGCTTTTGTTAAACAAAGATTTAAAGATTAAAGATTATTACTCGGAATTTTGTGAGGAAAACTGAGCTTTTGGGCTTCTATGGAAGTACCGCCACTGGGATATATGTACATAGATGGGAACTTCCGATGCGACATTCTACTTTTTATATACAAATACGGACGGCCGTGCGGGGCCCAAAACCATATGAAAGACATTTACGAAACATATTGCTCAGAAAAGTTTAACAGGCGTTTTGTATTTGTGTATTAAGTATTTATAACAGTGGGATGTGCACAGGATTCAAAATTACGCCCGGGCGTAGTTGTGGCAAGGGACGTTAGAATCCCACAACGGTATCCTCTGCCTGTCAAAGAAAGCGACTCAAAGGTGACTTTGGGGTCGCTGGGCGCGCTGCAAGGGCAGCGCTTCTTCACTGAAAGTGGCCCCGAGAGGTGCGGCGGCACTGTGACCTGTGTCCGTCCCGGGCGCCCATTTACAACCGAGGCGCCCGAACCAAGCTAGTGGCGGTGCCTAAAACTCCGAAACAGCCGAGAAGATTTCGTCTCGCAGGCGCACCAGGAGGCTGTGGAACTAAAATTTTAAATTTCTATTTCAGACGTAACATGAAGTCCCAAACGGAGAAGACTCCGAAGCAGGATCTGCCCAGAGATTCGATCCTGGTGACCCATCACCAAGACTACACAGTGGGACAAACTACGGGCGGACTCAGCGTGGTCTTCACCATCCTCTGCATAGTAGACTACTTGGGAGTATTTCCTGTTATAACTCTACCAAAGAGTATAATCACATGTGGTAAGATTTTTACGTATAAAAGAGGAAAAGCTAAGCTTCTTTCATAGGTAAAATGTAGTCCAGAGTCTCCGGCTTTCCAGTCCGTCATGTAGAAGAGACTATCCGACGAGACTGGATCCCTAGCTATTACAGCATGATCCCACGGTTGCTTGCTTATGGGTATTAGGAACTGAATGTAATATCTTATGAAAAAGCACGTGAATAATGAAACAATTATCTCCCTCTCTCTGTTCGGTCCCTCATATCTGAGGATCGTGGTCAGCATTAGGGTGACATCTAGAGCGAATCATCTGCTTCCACCGGTTTCTGTTCAGCGCGTCCCTTACGGCAGTATAGAATTTAGAGGACGACCGCTCTATTACTTAATTGGACCATCTCGTTGGTGCATGACTGCGTGACCTTTTGCCTTAATAATTGAAACAATTATAATTGTTGTATGTATAAAAATAAATTTCACCCTCAATTACACCCACGACCAAATTTCAAAGTTTTTCCATCTGTTTAATTTCTGGATGGATCTGACAATTTTTTTACTAGGAATTTTAAATACAGTTTAGGTCTCGATCACGTTTTTGTACAGGTATCTACGGAATACCGTTGGTGTTGTCGGTGACTGGCCTCCAGTTGTACACGGCTGGGCTGCTCGGCAGGAGCTGGCTGTTGGCGAAGGATATCGCACCACTTATCACAGATAAAATTCGGTTAGTACTTTCCGACCTTTACATTATAACTAAGAATGAGAAACGCCTTCCTGTGTCCTTATTGATGTGTAGTTTTAATAATAATGCAGTGGCAGGATGATAGCACTCAAAACAAAAAGGATCAAAAATAAGGGACCATGACGTGGAATAGATGAAGTAAAATTTACAGATGACATGGTATGAGCGGATGATTTCGCTGGATGCAGGCCGCTTACAACAGATCGCTCTGGAAGTCTTTAGGGGAGACCTTTGTCCAGGTCTTGTGGCTGACGATCATAGTCATAAATCACAACCATATACCTCAACTTAAACAGTGAAGGAAAACATCGTGAGGAAACTGGCACACATAAAAGTTATTAGGAATTTCTTAGGTGTGTAGTCCTCCAACAAGCACTAGTTCAACGTGGTGGACTAAGGCCTAACCCTCTCAGTTGTAGAGGAGGCCCGTGCCGAGCAGTGGGACATATATGGGCTAAAGATGATGATGATAATGATATGCCTCAATCAGACTAACTTCGCGGATGCTTTCATATAACCACCCAATAGAGTAGAACCTCACAGTACCCTCTGCATAAACCTCGTAGAAATGTGATGATGCGAGACAACATTGATAAAAAGTATTTTAAAACCTAACGGTACACAGCCTTGGTCCAAAAATAAACACTGTTAATGAATTTAAATTATTTGTATATCTATTCCGCTTGCCGTTTTTATTTAAATTTAATTTGTAAGGCGTTAAGAAAGTTTAATTATGCAAATTTTTAGAAGTGTTTTTAGCGTTACCAGTATTTGGTAAGTACAAAACAATTTTTCTAATAATGCGGTAGAAATGAATGAAGGTGGTAATCTTCCACCGGAGGCAGTGTCACAAAATTTCTTTGCGCTCTTATCCACCCTCTTTAAAGTGAATATTAATTGTCATATCGTTAACTTGAAAAGTTATTGGTGTATCAACATATTGATCTTAATAATTTTAAAATCATGATTACAATTTTCAAAACCTTGTTGGGTCCCAATAAAATTCAATCAATGATTTAAATATTGTAACAGTCACTTGACTAAAAATGGCGCCTATACAACTGAACAATGCCGCATCTCCATTCCCGACACGGCACTGGATACACCCGTGCCCAGCAGTGGCACATATGTGGGCTGATGATGACGCACCCCTCGGGGCCTCCAGCTACCCCGGCACGTTGCGCGGACTACGTCAATACAGTAATGTTCTGTGTCCATTTTAATTGCCTTATCTTTTTAATTAAACTCATCAAAACATAATGTTGTTAAAATACGACTATGGATATTTTGGATTATAGTCCGAGCTCCTAGCTCTTGGCCATATTTCTACGTAGAAATATTCCTTGCAGGTCACCGTACGCGGCCATCGCTGAGCTAGCATTCGGGCCGCAAGCGAGAAGAGTGGTCATTTTCCTGATTGATGCTACAGTATTCGGGTCAGGAGTACCTAATTTCATACTTGGTAAGTAAATTTAAAAGAACCGCGTAATAACTTACTATTAATGCGAAAGTTGATCACTCGGCTGAGAATTGAGACCTAAAAACTACGTGGTCACGGCCGCCGTAAGCAAAGCGTGCACCGCAGGTGGGCGGCACGTCCAGGGGGGCGGCAAATTTGTTTAGGTGATCTTTTTTTTTTCTTTGGGCAAAACTCAGAGTAAGTAGTTGTAGGGCGGTATAATGGGGCTTGCACGCGGGCGGCGAAATAGCTAGCGGTGGGCCTGTACGTGGTAAGGCCTAAACCCTCTGAGTTGTAGAGGAGGCCCGCGCCCAGCAATGAGACGTATGTATATGGACTGATGATTATGGAAAACGAATCAAAACGACGGTATATTCCATACCTTCAATATGGGTAAGGCGAATTTTTGTTTACGAGGCGGTGAGATACGGGTGAAATCGCGTTAGACAGGAAGTAGGTCACTGATTCCCAAAGTCAATCGTAACATAGGTCAGATATTTACATCAAGAGTAAATATAGTTTTCATTCGAGTGCCGACTTGTTTTCTTTAGCGTTGGACGGTTTGTGTATATAAATATGTCTGTATATGTATACGAGTACATACTATATTATATAACTCACGGACCTTTGCCTTTTAAACATCCTTAATGTACATACATACTTAACCTCACGCCTGTATTCTCCGAAGTGGTAGGCAGGGGTGCATTTTTACACCCAAATTTCGCCAGATCCCACGTAATAGGGTCCAGATCTTTATACTTATTTTGACTTTGATACAGGCTTCCCTCCTGTAACTTGTAAGGATGTTTTTTATAAACCTTTACTGCGCCGGCTATGTTTAAAGTACTGAGTGCTTTAAGCTGTTTAACACGCTTAGACTATCACATAGACTTCGTTGGCTCGGCCACGTGACTAGAATGGGAGACGATCGAGCTACCAAACGGGCCTAAATGGGACTTCCGAACGGACGGCGGCCTGTAGGTCGGCCGAGGTACCGCTGGAAGGATCAAGTCGAAAAAGACTTGTGCGAACTTGGCGCCATCCCATGGCAAGAAACAGCACAGGATAGGCCTAAATGGCGCCTCTTGGTGTCGGAGGCCAGGACTCATTTTGGGTCGTTGCGCCGAAATAACAACCACCCTTGACATGCTGGTGTAGGTTCTTAGTTAACGGCCCCGTATGGCTGTAACATGTAAAAAGTCGAAGACACCGAAGTTCTCTCTTTAGTCCGTAGCTCATAAAAGAGAGCGCGTTCCCCAGACCCTATCGTCCGTAAAGCTTGGCTGTAGGCCGCCTCGAAAAACTTATCTTGGTAGCTAAATAGCATTCGAAATGATTGCTCAACTAATATCTAATTATTGCTAACTAAAAACGAAGTTTCATCTATTTCAACTGCGTGTTTTTGTCGAAAAAAAGCTAAGTAAACAGTCAATAAAAATTTGTCCTTTCCGTTGTTAATGGATATATTTTAATTTAATGCCCGCCCTTAGATGACATATAAACGAATTTAATACGTGTTCGTAATGATAAAGAGCTATCGTAAAACATTTTTACGATTATTGTGTGATTGTTTCATAGACGTTTACGAATCAGCTTTTTCGTGAAATGACAGAGCCGCGCTACTACCTATTAGTTTCAATTGTAAAAAAAATTACAAGACTGAGGTGGTACCGCTGTTAACGGAAAACAGATTTAAAGTAACAGTTTAAGAATCGTGTTCTTTTAAGTTGTGATATTGCTAGATGCATAATAATGACTGCCTCGTGGCGCGGTTGGCTAGACATCAGCTTGTGAAACGAAACGCTTCGGGTTCGATCCCCGCACCGAGAGAAATTTTTGCATCATCATTCATTTCATCATCAGCCCATATACGTCCCACTGCTGGGCTGGTTTTTTTGGCTTAGGCCTTAGTCCACCGCGCTGGAATAGGGCGGGTTGGCGGACTACACACCTAAGAAATTCTTAACAACTTTTAGGTGTACAAGTTTTCTCACGATGTGTTCCATCACCGTTAAAGTACGTGATAATTCATTATGAATACGCACTTAACTTCGAAAACTCGTCGTCATTCGTAACATATAGGTATTTTATATTGACGACGATTTATGTACCTAACTGTCTGCAACATGAATACTCGTGTATAGGTCGCGATGAATTAAAAATTAAATTTATTACGAAACGTAAATAACAAATTGACATTTAGGTTTTGGCGCCAAATTTATTGTCTATCAAGCTCGAGAATGAGAAAATGAATGAGTCGCCTTCTACGACAGGCATTCATACCGTGGTGGGATTCTAACGCCCCCTTGCCACAGGGCAGGGCGCCGGGTCTAATTGGCTCCGTTGACCCGGCGCCTCCTTCTTTGACGTCTTTGTCGGGCGGGATCATTTCGTTCGCGATCTTGGGTCTTGGGCCTAGCCGTCAGGGGATGTATATTATTTTATATTTAAAAATGTAAAAGAAATATTTTAAAATAAGGTGAAATAATTAAATCTAACAATCGCATTTGTACTTCTGATCCCGCATTAAAAACATTTCTACTGTCGTATCATACTTTCATCATCATCATCATCAGCCCAACTACGTCCCACTGCTGGGCACGGGCCTCCTCTACGACTGAGAGGGTTTAGGCCTTAGTCTACCCCGCTGGCCTAGTGCGGGTTGGTATCAGACATTAATGCAGTTTTATTTATTTCTTTATTCACACTTTATACAAGTTTGTATAGGTGGACTTAATGCCTAAGGCATTCTCGTACAGTCCAAACTTGGGTGATGCAGAGATGAGATGAGGCAGGTGTTTTCGGTTTTCGGTGTCATAAATGAATAAGGCATGAATCACGCACAATTTATTTAAATTTAGATAAAATACAACCAAGGCCTCGTAAACGTAAATGAAAAAACTAATTTTAATGCCATAAATATTCTTATTCTGATTTAATTTTCACCTAACCTAATAAATTTCAATAAATAAAATATATTAACAATAAAAAGAATTGCATATCGATGTATATTCATTTTTAATTTGTATTTTTAAATGCACATATAATTATTATTTTTTACGCATATTTGCATATTTTGGTTGTCACTGTTAAAATAAAACTTACAGAACTATATAAATAATCTATTTAGCTATATGAGTACTAATACATCCCACTGCTGGGCATCAGGCTCCTTTAACTAAGAGGGGTTAGGCCTTAGTCGAAGAGGGTAGACGGAATACACGCCCAAGAAATTTTAGACAACCGGTACACGTTTTCTAGGGATGTTTTTCTTTACCGTTAAAGTATGCAATGGTCACATTATGGGTATGTTCCGATATACACTGCGAGCACTGTCCAGTGCTCTTACTGGTAAGAAATTCGTTCGACAGTATACTGCCGCAGTGTCCTAGTCTAGTGAAATATATGACGTCATAAATAGTCGCCATTTTCGTGCTGTGAGCACTGTCTGGTGTTTTCGAGGTAAGGTGCGCTCAGTGCTTTGATCACGTGATCTATTGCCTCCAGAAATGACATGACATGGATGTTAGACGGCAGTATAATAGACTGCGTTCCATTTTAAACAGTAACCAGTATAGCTAACTATAAGGGAACGGTTTGGCAGTGTACTGAATTGACGTCACACATCACAGTGTCTCAGGTTATTACGGAACACATCCCTAGTTTTCGACCCTTCAGTAAATTTAAACTTTTTACTCAGAATCATGAGGTCGAAGTCACTTGCATTCTGATAGCCACAAGTCTTGCAGCCTAGTTTCATTCATCATTTCATCATCAGCCCAACCCTCCTCTACAACTGAGAGGGTTGGCGGACTACAAACCTAAGAAATTCCTAAGAACTTTTAGGTGTGCAGGTTTTCCTTCACAGTTAAAGTACCTACGTGATAATTCTTTGTGATTACACTCATAACTTGGAAAAGTCAGAGGTGTGTGCTTGGGGTTTGAACCCGCGACCGTCGAGATTCTCGACCGCGTGCCTTAACCTCGAGACCATCACAACTTTCTCTAGCCTAGTTTAGGACTGCACATTCTCCAGCTGATTGAATTTATCTATATCTATATTTATTTCAGCTGCCCAGAGCATGCAGATGTTCTGGTGGAAGATCACGGGAGGCGGTGTGGGCATCACATATTGTGTGTGGATGCTGTTGCTCGGGGTCATCCTGTGTCCTGTTATGTGGCTGGGATCGCCTAAGGACATGAAGTGAGTTGATAGTACCCTACAATCGTCTGAAACACTTAGACGAAGCAGACTTTAAAAATGTTTTGTAATAGAAGAGTTGTAGTAACCTAATTCTCCACCTCTAAGGCTCTTGCCCTGTTTCCAATTTTATTTGGTGTCGGTGCAGTATCTTTTATCCTTCCAAACATCCCTAACAGCCGCCGTGTCTTCATTCACCCCTTTTTCTTTCATATCTGCTCTTAGTCACTCAATACTTCTTTTCTTTGGCCTTCCTCTGCTTTTCCATTTTCAACTTTCATACTCATTACTTTTTTACCTAAATATGTTTCATCCTTTATCCATATTATTTTGAATTTATGTTTCATCCTTTATCATAAATTACATACATACATAAACTCACACCTGTATTCCCCGAAGGGGTAGGCAGAGGTGTATTTCTGCACCCACATTTCGCCAGGTATGTATCAGTCCCACGTAATAGGGGGCGAGCCTATTGCCGTTTTTCGGGTACATTCCCAGACTCCGTGCTGTTACTGAGAATTTCCTAATGGAAAACCCAATAACACTGCCCGACCCGGGAAGCGAACCCAGGACCTCAAGATCGCACGGCACATACTTGTACCGCGAGACCACGAGGCAGTCAGATCATAAATTGTAGTAAACTAATGTGTTTTCTGGCACAGTAAGGATACTAAATTATTATATATAAATTAATAAAAGACAAAACAATTTGAATGTTACTCCACGGTGAGTGGCCTCATACCTCTTGTTCGTTCTAAATATTAGATACAATGTTAAACACACGGATAAAAAAAAAGATAAGAAGAAAAAGAAAAGCGTGGGACGTATATGGGCTGACGATGATGATGATTACATGCGAAGTCCATTTTTTTCAGACCACTGGCGCTGGCGTCAGTATTCATCGTCGGCACGGTGGCGATTTGCACGTGGACATGCATCCTCATGGATAACGTCACGCCGATCAGCGTCGAAAACCTACTGAACTACAAGCCCCAGCTCGGAGACTTCCTCATGGCGTATGGGATCCTCGCTTTTCAGGTAACTTTGTCTATCCTCTTATTCTGGCATCTCTTATCTTTCAACTTGTAGATTAGGTGCAGGAGTGTAGATTAGGTGCCACTGCTGAGCACATCTTCCACCACTAAGAGTTAGAGGCCTAATTCGATTTGGCGGACTACACACCTAAGAAATTCCGAAGAATTCATAGTTGTGCAGGTGTCCTTCCGAGATTTCCTTCACCGTTAATCGTAAAAGGCGATTTGTATGACCTTCAGTGATTCTGCAAAATTGCAGAGCGCGCAGCAAGTGCGGTGCAATTATTATGAACATGTTTTTACTGGCACGACGAAGTAACAACACTGTAGCTCATGGTAAGTGCTATTCTATTCAAATAGAGCATTAATAGTGATTTTGAGTTGGGACACATAGTGATTTACTCGTAAAATGTACCGTTGAGACTGTCAAAGCAACTCAGCGGAAAAAAGCTGTAGTAAGTAGCCAATACTGTGCTAGTAAAGTTATTTGAATCTACTGCTCTTGAAGCCAAATTTATGTAAGTACTAGGTCATCTAAAATACAGCCTGATAACTAAGTCCGTAAATAAAGTTATTTTGGTCTATGCAATTTTAAAATTGACTTAAGTTCCAACTTGGTCAGTTCGGGCCTAGGTCACTTATTTTATTGCCGCGCAGTTATATGCTTCCGCGAACTGACCTAGCTCACAGATATTAAGTTATACGGTACTCGTCAAAAGATTTCCTTATTATTCGGCTGTGATGTATATCATATCATTTGAAGGTCGACAATCTTTTAAGAGTTTGTTTCCTATTTTTGAATTAGATATCGCAAAATACCATACCAAATAGGGCGTTATATTTATTCACGTTCGTACATTAAATACTTATCCTTTCGATACTAAATACATGTGCAGTAGGACATCATGACATTTGTCATATAAAATCGTAAGCATTTTTATCCCAATGATATTATATACTCAGTCTATCGCCGTCCACTTCTGAACGAAGGCCTCATCCATCCGCTGATGAGGGCTGCTCAAATGATGTTACCAAAAATGATTTCTTGGGCGTTATTTATATAATTAAATTTCTAAGATTTATAACCCAAAAAAAGCCTTTAAATTTTTTGAATTACAAACGTAAAATAATATTTGAATTTTTACAACTGCGCCAGCTGATATTCCGAGTGTAGATAAGCCAATCAAGTGTTATTATGTATGCATAAATCAGATAATAATGAGCCATAATTTCAAAACATAGCCATTGCTATTTTTTGCCAAGGTTTTTATCAGACGAAGTCATTCCAGTTTATCAAATCTTTGCACTTATAGATTCTACAGACGCCTATCACGCCTCCGAGACCGAAATATCAAGACTGTCTTTTTGTAGAGGTTGCGGTTACACCTCCATTAACAATTTAATGGATCCACTGGTATTGTCGCAAGTGTCTTGGTCAGTGAGGGTCCCAGTAATGTACCCAATGATCTCGAAGGGTTTTCAAGTCGCCTTTTACGACAGGCAGAGATATCGACGGCCCCTTACGCGAGTAGAGCTTCGATACTCGACATTGATATCTGCGCAGATGTTTGGCGCCACCGCGCTATAATATATGCGCTTTTTAATAGGTATTTGGGGCCGTTCATGTATCACATAAGCAAATTTTTCATAATTATTATGCACCTCTACCTACTCCTTAGAAGACTACAAGCTCAAGCGTATGTAGGTATGAACGTATAAAAAAATGTACGCAAAAAATTCTTTGGAATTAATTTTAATCAAGTTTATTGTGATCACAAGAATTAAAAAATAACCGATCAGATCTACTCGTATTACCAAAATGCCTGACCTTCGCAACTATTAAAATGTTGTATAGCTAAGTTATGTCTTGTTACGAAACCGATAGAAGAACCTCCATGATTTAGAATTGCGATATTTGAATAATATACTCGTAATATGATTACTTCCCGCATAACTCGAAATAGATATTTTATTTGTGATATTTACATAATTATTTTTTGTCGCGTATAAGTCCCAGAGTTGCCATTGACAAGTAGTGTAGGACGTCCTGCAGCACGATGGTCCGACGACTTGACAAAGGTGGCAGGTAGCGGATGGATGAGGGCTGCTCAAAACCGGGATGGTTGGCGATTTCTTGGGGAGGCCTACGTTCAGCAGTGGACGGCGATAGGCTGAGTATAAATTAATGCCGCGTAGGTATCTTACGCAATATATGTACATAGGTACTACCCCAGGATACCGTTTTAAAACTCCCCGACAGCCTTCTGCATCAGAAGGTAAGCCACCATAGTTAATTACTCATCTCTGAGACGGAATTATCTCAACCATCTCGGAGAATGAAGACCGACAATACTGCAAAGAATACCAGGCTGGACATTGGCCCGCACGGAAACAACATCACTGAAGCTGGGCGAGTCTGTTAGCATTGAGAATTTCTTAATAAAAACACTACTCAGTAGGAAAAATTGAAACCAAAACTTTATCGTACGATACATTGACAGTCCAAATACCAGCTTGCGAAACGAGAGGCCGCGGGCACGATCCTCGCACCGAGACAAATGCTAGAACCATAAATTTCGGGTCTGGATGTTAGCGACACCGAAAAGTCTCCCGTAGTTTCTGATCTGACACAAGACTGTTATCTTGGTGTCAGTTCAGAACTATTTGATTATGCCACTAATGCCACCGGATAAAAGTCGCAGTATTCTATTTACCTACATAACTAATATGTACTTGTCATTCAGCATTGATATTGACATTTTTTGTCATCTAACCTATATGTCTTGTCAAATTAATGAATGCACGCATAAAATTAACCGCAAAACAAGCAAAAACGAATATAAATTAATATTTGACTAACGCTGATTGTTTTAAAGTCAAAATACAAAGCGTAATATAATGTAATATTGAAATTTTTATACATTTAAAACTTCTTTCGACCTCCTACAATATAAATGATGGAAGCTAAAAGATTAGACACTTTCCATACATAAATATTTTAATATATATTGCATCAAGTTCATAGGTGATTTATTTTTAGACTCGCAAGGCTACTGGAACTTACATGAAGACCTTATTAGGCTTGTAAATGGTTTTATGCCTGCATAATAAAAAAAACATTAGGTATACTTATTTAAATGATTGCTTCGACTGTTGTGATTGCGAACAACTAAAAACTCCTCAGTTTGATCCATGCTGATGGTTCCAGTGGGTTTTCTTGATAGTGTATTATTTTGGTATCAAAATGACCCCGCTTCACGTCAATGAGCTCTCGTGGGACTTAAAACATAAATGACATGACGGAACACTGGCTTAATAATACCCCATCATATGGACTAAGGCCTAAACCCTCTCAGTTGCAGAGGAGACCCGTGTCCATCAGTGGGATGTATATGGGCTGATGATGATGATGATGACAAATATAGGAGTTTCTAACGTATGAATTCCTATCTAAATGTTCAATCTCTTATCTTGGGTGAGCCAACATAATAAACTCACTGTCTCAGTTATAAAACTGGTTAGTTTCTCCATGATATACTGTTATGTCTAGATTGAGTTGAATTATAGTTGATAGATTGAGATATTTATCCCTAATGACTGTAGTTGCATGAAGAAGTAGTGATGGCCTCGATGTTTAGGCGCGAGATCGAGAATCTCGTAGGTCGCGAGTTCTAACCCCAGGCACACACCTCTGACTTTTCGAAGTACTGTGTGTATTTACAATGAATTATCACACAATTCGTGAAGAAACCTGCATACCTAAAATTTCTTAGTCTACCTAACCCGTCTCAGCTATTGAGGAGGGCCGTTAGCAACAGTAATAATAATAAAAATTTATTTGTACAAAAACATTACAATACAACATATATTTTTACAATACACATAAAATGAGGGCTGTACAATATCAGTGTGCAATTTTCTGTCTCATTGACTCCCAAACTAGGAATAAACCTGTAACTTGGGGGTCATTGATTCTCCTAAAACGATATAACCATTACAGTACGTACTATTCACTACGGTAATTACTTAAGTAATATAAAATTTATTTAATTATACAAATGTGTTTCTGTGACAGTGTGTGAGTGTGCGTGTGTGTGTGTATGAATGTATGAGTGTGAGTGAGAGTGTCTGAGTGTAAGTGTGTATGCGAGTTTACAGTGGGATGTAAATGAGCTGATATAGCTATTTTCCCCAGTTCGACATCCACCCGATGCTGCTGACGATCCAAGTGGACATGAGAGACAGCAGGAAGATCAACGCAGCGGTGCTCGGCGGGTTCGGTACCACGGGCCTCATGTTCATAGTCACCACACTGCTGGTGGCGACCAGATACGGAACGGAAATCGACAGCAACATACTGCAGAGTGAGTAGCACCCATCATATACAAAGTGGGCACACAGCTTTAGCAGTGACGGTACTTGCATAGTAGCCCAAAAGTGCAGCTTGCCTTACAAAATTCCTAATAATAATAAAGCAACTTGTTATATAAATGAGAATATCCTGACCCCACAATGAACAATTATACATGACCTGTGACGTTAGAAAAAACGAGACGAAAGCACTGTCGTCTGTCATGCTTTGTCACAAAGTATGTTTAAGTCGTAGTTAAATCAACCAACTGTACTCGTAAGTAAAGCCACGGTAATACTATCATACAGTATTTTAACTTCATACAAACGGGCGAAACGCGAGTTATACCTACGTGCCTCGATCTCGGCATGCACTCAGTCGCGAATGTGCCGCAGTCACGAACGGACGGTGTTGTTTTTTAAGCAGTAACCGCACGATTTTTATACAAAATGTGCTTATGGCAAATATATATTGTGTTTATATATTTTGCTGTTTTTGGTTGCATGAAATCTTTCAATCAAAAAATAAGATGCTGATGTTCAATAAAAATGAACACTTCCTATTCCATTCACAAAATATTTTATTTGTTCAAATAAGAATAAAAAATATTTACAATCACAAAAATAGATAGAAAGTCAAAGTAGGCAGATTCAATTATTTTTTTGCAGGTTCGCAGTCCTATCGCATGTTTACGTACCGCGCGGCTTATTTCAAAAATGCGGCCGAGTTAAAATAATGTATGATAGTATTACCGTGGTAAAGCAGTATATTATTTTTTCGAATCTTTTCTTTGGGTAGTTACAAGTACGATTTCCAAAAAGGTACTTAATCTTTCGCCTGGTTTTAATCTGACGTAATGCAATTCAAAAAAGCTTGCTAGATTTTTTAGCTTGCTTAATAATACTAGTGTATTAGAATCGAACCCATAATTAAGGCCTATTAGGTACATAGAATATAGCGTTGTGCTTAGTAATAATGTGCAATATATTTCTTATGCTCGCACTAATATCAATTTTACATTTTCAAAACTATAGTTTACAATAAATTCATGCTATGAATATAAAATTATAGGTTATGATGTTTTACTGGTTCGATGTCTGCCTGTCCAAAAGTCTATGTAGCAAATAATTATTCTTTATAATATTAATATAGATCAATATACAATAGAAGTTTTTCAAAAATATAAATAGTTTATTAGTACAGAAACCATAGTATATGTTTATGTAATCTCTTTTATGTGTAACATATTTACTCTATATTCAAAATTAGGTACATTTAGCACAGTTAAAATATCAAACACACAACGGACTATAAATTTAAATTAATTAATTATTCTTTATATCTCATCCGAGTACATTTATTTAAGCAAAAATATGGTTGGATCTTGAAATAAAAAATTAGTTAATATACTTAAATATCATTTTTTTAAATTAATATATAATCGTTTTTTTGGCTTAACAATATCCATTAAAAGGCCCATTGGTTTTCTTATTTTATAAGATTACTGATAGAAACAAACATGGTGGATCAAACAAAGTGAAAAACATTTGTCTCGGTGCGGGGATCGAGCCCGGGCCTCTCGTTTCGCATACTGACTGGTGATTAGCCAACTACGCCACGGACGCACTGCGTGTAGACTTCCACCCAGCTGCCTGCCCCTTCGGTGATACAAGCATGATATGCAATTGTGCTCCCACAGCAATCCCACCGTCGATTCCGCTGTACATGGTGGCTCTGCTGGTGACGGTGCAGCTCAGTCTGTCGAGTGCTGTCGGGAACTCGGCTCTGTTTCAACACATCGAAGACTTGCTGCAGATTCCACGAAGTATGTCTTTTTCATAGCTTTTCTTTTTAGTTCAAGCATACATTTTTTTTTATATTTTTTAGTCTTGATTAGTAATAAGTTTATAGTTTCAAGTGTCGGAGTATGAAAATGAACAAAAAAAGGATGTTTTTACTAGAGTTACTAACAAGCGTACGACCCACCTGATGGAAAGGAGATAAGGGATAATGTTGCCAAATTAAAATTAATGTTCATCACTACACTACGAATTGATGGCTTTAGGAGTTTGTAACTTGTAAATTCGGAACTCTTAATTATTTGTAAATTTGCTTTTTTATTTTGCTTGTAAATTTTTTCCATGCATATTCGAGACATTTTAATCAAAGAGACAAAATTTAATATAAATTTGGTATATATTTTATAATCATTCCAAATTTATTTATCTGCTTTATATGCAACTCTATAAAAGCGGATTGAATGCCTTCGGCGTTCTTTACCAGTCAACCTTGGAGTGATGCAGAGATGAAATGTTATGTGCATAAAAATGCTAAGGTGACAGCAATAAAATATAATACCATACAAATAGACCACAAATATATTGTATAATGTTAGCTACTTAAATATATTAATACAATAACACAAATACCGACTACCTCGTTGATAAATAAAATGACCTCCTTTTCCTGTCTACCTTTTTGTAAATATAGGCGTGTCAGAGTAAAATATTAAAATGATATTTATTTGTTACAGCTTTTTGCTTACAACGCTGCTTGATACGATCCAGCATTATTGCAGTCGCAATATTCTTAGGAGAGTCCGTACCTCGATTCGATTTAGTCATGGGTCTCGTCGGCTCAACTCTGACGGGCCCTCTCATGTTCGTATTCCCTCCAATGATTTTCCTCAGGCTTTGCTACTTAAAATCAATAAAGGACGAGGATATAGCATTAAGTAAGCGATTGAAGCGCGGCATTAAAATCGATTCTATCAAAAATGGCGCCACAAACGGCGTGAAAAATGGCGGACATAAAAAATGGCCGCTCATAAAAGAGGCTTTTGGGACTAAATACAAAACATTTACAAGCACATACGTAGAAATACATCCAAATGGAGAGGACGAGTATTCTATAAAATGGTATGACGTGCTTTTAGCGTTGATTGTGATGGCAATGGGTGTGGGAGCCACTATGATAGCAACGTACACGAGCTGGGCTAATACGATAGCATATGCAGAGTTCTCGCCGCCATGTTTGATCAACGCTACCATAGCAGCAAGGAGTTTCCTACGTCAACCGCCAGCATTATAAATGTGATATAGATTTAAAAGTTGTGCTAATATTCGAAACGGAGTGTTTAACAACAGATTATTATTATAATAGTAGTAGTTATGAAACAAAATTGTACATTTTCAAGTGTTAATTAATATTCCGTAAGTAGGTGTACCTACATAGTTATTAAGATTACGCTTTCTAAGTTTGAATTGTTATTTAGAATCTAAGCCGTAGGTAGGTGTCTTAAGTAGCTTTTGTCAATATTTCTTTATGATAATTATTCTACATATTGAGATTTTTTGTAGAATGGGCGAGTGAACCAGTGGAGCCCAATGAAAAGGTCTCCCTCCCAAGCTAATGAGGTTGAAAGAAAATCTTTGGATATATTTCTCTCAATTTGTCCTTCAAAATAAATGTTTAATTACGTAATGAATGGAGGAGGTGCATTATTACCCAATGCAATCATGTATGTGCTACGGCTGCAATATCTCTAGTTATACCTACATGTTAAAATTTAGTCATTTAGATTTTAGAAGGTAGGTTTCACCATTTATACTGGCAGAATAAATGCGAAAGGAAATCTGTATCTGTGTGACGCTTTCAGACCTAAACCGCTGAACAATTTTGTTAAATATTATCATGGAGATAAACGTAACATTGGAGATGGATTTAGGCTACTTTAAAAATGCTGGAGTGCAGCTGAGTCCAATCGCTATAATAAAATAAAGACTATGAAACAAAGTTTTTGTTTAAAATTAAGTGATAATATGTGTCATAATGTTTTCTACTTTGTAGTAGGTACGGGTTATGACGTTGTCTAATCATGTCGATAAGTATTAATGAAATAAATAAAAAATTCTGTTTATCTAACAGTGTTTTATTACACTTAGGTATATTTTAAAGAAGTGTTTACCCGTAATCTCTGCGTCGGAACGATCCTATATGTGTGAGAAAACTGTAGATAGTTGTCTAACTCCACTGACTTGTCGAAGTTATGTGTGTATTCACAATGAATTATTACTTATTTTAACGGTGAAGGAAAACGATTTTTGGATAGTAGACTTGTTATTTTTTACTAAATGTAATTCTAACTCTTAAATATCATTTAAAAAAATATTTGCCAAAAATTTGCTGATTACGACATTTTGAACTTTTTTTACAGAACGTTAAAATGCTGTAATTGCACTATTGAGTTGTATGGAGTTGAGTCAAATGTAATACTTGAACTAGGATTGTTCAACTGTACTTTATAAACGTGGTTATTTAATGAATCCCATCTCTTAGATATACTGTAAACTAAAATTATTCCTGGTTTGGGGTAATACAAATTGTGTTACACGAATTTTGACTTAAATTCGACAGAAAATTAAAACTTATAACAACACGAGCAACAAAAACGTAGTAGGTCCGCACTGGAGCCAACATTCCGGCTAACATGCATCATATTTACGGAAAACGAAAAATGTCGTAATCAACATAGTATAAATTATTACTGTTTTTTCTGTAACTTACAGCGTTTTTGTATGCAGGCATTTAAGTTAAATCCTGATTTTTCAAAATGTTAATTTATATACTATTCATCGTAGATTTACGTGACCCGGACCATTTAACGCAGTTTTTTTTCTGATTCGAACAGTGCAATAAAAATAATTCATACTTTGTGGACTACGACGTTTTCGCTTTCTGCCGTCGATATATCTGTGTTTAGTGGTGAGGTAAAGAGCGTCGCGACGTCGATGCTTCGAGTCATAGTTGAGTTTAGTGATAAGGTAAAGAGCGTCGTGACGCCGATGCTTCGAGGCATAGTTGAGTTTAGTGATGAGGTAAAGAGCGTCGCGACGTCGATGCTTCGAGGCATAGTTGAGTTTAGTGATAAGGTAAAGAGCGTCGTGACGCCGATGCTTCGAGGCATAGTTGAGTTTAGTGATGAGGTAAAGAGCGTCGCGACGTCGATGCTTCGAGGCATAGTTGAGTTTAGTGATAAGGTAAAGAGCGTCGTGACGCCGATGCTTCGAGGCATAGTTGAGTTTAGTGATGAGGTAAAGAGCGTCGCGACGTCGATGCTTCGAGGCATAGTTGAGTTCAGTGATGAGGTATAGAACGTCCCGACGCCGATGCCAAAGAGCGTCATGAGGTGAACAGCTAGAAATAATAAAATACTTTCAAGAAATATGTCTTTTATTCAACAATTCAAACAACATAATAAGTCAGTCATTAATAAGCCCTATTAGGAACAATTATAATCAACCTGATATAACTATATTGAAAAAAATTGGTAACAAATCGTGTTTTAAAATGCAGTGTCGGATTTAGGAATAGTTGGCGGGGATATGCCCCAACGGCGTTACCTTAGTAAGATATGTTTACTAAATATTATATTACTGACCCAAGCTCAGTTTTCAAATCATTTTTGTCCTCAAATGAATTATATCGTTGAGTGTGATGGCCATTGTATTTTTTTTTCGAATTTACGCATGAGTTTCCAAGTATTGGTACTGTAAACCATTTTATCATCAAGAGACTAATAAAATATCTTTTACGCAAGAAGTTAATAAATAAAATTTTAAATAGTGAGAAAACGCAACTACAACACAAGATTGCGATCCAAATATTTAATTTAAAACACATAGGCAACATTAATTATTCAAAAATGATATAATCATTACTTCTTTTTGTGATCTCGTGAAATAAAAATGAAACATTATAGATCGTCAAGAACTTTTTCAATTAAATTATTTGTCTTGGTCAGTTAAATAACCTGTTCCAGAAGAGAAAGCGAGACAAAGCATCCTTCAATTGAAAAAGATCTTATCTATTTTACTCCCACTCTGTAAAGCTTCAATGTAATTTATTTCTGGGCGTTTCCTACTCTAAACTGACTATATGTTATGACACCGTTCGATAACGTATAAATTGAATAAACAGGTTGACTGGTGAGTCGCTGGCAATCTTGAAGGAGAGTACTCGGTATTCGATTCTAGTTACAATTATGTAATAAAATTAGACTGTTAATTTTTTACCAATCTTTTATATTGAAAGGTGTTGCGCGTGCTGTCCGGTCGTCGTCAGTATCATCATCATCATCATCAACCCATAAACGCTGCCCAACCAACCAAACCCACTGCTGGGCACGTGACCTACTCTACAACTGAGAGGGGTTAGGCGTCGTCAGTATACGCCACATTTTAAGAAACACCATGCCGACCCTCCAACCTCTTGTTAGATCACTATTTCCAAGCATTGCGCAAAAGATGACACAACTTTTGACCTTCCTTTGCTTATTACTTAGTAAAAAAATTATAGATTTAATTTATATATCTGATCCCCACAAAACGCCCTCGACTATTGCAAGTGTCTCACCAGTCTCTCTATATTAACACACAATTGTACATTAAATGTTAATAAGCATTAAATATGTTTCGAGCCCTCGAAGTACACCATGAATATAAAACAAATATAATATTTAAATGCTTTAAAGAGGTTATCAAGGATTAACATCCCGGCAAAGTGATTTCAACGTAAGCACAGTGCCGTTAATAGAGTATTTATCTTGTCATTTGACATCAAAATGCCGACCTGAAAATGATTTAATATGGTTCTTTCTTTAAAAAAATCGCAAAGAAATCAAGATGACAAATGATTACAATTATATTTTACTAGTTGACAAAATTATTCCGGATAGTTCGAAATCGCATACATACACATGAGTGTAAAAAGACCGTGATCCAAAACTAAGACAGGTAACAGTTAGCGTCAATGTACATACATACATACATACATACATAAACTCACGCCTGTATTCCCGGAAGGGGTAGGCAAAGGTGCATTTTGCACCCACACTTCGCCAGGTATGTATCAGTCCCACGTAATAAGGGGCGAGCCTATTGCCGTTTCTCGGGCACACTTCCAGACTCCGTGCTGCTACTGAGAATTTCCTAATGGAAAAACCCAATAACACTTTGCCCGACCCGGGAATCGAACCCAGGACCATACTTGTACCGCGAGACCACGAGGCAGTCGTCAATGTGTTTGTATTCATCGTAACTATAACATGTCATAGTTTCTGATAACGGTTTCTTTACACCCTGTATACGTATATTGATATAAGATATAAGTACTTATACGATTGGTGCTTAGCTCTTTAGTTTAACCAACCCGATACTCGAACTTTAATCTCACGGCAAATATCGAAGCCACAGACCATAGATACTACTAGAGCATGCCTTTATTTCAATTATATCGACGTTATTTAAGATTCTATTATGGTACCCAAATACAATTCCTAGTACGTCCCATTAATATCGACTCTCTATCTGAAGACTATTGTATTGAAATATATATACACATACAAATAATCAATAAAAAAATATATATATAATTTTGGAACCAAAATATTGCTAGTATAACTAATATTAACAAAATCTCCAAATTGTGACGTGGTCAATTATTTGCCAAATACATCAGCTGTAAGTTTCGACTAAGATTCGCAGCATTGGCTTTCAGTGCTCTTACACGTAGTATAGTGTTCCATGGGTAAGGAAAATCCACCAATCAGCACTAAGCCGATGTGGACTAAGGCCTAATCCTACAATAGAAAAAGCCCGTGCTCAGAAGAGGGACAACTTAACTCTCGGCCGAACCCCACAATTCATAAGAATTACAAGATTCTTCATTACCACATATACAATATTTAAGAATTATTCCGGAAAAGTTTATTAATTTATTCGAACGTGGTTAAACCGTTGACTTATTCCAACATTTATTCATATATCCTTAATCTTTTATTCCAGTGTCCTTGTTTATTCGTCAATTACTGCTTCGTCGGCGGGACGAGGTCTTTGCTGAAGAGTTTCCTTATCTCATTCTTATCCAGCTTGCCCATAGCGTTTCTTGGCATTTGGTCGATGATTAATAACGATCTCGGCAGTTGGTAGGGCGCTAGCTTCTTGCCCGCAGCATCCTTCACATCTTTGAATGTCACTTTGGCATTTTCTTTGAGCACAACCTGTAGAAAAGGAGCAGGTTAAAGGTTATATCACGCAACTATCGGGATTTAATTGCGTCTTTTTTTTATTGTACGGAAACTGCCTGTCACATAGATACGAGTCCGTCCGTCTGTAGACCCAATTTTAGATGTTTGCTACTTAATCACACCAGAACAGGTTATAATCTGGAAGTACCTAATTGTTCCGCACACACACACACTTACGCACGCACGTAAGAAAACGAAACGCAGGAACCCTACTCGGCACGGATATCCATCCAAGGCATATACTCGTGACGTAGACCACCACCAATCCAAATGTTCCATAAAACTTTACTAGGTAGTTAGTCATCAAACTAAATGCACCCCCAATCACGACCGTAGTTCTGGCTCCACATTAAAACACAAGTCTTGAGTCCTGAGTATCAGAAAATACGAGAGCCGTTTCGGTTTCACAAACACCCAGACCCGACACAAATATTTTTGGATAACACAAACATTTGCTTCGGTGCGGGGATCAGACCAGCATCCTCTTACTATTAAGTCTTGGTATCTTGCCAACTGCGCCACGGAAGCTGTCGAGATATGTACTTACCACAGCGGAAACTATTTCCCCATAAGTCTCGTCTTCCACCCCGAGTACCGCCACGTCGGCGACGTCAGGGTGCTCCAATATGGCCGCCTCCACCTGCAGGGCGCTGATCTTGTACCCGCCGGACTTGATGATGTCCACGGAAGTTCTGCCCAGGATCCTGAACTTGCCGTCGTAGGAGACCGTGTCGCCGGTACGGAACCAGTCGTCGGCTGTGAAGTCTAAGGACTTGAGTTTGGGCGCTCTGTTCCAGTACCTAGGGTAAGAAGAATTTCTTTATTTATTCACACTTCATACATAAAATGTGAAGGGAAACTTAATGCCTGAGGCATTCTCTACCAGTCGAACCTTAGGTGCTGCAGAGATGAAAAGCGTAGGTGTGTAAATAAACTGGTGATATACTATATAACAATATAGGGTTTAGGCCTTAGTCCACCACGCTGGCCTAGTGCAGATTTGTGGACTACACACCTAAGAAATTCCCAAGAACTTTTAGGTAGCGCCCCATCACGTGGGACTTAAACACAATTGTCCAAACATGGGTGACATGGATCGAACTAAACTTAAAACCTTTGAGTTCCGAGATATCTCACTTACCTGCTAAACACAGCTGGGCCTTTGAGCAGCAATTCTCCCTCGTAAGCGCCATTCTCGCTTGTTTTGTGGACTGTCACCTTGGGCGCCTTCCATTCGTAGCCGTCAGACTCCACGAAGAAGTCCTTGGAGCCAGTCAGCCCTATCCGCTGTAGACAAATCTAAAAGGAGGAAGACCTTATAAAGAATGCTTTAGAATATTTCTTCTTAAGCCGCTAAATCATATTATTCAATCATATATTATTTAGCGCATTAACGCTAAATACTCTAGTTTATTTTGGTACTCTCTAGAATGTTCTAGAGTGTTCTGGTACTGAGTGAACGATACCGATGAAGCTGGAATAATCTCGAATATTTATAAAAGTTTTAGAAACTTCTACAGGACATCTTTTACTTTACTTTGACATGTCGCTATACCCAGATTTGTGAAACAAAATGTGGATGTGCAATAACAGCGCCGAAAATCGATGACATACGTGTCAAATACATTAGTTCCCATAATGGGATCAATTGTAGTACAAGAACATACTTATTTTCTCACTTACCTGAGTCTCTGGTACGGGTGACTCCACGGTGACCAGCGGTTCCAGCTCCCCAGTCTCCTGGTTGGCGACGGCGATGCGCGCTGATACTCCGGGCAGCGGGTTGCCGACACACCCCACAGTCCTCTCCTCCACAGGGCGGTAGGGGTTGCTCAGCGCCATCCCCACTTCCGACATGCCGTACCGTTCTAGAAGACGCACGCCTGATATCTGGGGAATTTTTGGGTTAATAATGGATGTTTTATTGTTTGCTGGTTTCGGTTATCAGTTAGAAGAGAAGAGGTTTGCTTAAATATATTTTTTTTGTAATCATATTTGGGTAGCCTTCGGTCATTTTTTTTTTCTGGTTAAATAGGTTAGATACGGTGTCTTATTGATGGATACATATAGCGTGCTGAACGTGTGTATGTTTATGTATTAGTCAGTGCTAGTACGTGCGTGTGTGTGCGTAAGTGCGTGGACGTGTCCATGTCCGTTTCAATGTTTCTTCGTATGGCTGTGTACGTGGTGCCTCTGTGTTTGAGCGCGCGTGTGTCTGTGTGTATGTAGCGAGTACCTGCTCCCAGTGGTTGAAGAGTGCGTCCGGCAGCGGCGCGGAGCCGGCGCACATGAGTCGCAGGCGCGAGGCGAGCGCGGCGCGCACGTAGTGCTGGGTGTGTGGGTGTGTGGGTGTGTATGTAGCGAGTACCTGCTCCCAGTGGTTGAAGAGTGCGTCCGGCAGCGGCGCGGAGCCGGCGCACATGAGTCGCAGGCGCGAGGCGAGCGCGGCGCGCACGTAGTGCTGGGTGTGTGGGTGTGTGGGTGTGTATGTAGCGAGTACCTGCTCCCAGTGGTTGAAGAGTGCGTCCGGCAGCGGCGCGGAGCCGGCGCACATGAGTCGCAGGCGCGAGGCGAGCGCGGCGCGCACGTAGTGCTGGGTGTGTGGGTGTGTGGGTGTGTATGTAGCGAGTACCTGCTCCCAGTGGTTGAAGAGTGCGTCCGGCAGCGGCGCGGAGCCGGCGCACATGAGTCGCAGGCGCGAGGCGAGCGCGGCGCGCACGTAGTGCTGGGTGTGTGGGTGTGTGGGTGTGTATGTAGCGAGTACCTGCTCCCAGTGGTTGAAGAGTGCGTCCGGCAGCGGCGCGGAGCCGGCGCACATGAGTCGCAGGCGCGAGGCGAGCGCGGCGCGCACGTAGTGCTGGGTGTGTGGGTGTGTGGGTGTGTATGTAGCGAGTACCTGCTCCCAGTGGTTGAAGAGTGCGTCCGGCAGCGGCGCGGAGCCGGCGCACATGAGTCGCAGGCGCGAGGCGAGCGCGGCGCGCACGTAGTGCTGGGTGTGTGGGTGTGTGGGTGTGTATGTAGCGAGTACCTGCTCCCAGTGGTTGAAGAGTGCGTCCGGCAGCGGCGCGGAGCCGGCGCACATGAGTCGCAGGCGCGAGGCGAGCGCGGCGCGCACGTAGTGCTGGGTGTGTGGGTGTGTGGGTGTGTATGTAGCGAGTACCTGCTCCCAGTGGTTGAAGAGTGCGTCCGGCAGCGGCGCGGAGCCGGCGCACATGAGTCGCAGGCGCGAGGCGAGCGCGGCGCGCACGTAGTGCTGGGTGTGTGGGTGTGTGGGTGTGTATGTAGCGAGTACCTGCTCCCAGTGGTTGAAGAGTGCGTCCGGCAGCGGCGCGGAGCCGGCGCACATGAGTCGCAGGCGCGAGGCGAGCGCGGCGCGCACGTAGTGCTGGGTGTGTGGGTGTGTGGGTGTGTATGTAGCGAGTACCTGCTCCCAGTGGTTGAAGAGTGCGTCCGGCAGCGGCGCGGAGCCGGCGCACATGAGTCGCAGGCGCGAGGCGAGCGCGGCGCGCACGTAGTGCTGGGTGTGTGGGTGTGTGGGTGTGTATGTAGCGAGTACCTGCTCCCAGTGGTTGAAGAGTGCGTCCGGCAGCGGCGCGGAGCCGGCGCACATGAGTCGCAGGCGCGAGGCGAGCGCGGCGCGCACGTAGTGCTGGGTGTGTGGGTGTGTGGGTGTGTATGTAGCGAGTACCTGCTCCCAGTGGTTGAAGAGTGCGTCCGGCAGCGGCGCGGAGCCGGCGCACATGAGTCGCAGGCGCGAGGCGAGCGCGGCGCGCACGTAGTGCTGGGTGTGTGGGTGTGTGGGTGTGTATGTAGCGAGTACCTGCTCCCAGTGGTTGAAGAGTGCGTCCGGCAGCGGCGCGGAGCCGGCGCACATGAGTCGCAGGCGCGAGGCGAGCGCGGCGCGCACGTAGTGCTGGGTGTGTGGGTGTGTGGGTGTGTATGTAGCGAGTACCTGCTCCCAGTGGTTGAAGAGTGCGTCCGGCAGCGGCGCGGAGCCGGCGCACATGAGTCGCAGGCGCGAGGCGAGCGCGGCGCGCACGTAGTGCTGGGTGTGTGGGTGTGTGGGTGTGTATGTAGCGAGTACCTGCTCCCAGTGGTTGAAGAGTGCGTCCGGCAGCGGCGCGGAGCCGGCGCACATGAGTCGCAGGCGCGAGGCGAGCGCGGTGCGCACGTAGTGCTGGGTGCGCGTGTCGGGGAACAGCTTGGCGTGCTCGGCGGCGAGGCGCGCGTACATGGCGGGCACGGCGTGCAGCACGCTCACGCGCGCCTCCTCGCGCTCGCCCATGCCCAGCAGCCGCGCCCACACGCCGTGCGGAGTGAACGACGGCAGCATGCGCAGTCTGCACACAACACACCACACTTACTCTCACGTACGACGATTATTATCGTGTCCATATAAGACACAACTGTCTCAGAGAAACTCTTCCTATTAGTGGCTTATGAAGGAAGAAAGGTGAGATAAAATCTTTGTTGGCGTATCCTGTCGTAATAATAAATCTAAAAGGAGCATCAAGAAATTGAGGGGGGCATATATGGCAAACCGCCCTAGGCCAGCGTGGTGAACTAACCTATACTCTCTCAGTTGTAGAAGAGGCCCTTGGCCATCAGTATATGGGCTGCTGATGATGATGATGATGAGGATGATGATGATGATGATGATGATGACGATTTATGACATCATTTCACATAGGTACTACTGTATATTTTCTATTGAAACAATATTCATGGTACTTTTTATGCATATTTTTGAAGTGAAAACTTCTTTAGCATCGTTGTGATTTGAAAAGTCGATGAAACGAAAAAGCGACAGTAGTTTGGTTTCACTAGGCTACTTCCACCCGCCCCATGACAAGTCCTTTGAATGAAATCGATGTGACAAGAGCAATAAATTGGCCGCGGTAGAATTGCGAAATTCGATCTTTTCATCGTTGTGATTTGAGAGTCGATGAAACGAAAAAGCGACAGTAAAAAGAGACAGACACATAAATTCATAACATTTAACGTGGGAGAAAATGAGATAGGAAACATTATACAGTGTCTTACTCGTATATACGTGTTTCTCTTTGTGCTCGGCTTCGTTCCCCTCTATTCATGCTCACCAAGAAGTAGTGGGAGTTTGCTTGGGCCTCAGCGTTGTACGTGTATTAATAGGTACGAGTTTGTGCGCGCATGCGTAGTACAAAGCTTGGGAAAAGGCATCACAACAGCCGTGGTGTTTTTTATACGTGTACATATTATACTATACGCTTTTTTATCTTGAAGCCAAATTTTTTTAAGGTTTCACTTCTACCACGTGCGATTTGCACACGTGTTTTTTAAAAATCTTGGATCTTGGTAAAGTGGTAGCCGAACATAACAAAACTTGTAACATGCAAAATTCAAAGCACCTACCTAGCGCCAGCGGCCAAGGAAGCCAGCATTGAGTTGAGCTGTCCATGTATGTGGTGCAGCGGAAGCGTGTGGAGTACGACATCATTGCAGGAGTACTGCCAGGCGCTGTGCAGCGCTGATATCTGGGTCTGCAGCATGCTGTGAGTCCAGATCACTCCTTTGGGCTTGCTCGTTGTACCTTAAAAATATATGTTTTTGTGGTTTTAATTTTATTTTATGTGGGTTGTCTGGAAGAAATCGCAGCTAGCGATAAGCCCGCCTGTTGTAGCTATATATCTTTTTTATTTCTACAGTACAAAAAAGTATATGAAATAAATTAATAAAAATTATAATTAATCCAATGTGTTGGGTAGTTGTAGATTTTTTATTTTGACTCTAAAAACAAAAAAAGCTGTACATAAATAGTTCAATAATTGAATTCATATATCTCGCTATCTCTCTCTTACGCAGGCGGGATAATGGCTATGACGTCAATCTTTACATTGTCCGTCTCCTTCTAGCTACTTAGGAACAATTTAATAGAAAACTTATTTAATTTGGATAGATTAGTTAAATATTTTATTAAATTTTAGGTCAAGTGATTTTTAACTAAAATAGCAAAGTCTATTACGAGGAAATACTGGAACCGAAAAAGGATATATGTACTTACCACTGGTATATATGATAAGCGCTTCTCTCGACCCATACCATATATTAGACCTGCCAACATCAGTCAATGTGTCCTCATTTTTCGGCTTCAAGAACGTGCTGTTCGGCTGGTACAGTTGAGCCGTGATCTCCTTGTCTTTGCCAGTGATCAGCAAAGGAGTGGAGAGCTCCAGTGTGATAGGTCTCAGCAGTTTCTCATGCTCTTGGGTGCATATTACAAGATGTGACATACTGTCCTGCATGTAGTACTTTAGCATGTCTGGTGGGTGTAGGGGAGTTAGGGGAACAGCTGGAAAGAATAATTTGAACAATAAGACACTGGCTGTGTTCCGTAATACACTAAGACACTGTAATGTGTGACATCAATTTAGTATACAGCAAAACCGTTCCTTTATAGTTAGCTATACTGGTTACTGTTCAAAATGGAACACACTCTATTATACTGTCGTCTAACATCCATGTCATGTCATTTCTGGAGGCAATTGATCATCACGTGATCAAAGCACTGAGAGTTCAGAGCACCTTACTTCAAAACGCATCAACTGTAGGCACTGGCCTACAGTACAAAAATGACGACAATTAATGACGTCATATATTTCAGACTACGGTCGGAAATATTAAGGAACACAGCCACTATAAGATTGTCTCTGTGGCGCAGTTGATTACAGATCCAAGAAACATGGTGCTTCTGGTTCGCTTCTTGCGTAGAAATAAACGTTTGTGTACCCATAAAAAGTTGGACCAAGTCTAGGTGTATGTAAGATCATTATTATTCTCTAGACTCGGTTTACAAATCATATTTCAATTTGTCATAAAAAAATCAAACTAAATGATGAATTATTTTTCAGCCTACATCTTATTATGCAATCAGGTTGCGTGATGGATGCGTGGTGTCGTCGGAATCAGAACGTACGAGACTTCGGTCTCATAAACACCCAGACCCAAAACAAAAATGAAATATGTATATAATCATCATCATTATCATCATCATCAGCCCAAAGACTTCCACTGCTGAACATAGGCCTCCCCCAATGATCTCCACAGTGGCCTGTTGGAGGCAGCCTAATACGAGGATCGAAACCGCGACCTCTCATTTCATAAGCTGTTGTCTAGCTTACTGCGTCACGGGGCTGTCAAAAACAATATTTTATCCTGACATACTATTTTCAGGTACTATGTAAATATTTTTGTCGTCAATGAGGAAGTTGTGACAAGCTAATTAACATGCTTTTGTACAAAAATTCCATTGTGAGAAAATAACTACCTATTATCAGCTTCATTATGTTCTAGGCAATTCGTGTATGAATTTATCACAACTGCTAAGACCAACACAAACTGCCGGCATAGCGCAGTTAATTAGACACCGGCCTGTGAAACGAAATACTGCGGGTTTGATCCCCACTCCGAGACTACTGTTTATGTTATCTAATATGTTGCGTGTCAAGATGTCTGTGAAACCCAAATCAGTTGTGGTTTCTGATACCTCCGACTCAAGTCTTAAATCCTAGTGTGGGATCAGAGCTACAATACATTTATTTTATTTTTATTTTTTATGGTTCCCTAAAAATTGTTTACACCTATAAAAATTCCAACAATACAATATATAAAAAAGAAAAAAAAAGTAACATCTAAACTATGAAGCTGCCATACTATAACTAAGTGAGAATGCAGCAGCACTTACCAATGTTCCCTGACATCCATATTGCCCACTGCACTATAACGTGTGACGCATCATTGTTGCACATATAAGCGATTGTCCGTTCCGTCTCACCGACTGAAATCAAATTAATATGCTTGAAAATATATTATTCGCCATTTAAAAACATATAATTTAGTTTATCAAAGGGGGTTTTTATATATAAAAAGTTAAACGTTAGTTAATAATCTTTTGCAAGAAAATAAAAAAAAAAAAACAAAAAAAAATTATGGTCAAAAACACATTATTATTGATTATTTAAATCCCGAAATGTAGAGATATTTACTCTTCATACTATTCAAAATAAAATCAATCAGATTAGAAAAAGATTAAGGTGTTAATTTGTTTATGTCGCTACTTCTGCACTCCTTCAAACCACAACCAAAAACACGAGATAGGTACTTACCCAGCTGCATAGATATCTCTGTGCAGAGAGCTGAGGCGGCCTGGTGCAGTCCAGCATATGTGTATATCCCAACTTCATCTTGCAGTGCTATCCTAGATGGGAAGAGTAGAGCCCTGCGGAACACGGGAACTGAGCCACCTGTAAAAGAGTATAAAAAGTATGACATATTATTAAGTATGTATATTCACAATATCATCAGCAATTCCACCCTTGCTGTTTCATATTTTCTTGGAATTTCAAGTACCCACAAACATTTACAAGTTATAGGAACTTCAAATACACAGAATGAAAATAATGAGAATAAAAAATTCGGCATATATAATTAAATACTCAGCATAGATTGATACACGGGAAATACAGTTGTGAGATTGAGCATGTAAAATTATAGATATCTTTTGATTAAATATATTTCAATTCTTATCAGAAATGGAGTTTTACTTTAGGTGGTTTTAAACAGCTTATTAGTTATCATAGTTTTATAGAAATAGGTGAATACCAATAGATTTACTATCATTGTTTTAAGTATATATTTTTTTTACTCATCCTTACTTTTTTTATATAAAAAGTCAAAAAAGGTTTTTTTATATAAATAAAATACTTTTTACTTACAAATATACATTTCATATATACAACACATACAATTTTTTTTAGGTACTTATCTTGATATTGAGACAGATTTTAATTTAACAAAAGAATCCTATAGCATTGAGTATACTATTAAAGTTGTAAAGTAAAATTATATAAACTCACCATCTTTAATATCTTTGTTGAACGAGATCACCAAATCCGTATTAACTTCATCTTTAGCTGCGCTTCCAGCTACGTTCTTATACGACGCGATGCCAAATGGTTTCCGTAAAAGCCGGCTTAAAATTCTTATGTTACGAAAACCCACTTCCATATTAACAAGAATGGAAAAATATTATTTTTTTCTTCCTAATTGAGGTATGACTGTGGTGAATTATTATTGATTGGTATATTATATTAGTGAAGAAGCGCTTAATAAAAAGATAAGAAAAGGAACAATTAGGTTATTTTTATTCCGTGACAATCCGTATTCCGTTGTGACAAGCAGCGAATCAGCTGACTGACACTGACAGACAGGGTTGCCATAAAATAAAAATTTACTGCCGTGATTTGGGGGTATGTTTCGATATACACTGCGAGCACTGTCCAGTGCTCTTACTGGTGAGAAATTCGTTTCGTTATGACTGACAGTATACCGCCGCAGTGATCTAGTGAAATATATGACGTCATTCATCAGCCCATATACGTCCCGCTGCTGGGTACGGGCCTCCTCTACAACTGAGAGGGTTTTAGGCCTTAGTCCACCACGCTGGCCTAGTGCGGGTTGGCGGACTACACACCTGAGAAATTCCTAAGCACTTTTTTAGGTGTGCAGGTTTCATCACGATGTTTTCCTTCACCATTAAAGCAAGTGATAATTCATTGTGAATACACACATAACTCCGAAAAGTCAGAGGTGTGTGCCTGGGGTTTGAACCCGCGACCACCCAGATTCTCGACCGCGCGCCTAAACCTCAAGGCCATCACTGCCATCACAGCACATTTATTCATTGGAAAATAAATTTCTAATATCGATACCTAGTTATTTTTTCTTCTTCCTCATTTTTTTTAATTGTATTTTACACTTTCATTATATTAATCATTTCTTTTTTTGGTTTTAATTTTTGCAATTTCAGTGAGCCTGAATGTATTGTTTCGCAAGTAATGTACTATTTATGGTAGATGTTATTATTTCGACTGCCTCGTGATCTCGATTCCCGGTTCGGGCAAAGTGTTATTGGGTTTTCCATTAGGAAATTCTCGGTAACAAAAACGGCAATAGGCTCGCCCGCTATTTCGTGGGACTGATACATACTTGGCGAAATGCACCTCTGCCTACTCCTACGGGGAATACAGGTGTGAGTTTATGTATGTATGCATGTAATATCTACCATAAATAGCACATTACTTGCGAAACAATACATTTAGGCTTACGGAAATTGCACAAAATTTAAACCAACAAAAAAAAATCAATTTCATGAAAGATAGAGAGATAGAGTGCAAAATACAATTTAATAAGAGAGGAAGAAAAAGAAATAACTAGCAATATTAAAAAAATATTTTCCGACGAATAACAGAAATTAAATTTTCGTTTAATTTTTGTCGTTCTGCAATTTTAAGTAGGTACATTAGAACAAACAAACATAAACGTAAACAAACGTCACAAATATGTAAACAAACGTATACATTTTGATAAGAATTTAATGCATTTTGAAAAAAAAATAGTACGAAACACGGAAATTTCTCAAAATTTTCTACAAAATACGGCAATTTGACATCCAAGACACGGCAATCAATTTTTTTTATGGCAACCCTGCTGTCAACAAGTCTCAAATGTCAAGACTTAATTGTCAAATATGGTTTGTGGTTATTCGGAACTTGTAAATAATTATTAATTAGAATTTTAAAAGGGATACCATAATGGTTGTAAATGCCCCGGACTCGCCTGTGCAAGCGGAAGTGATATTTGCTATAGAAGCAACTGCTACAAACGGAGCGTACATTAGTGAACTAAAAACTAACTATATTATACCTACACTAGAGTAAGTACTTACCATGTATAATTATAAGAAATATTAACAGGTTAATCTCCACATAAACCTAAATTAGAACTGATATTGTAGTCTTGTTTTAACCTCCATTACGTGGATGCTACATGTTCCATTGTTTATTATGGTTATTTACACCAAGATTTAGGTCCAAGATTATATATTATTTGATTTATATCAGCAATATCATGTTTATTAGGAAAATCAATGTTTAGACATCTTCTAAACTAGCTCCAGCAATAGTAGCTTTGCTATTTGACAGTTGAGTGATAATACTATTCAGTAGTTGAATAGAAAAATTCAAATGAACATCAAGTTGTGGAAATATATAGTTTCAAATCATGTTTAAAAGCTTTAATACTAAGACAAAAAGTGTAACTTCAATAATATTACAGATGAATGAAAAATTTCCTGCCAAGAGCATTTAAATTCTTGATGGGAAATTTGATACCAATTAAAGCAATATTTATTAGAGTGATTTATAAGGTTAAGTAGTCTCAGCTAAAAATCAAGTAAAATAAACTGAATGTTCCAAAATAATTATTTATGGTTATAATTTCTTCCAGATACTTCCATGGAGGTGCCCTGGAAGAGGGTGGAGGGAGTGGCTCTGTCTACAGTATAGTAACATACAAAGCAGCTGATTGCCACCCAGGGCTCCCCGTGTCAACCTTTGGCCCGTTCACCAATCCACAAACAGTCTCGGAAACAGTTGACAAAATACAGTGTGTAAATGAAATGAAATAATATATTTAGATTTAGTCATTTCAAAATATAGTTCACCCCACCCTGTTTAGAAGGCAGTCATCACTAGAGAAAAACGGGCAAGAAACTCTAGTGTTGCTCTTAACCAATCGAGAAAAATCATTATTAGTAAAACTAAAACATAGTAATGTATAAGCCACAATATGGTGAGTTTAGAAGTAAAATAACTTTGTTACATTTGTGATATAATCTATTATGTTGTAAGGATGTTTTGGAATGGTGTCCTCATAAACATCCCACTAATGGGGCACAGGCCTGACTAACTGAGAGGGTTTAGGCCTTAGTCCACCATGCTGGGGTAGTTCAGATTAGCTGACATTAGTAATACTCCTAAGAGCAACCAACCTATTTCTATAACTTCTCTGCCAGATACATAGGAGGTCATGCGGAGAGCAGAGCATGTGTGACAGAAGCCATAACTACTGCGCTAGCATGTTTCGACGAGCTCGGAAGGACAGACATACCGATGCACATAGTTATACTGTGCTCGTCCCCACCGTACTCGGCGTATGCCGGCGGGCTTGTTCCTCCTGGTAAGTAGAAAAACCAATAATGGTGTTGTAGGATTTAAACATAGAAATATTATAACGAGGCCATAAAAAAAAGTATAATCCAGTAAGGTACTGTAAAGTTAAACAAATTTCTCCCAAGGCCTCACTCGCCCAAACTAGTATATTACGTTAGTTAATTATTTATTTGTTTAATCAATCATGTTAGTTACAATAATTGAGATTGTACAACTCTCTTATTATTTAGATAATAGCCTTCTATGTATAGTTTTTAATTTCATATCCATTTTATATTACTCTACTACATTGTGAATTGAAGGGTCGGAAAAGAGCGAGAATGGGACCGAGAACATATAAATATCAGATTCGTGATGTTCTTCGCAAATACAATGAAATGCAAAGTCGCTGGCAGATGCTAGTCCGTCCATGAGGCATGTAAAGGAGCGTTGTCGGTGTGTTGTGCGCAGGCGCCCCGGGCGGCGCGGAGCAGGCGGCGCGCGTGGCGGGGGAGCGCGGGGTGCAGGTGTCGGTGGCGAGCGCGCGCCGGCTCCCCGCGCTCCTCGCGCTCTACGAGCACGCGGGCGGGGACCTGCTGCAGGCGCAGCAGAGGAACTTCGCCAAGGTCACTCACAACATAAACGATCATTTTCTCATCATATACACACCCCTGTATTGTACACAAAATATCATTAATCTGCCCTTAAGTTTTTCTAGTCTTTTTTTTCAATTTCACGAAATTAAGGCTCAGCCAATTTTCTAGTACTTTCTATTACTTTTGAGAATTTAATATTTTTTTTTGTAATAGACCAGCCCCATTGTTGGGACCAGGTATCGAACCCTGGACCCCTGCTTTCACTGCACTACGGGACAGTCTAATTATGATAACGATTGACACGTAATAAATATAAAACTGAAACATAATCAATAATAATAAAAGTATTGACTAACAGAAAAATCCCGGTAAGACGATATGAAAGAGTTAAAATTAGTGTTATAAAAAGTTGTCTGTTGTTATTCGAGTAGGACCCGCGACATCTGGTGTTGTTACGCGGGTACAGTTTGAAGGAGCGTCCCCCCAGCCCCGCCCCGCCGCCCGTGCCAGACATACAGACTGACGTATATGTGTAAGTACCTCATGTTATACCATCAGTAGCGGTACTTCCATGAAGACTAAAAGCCCAGCTTGCAAAATTCCGAATGATTATAAAACTTTAAATGTTCATTTAACAAAAGCAATTTGACATATAAATGAGAATATCCTGAGTCCACAATAAATAATTATAAACTAGTCATTACACAATTAACGTGTAACGTTTTTGGGCTTCTATAGAAGTACCGACACTGCACGTAATGTGTACATTTTAAAGCCATAAAGCAATAGGGATGTTGACATAAATAGCGAATGTATGAAAAGTTATTTTTTTGCCATAGCAGGGAATATTAGAAAGCTGAAAATCATATTTTGTAAATGTAAATATGAGTAATAAATTAATTAAAAATAATTAAAAATGTTTAAAATAATTCCAAATATCACGTGACTGCAAACGCCAATCGGAGCGCGTTACGTCACAATGTATGAAGAATCACAGACAAGTTGTCTAACCTAGGGGTGTCCACTGTCCACTTTGAAAAAACATCGATGTTTTTTCGATTCGATAAATCGGAACTTTACACTTTTTACAAGTACTTTTTACAAGCTTTTATTTAACTTGCAATGTATGTATGTATGTTTGTTTGAATGAAATCTTGCAACTTAATTTTGAAGCAGCAGATATTTTTAACCGATTTGTGTCGTGGGTATAAGAAACTACGAGAGACTTTTCGGTCTCCCAAACACCCCGACCCGAATCAAATATTTGCGACTCACACAAACATTTGTCTCGGTGTGGGGATAGAACCCGCGGCCTCTCGTTTCGCAAGCTGGTGTCTAGCCAACTGCGCCACGGGGCTGAAAATCCTATAATTTTGTACTTATTGATAAAAAATACTGTTATATTTTAAGATTTTTATTCTAAATTTTCCAAAAACGATTTGATACGAGTAAGTATCGATACTTGCCGACCGATACCGAGTAAGTAACGATACTTGACGACCGATACGGTATTGAGTAGAAGTATCGATACCTTAATGGTATTGTTTCATCCCTAGTTTAACAGCAGTTTGTTGTATTTAATACACTGTTACGTCATCAAGACCAGGTGACAGCTTGGAGCGTTTAGGCGCGAAATTTAAACACTAAACTAATTAAAGTCGTTTTTTTATTTAAAATTGATGAATAAAAAATTTAAGTATATTTTTTCGTAATATTTACGTTCTTATCTATAAAATCAAAACAGTTCCAAGTTTTTGTCAACATCCCTATTACCCAAACCTATCGCTTGCCCCTTTGCTTAGCTCTTCTATAACGTTCCGTCCCACAAATTACTGTTTTAATACTCATTTAAACTAATATAGTTAAGAGGGAAGATTTGTATTTTTGTATGTTCGTAATGATCAATCCAAAAACTTCTTCAATATAATTTGATGATTTTTATTAGAGACATCGATCAGATCTCAGAAAAGAACATAGGCTATTCTAACGGCAAGTAAATATACAGCAAAAAGATCGTGATCAAAAAATAAGACAGGTAATAGTTACGGTGCTTGCAAACACATTAACGTTATAATAAATCCCGAATTAAAAAAAATACTTTTTCTTAACTTCCATAATGATGTTGTATTGCAGCAGCCAGGGTCGCGGGGCGGTGGGTCCAGTGGGGGGCGGCGCGGTGCCGACCGCTGGGGGCGCGCGGGGCGCCGCGGCCTCGTTCCCCCGCCCGGCGTGCGGGCGCGGCGCGGGCTGGATGACGGCCCCGCGCCCCGCCATCTACGCGGGCAACTCCGCGCTCCTCACGCAGCTGGCGCAGCCCTCCTACCCGCCGCCGCCGCCCTCCCTCCCAACACAGGTTCTATACACAACCCTACCAATATATCCCTTTATATCCTAAATATCCCTATATAACGTTATTAATATCTTATTTAATCCCACAACTCCACGTTATCTAAAAGAAAGGTTTCGTTTCCTTAGCGCAACACATGCACGACACCTCAGATCTTCTGATAATCTTACGCTCGAAATACCAAAGCACCACATTCCTCAGCAATTCGTTTACTGTCCATGCCTCACGTTTATGGAATGATTTGCCACTAGCACTACGAAAAGCTAAATCGCTTTCCACTTTTAAAAGGCTTCTCAGAGCTCACTACTCTAAAATTTAAATGTCCTATTTTTTATTATATTTATGTATGTGTATGTATATGGTATGTTTTTATATATGTATGTATGTATATGTATATGCAATTTATATATTATTTATATGTATTTTTCCACAACAACTGCCACAACTACAACTTTTCATTCCGGTACCATGGGTTGTCTGGAAGAAATCGCAGCTAGCGATAAGACCGCCTGTTGTAGCTATATATATTATTAGTTCTTCTCATAGTTGCTTGTTATTTATGTTACATTAAGTGAAGTTATTTATGATATATTAGGATATTTAGGATCGGTTTGGCGATGAAAGAAATGGAGCTCCTGTTTTTTTTTTTAAATCTGTACTCGCTAAGAACTGCTAGAAATCTTTTAAGTTTTGCTAAAATATTTCCAGTTATAATGTTATCAATTTTAGTAATTTCTTTGGACTGAAACTGAACGAAGCAAAGTTCTAATTTTAACAATGCATCGGAACAATTGGTTACATTATTTCGGAAATTTCATTTAACGTTATTTAACTAAGTATCTGAAGTAAAAAAATTACTTACTACAACTCAAGTGTACTCTGTGACCAGCAATCGGAAACACTTCAGCACAGTTTCCAACTTAAATTTCTTAAATTAGCATGTAATTTTGCAATGTTATTTTTTCACCAAACCTCCCTTGACCATCTTACCGTTTTCTCTCAGCCTGGTCACCAGCGCATGCCGAACATGATGAACCCCGGACCGTCGACAAGCGCGGCGCCCCCGCAGCCACAACTCCAGCGCAGCTTCATCTGGAGCGGAGTCATCGAGTGGATGGAGAAGGGCAAGTCTCCCGGAGACCAGCAGAAGACCACCAAGCTACTCCCTTGTCAGGTAATAGGAGAAAAGCGAGGGTAGCTCTCCATGGTCTCTTAGGTCTGAAAACCCTTTAGGGGAGGGGTGAAGGGGGTTGCATTAGTAAAACATAGTTTCATACAGTCTTCGTCGGTCTTAGTAAGTGGTGTTCCGCTGATCTTGGGCTACGGTTCGAATAGACTGGCTCTTCAGTCACTTTTGCACTTGTGTGGTGAATGACAATGCTAGTGGCCTTATTTAATATCGGCTGGATGTTCATATACTCCTGGATCGTACGTCAAATGTAAAGACGCCGATAGTGACTCAGGCCGTCATAATTTTAATGTGTGGCCCAATGTGGAATATTGAAAATATTTTTACCAGTCGATGTATTGGAGGGCTAGACAACGTCATTAAAGTTATTCTACTGCCAAATCGTAGCATAAACTGTACAAAACCGAAAAATCACCTGATTATATTTAAAAATATAAATACTTATAAATATAGACTGTACCGCATTTAATAGATAGACACAAATCTGCTTGTAACTTCAGTTATCAAGTTACTGATGAAGCTCCCTCCACCCAGGTGTCAGCGAGCTCCAAAGACATCGAGCCCGAGCTGAAGGTGGACACGTGGCCCAACAAGTTGCTGATGCAGCTGATGCCCAAGCAGCTGATCAGCAACATCGGCGGCCAGTACCTGAAGGACAGCAAGTCGGTGCTGTTCCACCTGCAGCCCAGCGAGGCGCTCGAACAACTCACCAAAGTCATGGTCAATGGGTTTGTGAGTAGTCCAAACATTTTATTAGCTTGTATAGGCAAGTATAAGGAGCATGCTTATCATCATCAGCCCATATACGTCCCAATGCTGGGCAAGAGCCTCCTCTACAACTCTACTTAGGCCATAGTGAAAGATGGTGGACAACACACCTAAGAAATTCCTAAGAATGAATAAGTATGAATAAATATAATTGTAATAGAGTGCAGGCCTATTTGTGTAAGTTCGATTCCTGAGTCGAGGGAATTGTTATTATGTTCCTCCGTTAGAAGATTCTCAGTAGCAGCACGGAGTCTCGAAATGTGTGAAATAGACTCGCTCCCTATTACGTGGTATTTAAAAACACAATCTATTAAATCCGTTACTTTTTAAAAGTAGTAATAGGAAATAATATTTTTTTTACATAATGTAAGCTAATCAAGTACTAAATTGAATTTAAAATTACTTCCATACATTTTTTTCATGAATTAATTAATGTTTTCAGGCGGGCTGCGTTCACTTCCAGCCGATGTCTTCGCCTCCACAGTGCGAGATCAAAGTCCTCATTCTGCTGTACACTCCCGACAAGAAAGTCTACCTGGGCTTCATTCCCAACAACCAGGCTACTTTTGTCGATAGACTCAGGAAGGTAAGATTCCCCCGGTTATTTTCACCGTACAATTATTTCATTTTTATTTATTTCTTTAAGTTAATGAATAAATTATTAAATTTACAACACAAGTTTACAGTATACACCATAGCGCTTGTATGTGTAAATTATACACAAAACATACATCACTAACATCAATTTGAAACAATCTATAAATAATTTGCACTAATATCATCAAATGGGTCAACATCTTGGACCCTAGCAATATTTTATATGTAGGGTAAATGACCTCAAATCAAATTGATTTTACTCCATAAAGATTTATTATAAATTCACTCATATTATTCATCATCATCATCATCAGCCCATATATGTACGTCCCTCTGCTGGGCTTAGCGTCCTCTACAACTGAGAGGGTTAGGCCTTAGTCCACCATGCTGGCCTAGTGCAGGTAGGTGGACTTCCTATTTATAATATTGGTATAGATCAGAGGTTCCCAAACTCTTTTGTTTCATAGACCACTTTCAAAATTTTTATGGATCCGGTGGACACCCTGCATAGCTGTATTGCTTACTACCAATTTCCAAATCTCCGAAAAAAAGACGCGTTGTACTGATTATGGAATATATGTACTACAAGTTTTACAAGTAACAGTCGCTGAGCTTATATTGATAGAAGAAGTTTTGACTTCTAACTTCCAACATTTTAGTTCGAAACCAAATTAATTTTCCTGGACCCCCGTTTATGATTTTTTGGCACGCCCAGCGTAGACCCCCGTCAAGTCTCCCGTGGACCCCTGGAGGTTCACTTGGACCACTTTGGGAATTACTGGTACAGATTTTGGTTTATGTTAACACTGTATATCTATTTGAAAATAGTTGCCTTTTTAATGAAATAAAATGTGAAGCAAGCAGAAGCTGAACGAGGAAGTGTGTTTCAGGTAATCCAGCAACAGAAGATCACCCAGTACATAAACAAGCAGCTGCCGGCCAACGTGAGCGCGGCAGGCGGGATGCCCGGCAACATGCCCACGCCCACCATGGCAGGTAACACATAACATTAACTATAGCAACACTAGTCACTACCTCGGGGCAAGAAAGAAACGAGCATTTATTGCCAGCTAAATTAACAACAAATATTATTTTTAAAAAAGAAGAAAAGCAATAAATATATTAAATTGGACTAAGGCCTAAACCCTCTCAGTTGTAGAGGAGGCCCGTGCCCAGCAGTGGGACGTATATGGGCTGATGATGATGATGATATTAAATTGTGCCGGCAAAGGTTCAGCTATATGCTATAGCAAGGGGCAGTGGCAGTACTTCCATTGAAGCCCAAAAGCTCAGCTTCCCTGGTGATGGATGATGGTAATTAATGTTTAGGCCATAATTATATAAATATATACAAACACTGCAATACATGCTTAACTTCACGCCTGTATTCGCCGAGGGAGTATTGTGTTTTCGTCCTGCGTATAAGGGGGCGAGCCTGTTGCCATTTTTCGGCCATAATTCCAGACTCCATGCTGCTACTGTGAATTTCCTAATGGAAAAAGCCAATAACACATTGCTCGACCCAGAAATCCAATCCAGAACCTAGACCATGACCATGTCTATGATAATATAATATCAAGTAATCTAAAAATTGTATTTATTTTTTTACCAGGGACAGGAGCGATGTCCACCGCTGGGATGTCTTCTAGCGGCATGGGAGGTGCAGGTGGCATGAGCAGCGGTATGCAAGGCGTGGGACAAGTGGGGGGCGTCGGACAAGTAGGGGGCGTCGGACAAGTCGGCGGCGTGGGACAAGTCGGAGGAGTGGGACAAGTTGGAGGCGTGGGGCAAGTTGGAGGCGTTGGGCAAGTAGGGGGCGTTGGGCAGGTGGGGGGCGTCGGGCAAGTTGGACAGATGCCCGTTCCCGGGGGTAGTCAACCCATGGTACAGCAACAGATGCAACAACATTCACAGGTATGTGAAAGTATGAATTCTAACTAATCATTTTCACCATTTTATTTTTTAATCATATTTTTGATAAACTTTGGTACTGATATTTCCCAATAATATCTCAAATTTATCCCCAGGGCATGATGATCGGCGGTGGCATGGGGGGCCAAGTATCACAAGTCGGTCAGGTTGGCCAAGTTGGACAGGTGGGAGGCAAGGGTCCCCGGCCGGTGACACAGCTGGACGGACTCGAGGCCGCACGGCAGCAGAACCTGGAGAAGATCCAGCAGTTGCAGGAGACTTTGCAGGCGGCCCACCAGCAAGAGGCGCAGTTCAAGTCGCAGATGGATATCATGTCGCACCTGCACGCGGCGCAGCAGCAGGAACAACACTACAAACAGTTGGAGGTTTGTAGTACTAAATAGACTACTCCAAGGGTCAATCACACATGTCGCACTGTGTGAGAACTGTAAACGGTCTTAGATTCAATTCTCGTGTTGGCTATAGTAAACTGCCGGAACCTATATTATTGAGCATTTTCGAAATAACTTCTTTGCATAATGCTTAAAATAATGGCCTAAAAATCGATATTTCTATAGTGAGAAGTTACTGTATAATGTTTGAAACCTAAAGGATTTTTAAACTAACTAATATGGAAATGTTACTTGTTTCAGGAGCAGCAACGCAAGCACCAGTTGCAGCAACAGTTGCAGCAGCAGTTGCGCGGCGCGGGGGCCCTCGCCCCCCGCATCCTGCGCCCCATGCACCCCGCCTCCAACCCCGGCCTGCGACACCTGCTGCAACAGGTACGTTCACATCCCACTGGTGGGCATCACACACAACTGTCAAGGGTCAGGACTTAATCCACATGATGGCTGAAAGGGCTGGTGGACGATAATAACGATGTTTTAATTTGCCGTTAAAGTGTGTGATTATTATGAATATAAACATAACTTGGAAAAGTTTGTAACTTCTCGAGTAATATCCGTTACAAAGAGATCTCTACTAATTTGTATAAAATTTTTTTTTTTAAATCCCTAGTTTTGAATAAAGCATTTTGCATGTCTCATTATTGTTTAATGATCATAATAGCAATAAAAAAATTGTATCTTCTGCTTTAACCTAGGTTTTGGCTAACAATTCGGTTTAACGCCGACAGAAATTTAAGTTGACAAATTTAGTTATTGGCAACATATTGTTTTCATTTTCATTAACAGTTGACATTTTGTTATAAAAAAAAAACTTATAGGATTGTCACTGCACTGTAAAGTTAACGTAATCAAAAAGTCTTCTACTTATCTTTGAGAAGTCAACAACTATGTATTTTACTTAGGTTTTCTTATATCAATATACAATTATATCAAATTCAATCTATTTATCGAACATAGAAAATATAAAATTCTTATCATTTTCACACTGTTTCCGGGCAGTACTTCTTCCATACGATGGAAAGTAAAGGCTAAAAACAGTGTGGAAATTTAATACTATTTTCATAAGGATTAATTATTAAAATGCTTGTAATTTCATTTTTAATGTTCAAGCATGTCTATAGTGTTTTAAGCAGGTCCCTGAAGATAATATTAATGATTAATTTTATTTTAGGAGAATTTTAGAAAGTTGTATTTTTTTCCTTTCTATGTATCTACCTAACTGGAGGGAAAATATATGTATACAAATATAAAATATATGTATGCTCTATTTGTCTTTCTTGTTGTAGTTTTAATAAGCTTGTTGCTTAATTCTTTACCAATATTCTGTGATGGAGTAAATAATTGAAAATTAACGAATTTCAACTACCACATTTTTTTGTATTCTTTGGCAAGATCAAGCAAAAAAAAGGATAATATATAGAAATAAAATGACTGAAATAATTTTCAGTTAGATAGTCTGTAGATGAGACCTGCTTAAAATACATAAGTAATTCTTAAAACCACTAACTACAAAGCATTCATTTAAAGTAAGCCTGACTTTTAAATAGTTTTATGTGATAATATTATTTGCTTAGCTTTAATTTATCTTGACAATACAGGGCTCATATCTTGGGCTAAGCACAAATTAAATGTAATTTTATCATTAAAATTACCATTACAATAAAATTTGATTTTTTTACAGGGAAAGCACTTCACCCCATTTATCTTTTTGCCTAATTAAATCACTGATTACTAAATACCAAGTGTAACCCCATTCATTATTTAGCAGCCTAATTATTTTTTATTTAAATAACGATATTTTTGCTTTCCTTGTAAATTATGCAGATATAACTTTAATTATCGCTAGCTTATGAATTTTATCAATAATCTGCAAGCACTTCATGTAGTGAAGTTATTTCTATATACTTCTAAACTACTTTCGGAGCTGCTTTCCACGAGGAAGTGCAATACAAGTGGAACTAATGTATTTTTTTAGCAACAGCAGGCGCCCCGCGGCGGGCGGCCGCACATGTGACGCGCTCGTGACGCACATGTGACGCGCACGTGACGCACATGTGACTCACTTGTGACGCGCACGCACGCACGCACGCACTCACATCCAGTAGCACGCACAAGTAATGCTTACTCCTTCATACTAATTATAGCTCACCAGTGTAATAAATTAACTAATAATGTAAAACTTGCTCTAAATATTTTAATCATAGAATTTGTAACGCTCACATGAGAGTAAATCGCCATATCACTGTTACGAAATCATATCTGAATTACGCTCTATTTTTTTGATAGAGATGTCATGAAAAAATAGTTTATATAAAATTAATATAATATTTATAAGTAATAACATGAATAAAAATTATGAAATAACAATGATGTTAATAAAGCAAAAAGCAGTGATGGCCTCGAGGTTTAGGCGCGCGGTCGAGAATTTCGGCGGTCGCAGGTTCAAACCCCAGGCACACACCTCTGGCTTTTCGAAGTTATGTGTGTATTCACAATGAATTATCACTTGCTTTAACGGTGAAGGAAAACATCGTGATAAAACCTGCACACCTAAAAGTTCTTAGGAATTTCTTAGGTGTGTAGTCCGCCAACCCGCACTAGGCCAGCGTGGTGAACTAAGGCCTAAACCCTCTCAGTTGTAGAGAAGGCCCGTGCCCAGCAGTGGGACGTATATGGGCTGATGATGAATGATGTTAATAAATATTTGAAGTGGATTTTTTTAAAGTAATTTAATTTACTAGCAACATTAAGTGGCATAAATCATTTATTCTAAATGTCAAAATGAACTTAAATTGTCATCTTATTTTTTGACTATTAAATTTTATTACACTGGTCGAGCTATTCGTGCCAATGTTATGTTATTCATCATTCAATAAAAAAATATAATTTATGAGCACTGTAAAGTGACCGCATCGGCACCATGCGGGGTCATTTTGCAAAGCGTTATTTATGTAAAATGACATTGTAGACTGCCTTTGAAACTATTTTATACTGAATAATATAACATTGTCACGTTCATCATCTTTATAATTTGCATGTGATTCTATTTACTTGCGCTTCGTCTCTTCATAGTTCTTGTAAATATCTTTATCATACTGTTTCTAACTTTGTATAAATATAACTAATATTTTTGTTACATAGATGTATAGTCTCTTAAATAATTTATAAAATACATACACCAATCAAGTTTAAAGCTGTATATTGTGTGGGTGTAACAAAGGGAAATAAAAAAAATGCTTTGGCATTCATTTGCCATATCATTTTTAGATATTTATGAAAAGGAAATATTATATTTTGCTGATGGTATGTGTGCTGAACTTTATGCTATTGATACTCATTTGTAATAAATTATAGTGACAATTGAGACTTTGAGTAGTTTAGTTTATGAGATCATTATCTTAAGAAAATTAAACATTATTTAATTGCAACATTATAATCCTCTACTTGGGGAGGCCTTCGTTCAGCAGTGGACGGTGATAGGCTGAGAATAAAAATAATAGTTGGTGAAAGGTGGAGTGGAAACCAATGTATTCCGTTCCTCCAAGCGTTTTTATCTGACTGTACGTATCTGTATGTCTAGCAGCCGCAGTACCGGCCGGGCGGCAGCGCGCCCCGCCCCGCCGCGCAGCCGCAGCAGTTCGACGACAACTACAACGACTTCTTATAAAACACGTACCTCATTATATTCGATTCGTACGAGTGATGTGAGGCCAACACTCTTGGGAATAGGATATGGTAAAGGATTTTGTGGTTGAAAGACTTTATCCGGTTCATAGGATCATGTTTGTGAACGTTAATGTGAGTGTCAGATGTTAGAAATTAGTAATTATTGTACTTAGATAAGTATATGAATGTAGCTG
The DNA here is from genome assembly GCA_907164795.1 of Hemaris fuciformis. NCBI lineage: Eukaryota > Metazoa > Arthropoda > Insecta > Lepidoptera > Sphingidae > Hemaris > Hemaris fuciformis. Next base: position 6,963,810 of record OU015455.1, on the reverse strand, counting down.
TCCTGATATTTGTAAGAGTTTAAAAATAATTATGTTTTTAATATTGTAAAATCTCAATAAATTAATCAATACTTCAATCTGCCTGGTCGGATCTTAACTCTATGGAATTAAAAATATTACTACATAAAAAAATAAGATATGCTACATCTAAAGAATTTTATTCAAGGTAATTGTAATATCATGTCCATATTAAGTCTAACGCAAATTGACTAATTGCTGAATAATGGTCAAATGTTTTTGTACAGGCTACAGTATTTTAGCAGTGTGTGATTATTATTGTGTAAATTAGGACATTTAATAAAGTATTTTATATATTTTGTGTTTTTTAATTAATAAAAAGCCTCATTAATTGTTGAAAAGTTAGACTAACTAAAAAGTTAAACTCTAATATTTAGTAGAAATAGAAAGAGAAGTAGAAAGATTAATGGACGCCAAGGAAATCCCAGAAGTAAGATAAAGTTCTCAAAAGCAAGAATGAAAATCATTTACAAAATAATTCCTTATATTTTTATGTTACATGTACAAATAATACACAAAAACAAACATTAAGTTGCAATCATTGACATAATTATATGATTTAACAAAAAAGAATTGTTAGAACTAAAAATTATTTAAAATATATTGCCTTTATGGGTTGTCACTTACTATTTAGTATTTAAATTTTAAACTTTATGAGTATTTTTAGTGTAAACAAGAAGAGTTATAAAATTATATTTCGTTATGTTTATTAAAATACAACAGCATATATCATAATTTACTATTGCATATGGAGATCGGTTTTTCAGATAAGTAGTAACAGTTTTCCCAAAAAACTACTTTAATAGATATTTTGATACAAAATTGTGGCACTTAGTAGATATTTATTTCTAACATAAGCTACTTTTAAGCAACAAGATCAAACACCCTCAAGTACAATCTATTTTGAACTCTATTATTATATTAATACAGACTATAATTTATAACTTGGATGTATTCTGATTAGTAATGCTCATTTTGTACAATAAATAAAACAGAAATGCGATATTATTGAATGTCATATTGTCTTTGTGACAAATTAAATAATAAGTATTATTTAACTAAGTAACGTTTTGTTAACCTTTTGCAACATCTTAAATTAGTAAACAGAATGGGACAAAAAATTGTTTTATTAAGACCTTGTCTTGCCAAAGTAAATGCTGATTTTGTAATATTGACATTATAATTACATAAATAAGGCTTAAATTTTGTCTTAAAACCTAACAAATTCAGGGCCAGCCCAGTTTTGACGTTTCCACCGTCTATATCTACAATTCTAAGTTAAACAACTGTATATATGTATATGGCCTTACCTATAAACGTTAGTTCATGTAACTACTACTTAGGCATGCTTTGTCCCGATCTATTGATTGACCTGTGACGTTGGAGAAAACGAGACAGAGCATCTTTAATTAGGGATGGAAGATTAATGGAAAAGATTTGATTAAATAAAAATCCATTTTTTATTAATGTATTCATCCATTAATTGTATTATGTCCGCCTTTTTGCGTCTGTATATGAAGTTTAATAATATAAATGTGTTCGGAACCGTCAAATAAAATATGCATTTTAACTGCTAGTTTGGGGTTGTCGATGTTTTCCATAACTGAAAATTTGAATTTCCAATGCATAGTCCTACAATTGAGTCTATTTTTACTTCAATTAACTCGAAGTTAGCTATTGTGCTTATAAAGAAAAAATAAATGGAGTAATTATTATAATTATACGGAAAATACAACTTTTAATTTTCTTATGCAAAGAATAATAAACGTAAGTACTAAATTTAAATTTCTCATTTTATTCTTTTAAATATATGTCGAAAAGGCTTATAGCCATAACTTAACACCTTGAATACCGGCGGTAAATTTTAATTACACTAAAATAAAGAAGATTGGCCTTAATGCAGGTAGGTGGACTACACACCTAAGGCATTCCTAAGAATTTTTATGAGAATTTTCCTTGATCGTTAAAGTACGTGATAATTCATTGTGAACACACATAATATACGTGCCAGAGATTTGAACCTGGACCGCTGAGGTATACTCAACCGCGTGCGATTAAATCAGTCATCTGCCAAAATTGAACACTGGTATTTTTCAAATTAATCTTAAAATAGCTAGCCTATACTTTCATTATTCAAGTTTTTGAAATCATTATTTATTGTTAAGGAAAGTATTTAATTTATTATTGGTAAATGCCAGTTTGTCATATCGAAAATAATCTTGAGTTATTCCTAAGCACCCAAGTCGACGTCACTAACAATAAAAAATTCATAAAAAAAACTTAAAACTGCAAAAGCTATTTCCTATGAATACAATGGAAGCTAACAATCAATCGTTATTTATTTCTCGTACTAATAATTCTTTAGTAAATTTAAATTTATTCATTACATTGCCAGATTAAAAAAACGTTTTCACAGTTAAAAACGTTGTTAATCTATGTTTCTGATGTCCTCTATATCTTTCTTATCAGTTAGTTGCAACATTAGCGATTGTAGAAAATATCTGCCTTGTGCCTTACCAGTAAAATCTATGTCAGGTAAAAAATAAAAACAATTACATCAACCAAAAAACACTGCTAATATACATACATATATACACATTTCAATCTAAAAGTTAATTGGCAGCAACATCCAGGATTAAAGTCCGCTCCAAGCCAAGCTACAATATTCGCACTTCGACGTTTATCCGCAAAACCATCACAAGACTTACGAAATAGTCAGCTGTTTGCTTTTTATCATAAAACCAATCCTACTAATTGGAAGCTTATTTTTTTCACACAACACTGACGGTTCTATGACACTTTCGCACTGTCACTCGGTTCACTCTGACAGATGTCACTTTGACAGCTGTCAGCGGCGTCTCGCTTAGCGTCGCCGTTTTGACAGTTGCCGTTTGGCAGGGCGTCTGTCTTTGCCGGTTTCGCCTTATTCTTCTTGGGCACTTCGTAGACGCGTTCAATGAGCGCGCGGAGAATACTCCCGGGTATTCTTTGATGTTCTTCAATTAGTTCTTCTATTGCACTGGCGACCTGTAAACATTATGCAATTGTTGTATTAGGTCACATTTTAGATTTTTTTGTCGACTTTGATGTTGACGTTAATTTGAATAATCTTTTCAAGTGTATGGCGCATAAGATCATATTTAACTTTTAAAAGTAAACCAATTTCCTGATTTAGGAACATAAATTAAATTCTTCAATATTTATACTTCTATTAAAGCATTTCCAAAGTTTATATTTCCCACCTTCGTAGTCACACAATAAATAAAGACTAATAAATACACCCAACTGTGACATCCATAATTTTGACCCCATATTAAGATCCAAGTCTTGTGTCGTGGGTATCAGAAACTACAACAGACTTTTCGGCCTCACAAACACCTAGACTTGAAACAAATACTTGTGGATCACACAAACATTTGTCTCGGTGCGGGGATCGTGCCTGCGGCCTTTCGTTTCGCAAGCTGTCAAACAATACAATCGCATTTTTTGTAATTTTACCATCTAATTAACATAATCGAAACTACAGTGCATAGTGACATGGGGTACCTTCTTCTGCAGCTGGTCGGGCGTGAGGCTGGGGTCGTGCGGCAGCGGGCGGCCCAGGTGCGTGACCAGCTTGACGGGGAAGCCGCCGTACACGGGCGCGAGCGGCAGCCGCGTGGCGCTGTACACGCGCAGCCACACGCCGCGCAGCCACCCCACCGTGCGGAACGCCTCGCGCACGTTCTGCGTGAACATCGGCACCACCGGCTGCCGACCACGTCACATTACTACTCGCACACTAGCACGCTTCATCATCATCATCATCGGCCATCACGAGCCTCCTCTACAACTGAGAGGGTTTAGGCCTTAGTCAACCACGCAGACCTAGTACAAGTAGACGGACTACATCATCATCAGCCCATATACGTCCCACTGGACACGAGCCTGCTCTTCAACTGAGAGGGTTTAGGCTTTAGTCCACCACGCTGGCCTAGTACGAGTTGGCGGACTACATCATCATCATCATCATCAGCCCATATACGTCCCACTGCTGGGCACGGGCCTCCTCTACAACTGAGAGGGTACTTACTAATTCATATATTTAAAAATATATATATATATATATACACGAACCACTTTAGCCTCCTGTGCAACTTTAGCGAATCCCACCCGGGACCTCCAGTTGAGTTTGTAGCAGTGGTCGCCGAACTGCGCCTCGTACACACCGCCGGGCGATATCGCCAGCGGGTTGCCAGACCGCAGCACCGACGCGCACGTCTGCACCGTGCCGGGGATCACGCACAAACCTTCTAGCAGTGTTGCCCACCCTGAAAAATTAAAATTACCAAATAGGTTAAAAATGATTTCAAGAAAATAAAACCAAAAAAAATTTAACTTGTGTAATTTTTGGAATTCCTAGATTTTAGTTTTAGATTTTTTTTATTCTATATATTTTTATTGGCACGGCAAAATAATAACACCGCAACTAATGATTAGCACAACGTTGTTTAAACCATCAAGTCCTCTCTGGTTACTCAACACACTCATACCAGCCTGATGAGGTCTCAAATGTTTCTTCACCCTTTAAGGAGGAGGGAACACGTAGGCCAAACTATTCCACAATTTCATTGTACGACATATATTCAGATATGCGAATCCGTTTCAAATCTGGATAATAGTGACCGTGAAGTTTGTTTCAATAAGTATTGCGTGTTTCATAATCGACACATACTCAAGCCTGTATTCCCCGAAGGGGTAGGCAGAGATGCATTTCTGCACCAACATTTCGCCAGGTATGTATCAGTCTCGCGTAATAGGAGGCGAGCTTATTGCCGTTTTTCGGACACATTTACTGAGTTACAGCAGTTGATGAGAATTTCCTAATGGAAAAATTACACTTTGCCCGACCCGGGAATAGAACCCAGGACCGCTAGGTAGCACGGCACATACTTGTACCGCGAGACTACGAGGCAATCATAATCGACTTTGACGAAATTCAAAAATGAAAGAGGGAAAGATTTTGAAGTTATGTCAGCTCGTCTTCCCGGTTTGAACTCACCCGGTATCTTGAACAGCAGCCTGTCAGCGACTGTGTGAATGTGTCGCCGACGCAGCAGCTGCATGCGCGCTGTGAAGTAGTACATGTCGATGGGCAGCGCGCCGTGGTAGTAGATGATCAGGAACGGACCTTCTGGAATGTTCTCCAGACCGCGGATCTCGTAACCTGAGGGAATAGAATAGGTATGCATTTATATTTATGTTTCGCTAGCAATGTCCACCGCTATACTCGATTTAATTAGTTACTTAAGACTTAAGGGGTTCGCTGTCACCTGGAAACTTTAACAGGGGTTCATGAAACCAAAAGTTTCAGAAACCCTGTGTTAAAGTATAGACTGTACCTTCAGATTCAGTCTTACGGATAATAAACCTTCGTAGACAAAAATTTAACACAATTAATCGTTAGTCTAAGAAGTGCCCATAGTATTTGAATGTGACTGCCTCGTGGTCTCGCAGTAATAGTATGTGCCGTGCGATCTAGAGGTCCTGGGTTCGATTCCTGGGTCGGGCAGTGTTATTGGGTTTTTCCATTAGGAAATTCTCAGTAGCAGCCCGGAGTCTGGAAATGTGCCCGATAACGGCAATAGGCTCGCCACCTATTACGTGGGACTGATACATACGTGGCGAAATGTGGGTGCAGTAATGCACCTCTGCCTACCCTTTCGGGGAATACAGGCGTGAGATTATGTGTGTATGTATTTGAATGTGACTTACCGTGCCAGAGCCATCCGTGAGCGTCCCACAGCGCGAACACAGCCATCCTCGCCGCATCCCGCCAATCACTGTGCACACCGCCTACTAACCGCTGCCTGTAATCATAATAATGCTCCTTGAAATGGATTGAATCCTTAAAATCTTTATCTCATTTTCATTTGATGATTTTGGGAAATTCAAGTAGGTACTACGTCAGCACTAAAGAGAGGAGGGAGGAGTCTTCCCTTACATCAGGATTTCTTAAAGTGGGGTTCGCCATTCGACGGCATGGGGATCGCGACAAGATTTATGTAATGGTGACTTGACCAAGTCAGAATTAAGGTTAAAATTGTCCAAAATTACTCCTAAAATTGACACCATTTGCGACATGAAACAAGCAAGAAAAGATATTTCTTTTGGCACTTTGTTATCTCGTATTGAAATAAAAACCTTATTTTTTTCAACAGGCAGTATTATAATTTTCTGGGGGGAGGGGGGAATAATTAGTTACTTAAGGGTTAAGGGGTTCGCTGTAACCTGGAAACTGTAATAGGGGTTCATGAAACCAAAAGTTTGAGAAACCCTGCCTTACATGATATTTTTCACTTAAACAGTAAATAATTATATTAAAACTAGCTTTTGCTCGCGACTTCGTCCGCGTAGACTACAGGGTTGGGTACGGGGTTGTACGTCATAGTAGCTTTATGCATGCCAAGTCTCAGCCCGATCGGCTTAAAATTGACAAAGTTTCATACAAACTTTAATCCCCTATTTTATCCTCTTGGGGTAGAATTAATCAAAATCCTTTCTTAGCGGATGCCATAACGTCTACCTGCATGCCAAATTTCAGCCCGATCCGTCCAGTGGTTTGGGCTGTGCATTTATAGATCACTATGTCAGTCAGGCAGTCAGTCATCTTTGAGTTATATATATATAGAAGATAAAATAAATATTTAAGGGGGGCTCCCGTACAACAAACGTGTTTTTTTGCCGTTTTTATAAATAATGGTACGGGACCCTACGTGCGCGAGTCCGACTCGTTTTTTTTAATAAATTGCGCCCGGGCGTAGCTGAGCTGAAGTCGTGATGGCCTCGAGGTTTAGGCACGCGGTCGAGAATCTCGACGGTCGCGGGTTCAAACCCCAGGCACACACCTCTGACTTTTTGAGGTTATGTGTGTATTCACAATCACGTACTTTAACGGTGAAGGAAAACATCGTGATAAAACCGGCACATCTAAAAGTTCTTAGGAATTTCTTAGGTGTGTAGTCCGCCAACCCGCACAAGGCCAGCGTGGTGGACTAAGGCCTAAACCCTCTCAATGGTAGAGGAGGCCCGTGCCCAGCAGTGGGACGTATATGGGCTAATGTAGCTGCGCCCAACCGCTAGTTGCTAATATTTTATTATTCAAAAAACACCTGCGCGTTTAACAATGGAGGGTCACGGTTCAGCGCGGTTCGTACGCATTTTACATTTCCATGTTAGGTGAACTGATAAATATAAAAGTGCCATTATTTAAACAACATTATCAATGTTCAAAACCTGTTTAATCATATTAGTGAGAGGGAATATGATTATCAATTAATTAATTCATTTTTGTAGTAAAAAGAAGCTTAAGTTGAAGAATTGTATGCCCAACATTTAAGTTTTATTATCATGTTTCTGTATAATTTTAATTCTGTTATAATATAGATTTATTAACATTTTAGCATGTCCAAAATAATCAGAGAAGCATGAAAAACCATTGGTGGAACAAAAACAATCGCCTTTTAAAATTAGTATTTGACATTCAAAAGGTAATCATTATCAATTTAAAAGTTTAAAAATAACTTTTAAAGACTAAATATGTACGAAGGAAATATTAATTAAAGAAGAAAAATATTCGAGGGAAATAAAACATATTCTAATCTTGATACAGTAACAGCGAAAGTCTCTTGTAGTTTCTAGTACCCACACGACTTATATCTAGGGGTTAGTGTTATGAATACATATTTTATATCAACATCAGCTCAAATACGTACCACTGCTGGGCACGGGTCTCCTCTACAACTGAGAAGGTTTAGGCCTTAGTCCACCACGCTGGCCTAGTGCGGGTTGGCGGACTACACACCTAAGAAATTCCTAAGAACTTTTAGGTGTGCTGGTTTTTATCACGATGTTTTCCTTCACCATTAAAGCAAGTGATAATTCATTGTGAATACACACATAACTTCGAAAAGTCAGAGGTGTGTGCCTGGGGTTTGAACCTGCGACTGCCGAAATTCTCGACCGCGCGCCTAAACCTTGAGGCCATCACTGCTTTTTTTTTATATATTTATTTCAATCTATTTATGTTGCAAAATAACCAAGATAGTCCAAGTGCATGCATCGAAAATGTGCTCGAGATAACTTCACGGATATTATTTTTATTGGTGTCACCTCAATGATCCATGTTTTTTACACAATCAGGAACTAATTAAACTGAAGGCATTCACGAGTTGATCGTGTGACTGCATTCGTTTGTATTGATAAATTAAAGCAGTTAAATTGTTTTTAATTTTGTGTCGCTAAGTGATTAAAACAGTATAGAATGCGTTGAAAGAAGATGGAATGATTTTCGCAAAATGGCTGGTAGAGAATTGATGAAAGAAACCAAGTTTGTCAACGGTGTCTTGCAATGGATAATGGAGATTGAAGATGATAATGAAGTTGTGAAGTCAATTGACTAGGGTCGCTGCAAGACCCTTCGGAATTTGACATAATCTTTTCTAACATTAGATAACAACTTCAAAATTTTACAACGATGTGTAGACGACTACTGTTTGTTCTGTTTTATTCTATCCGACATAGTGGCCTCCTAGTGTTGGTGAAAACTGTGGAACATTGCATAAACAATGTAAAAATCATCGTTAAACCGAGATTAAATATGAAAATATTTACGTGTTTCATTTAAATCTCCAAGATCTCAACTTACTCCATTAATTATCTAAACCTGTTCGACCACCAGACGTGTATGTGTAACAAAAAAAAACATCATTTGCATTCATAATAATTAAGGATGTGTCTCCTTTTTGTGACACTCGTTGCAGTAACAAAACATTACATAAATTTAACGATATATTTTGATGCAATAACTATCCTACTTGCTAGATATTCGAAAACATCCATTGAGTAATGTGTTGCGATCTCTGCACTCCGGGTATCATTATAGTGTTGTTATTAATGTTTGTTTATGCAATTAAGATCGATTATAGAATATAATTATGTCTAATCATAAATCAATCAATTTAAAGACACGCGGATCTGATTCTACGTTACAATACTTATTTATTTATTCGTGTATATGTATACCATATTGGACAATACAATATGAATAAAATAAATTAAAATACGCTTAAGACGAAGTGTGACGATAGACCGTCTTATCAATATTTGCGATCTCTTCACCAGCATGGTGGACTAAGTCTTAAACCCTCTCAGTGTAGAGGAGTCCCGTGCCCAGCAGTGGAACGCATATGAGCTGATGATTATGAATACGAAAATATATCAGTTGCTTTCTTGGATTATTAAAACGGAACCTTGAAGACGGTCATAGATTACTTTTTGCTGCTACGACTTCTTAATAACGCCAGCAAAGCTACCAAAAGGTGGTTAAGTATATATTACCTGTATAGCCTGTAGAGATGGAATATGATGCTGCTGATGTATATGAGTATGAGTATGACGGCCGGCAGCAGGAACGTCACGATGACCGGCGTCAGGAACCACGTCAGCCATAAACTGTACTCCGTGTCGATGTACTCCACTGTGAACAAAAGGAAACAGACTTTATAACATATGACTTGTAACTCCACAGGGTCGGCCATCTATATCGCCAAATCAGGTACCTAAGTCTATTATAAAACCAATTTTTTTGCCTGTTCACAAAGAGACCAATTGATAGATTAAGCTCTTGGTCTGGGTTGGTGGTAAGTCAGACTCACCGTTCCAATCTTTGCATATTTGATTAGATAATTCTTTAAGTCTCTTGGACTTTGAGTTTAATGACTTAAAAATTTATCTTCGTGTCACGAAGTTCATTTAGCCTCAGTAGTAATAAACAAATTGCCTAATACTAAGCTTTCTATTATATCAGATCCTAGGTCCCCCCTTAAAGTTGTAATTACCGTAGAAAATATTCTTATTTTTCATTCGGCTTTCCTGTTTATACAACGATTGCTTCTCTGGCGGATACGAATATCCTATAGCATATCATATCGAATAGCATATCACCAGCAAAAAAATTGTGGTTAACAATTTAACTAGCTATATATATGAAATTGACAACATGACAATTTTATCAGCAGGATACATCATACATATATTGACATTGAAATATTTTACACATTGCTACTGGCGTCCGGTCATCGTTATCTTTTCTATAAACGCTTCTGTCCTTTCCATTGAAGGGTCCAGTAACCTGAAATGGAGCGTCGATCTGGACTATGAACTAAATTTTATCGCGACGAAATATGTCAATAATAATTGCACCGACATTTTTCCGTTCACATATTTTGATAGCGATAGTATATTTCCAACGACTGAATGGGTCTAATTGTTTGAGATTCATTGGCGCTCTTTACACCAGAATGTGCATATCTAAAGACTAAAAACAATTAGTCTTTGAAAATACTTGGTCAAAATAGATAGGTAACGCCACAGCCAAAATATTCATATAGTCTTACGAGTTACCTATCGCCCCTATAGTAAAGTTTCCTCTATAAGTCTCTTAGAGTCCTATAGACGCAAATCGACAGAGAAAGTGAAGCTGAAACTAACTTTAGGGTTCACTACTACCTCAAAAAATTAACAAGTCAGAACTACTACAGAATTCAAAGATTTTGCATAAAAACTAGTTAATTTTAGATGAGTCATCAAATCTCACTTAAAGCCACTATTCATGATCCTTCAGGTCCCTTCTACATGGGATATTTGCAATCGCAAATTTTACTCCAAAAACTGTTTAATACCCCAAACATTGATTTGTACTATGTGGAGACTACTCAAACATTATTTCGTTTTTTTTTTGGTTTAGTAGTTTAAACTTGCTTTGAAGTATCTCAATCGACAATTATTTTTAACTTCCTCCTATCGAAATAAGCTGAAAATTTACATACAAGATTTTCAAGTTTTGTTCGTCGTGTACTCGTCATGTCATTTATTATCGCCTCGACTCCCAAAATAGTTATACTTCGTAATTTTACGAGGTTTACGACAAAAAATAAAAATAATTTTCATTACTCAGTTCGAACCCAAATTAATATCGCTGATTCTAGAACTCGAGATATTTACACGAATCATTTAAAAAAGTTTTAAGCCTTACCATAAATACTTTTCAAGGGTACTCTTCAGATTAAGAATTGTTTTGACTATTGTACTTATTATAAATTTAGCAATTTCAAACTTTATACAGTTACGATTAAGGTTGATTATAATGTGTATTAAATCGCAGACTTGAGGCACGAATAGGTCATCTCTAACCACGTGACCACCACGAGGCGTGTAATAACAATTGTATAAACATAAGCAATAATTATCTTTATCGAAGCATTTAATGAATAATTTATTAGAAACGGATGTAAATCAACACACCTTATAAACATAAAGTCGTCAAGAGGTTATGGTTGCAATTGGCATTACCATACATGATACAGCTCTTGTAGAAGTGAAATAATATTCCCCGAATTTAATCCCCGCGTTGAGACAAACATTTTCTTAGGTCTGGATGAGTGTGAGAACAAAAAAAGTGTCTCGTGGTTTCTGATGCACATTTTTTTAAAGTGGGGTGTATTCGCTCATTGTATGAAAACCAACATCAATGTCATGTTTAGTTTTATTAAAATACATTTAGCCTTCATTTAGCGATCATGAGTGTGAGTGCGAGGCGAGAGTGCAATGATGGAAAAGCCTCGAAATTTACAGACTTTTATAATATTGGACATTAAATTTGTGCTCATCAGGACCTGCAATAACAAAACAAAAACCGCCTCAAAAAAAAAACTATTCCAAAACAAATAAATATGCATTATTTTGTATTTTGTATTTCAATTACAAATAGCTAAAATACTGTATTTTGTATTTCAAATACCTTACTTAAATGTATTTTGTATTTTAATTACTTGCGATACAGTATTTTGTAATTTGTATTTCAATTAAAGCAAAGCATGTATTTTGCCCAGCCCTGCTTACCTTCCTCTCTCTATTTCCTAAGTCACTTGTTGCTATTTTCTATAAAACAATGCTTAGAATCAAGCTGCTGAGTTCAAATAATTTTAAGCAGTCACACAACGTCAAATCATACATTTTTTTTATCGTGAGTATGAGACATACTAGAGAAAATATGGTTTCCTAGAAAATCCAAACTAAGAAATATAGGTGATCCCGCCATGAAATTCCAAGTCATGTCCGTTTTTAGTCAACGGATTTTCACTTTGAAAAATTCCCCTTTAAAATGTCGACTATTTTGCATTATCTATACTAATATTATAAGGAGAAAAGGTTTGTATTTTTATATGTTTGTGACGAACTGACGAACAAACCCAAAAAATATTCAAACGATTCAAATGATTTTTGATGTCCATTCATAGTCGTAGATGGGACATTGAATAGTAATATAGGCTACTTTTTCCCCTGAAAAATGTAGTCCCGTTGAATGACCACAATATTCAAAAAGATTAATAATATTAAGTAGGTATGAAAGATGACTTTTTCCATTCACATACAGACAATAAATACTGAAACCTTTCAAGCGAAGTGCCGTTCTCGAGGTCACAATCACATTAATGTACTTAAAGACCTACAATAAACTACATTTATTACTAAACAGTGCAGATAACCGTGCGACCTCGATCACATGTCACACGTTTGATCGCCAAGGACGGGGCGGGAAAGAAGAAAGTTTATCGCGACTTAGAAGAAAGTTTATCTCGTGTTTATAACATTAAGCAGGTTATAAATTTTAATCTGTTAGATAAAAAGAACAACATATTTACTAATAATATTACTAATGACATTTTGCTTTTTGTTGGGTTTGTTTTAGCTGATTGGCATTAGTTAATCGAGTGACGAGAAAGGCCGTTGAACAGCACCTTACTTAAACCAGATCCGTGTTGTTTATTAGCGGTGTTTAAAAATCTGTTTTACAGATGGAAAACTCTTCAAAGGAACCCCAATGCATCATACATCCATTTTAACCTACTTGAATCGCTTCTGGAGTGAAAAGCATCCGCGACATGAGATCTCGTGGAATGTTTCCATCGATGAATAATCTACCTAAACACACACACTGTCTTTAGGTTGCTTGATACGGTTGCTACAACAGATAACAGAATCACTCTTTAAAATGCTAAACGGTAATTGGGAAAGGTTAATTCTTAGGCGTATTCTTTTTGCAGCGTAGTTTGTTACAGATCGAGACTCTTTCGTGCTCGTCACATAAATTGGTGCCTGCGGCCAAGAGATATCAGATTCGCTTAATCCGGATTGGCCAAAACTTTCTTTTGTATAAAATGTATCTGGAGGATAAATGTACCTTATTACTTGGCGCTTATTACATATGTATTTGCGGAGAATATTGTTAAAGGAATACACCCAGTATCTATGTCTACTAGACTATACGTAATTAAGTATTCGTTAGAGGCGTATAAAATGAAAATTCATTGTTTCGATCTCAGCACCAAACAAATTTTAATGTGAGATCAATACAATAGTTATTCATTTAACTTAAATATACACAAAATACCGAAAATCCTATGAACTATTTCCCGGTACATGAACAATGGAGACAAACAATCGATATCTGAATCCGGTACAAAAGTCGTAGCACGGTGAACGTTAGGACATGAGATAATTTTAATTGATGATTCGACCTACAAATACTGTCTGCAGCGGCGTCTAGACGGGAATTGCTCGGTGCGTGATGTGCGCGTGTGGCTCGCACATTAAAGTAGGCCTATCGATAACACAGTAAAACGGTAAAACGGAAAATCTCACGACGCATAAATATTTACTTTATTTTTAATTAACTGGTAAATGCGAAGATTTTTTTTAGTTTTTGCGACATTTGTCATCGATCTTTCGCTTCAATTACTCGAAGCGTGATGTTATCCAGCCTATAGTCGGTCTAGATAAATGGACTATTCAAAACAAAAATAAATTTTTTCACCTTAAAGCAAGTTTCTAAGATTAGCGCGTTCAACTAAACAAATAAACTTTAAAGCTATATAATATTAGTTTAGATTGCTCAGACTTCTCATAGAACATTTCTTCTTATACGCATGGTATGAGTCGTACGTCATTTGTTTCTATCTTATGCTAGCTAAGCAAATTATTATTATATTATAGTGAAACGTGAGGCTGTGGGCTCGATGAATACACCGAGACAAATGTCTGTGTGATCTACAAAAAAATATTTCTGGTATTTTGTGAGACCAAAAAATCATTCGTAGTTTCTGATACCCACGATACAAGACTTGTATCTTAGTCTGAAATGTATTTGATTCGTCATCAGCCCAAATACGTCCCACTGCTGGGCACGGGCCTCCTCTACGACTGAGAGAGTTTAGGCCTTAGTCCACCACGCTGGCCTAGTGCGGGTTAGCGGACTACACACCTAAGAAATTCCTAAGAACTTTTAGGTGTGCAGGTTTTATCACGATGTTTTCCTTCACCGTTAAAGCAAGTGATAATTCATTGTGAATACACACATAACTTCGAAAAGTCAGAGGTGTGTGCCTGGGGTTTGAACCTGCGACTGCCGAAATTTTCGACCGCGTGCCTAAACACGAGGCCATCACTGCTTATTACATATGTATTTGATTGTTGGTATTTATTTATTTTCGTTGCTTATTTGGTGGTTTCTAGTATACGTGTACATACCTATATGTAGTCATGAGAACTATAAACTATGTTAGTTATTAATAATAGAAATATGCAACTGTTATCGGGTTTTCGACCTGATTCACGTTTTCCTTACATTTAACTAAAAAAGATAATTTTAACGATGGGCGGGTTATCCCATAGTTATTAATTAAAGAATATACATTTATTTAAATTTAATTATTATGTTAATACCTAGCTTCAAACTTATCGACTAATTTGTCGAAGAAAGGACAGATAGGGGTTATTCACATGTCTTGTTAAAGAAATACAGATTCCGCGGTGCCAGCGAGCCTGATGACATTAAAAGTGTCCTTTAAAAAGAGGGATACCACTCTAAAGACCTTAGTCCCCAGTCACAAAGCGGATGCTCGTAGACATTTCAACTACATATGTACTATATTAAAAGTACGATAAGAGCAATACGTATTAAACTACTAAATGAATTCACTGCAATGCTTTTTCTTGGACATGGTCGGCATTTTTGTTATTTCTTTATTGATTACATACATACATAACCTCACGACTGTATTCCCCGACTGATACATAATTGGCGAAATGTGGGTGTAGAAATGCATCTTTACGTACTTATTCGGGGAATACAGGCGTGAGGGTTGATCTATGTAAAATCTGCCACCCACAACGCTGGTAAAACACGAATAAAAACTGGCGTAACATTTTAATCCCGGCAGTCAATAACTACAAATTTGGTCGTGAAACCGGATAAAACCAGACCACGATCGTAATAGCACAAAAACCTACAAGCCGAGTTTTCACCAAACATATTTTCGATAATACGAGTTGCGTCCTTCAACCCACTCCAATGTTTATCGTGTTGATAAAATACATTGTTTTCATTAACAACTGTCCAGAAAGAATACAATTGAAATATGTATATATTCCGTCATTTACAACTGCCTGTGACTTCGTCCGCGACCACTTTAGAATTAATTCCAGACTCCAAAAAAAATTTATGAAATTTTAACTTAGCGACTCTTACTTGGGACATTTGATATTTAATTACGGAACTACTACGCGAGGTAGCGACTAAAACTACTTTATTCATCGCCAATCCGCACTAGGCCAGCGTGGTGGACTAAGGCCTAAACTCTTTCAGTTGTCGAGGAGGCGCTTGCCCAGCTGTGATCGTATTTTGGCTGATGATGAAAAATAATATTATTGAATAATTTTCATTAATAAACTAATTTTGGGCTTTATATTTTCGCAATAATTTAAACACTTTGTTTAAATAATTTAAATATTTCCCTTCCCTTACAATGGGAATGGTCAAAATTCAAAATGGTCAAATCACTTAATTTTACGCAAGGAGGACTCTCATATATCTACTTTTCGATTAGGTCACAGGTTATCCACGCGTGTCACTAAAATCCTCTCATAATTTATAAACAAATCAATGTTTGCACAATCACTTTTAAGATTAAAATGTACTTACACTAATTAATTTTACCAACGGAATGAGCCAGGCGTTAAATCTGTCTTTACAAATTTTGATTAAGAAATTAACTAATTAGAAACAAGACATAGATACTATATGCTTAGTCAGTCTCATTAAAACGTGGAATCCATTAAATAATAGACCACTGATCTTTGCTTAGGTGGAGAATGACCGAAGTATTTTTTTTAAACGAGACACTTGGTGTGATATAAAAACAAAACTGTGTTATTGAATTTTGCTATTAGCCAATACTTAGAGCTGCCGCTCTTAGTAGCTGTAGTTTTGTCTCTAGTCGCACCGCTCCCATTACCCTCTGGGCCTCTGTTCCCCTACTCCTTATTACGTGACGTTTCAAACGTAGATCGCAAAACGTGTAATACCACAGAACAGTTGAATAAAACTAGAAATGAAATGTCAACATGCCGATCGTGCTGAACCTGCGATAGACTATCATATGTTTGGCACCGCCGCTTCTTATAGACCACAAGCCCATGGTAAAAATTAACCTGTGAAATGAACCACCGTGAATTACGCTTAGAAGGCTGTTACTATATCATAAAATAACTCTGAGCGCTATGCCGTCATTTCTGAGCGGTACAAGTGAGTACGAGAGTAAATGGAATTTCTCCGCTACAGGGGAGGAATGACGACTACTTATTAATGTACGGCTTTTATTATAACTTATAGATAATTAAAAATAAATGTCGAAAAACCTAGTGCCGTACTAAAGTGGTGGTACCGGAAGTTAGTGCAAATTTTTAATTCGCCGGTAATTTTAGGAGCAATATAGGTCATTTATTACTGTACGGCATTTGTGTAATTCTTTTTGTATACATATACAGATACTTTACCCATGAACGCCGTACAAATTTTCCAGTGCAGGGGTCGAAAGCCAAGGGACGCAAACCTTTCCCTACACCATATGATATAAGGTCATTGTAAAATGTACGGCATCTTGTTCAAAATGTTATTTTATACGGACAATAACGTTTGGTAATTATGCCGTCTAAAAATTATAGTTCATATTTATATAAATAAATAAGTATCTACATTTCAGGATTTACCGAGTTATTACTGCTGTAAGATCATAAATTTATGTACGGCAACCTTTTTTTAAATATAATGTTATTAAATATTACCGTTGTACCTTATAGCCGTTCATTACCCTTCTAATCTTATTCCGCTGTTTTGTGGAAAATACATTACGGCTGCTTTCTACGGGGGTGCGTGTATATAACATGTATTATGTATGTACGTATGATGCTTATAAAATTCCCCAATTGCGCTAAACCAAGCTGACATTGAGAATGACCAGTATGTTATGAAAACAAAAGTTCAAACGTGCCATTTCATGAAAGAGATAACTTAAATAAAAACTATTATTTGCATGATAAGAGTGTAACAATATTCGTTTGATAAGTCATATCGGTTGTTGAATTCAAAAAATTACTTCATAATCGATGTTTTTCTTTAATAAATTATCACAGATTTTTTTATCTGTGGCAATATGTGTCTATTGCGGATTATGGTAATCGGTCAAGAACTGCTATACATATATATATGTATAAACAGATAATATTTACGCTTTTATCAGGGCGCAATCTACTTTGTTTATATTTTTCTACACGAGTAAAAGTGCGATGAAGGAAAACATCGTGAGGAAACCTGCAGTCCTAAGTTCTTAGGATTTTCTTAGGTGTGTTGAACGCCAACCCGCATTAAGTCAGTCTAGTGGATTAAAGCTTAAACCCTCTCAATGGTAGAAGAGGCCCATGCCCAGAAGTGGGACGTGATAGGCTGATATAAATAGATAATAAAAACAATCTTAAGAAAATAGTTTATGTAGAAATAAATTACCTCAATTCAAAGTTAATAATACATAAATATAATTATATTAAAAATGGCGATTGTGAGTGCAGAAATGCACTCCTGCCTACCCCTTCGGGGAATACAGGAGAACGGTTTTGTAAGAGTATGTATGAAATGATAAAATAAACGATCATTTCGTTTCATTTATGCAATTATATTATAATATTAGTAGAATAAGAAAGTGACCAATCTCTACAAGAAAGACGAAAATCTTCTCCTCAAGTATGTTTTTAACAACCATACCATTCGAGCCACTAAATTAAGCTAGCAAAAATTTATAATAGGAATACATCAATTTGTCACGTAAATAAAATCTACGCAAAACAAAACCTTCAGGTGTCCAGCATACAAAGAAAAGTGTCGACTTCGTAAACTATTGACACACATAAAATTATGTAACTAAATTGCGGTCACATTGTACGGTGTACAAGACACAGTGAATAATTTTCGTATTAATATTTATCAGTATAAATTAGCGGTCTATGCCTCTACCTACTCTAAAGGGAGACTCTGCATATTTGTGGCCGTACCATCAAATTGGTTATATGTAGATGCGAAAAATAAAATTAATTGAATGAATAAATTTACGAATTTCAATGAAAGTCTTGAAAATTATAGATTATCCCCGGAACTTGAATCGAAAAAGGCATCCTATTACTTTTAAGAGCTTTAAACACCTTCGTCCTGTCTGCGATCCCACCCCTCGGTCTTTAACATCGCGATGACAAGTTCGTAAAAGTAGAGCATTACATACCAAGACTCCGACATAAAAAAATGTAGGCGAGAAGATTATTCCACAACTCCTGTGCTACAGGATCGACAATTGTAGGCACAGAAATGACACCATAAGATAAAGCTAAGCGAATCTCCATTGCGACTAAATTTGCCTTTATCCCATAACGAGTATAATCGATAGAAAATAGAGATTAAAAGAATCAGAGCTAAAATCGTTACAACTATTCTTACAGAACAATGATATTGAAATAAAGCTATTTTTGCGGATACTGTCGCGTTTAAGTTCCAATTTTAATTTTAGAATTGTCTAAGACTTTTTGTGATAATGTTCCATTCCTCGTCCACGATTGATTAGTATCCTCCAAATGCCTGCAATCTGTTTTTCAAGGAGGCACTAAATATCACGCATTAGGACTACACATATCTCACTCATACCTAATAATAAAATAAGTACATGCATATGTGTGTCAGCAACTGCTGTGGTTTTCCTGACGATCGTTTTGCAATATTTGAGGAAACTGGACTTTGGATTTGTGGTTTGCTCTTGTTTCAATAATACCGGGATATAATTTGTCAATTGAAAATCACTGGTCGAGATACATACATAAACTCACGCCTGTATTCCCCGAAGGGATAGGCAGAGGTGCATTTCTGCACCCACATTTCGCCAGGTATATATCAGTCCAACGTAACAGGGGGCGAGCCTATTGCCGTTTTCCGGGCACATTTCCAGACTCCGTGCTGTTACTGAGAATTTCCTAATGGAAAAACCCAATAACACTTTTCCCGACCCGGGAATCGAACCCAAGACCACTAGATACTTGTACCGCGAGACCACGAGGCAGTCAGTTATCGAGATACCTTAGTCATTAAACCCTAATATATTGTGTGAAGTATAAATAAAAAATATTTTAATAAGACATCGAGAGGCCTCAACAGAGCATAATCAATGATATTCTCTAATTCATGATTTGCCAATACCAAGATATCACAAATATTTTTAGCCAGACTTAAACAAATGATACTACGGAAATCATTTTTTTCCGTTTTTAAAGATTTTTCGTGAGATACATTGACATTTAAGTAGTAGAGTCTAAAGACGACTTATGATTATTGTCAATAAAAAACAAAATCAGGGAAAAAGCGATATGTTGTCAAGAATACATATGTACGATTTCCAGAAATTAAATAAGTCACGTCGATCGAGAAAATTACTTGTCATGTCTACTAATATAATCTTAGCGCAGTTACTAGTTAACCAAGATTAATGGAAATTTCTCCAACTAAAATCGTACTTTCGTTTCTATGATTTTCCAATGAGTAAATCTAAGAAATAGTGTTAAAAACGAAGCAAAACTCAACGAACGTCAACGATTTTTTATATAGGCAAAATAATTACAAATCATTTTTTTCTCCTTGCTTGTCTATGTTTTTTTTTCCTTTCTTATTTGAAATAATCATTTGAAATCTGAATTTTATCATTATTTTTTTATTCATTCAGATTAGATGAAATCTAATTTCCATCAGGTACAGTGGAGTCACTTTGCCGTGCAAGAATAAAAAAAAAAAAAAAAAAAAAAAAATTATAATTAAAAAAAAAAAAAATAAAAAAAAAAAAGAAACAAAATTAGAACCTTTTTATATTGCAAAAAAAAAATGGTGCGATACGTACAGTAAAATAATCCCATGTAGAAGCCGACGACCGCGATGGCAATTTGTACGAACTCATTTGTCGTTTCATAGTCGAACTTCTTCAACAAATCACTCATTATGAAGGCTTTTACGGGCCGCGCCGCGCACTGCTCCTTCACCATTGTGAACTGATGAAATATTTTGTAAAAAAATGCACCGATAACCCTCACGACCGCGAGATATTAATGTGCATCCACGAGATGCATGTTCCAATAATTAAAAAAATACTGAACGTATGCCTGACTCGGTGGCACAGTGACGAATGGCCGCAATGAAAGCATTTGCTGACCCTTACATATTTATCTAATGTTTATGAGATATGGCGGATGTTAATTATCATTTAATAAACAATATCGCCGGTTGAAACGAAAAGGCGCCAAGTCATTCGACTGAAAAATCTGGAAGGCGATAAGGCAAAAGGGTGGGACCAAAATAAACATAGAAAAAATTTTTTTGTTTAGAACTGACAAGTTACTCGATTATTTTCTTGTTATTTCACTATTTATTCAAGAGCAGTAGACTTAAGAAACCTTTTTTTTTACCTAGACCTGTCCCAATACACGGAAAGTATTTTATACGTCATGCACATCATTGTAATACGAGTAACGACTACGTAATTATTTTCCTGTACCTAAATGAATACATACAATTTGCTAGAACATTTTAGTAGCTTGATTATCTTCACTTCTTCTTTCACCTCCTTGGATTTTTTTCAGAATTACTCGTAGAGTCGCGTTATAGTTTGATTGGACTGCAATTTATTAGCAAATTTGTAAAAACCGGTGACTGCCTCGTGGTACAAGTGTGTACCGGGAAATCTAGAGGTCCTGTGTTCGATTCCCGGGTCGGGAAGAGTGTTATTGGGTTTTTCCATTAGGAAATTCTCAGTAGCAGCACGGAGTCTGGAAATGTGCCCGAAAAACGGCAATAGGCTCGCCGCCTATTACGTGGGACTGATACATATCTGGCGAAATGTGGGTGAAAAAATGTAACTCTGCCTACCGCATCAGGGAATATAGGCGTGAGTTTATGTATGTATGTAAAAACCGGTATAGTGACCATCGCACTTAAGGTACAAAAGCCATAATGACCCACGCAAGTTCACTGCCTTCCTGGGCGACTGCTAAGTGAGACTTTTCTAGCCAGACGATAATTATTTGCAAAAAAAGTCACCTGTGTTGACGCTTTACCATCCCAGTATATAAAAAAGTAGGAGTTCATAAATTTATTGGAATATTTAATTACTTCCATTGCTTCCGTACATTGTCGTATTGAATGCATTAAGTTGTCTGTTCGTTTTGATAAAAAAATACATCATAGATAACTTAGACCTCAAAGTAGGCCTTATTACGGCTGCGTTAAGAAATAAAATATTTGTCCTCTTTCGCAAACGTAGGTCATTCAACTAAGTAAGACTAAACATTAAAGTCTTAATTTATAATTTCTCAAACAATTTAATATACTTATGGTTACTACTCTGCAGTTTCATCCGCAGCAAATTTAATCTTCCAGTATAAAAAGGAGCGCATGTTTTAGTCCCAAGTGCCGGCTACCTCCACACCATTCAGTAGTTTTTGTGTGTAAGAGAAACGAACATCCATCAAACGAACTTTTTACCTTATATAGTGTTAATTAGTTGTCAACTATTTAATCGAGCGTTTTAACACATTATAATCTTTCTCTTGCCCTGTTCTCAATTCTAATTGGTGACGGCGCAGTATGTTTTATCCTTCCAAACATCCCTATCCTATCAACCGTCATGTCATTCACCCCTTTTTCTTTCATACCTACTCTCACCCAATCCATCCATCTCTTCTTTGGCCTTCCTCTGCTCGTCCATCCTTCAGCTTTTATACTCATTACTTTTTTTACCCATATAAGCTTCATCCCTTCTCATTACATGCCCATACCACGACAGACGGTTTCCTTTCAGCTCATCTATCACAGCACATTACTCGAGCGTTTTAACACGTACGCACAATATTACGAAACAATAGCCAATGTTGCGCGTTTAAGGCGAAGAACTCGAGATGGGTTGATTCAACTCTAATAGGTTTTCAACCTTATATTCCTTTGATGACGTGTATGACGCGTGTGAAACCTCACGTAATTCATGGTCACGTATTAATTATTTATACGTCTTAAATAACCTTGCTAAACTATTAATATTTAAATGGAACGTGTAAATAAGGATCGAGGAATGACGCTGAAAAACATATTAAAGGAGAAGAACTCGACCTGGATTTGACAGGACCAATATAGTAATAGGTATAGGTCTTTGTTGTTCCAGCTCAAAAGGATTACTAATACACAATTTCTTTTTGACCCTAGTTTGATTTTAATTAAGTTGGTAACAATATATTTTTCTTAGTAACGTATCATAAGCGCTATATTATTGTCTTTGTGATAAATAAACGATCATGTCGTCATTTCATTACGCTTCATTTGAGGAGAATCCACGCAAGTCACAACATCGCTATCGGTACTAATGGCTTCAAAACGTGCCGCGAGAGGTAAAGGACTGCAAGTGATCCTTGCCAACCAAGGAAGCCAGTGGTCCGTATCCTGGAGGTAAATTTTCGCACTTATTTACTCCAGCACATGATGCAGTGACCCAGAAAATAACTAAATTTAATTCATAATATTAATTCGGTTACAATAATCATGGTACCATAAGCTAAACATCTTTAGTCAACTATCCAGACTAAATTATATTTTTCTTGGTCATATTTACGCTTCTGATTTCGTGACGTCACTGTTTGCGAAAATGCAGATATTTGTTTTTAAACAAGGAATATCCCAAGAAATATCCTCATATTATAAGTGACAAAGTCCACTAGGAAGTTTCTTTAGACATATGACTAAAGCAATGATAAAATTCTTTGCAAAAAATAGACACATCTTTCTCTTTCAAGTTTGAATCCATGACAGGATGGGTATCAGAGTACATCAATCATAATTCCAAAACTGTAATATGTGTTAAAAACACGAAAACTGATCAATGGAAATGGTAACACAGATTTATATAAAAACAAATTCCAAATAGAACCTATTAAAATATTCAAATGACGCATATGAGTAACACAACTGAAGTTCAAGGTTTTTAACACTGCTTTATATTTCAATGTTGAATTATGTAGATACTAGTGGATTTTATATTTCACACACATAATACAACAGTGTTGTAATTAGAAATTAAATGACTTTCAGAAAAAACAAACATTAATTTCCTAAGTGCTCAATTATAAATTTAAAGGAATTATGACTATTTGTCATTGGATTCCAAAAAAAAAAAAATTTCACACTCAACCCAAAGAAGTAGTGATGGGCTCGAGGTTTAGGTGGACAGTTGAGAATTTTGGTGGTCGCAGGTTCAAACTCAAGGCACACACCTCAATATTTTCAAGTTATGTGTGTATTCACAATTAACTTAAATGAAGAAGAAAAACATTGTGATGAAAACTGCACACCTAAATATTCTTAGGAATTTCTTAGGTGTTTAGTCCGCCAACCCACATTAGGCCAGGGTGGTGGACGGCCTAAATCCTCTCAATGGTGAGGAGGCCCGTGCCCAGCAGTGCAATGTATACAAGTTGATGATGATTAAGAATTAGAGCAATTTGTTTATTATTGAATAAAAACAGTATTTACCTATATACAATATTATGATTTACTATAGATTACTACTATTCAGTTGTTAAGGCCTAAACACTCTCAGTTGATGATGATGATAGATTACTACTAATGTAGTAATATGATATATAAATGATTCGGTTTAATTTGAAAACTACTATATTGTAATACATTCACTTTTAAAGAATTTATACAGTTATACACATCAAGTTTGACAAACTAGTGTAGAAATTTAAACCAAATCCTAATATCTCATACATACAAAGAATTACTTTTATAATTGTATGATACAAAAAATATATTTACTAATATGCAAGTATGATATTGTAAAATAATAAGAGAATCAACATATCTAGCCACTTGATGCTCTATCTATGAAAACATACTTAGGATCAGACAAGCTGTTGTTCATTTAATTCAGCACAATAAAGAAGTTATAAACTATAATAATAACCACTTTACAACAATGACATTCTTCCTAAATTATATGAATGTTAGACCACAATTATAACCAGTGTTCAGATCAGTTTAGATTAGATTTTTATAGTATAACCAAATCTTTGGAGTGAAACAGTCAATAAATTATCATTGATAATCAAAGATAAATTGTAAACACAAATAGCGAGATGTGTAATATGTTATCTGCTTTAACAGTGTTGCATCATGTTTGCTGTGATTGTTATCTAAGTCAATAATTATATATAGCTACAAGGATAAACATAACAAAAACACCATCATACGTAGATAGTAATTCGACGAAACCATAGCTTACACACTACAGCTTGATGCACACTTTGATCTTAGCCAAAAGGCCGAAAAGTGATTGAAACCATAGCTATTAGCTTATAACTAACGCTGAAGTTATTAAAAAATAATAAAAAGCAAAGGAAACACTTACCGATAATATTATAGACACTTAAAGTGTAATTGTCCACGATATATGAGATATAACTCATTTTGCTTCACAGCTGATCACAGAAACAAACAATGATACATTCAACGCATACAACAGTCCACCGATTTTAATTTATCACTAAACTGGACTGGTACTTTTAAAATACCGGGCTCATTTACATATCAAATAACACTTGCTTTGTTATTATTTTTGTACCGTCATGTCAGCAGAATGGGATTATTTTATATTAAGTGGTTGTAACTTGTAGTGTTGTACCGATTAAGTGATTACTGATTAGTGATTACCAAAGTGACAGGAGTAGGAATTTGACAGCATCAACAAAATTTACGAGCACTGCGTGACATTTTACGCAGTCTTTCACGAAAATCACGCGGCTAATCATCTAAATAAAAGTAGATAGATAGGTACTCTAACATTATCTTACACTGACGCGGATGATAAGTAGTGAATTGTGGAGATTCATTAAATGAAATTTAAAATGTCTTCAGTTTCTGAATAATTGAGACCTTCAAGCCAGGAATCAATACAACGTTTTGCTTTGTAACTAGAAAAGGCATTGATTTTTAATTTATTGCATATAGTGTTATAAATTTGCGGTGATAGAAATATAGGTCGTAAGATGTTAAAAGTGCAAAGGCGAACATATAACATACGATAAGGTCGTACATAAAAAAACTAGTAACTACATTACTTTATTTTTTTAAAGTCTGTTAAAAACTGATATTTAAAAGTTGGTGTTGCAAATCTTCACATTAGTATTTGAAGCATTAAACATAAAGTAACAGCAGTATGTGTTTTCTCTTTCACTGTCACAAATTGCAATGAAGGTTGAAAAATGTGTTTGTTTCTTTTATTTATTTGAACTAATAGAGTATAATTTACATGATCCCACTTTTCTTTTAAATTGAAATGAACGACAAAATGTATACACGAATGTTGCTACGGCGTAGGTTTTGTAAACGTGTTTTATTTATGGGAGCTGTATTCGCTATTTCCTTTTATGTATCTGTTTTATTGTTTGGTGATCTAAAATCACCCAGAGTGATGAAATTGACTGAATTGGACCGATGTCCAGCATGCTACGGAATCTCCGTGTGTCCAGAACTATATTCAAACCAGATTATTTTAGAGAATAACCATGGATGGTTAAGTATTTTCAATGCAAAAAACATTTATTATGGTTACACTAGGTCAGAAAGACGAGTTGTTTTGAAGAAGTTAGCTCATAATTGGGAGTTAAAAGAGTTTGATTCAAATTTATGCACGTCGTGGAACTTGAAAAAGACATGCAGACCTATAAGTTTACTAAATGTTACTAACATAGATGAAAAGGTGATTAGTTTAATTAGGTATAATTTGAGTTGGCCTGACACAAAGCCTAGAAAAGGTCTCATACTCTGCCCATATGCATACAGCTTCTATGATTTGGTCCAACCTATTTTGAGTAATAGGAATGGAAATTATAAGGCAGAAATGATAAATTTATGGACCATGTTGAGTATTAACCCAGAGCCTATTATATTGCAGGTGAGTTTTTAATTAGTTATTTACTCAATTATGGTAAATCAAAAAGGAAAATATAATAACACATAACATAGTAACACATCTGTCTCATAGTGGGGGTTTTATGGAGGGCTGTTGTTCTAGTAAAAAAAGTGAAGTGAGTGACAATCTGGGCATTTTTTATATTTATTATTTAGTTTAATTTCTGCTCAGATGCCATCCCACTTAAGCAAGTTACAGCTATTAGTGGACATCACTGGATTTAAAACATACTGTATAATTTTTTCCTTAATTTTAATATATGTTTAATAATATTGCTTCCAGGTTTTGTCAAAAACTAAGGGATGGCCAGTACCAGCTTATGGTGGTGTGTGTGGCAGACTGGAAATAGTTGCTTATGAAGGTGAACCACTTTCTGAACTCCTACATGTGAAATGGCACCAGAAACTTAAATATGCAAAGAAAATACTAGAAGCAGCAATGGACTTTACTTTTAAACATGATAGGTGAGAAAAACTATCTAGATTATTAATTCTATAACCTGAACTTTATGTTAAAACTTAATTACAAAAAAATTGCATTTTTCAGATTTCGTTTCTACCTTATGGACTGGTCGATAGACAATATAGTGGCCAATGAAAATGATGAAATTTCCTTTGTAGATCTTGAAGATGTCATAGTTCTTGACAAGCATATATCACCCAGACGAGATCTACCAAACTGGTACCAACGGTATGCGCGTGATATAATCGGTCCAGGATTCACATTTTCTGTTGATTGTATGTGTAAACATCATCTTAGTGATCATAATATTTGGGCAGCCTGCTATGTGTTAGCAAGTGACGATAACGGGTTTCTGTACCCAATTCCTAAAAATATTAATGCATCAAGACCTCATTTTGATAGACTTTTAAATGAGTGTTTACATGGGAATGACAGATTCCGTACTGTAACTAAATTGCAACATGTTATGGATGATATGTTGAGTGATGAAAAAGTTGCAGGGTATGGAGTAACATGAGAGTAATAAGGTACAATGAGGGCTATATTACAATTTTGGAGGACATTCTAATTTGTTAATTAGATGATGCTGACTGCTTATGTTACAGTGTCAAATTTATTCTAGTAAATATGTATGTTAATTTTTTTGTGTTGTGTGTAGTAATTGTGTTATGTACTGGTATTATTAATTCAGCATTGTTTATATCTATATTTTAACAGTACAATTAAGTTACTGTTTACAGTAATGCACCTTAAAGTGGAATTATTTCCTGGGAATTTAGTTTTATTAGGTAATTTTTTACCATAGTGCTTCTAAATTGTAGTGTCAAAATTATTAGTTTTTTGAAGTTTTATAGATCAACTGCAATATCAATTATGTTCCCAAACCTTTAAGTATTAATATAATTGTTCAATGACTGTGACCTGAATTGAATCTCATAATTTTATTTTGAAACCTTGTGTGTTGGATGTAATCCTTTTATATAATGTTTGATTAAACTTGTTTGTCCAACATTATCAAAAAATAATTGGAAAAAAATATTTTCAATTGTTATATTCATGTATTAAAACTGTTCCAATATGTAAGTCTTGGTGAAAAATGGTGTTCCTATATAAATCATATTAGCATCTAGGCTACCCTACTGTTTTTTTATACACTGCATACATTATAATAATTAGATATTATTAGAGTGATTCATAAGAGATTACCACTGACTGCCAAATAGCATTCACCATTTTAGAAAAGTTTATATGTAGGCAGTAAATGAGACATTTGTATTGAGCTGTTGTTAAAATTTGTTACATTACAAATTATCCTTATTTTTTCATTATGTAAAAAAAATGCGTTAATTGATTTGTATTAACTATGTTTTTGCTTATTCTGTAATCTGTGATATTTAACGCTTTTTTATGCATTGGTTGTGATTTGTAACAATGAACATGCTGTTTTTTTTGGGATTTGATTGAATATACTTGAATCAAACAGTCATATTGTGTTGCTTATTCAATGTGTTTCATAATTCGCTTACATTTGAATCTGGGAAGAAATATGTACTAAATCAAGTAACATATTGCACATACATATAGGTGCCGTTTTCGCAGTACCTAATCCGTGCGCATTGAGCAAAAATTATTGAATGATCATCAAAGTCCAAATACGTCCCACTGCTGGGCACGGGCCTCCTCTACAACTGCGAGGGTTTAGGCCTTTGTCCACCACGCTGGCCTAGTGCGGGTTGGCGGACTACACACCTAAGAAATTCCTTAGAACTTTTAGGTGTGCAGGTTTCATCACGATGTTTTCCTTCACCGTTAAAGCAAGTGATAATTCATTGTGAATACACACATAACTTCGAAAACTCAGAGGTGTGTGCCTGGGATTTGAACCTGCGACTGCCGAAATTCTCAACCGCGCGCCTAAACCACGAGGCCATCGCTGCTTCTTGAATTATACAAGTAGAAAATTATCCGTACCTACTATGAAAAATGCAATAAGCTTAACTCTTGAGATTTAAAAATTCTACAGGCGCGAAGTAAAAAAAACAACTAGAGTTTTTTGTGTGTAGACCGCCAATTTGCTAACTGAACCTAACTTTATTATGGCGCCAGGTACCCCTCTCTGATAGTAGGTAGTAGAGACCTGTGCTTAGCAGTGGTAGGTATATACGAAAACGGGTGAAAAGTGTTTGTGTATCAATGTTTATTCACAAATTATGTAACCTATAACATTTGCACTGTTTTTTTTAATAAATTAAAACCACTTCATATAAATGCTGGAAACATAAAATAATCTAATTTTTAGACATGAAACACAAATGTCATTTGTCAATGTCACTACTCACTTGGCGTTGGTTGTCAGTTGTCAGTTTGTCACATTGTTTACAATGTGTGTGTGTATTTTTTTATCAATTAATTTTAAGTAAAGAATAGCTCATTTCAAATATGAACGAATCAGATTCCGATGAAGAAAATGTAGTTCGCTACGGCACGCCACTAGAACCGTATGAAGATGGTATGTTAACAATCTTATGTAAATTATTGTGAAGGTACTTAGTTGGTTTCGTTATTCACATGTTTTTCGCCTAACAGATGAAGTTCCAACAAAGAGGAAGTTTCAACAGCCGCCAGATCAATATGCAGTGGACGAACACGGTAGAAGAAGGTTCCATGGAGCCTTCACTGGAGGATTTTCAGCTGGTTTTGGTAACACAGTAGGCAGTGCGGAAGGTTGGGCGCCGGCGACATTTAAGAGCTCGCGTTTGGATAAGGCACAGCGTACAGTAAGTATTCTTGTTAATACAATTGAGCCTTGTATCTCTAATAGGGTAGAGGTTATTTCTATGCCCATATTAGACTAGTCATTAATTCCCCCATGAAGATCTGAGTCTTTGATGTTTATCTGGCTCTTTATCGGACTTGCCCCATGACTTAAATTAAACGCTTATATGTTAATTAATAAGTATTGTGTATTTAACTTCTTATTGTTTTAATTCAAATACATATTTAAAAAAATTATACCACAAAAAAAATATTCTGACTAATGAGTTTGTGGAAAGATTTCCTGAGGCATAATTGTGAGATTTAAATTCCTTATAAAGAGTATGCCCTAATTGATGATATAAGATAATTTAATTAATAAGCTCATTTGTTCAATTTGTTTTACTCTTTAAAATGTAACTCATTTGTATAAGCTCAGAACTGTTCATCTAACTCCTAGGTAGATAGGCTATCATCTAGATTGAACTAACAAAATCATTACTTAAAAAATAGTATAATATTTAATACTAAAAAATAGTACATTTTATTCTGAAATTGTGTTTGATTCCCAGAATCAAAGACCAGAAGACTTCATGGATGATGAGGACCGTGGGGAGTATGGTATTGCACCGCGCCACATGCAAACTCACAATGAGTTTTCTGGTCAGAAGAGGCCCAGACAACGGCAGTTCAATGATGGACCTATTCCAGGTATGAAAAAAATTGGTGCTTTATTGTAACCCCCCTGTTTCTTTCTACTTCTTATGCAAATCTGTTTTTTACCAGTAATAATATTGTAATTGCAATACAATGCATGCTTTATGGTCTGCTAACCCTCACTAGGCCAGCATGGTGGAATATGGCCTAAACCCTCTTAGTTGTAGAGAAGATGTGTGCCCAGCAGTGGGACCTATATTGGCTTATCATGAATGCTTATGCATCAGGAATGGCATGCTTATTACTTGTATATTGGTTGCTATAAGGACAAATACAAAAACTTAGCTGTTTTCTGAAAAGGATGAGACAATTTTGTTATATACAATTCCTTTGGGTGCTTCTGGTTAATATGCGGAAGTTTCCCTAATTGACATGAAGAGGGCCAGCCAGGAGTTTTAATTGCTATATGAACACAAGGATTTTGTAGGGTCCTAGCATGCCATTAATTATGATCCGGATGCAAGTTTCAAAGTAACTTAATCTACCCTGGTTGTCCCTTCCTTAGAGAAACAAGCAACCAGGCTACATTAGGGTGCTTCAAAACTACTATGGTTGTCTGAGAGCAAAGTTATAATCAGCTTTTAGGCTCATAAAAACTGTTTTGATCTCTCATACACACATTCACACCTATACTCCCTAAGAGTATAGGTAGAAGTGCATTACTGAGTACTATGCCCAAATTTTGCACAATTGTGTTTTCGTCCCACATAATAGGAGGAAAGTCTATTATTTTTCGGGCATATTTCCAAACTCCATCATCATCATCAGCAGCAGCAGCATCATCAGCCCAAAGACGTCCACGGCTGGATATTGGCTTCCCCCAAAGACTTCCAAAGTGTTTTGTCGGCCTGCATCCAGCGGCTTCTCGCGATTTTCACCAAATCGTCCTTCCACTTTTAGGGTGGACGTCCAACGCTGCGCTTACGTGGCCTCCACTCAAGAACCTTTCTGCCCTAGCGGCAGTCAGTTCTACGAGCTAGACTCCATATTGTTAAACATTTCTATTTTGCTATTGAGAATTCATTCAATTCAGAGACAAAACATTTTTAAATTTCCAGGTGAGCCAGTACTAGGACAATTGTTGGAAGCTGTTCATGAAACGGCAGCTGTGAAGATGTTGCGGTCGATGGGATGGAGGCAGGGACAGGGGACAGGGGAACGGGTCTCTGGAGAAGCTAAGAAACGGGCGCGAGATCAGCACAAAGTCTACGGATGTTATGTACCACCAGAGTTCAGACAAGTATGTAGTAAATGTTACAGATGTATTTACTTTATATATATATATATTTATTGTTGTTAAATATATTCCACATAAGTAAATGATGTTTTCTCAGCATTATGTATGAAATTTTCCTAGAATGATAAATTTTAAAGAAATAGAATACGATTGTTAAACAAAATCAAAACATTATTCAAATTGTGGCGCATTTGGTCCTTCAAATATTTATGACCCTCAAAATTGTTTCTGAACATACTTTTTGGCATCATGATCGTCATCATCATCAGCTGAAAGACGTCCACTGCTGGACATAGGCCTCCACCATAGACTTACTTTTTGGCACACAGCATTTATTTTAGTATGGATTCAACGGTTTGTGACTATTCTATTATGGTTTTTTATGGTTATAAATTTTCACATTTGCAGAACAATCAAACAGAAGAAGATGAAGATAGCTCAGGATCTGAGGTGGACTACGAAACGCTGTTCGCGCCAGACGATTATGAGCCTTATATACTGCACCGTAAGAACGATCGCTTCGGCCTCGGATACTCCGGTCTGAGCCGCCATTCGGTGCTCGGCAACTTGGTGGGAGAGTACGGAAGCCAGCCCGGCACCTCTCGAAGTTACCTAGTCATGAAAGAGAAGGGGAAAAAGGTATGAAGTTGCCATCACCAGTTGTTGATTATTGAATTCTCTACATAATTATAACAAATATGTGCCGTGCGGTCTACAGGTCCTGGGTTCGATTCCCGGGTCAGGCAGTGTTATTGAGTTTTTTCATTAGGAAATTCTCAGTACGGAGTATGAAAATGTTCCCGAAAAACAGCATTAGGCTCGCCCCTATTTAGCGTGGTACTGAGATATACATGGTGCAATGTGGGTGCAGTAATAATATCTGCCTGAATAGAAATGATATTTGATGCAGTAAGTCAAGGAAATTAACGTTAGCCAAGATCTTTAAAATGTATGTGATCTTTATAGCGGGAGCAAATACAAATTTGACAAATCTAAACCTTCTTAAACCACTGTCCATTGTTGAAAACCACATGAATATCCGTACAGGCTCTATGAAGAAAATAACATATTTTTTTTAATACACCCAACAGTCACATACATAGTTCTGACCCCACACTAGGATACAAGTCCTGTGTCGTGGGTATCAGAGACTACGAGAGACTTTTCGGTCTCACAAACACCCAGACCCGAAACAAATATTTGTCGATTACACAAACATTTGTCTCGGTGCGGGGTTCGAACCCGCGGCCTCTCGTTTCGCAAGCTGGTGTCTAGCCGACTGCGCCACGGGGCTGTCAAAATTTAATGTAGGTTTATTTAATGTAGGTGTCGATCCGTGGGCAAGCGTTCGGCGTGGGCGCGTTTGAGGCAGACGATGAGGATATCTACGCGTCTGAAGACATGTCGCACTATGACTACACTCTGGGCGGCGCTGAGGTCAAACCGGAGAAGAAAATCAACAAGGACCTTAGTAAAAATGTACATAATATTAATAAATACATAGCCAGTGGCGGTACTTCCATAGAAGCCCAAAAGCTCAGCTTGCCTTACAAAATTAAAAATAGTAATCTTTAAGCTTTAAATCTTTATTTAACAAAAGCAATTTGACATATAAATGAGAATATCCTGACCACATAATGAACATTTATAAACTAGACATTATACAATGAACGTGTAACGCTTTTGAGCTTCTATGGAAGTACCGCCAATTATACATAGGTACATAGTAAAATACCCCCACTAAAATACAAGTCTGGTGTCGTGGGTATCAAAAACTACAAGAATTTTTGCCCTCACAATCACCCAGACCCGGAATAAATATTTGTGGATCACACAAACATTTGCCTCGGTGCGGGGATCGAATCCGCGGCCTCTCGTTTCGCAAGCTAGTGTCTAGGCAACTGCGATACGGGTCTGTTAAATTTATTTATAATAGCTGTGCCCGTGACTTCGTCCGCGCGGAATAATTATTAATTAAAAAATAAATTTCTAAAATTAACGTAACCTAAGTTACTTCTTATTTCATCAGCTATGTGTCAGTAAAAGTCACGTTAAAATTGGTCCAGCCGTCTCAGAGATAAGCAGGAACAAACAAATGGACAAACAGACAAAAATTTGAAAAAATGTTATTTTGGTATATGCACCGTGTATACATCCATATGCATTTAGTAAAAAGCGTGTCTGTTTATAATATTACAAACAGACACGCCAAATTTATTTGTTTGTATTGAATAGATTAGACAGCAGAGAGGCTAGACTAGAAGTGTAGAGGATCTGCGTATAAAGGATATAAAAAAAGTGTATAATATAATACATTGCAATAGATTTGTTTGTAAAATTATAAGCATTTAAGGCGGGCTGCCTCGTGGTCTCGCGGTACAAGTATATGCCGTGCGATCTAGAGGTCCTGGGTTCGATTCCCGGGTCGGGCAAAGTGTTACTGGATTTTTCCATTACGAAATTCTCAGTAGCAGCACGGAGTCTGGAAATGTGCCCGAAAAACGGCAATAGGCTCGCCCCCTATTACGTGGGACTGATACATACCTGGCGAAATGTGGGTGCAGAAATGCACCTCTGCCTACCCCTTCAGGGAATACAGGCGTGAGTTTATGTATGTATGTATGTCAATAGTAATGCAGTTCCAATTAATAACTTTATTTTATCTTTTCTTAATAATTATTATAGTCTTTTATTGTTTTTAATTTTTTTAGTTTTTTTTTGAGTCATTCATAATGCAGTTTCAATTCTTATCAAATAATATTTAATTTTTTGGTAATAACGAGAAATAGTTTAAGACATAATCCTATATCTTGGTAAGGTTCTTAAAGCCGTAGTGATACGACTTATTTACTGATCACCATAATAATGCATCCACAAATGTCACTTTAATATTAACACGTATATTTCGTCAGGTTCTGCCAGGGTTTGTGAAGTCCACCAAACCCTTGCCGTCGGTGCCATCATACCCGCCGCCAGCGCTGCCCCGCGACTACAAGCCGGCTGCGGCGGGAGCTCGAAAATCCAGGTTCGAACCCACTGACCAGCCGCAGAGGAACCAAGGTACCACTACACACTTTTTAAGAGCGTAAAGCGACTTAAGCTCTCCGTTCGGTATCTAGGTAAAGGCTGAAAATGATATCTTGTAGTCTCCGGCTTTAGAGTAACCTTTAGATCTACTGAACCGATTTTCAAAATACTTGTAGTGTTAGATAGCTCATTTATCGAGTAAGGTATCTATAGGCTATTAGAAGTCGTGATGGCTTCGAGGTTTAGGCACTCGGTCGAGAATCTCGACGGTCGCTGGTTCAAACTTCAGGCACACACCTCTGACTTTTCCAAGTTATGTGTGTATTCATAAAGAGTTATCACGTACTTTAACGGTGAAGGAAAACATCGTGATGAAACCTACACACCTAAAAGTTCTTAGGAATTCCTTAGGTCTGTAGTCTGCCAACCCGCACTAGGCCAGCGTGGGGGACTAAGGTCTAAACCCTCTCAGTTGTAGAGGAGGCCCGTGCCCAACAGTGGGGCGTATATGGGCTGATGATGATGATATAGGCTGTATATCATCTCGCTACGACTAATAGAACCAGAGCATTAATTAAAAATGTGTCAAAAACTGGGGGAAAATGTCTTTTTATGAAGTCTCGCATACGGAGTTGAGAAGAAGAAGAAGTAAGCTGTAAATGTCCTATTTCTAAGCACAGGCTTCTCCTTAAGTTGAATGTAGCTTTAGTCTACCTAGCTTTGTACCTAGTGTGTGTTAGTGGATTTTACATACATAAGAAACTATTCAGATGTCAATAAGAAACTCCTTCCTCAATATGTCATATAGTTGTGCCGTTCATTCAAAAATCATCTGTGTATATAACTATCAAAGGTCATAAGTATGTGTTTGTAAGTCCCCCCTTTAATAGCCGAGATAGGTCACACGTTATTCTAATTAATAATATTTTCCAGGTTTGGGTCGTCACGAGTTAACAGCAGAGGCCAGAGGCGCTTTACTGGGCGAATCACCTCTACCCAAACCCACCCCGCAAATCCCCACAACAACTATCGATAAAGACAAAAATATCGATAAAAACGAAGCCCTACTCAAAGTGCTCGGACGAAACGTCAATTTCGTAACAAAAGACACACAAGAGGAAAACAAATCGCAAGATTACATCTCCATAAAGGATTCTGGCAAAGAATTGACGAAGGTTTTCAAGCCGTTTTCGAGTGATCCGCAAAAGCAAGCTCGATATGAAAAGTATCTTGTCGATAAAAGTGACGCGTGGGAAAGAGACCGCACGAGTGATAACCTCAGTGAGTGGGAAAGAGAGAGAGAGATGGTGGAGTTTGAACAGGCTGCTAAGCTGTACAAGCCGTTGAGTGGCATTATGGGCGATAGGTGAGTAATTTTTATATACAAACAAAGAATCGTTGTGTATCGATAGTCTAAGAAGTCGTAATGGCCTCGAGGTTTAGGCAAGCGGTCGAGAATCTCAACGGTCGCGGGTTCAAACCTCTGACTTTTCAAAGTTATGTATGTATCCACAATGAATTAACACGTACTTAAACATAATTTTGTCGGCCAATTATGCCGACAACTTATCTTGTAACTGGCATATCCAAAACGAGTCAAGACGGCATCACCTCAAATATTCTTTACACTTTTAATTCTATTCATGACTTAACCAAAGACAAATAAATAAATAAACAAACCCAACAGTCACATACATTGTTCTGACCCCACACTAGGATATAAGTCCTGTGTCGTGGGTATCAGAAACTACGAGAGACTTTTCGCTCTCACAAACACTCAGACCCGAAACCAAATATTTGTGGATCACACAAACATTGTCTTGGTGCGGGGATTGAACCCACGGCCTCTCGTTTCGCATACTGGTGTCTAGCCAACTGCGCCACGGGGCTGTCACAGACAATTTATTTTGAAACGAGACATATTTCCCTACAGGTTCACACACGCGTCAGAGCCAGACGACGGCGCTCTGAATCCGTTAAGCGCGGTTGCCAAGAGCTCCACCAATTACGGCTTAGCCACCCAAGAGCAGATCGACGCGGCGGAGAAGGGTGTGTACGGAATGATGACCAGGAAGGAGGCGCCGTGGAGGCCCGAGTCCCTCGTCTGCAAGAGGTTCAATGTGCCAGACCCTGGTGGGAACAGGTTGGTATTAGTAGCTGATTTTCTGTAATGAGAGCCTATTGAATTTTTGGGGCCTCATTTTTAGACTTTGTATTCCTAATGGAAGTCGCTTTAACATTTTGGTCGACCCCGAATAAAATCTTAATAAATCACACTATTTAACTTAATAATTAAATGGTTTTTAATTTGTTAAATATTGATTCTCAGGCACGAAGAGAAGAAAGAAGACAAGCCAAAAGTGTCATACTCAATATTCTCCTACATGGAATCTTCAGTTCACGATAAAGACAGTTTTACTAAAGAACAAAGCACCTTCAGCGGATCAAAATCATTACAGAGAGAGCCTCCGAAAAACACAAATCAGTCGGCAAGCATAACTGATGTAACTCCATCAAGCAAAACTGATAGTGTGTCAAGCGAAGCTGTTGAAAATAACTCAAGAGTCAGCGTGGAGAATTTATTCAAGTCTGACGTCACTACAACTGGTTTCAGAAAAAGGATGACTGTAGCAGAGTTATTCTTAAAAGAGTCAGAAAAAAACAAGGAACAAGGTAAAGAGGTCACCGAGACAATAAACAAATTCGACAAAATGGACTTGTACAAGTCAATATTCCTTAGTGATAGCGAAGACGAGGACCCAGGTGACGCAGACGAAAATAAAACAGCCAACGATGTGCCAAAGAACGTAGAGAGAAACACGTCGCCACCGCGTGGTATATTCGCTAATATAAACTTCGATGAACTAAATTCGTGGAAACGGAACGTAGAGAAAACACCACGGATTGAAGAAAAAGTTAGACCAAAATCGCCAGAAAAAGAAACGTCAAATGAAGATCAGTACTACGGCCCGAAAATTCCGGAGAATCTGCAAAAGAGACTGGAAGATGCGGGTAGTTCTACAAACACAAATGCGGTTCAAATAGATTCCTCATCGAGCTCAGACTCTTGGGTCGATGTCAGGGAGGTGAAGAAAAAGAAAAAGAAGGTAAAAAAACATAAGTCCAAGCATAAGAAGAAAAGTTCCAAACATAAAAAAGACAGATAATAAAAGTGTTTTTTTTTCTTTTTAAGAAACTATTTTTGTTGTTAAAACCTTAATCAAATGACAGTGATATGAAATTGTTTATGAAGAAATATGTATAAATTGGTGCGCTAAAAGTACATTTTTATACTATAAATAAAAAGAATATAATAAACCTCAAACATATAAAATGAGTTTTCGCAAACAATGAGTTATACAATAAATTATTTCTGGAATGATTCTATTATTTAAGTCTGCTTACGAATTTAATATAGAATACACTGTATTTTAAAGACATATTGTTAGACATATTTTAAAAATTATACTTATTCTATAGTATTTCCTTACAATGTGAAAGTTACGAAAACAATATGAAAATATTGAGATATGTCAATAAAATTTATACCTATAACGCTTGAGTGAAATGTACTTCACAAAATTCATACAAAATAGCACAAATTTTAGCATGCGAGTTTCTCAATATCGCGGTGGGCGGAGTTAATCTGAAAAGGGAGGCCGCGGGTTCGATGCCCGCACTGAAGCGCACTTCAACAACAAATATTTGCCTCTTGTCTGGGAGTTGGGAGTTTAAGCCTCTTGTAGTTTCCGATACCAATGTGCGGCTTTGTGACTATGTACGTCATTCCCAGTTGTATTTATTGGTCAGGTAAGTATACACTACAAATCACCCAGTTCTAGAAATCGTTTGATTTCATTTTATTTAACATTTTATTATGAAACTTTGGCTAAAAAGCAAATCAAGGTAAAATGATTTATTTTCAGAGACTTCATTAAAACATTACTAGTTCAAAGTCCTCAATGAGGGTTTATGTAAAAATACGTGAATTCTATTCCGATGTAAATAAATATTACACAATATTCACTTTACGTTCGTACGTGGGCGTGGAACGAGCGTCAAGGTTATATGAGAATGGCGGGAAACGGAGCGAAAGCCGCGTCCCTTCGCGACAAACAAACGTCTGCTTTAATTATCAATTATTTTCGTTCTAGAACATTTATTTTAGATCTAGACGAGCTGTCTAGTCAGCTGCATACCCCGTGATTCAGCTTCACCTACCAAAACTAGAACATCTCCGTTCGGATATTTTATAGCTTAGATTTACATTGCGTGTTATGTGCCGCATGTATGAAAACAAACCTTTCGAAATAAGCAATGTATTCTCAATAACTACAGTTATGGAAAGGCGCAATATGTTAGAATCATCAATAACAACTTGAGTAGAAAGAGACAGAGTTATGTATAGCTCTTACTAGTGAAGAGGATGACAAGTAAACTGTTGATGAGAAGGAAACAGCAATATCAATCTGCCTTAAGTGTGATAGAGAGACGTATAAAACAGTATCTACAACATTGTTTTCCATGACGGTTGGTACGCATGCGTCATTCAATTATTCCAGGGCTGTATTGGAAATACAGCCTTTTTACACAACTTTCAGACTAGTTCTACACAGCAAATGTTTCAAGTAGTTTAAAAGAAATTGCTGAGTAAACACCATTACAATAAATAGTGAGAAAGTAAAGTATAAAATCTAAATTCAAGGAGAAGAGCTGTTTCTACATTTCGTGAACAAATCGTACCGACGTGTTATTCAAAGATATATCATGAAACAACATTATTAATAGCTAGGTAAAATTTTAAACTAAGCCTTTCATAGATAGAAAATGACCTTCGTGATAGCTTATCATTACAGTCCCTGGCCAAATTATTAGACGCACTGTATTTTTTTTAATAATTCAAAGTTTTTATGAGTTTATGTGCAGTTATATATATTTAAACTTACATGTAATGGATTTTTATTTAGGAGAATTTATATATTTTACCTATTTGTATTTATTTTTAACGTATGACAATACAATGCTAACCAATTGATACGCAAACGTAAACAAGTCTAAAACGGTTTCAGTCGCGTTCGCCGTTGTTTCAATTGCGAACGTGTTTCGGTGACTTTATGCGCTGTGTTTCTTGGTTTTCCAGTTTTATGCTACGCAGCTACTTGTTTTTAGTGT
The DNA here is from genome assembly GCA_907164795.1 of Hemaris fuciformis. Lineage (NCBI taxonomy): Eukaryota > Metazoa > Arthropoda > Insecta > Lepidoptera > Sphingidae > Hemaris > Hemaris fuciformis. Next base: position 6,923,949 of record OU015455.1, on the reverse strand, counting down.
ATCCAGTGTTAAAATAATATATTGGAACATTTTCATCATGTGTAAAAAAGGTGATATTTCACCACGTAAAATAGCTGAAGTAAAGGCCCTGGTGAATGTCAAAATATTATTAAAACCGCGAAATATCACGAAGATTGAAGGTTTTGAAGCTAGTGTATGACGCATAAAGAAGGAAATTGAGTTAGGGGATGAATTGAGTTAGAAACGAAAGAAAAAATGCGGCAGAAAGCCGATTATCACACCAAAGCTCAGAAAAGTATTAAACAAAAATTGCCTGTAAAACAGATTTGCTACGACAAAACTAATAAAATCGCGACTCCAAGGTGCTAACGTGAACGCTTCTGAGCGCACTGTGCGAAGAAAATTAAAAGAATTAGGTTTTAAAACCTGCAGCCCCGCCAGGAAGCCCAAGTTAAAAGCTGCAATGAAAATAAAGCGTCTGAACTGGGCCAAACAGTGGCCAATAAGATGTGGACTTCTGGAGATCGGTAAGTTTATTTTATAATTTATATTTCATCAAAAATTATACTAAATAGCCAGATAAGCGCAGATTTTTCTAGTTTACAATTCTACTTTTGGCAGGTCTGCTTCATTGATGAAAGCACATTCGAAATTTTGCAGAATAATGCTGAGTTTGTGCGTCGTCGTCATGGAGTTAAAGTTTCATCCTGATTGTGTCGTTCCGACTACCCTAGCACCCTATAAAAGTGATGATTTGGTCAGTCATCAGTGGAAAGGGTACTGGACGTCTGTACGTGGTAAAAGGAATGATGAGACAAGATCAGTACAAGAACTCTTACGAAATCAGTTGATTCCCCAGATCAGAGAATGGTTTCCAAATGGGGAACCATTCATTTTTATGCAAGATGGAGCCTCCTGCCACACAGCACGATCTGTTAAAGCTTTTTTGGAAGAGCAAAATATCCCTCTGTTGGATTGGCCGGGAAATAGCCCTGATATGAACCCAACGAAAATGTGTGGGAGCTGATGAAAAGAGAAGTGGCTAAAGATGTAATCACAAACAAAATACAGCTAATAGAAAAGATCATCTAAGTGTGGAATCATCATCCTCAAATGCAGGACACTGTACAGTCTTGCATTGATAGCATGCCGCGTAGAATTAAAGCTCTCATAGAGGCTAAAGGTGGCCCTACCAAATATTAATATTAAATTTCAATATTGTCATTTCCATTTCAAGAGTTACTAAATATATATTTTTTCATAATAACGATATTTTTGTTATGTGAAATAGTAGATAATTAAGTAAACAATAAAAAAAATACACAGTATCTAGTAAAAAACAATATAGCAGTACAGTATCACATTGATAATTAACATTTTACAGAAAATCTTATAGTGCGTCTAATAATTTGGCCAGGGACTGTAAAACATGATGGCTAATCACACGTCGTTAATATAAACTGTGGCCAAAATGCGACCCTGGCAAAATACAATCAGCTGTTTGTAATGACAGTTCCTCTGACAAATACAAAATGGTTGAAAACTAAAGTTGGCAAACAAAGAAAAGGCAGCGTAATATCGTATTTTAACATTTAAAAAACGTTTTTTTAAGTGAAAGTTGTATAGTTTAGTTTGTGTTTAGTGTTTTGTGCAAGATGCTGGATTTGGAAATCGTCCCTGAACGGTCCCTGGGCTGCGACACCTGGGAATTCGTTTTGGGTGAGATTCACTATGTTTATTTGTTACGTCAAGAATTTGCGCTTTATTTGTGGTGTTCAGTCTTACGCAATGGTGTTTTTGCGAACTATAAGCGTCCGTGCGTAAATTAATGAGATATATGAATAATTTACCTCATCGGTTTAATTCGGACATTGATTTTTTTTTAAACGAAATGTCACTAGCAGCCTTTGTTTCGTCTGTGCACTTATGTTTATTTTTTTATTGCTAATCTTGACCGTGAAATTAGCGGGTTGCGATGTTTTCATGTTTTGTTGATTTACCTCAGATTTCCTTAACGGTATACAAGGTTTTCATAGAAGAAACCGATTTTGTAAACAACAGGCCTTTTGTTTATAATCATGTCATGACATAAATTGTTTTTTTTTTTTAATTTGGTGATGCAAAGGTCAAGTTGGAACATAATTAGTCATTGTCTCAAATGTTTTTTTTTTATAATTTTGTACCATTATGTAGTGTGTGTTTTCCACTATGTATTATGTAAATTCAACAAATCATTATATTCCCTTCTAAATTCTAAATGATCTTGAAGCTTAGTTTATTGTACAGCATGATACTCACTGATAAGTTAATGAATATGAATGGATTACATGTAAGAAAATTACACAAAAATTTAATGCTTAATTTTATCAATCACAACAAAGAAACCAAGTTGTTTAACCATGTACAGTTGTGCAAACTTACATTTTCATTTAATTCATCAATTGTCAAGAGTAAATTGTTTGTGATAAAAAATATATCAACAGAATTGTTAAGTTTGTTTAGTCTGAGTGTCTTATCAGCCATTGCCTGTTGTTTGTTTATTTCAACTATTGCATCATATAATATTTTTTGTTACAATATGTTTATTCCAGATTACCTAACAATTGTTATTTTTTTATCTTACAAAATAATATTGCAGGATTAAGGAAATTATTGGATTATTTCAATTACACAGATTGTGTAATGTTATGTATTTAAAAAAATGCTTTTTGAATACTGAGAAAAATTACACACACAAAAATGCACACATATCAAAGTTAAATGGCATACGAAGAACAGGTTTTATACCAACAAACAAATCAAATTTAATTGAAACTGCAGTATGCTATAATTTACTAAATTTGTGTTTATCTGTCTACAAATATCTATATAAATCCTACTGGACATAGGTCTTCTTTACTTTAGTTTAGAGCCAATTAAATCCTTAGGTATATGTTTAGTAGACTTAATAAAACATAAAAATTCTTGCAAAGCACTTCAATAATCTGTTAATATACATTTGTGTGAAAATGATAAGAATTATCGCATATTCAATAGTGCAGGAAAAGATTGTGAGGAAACCTGCTACCCTGAAAATTGTCCTATGTCTTAATTTATTATGTTTATAAAAGATATTGAGCCAAAATCAATGAACTTGATGGGCTAAGGTCTAAGCTCTTTCAGCCATTAAATAATACTAGTCTATACTTGATTTTAGAGCCTATGAACTTATAAAGAGGTTGGTAAACATATCTTTGATATACATATATTTAGAAGTAATAAAGGATGAATAATATAATTATTACAAAGTCACAAAATAAATTCATACAACCATTTTAAAATTATATTTTATCATAAAACTATTCATTGAGTTAATGTTTGTATGTTGTTTATTTAAATACAAATTAATGTATTTTTTTTAAAGAGTTGAAAAGGAAATTCAAACATTCTGCCTAATACATCAAGCTGTTCCACCATGATAAAAGTTACAAAAATATATTACATTTATTTGAAATTAGTTTTGCTTAAGATTTTTTTATTACAATATTTATTATGATGACTGGTAATAGTGGTGCTACTGATGCTACTGATTAAAAGTGCAGCTACATTTAAGTAACATCTTGCTCTTATGATTGAAAAAACATATTAAGCTAAAAGCTCATCATCAAGCACATCATGTAGATTGTAGGTAACTGTTCATAACATTATTAGCCATATTCACTTAACATTGCCAAATTAACTTACAAAGCATGTTTTTCCTAATAAATGAGACATAACTAAGTAAAAACTGTGGAAAGGTATTATAATAAGTCCCAGGATTTGTCTTGATGGTAGGTTTAATCATCCTTTGGACAAAAACCTTCTTGTTGACTTTGACTCCATGATTGACTCTAAACTGTCTACCTTTACACAGTGGAATCAGGTCTAAACTGGATTCTATCAAAATGTTTCTGTACTAGAAAAATTATTAATATTAATAATATTCTGAATTGACTCTTAATCATAATGAACTCAGTAGAATGAAAATTAATATTGCATGCTACTCACATTATGTCAGCTTGGTGGAATAAGGCCTTACCCCTCCAGGTTGTAAAGGAGGCCTATAGCCAGCAGTGGGATGTATAAAAGCTGATATAGATGTGGATATATTCTAGTGTTGTCTAGTGTGGGTGTGTTGACTTTTCATAGTAATGTTTTTTGTTTATTGAAAATCTTAACATCTATATTCCTTTTAAAATAAATGAAGGGCGAGAGTCAAAAGTTATATCCTGATAACACAAATGTATTCTTTTCTTTTCTCTACATGAGTAATACATAATGCCAATGATGAATGAGGTATGAAAGATTGGGGGTACAATTCCTGTTGAGAGAAATGTTAGTACAAATAATTGTTTTTAGTGTGTGTGTGTGTTGTGAGATCCACAAGTAACTGAAAAGACTGAAATAAAAGTCTGTTAAGAATATTGGGTTTAAAGTTAAGAACAATTCTGGGTGAGGGCCCATGAGGATGAGGATGAATTACAGTATCTCTCACCCAATCTAATGAGCCTGATGGCAATCGGAAGATAAAAAAAAGGACTATTTGTTTATTCTTGTATTGATTTGAGAATTTGTCATTTCTCATTTATATTTAGCAAAGTAATTCTTTTAGTGTGCTTATCTAGCGAAAAAGTATTTTTTTCTATTGCTAAAGTTTTATATAAACAATAGATGTTTATAAAGCAAGCTTTTGTATCTTTTTCACTTTTTTTTTGTAAACCAATGTTACAAAAAATCAGGAATCATTTTTTAGAATGAAAGTAACCATTTATTGTCTCCAGGGTCTATATCTATGTCTAAATAAGTAATTAATCAAGGATTAATGTTTCTCTTTCCGGAATCAAAGGCGAGACCACATTTCACGCAAAAATTTAAGCCATAGCAAAAGTCGATTCCGGCTGTTTGAGAACAAAATATCGACACTTTGTTCAATCTGCAATAAATATATTACAAAATTAATTATTAACATCGATACTATCAACTAATGAATGTTAGAATGATGAAGCTATGCGGCTAAATAATACGCCTAGTGCGAAAACAAACGCACTTCCGTTCCGCCGGTACTTCCGTCCCATAATAAGAGCGGCCATCGCGTTAATTGGACACAAATACAATGCCCGCTAAACAATATTCCTCGTAATTTGTCACATTATATGTTTCTAGGAGTATCTATAGCTCAATTATATTGCATATACTGACAAATTACACTATAATAGGGCATAATTAAATAGATAAAAATGTATTGATTGGGATTTTCCATTAAGAAATTCTCAGTAGCAGCACGGAGTAGTATGGAATTGTTCTCGACTTTAGACTCGCTCCCCATACGTAAGATTTAAACAGCTGGCAAGTCGGAGACGCTGACATGCACCTCTGATTAAAAAAATGTAAATGTCTTTATTTGTTTGTAAAAAAATAGTTGTCGTTTATTTTACCATATTATAATTAACGACTAAGGCCTGATGATGTTGATTATGAAGGCCTAAACCCTCTCAGTTGTAGAGGAGGCCCGTGCCCAGCAGTGGGACGTATATGGGCTGATGATGATGATTATTAACGAATAGACTCCAGACTTCTCAAACTCGACACCCTACATCATAAAATTCAGCCTGTCAAAGATCTACGACCTATTTCATCCTCCCGGTTAATATTCCCTCGTAATAACTCTATTAAGGCACACGTCATTAATTAGTGAACAAGTTATCGGCAAAACGTGACTTTTGCATAACACAAGGAGTTCTAAAAGAATTCTTATAAGCGTCTCTTGCGAAACTCGGAAAGTATTTCAAAAATATAATTATTAAACAATGTTTGTGGAATTGTTCAGCTGTTTACTCCATTGTCATTTTTATTGCGTGGAAGTTATATGTTTTAATCATTATGATTATATAATTACCGCCTGTTCTGCGGTTTTATCATCATCATTCATCATCAGCCCATATATGGCCTACTGCTGAGCACGGGCTTCCTCTATAACTGAGAGGGTTTAGGCCTTAGTCCACCACGCAGGCCTAGTGCGGGTTGGCGGACTACAAACCTAAGAAATTCCTAAGAACTTTTAGTTGTGCAGGTTTCATCACGATGTTTTCCTTCGCCGTTAAAGTATGTGATAATTCATTGTGAATACACACATAACTTCGAAAAGTCAGAGGTGTGTGATTCTCGACCGCGTGCCTAAACCTCGAGGCCATCACGACTTGCGGTTTTATACGGTGTGCGATCGAGGCGTCCCAGGTCCCATTGCCGAGTTGGGAAAATTAGTATTGGGATGATCTTTAGAAAATACCCAGAAGTGTACGGGGTCTGAAATGGTGCTCAAAAGGCGACAATACTTTCGCAGGCTGCTCATGGGACTTGAGAACATAAGCCTAACCTAGCGACAATCATACGTGAAAGTATTAGAACTATCTGTTTATCAAAGTATTGTTGAAATAAGTTTAGCCGTTTTAAATAAGCCAGAATAAATAGTCAGTTTTTTTTTGTATAACTACTGTATATTTATATAGTAAATATGCTGACTGCCTCGTGGTCTCGCGGCAAAAGTGTGTGCTGTGCGATCTAGAGGTCCTGGGTTCGATTCCCGGGACGGGCAAAGTGTTATTGGGTTTTTCCATTAGGAAATTCTCAGTAGCAGCACGGAGTCTGGTTGTGCCCGAAAAACGGCAATAGGCTCGCCCCCTATTACGTGGGACTGATACATACCTGGCGAAAAGTGGGTGCATAAATGCACCTCTGCCTACCCCTTCGGGGAATACAGGCGTGAGATTATGTATGTATGTATATAAATAGAGTTTTTTTGGAAAATAGAGACACAACAGGTGATCCGGCCCAATCATGGTTCTATCAAATCTACGCTAACTAAAATAAGTGAAGTCACTTAGTATTCCCAAATGCAGTAGTATTGCTTCCGCCATTGTAAAAATATATGTATTGACGTTAAGAGAATGTTTTCGTTAATTTACGTTAGACCGTGGTACTACCCCGACTAAGCCAGTGCATCCGTGTTATAGCCACGCGACGCTGCTACGGTTTTTCCATTTACGTTTTTCGACAAGATGAAAAACGGAGCGCAGTCAGTCTCGGCTCTCGGTATAAATTTATGATTTAATATTAAATATGCATAAGGCCCCATTGTCCCGTTTATGTACGATAGCGCGATTGTGTTCCGAGCTAGTTGTCGTTTGATAAACTGGACGCGTAGATTGCCCGTGTTTGTGTCGAGCAAAAACAAGGTTTTAGTATATTAATAAGCACTAGTGACATAGCAACAGTTGGAATATAATAAAAATATGTCATAAGAAGATTACAAGTAGGTAATCTTTTCGGATTGTAGGGTCTTCCGGCATATATGTACATAGCGAGCTATGTACCGAGGTGCGCCTCAGGTTACAGAGGGGTTCTGATTTATGCTGTTTTAAAGGCTATCTCAGAAATTGTTCAGGATAATAAAATCCTGAGATTGCAATGGATATGGAATCCATTATCGATCATGTAGGAATAAAGGGGAACTTCTATAGGAATAACGGGGAAGGTTAATCATTTAGCAAATTTAGCACTAATGGAAGAAAAAAAAAGATATTAAACCAATAGGTATATTCTGAAATATTACCTAAATTAAAAAATGTTTGTCATGAAAGATGGACTCAACATTTTAATGAAGCAACAAAAGAAAATGAAATTTGGTATGACATTATTCAGAATAAGCCTTCTCGTATTCCTTGGTTTAATAACATTAACATGAATAGACTCCGCATTAAAATTGCTCATAGGCTACGTACAGGACATTTTCCAGGGAGAAAAATTGGATTTATTATAAATAAAAAAACATAACTCTCATTTTCATTTCATGGACAAGTCTTTCATGGTCCAGGCTGTTTGATTGTGGAATGCCCTACCACCTGCCTTAAGACGAGCGGAAACAATTCACTCATTCAAAAGACAAGTGAAAGATCACTACCTTTCTCTCTAATCTATATTTTCTCCACTCATTTGTTTATATGATATACACTATATATGTATGTATATATTTGTATATTATCCATCCTAAGGTTGCCTGTAAGAAATTGCCTAGAGCGATAAGGCCGCCTCTTGTCTAATTTTTAATAGATAAGTTTCTTTATAATATTTTGTACATACAAGGAAGTGTAAATAAATAACTCTCCTTATTGTGAATCTTGTAATTCTATAGATGATGTACAACTTCTTAGATATATGTATATCTAACAATAGATAGGTATGTATGTAGCAATATATAATATTACATGTTATGTACTTTATATTAGCTTTCAAATCTCACACTGCCTCGTCTCGCGGCACAAGTATGTGCCGTGCGATCTAGAGGTCCTGGGTTCGATTCCCGGGTCGGGCAAAGTGTTATTGGGAAATTCTCAGTAGCAGCACGGTGTCTGGAATGGTGCCCGAAAAACGGCAAAAGCCTCGCTCCCTATTACGTGGGACTGATACATACCTGGCGAAATGTGGGTGCAGAAATGTACTTCTGCCCTAGCGTATCAAGATAGAGATTGTGTAAAGCAACTACGACTAAACTAATGAACCCATTTTGATGAAGACAATTTGGTAGCTTTGAGGATATAGGCTTTTTTATTATTATAGCTTACTCTGTACCAGGGCTGCAGAAAGAGTCCTGGGCTTAATACTTCGGTTAATGCTCGACTAACTAAAAGCTACATTAAATTAACTATCGACAGCGGAAATTTTGTATTTGTCTGGTAAGCGCAGTTTAGAGGCTTAGATCTAGCACGGCGTGTTTCACCTTGTTTCAAGGTCCTCGCGGCTCCATACGATACGGACCTACGCATTTTGAATAATTTAAATTGTACATTAAAGATCTCGGTTGTGCAGCCATTCTTAGATCGCAGCCACTCAGTCTAGATACAGTACTAAAGAGCAGGCCCGCAATGGAAATCTCAACGAATACACGCATAGTCCAGATTTGAAGTAAATTGTTTGTGTCGTAAATATCAGAAGGCGGAGAGACTTAGGTTTATAAATACGAGGCTTGAAAGTTGAAACTAACACTTAATTCGATAATAAACTATTCATTTCGAACAAATATTAATTTAAAATGAAGGTGGAGATTGATAGAGCTAAATCGTAGTCAGATGGACCGATAGCGTAAATGGGCCAGCTCGATAAGATGTGTGTGAAACCGAAGTAAAGCTTAGCGCTTTAGCGCTTTAAAGTACCTTAGCGCTTGGTTATATGCTTTATTTTAAATTTACCGCGAATGAAACTGCGAGGCACAGCACCTCTGCCTACCCCTTCGGGGAATACAGGCGTGATTTATGTATGTATGTATTTTCTGTGCTGACATTATAAAGAGGAAAGATTAGGTTTTGTGTCGGTCACGATTTAACTTAAAATCTATACGATCGATTTATAATTTTTGGTATGAACACAGATGGGACCTTGGCAAGCATCAAAAGCTACTTTTATTCCGCAAAATTGTAGTATTCTCCAGGGTAGAGCACGGAAATCTAGGTTGAACCTGCGCCCTATCGCCAGTTTGTAATAAATTTAATAATTCTGAGCATTAAAGCTAAAGACCGATGATAAGACTTAAAAAAAATGCCGAACTTTTTCGATTGTCTTTGGTTCTGGTCCTTCACCTTCAACTCTGTGGCACATTGGGTTTTTGGCTCGCCGCCAACAGTGAAAGATTATTGCTACCCATTCCGACAAATGTTTACCAAACATTCCCTTTTACACCTTTTAATCTAAAATAGCTATGGTGGTTTTATACTTATTTTAAGCGGTAAAGTGCGCGATGGCTTAGATGGTTTCGTAGCGCAGTTCATAGAAATAGTGATCGTGGGTTCGAGAACAAGACAAAGTAAGCAGTGAGTTCAAACCTACTTAATCTGAATTATCAAGAACAGCGAAGGTCAGGTTAATGTGGATGCAAAAACCATTTTTTTTTCCTCTCAAAAGTAGAGGTGACACTTTCCCATCAATGGGGAACAAATGAGCTGATAAAGTTTTCAGTAAATTGCGCTAAAGCTTAGGTCGGTTAGCATTCCGGCCTGCATATATGGTAAATGGTTTAAAATTGACCCCTCTAATTCCTCATGGTAAGTGAAGTGCCTTACCGCCCCACTCCCCCAGGGTTGGCAGGGAGCAGAGCCATAATCAACTTACCCCTCGATAAAAAAAATGGTAAATAGAGTGTCGACTGTCTATCACTGGTCGACTCAGTTATACAACATATATTATGAGAAACACTACCTACATATATTATGTATCCATATACGTCCCACTGCTGAGCACGGGCTTCCTTTACACCCGAGAGGGGTTAAGACGTTAGTCCACCACGCTGGCCTAGTGCGGGTTGGCAGACTACTTATCTAAGAAATTCTTATGGATCTATAAGCGTGCAGGCTTCCTCGCGATGTTTTCCTTCACCGTTAAAGCACGTGATAATTCACGTGATGATAATTTCGAAAAGTCAGAGATGCGTTCCCGGGGTTTGAACCTGCGAACGTCGAGATTTTGACTCTAGCTGGTCACTATGCCCACTTAAAAACGATGGTCGTTGGTCGATATCCGGGCGAATGGAATGTTAAAACGTAAGGCGTCAAAGTATTTCTTTGTTTTCAATATACGTGTATATTATTGTACTGCGCATATAAATGACGAAGCGGGTTATAAAAATGCGAAATTTAATTGTTATTGTAAACAATGTGGCGGAAACTAAATTTTCACAAACACGCGTTGCCCGCGACCTTGATCATTATCAGCGTAAACAAGATGTTCGCCTTTCGCGTACGCCTTACGATTCTTCTATAGGGTTGTAATAACCAATCTAAACACCAGTTTATATAGACCACTATATTAATATTATACTATTATCATTATGGTCTCGCGGTACGAGTATGTGCCGTGGGATCTAGAAGTCCTGGGTTGGGCATTGTGGTTGGGTTTTTCTAATAAGAAATTGTCAGTAGCAGCACGGAGTCTACATATGCCCGAAAAACGGCAATGATTTCGTCACTTTTTATGTGGGACTGACACAACCTGGCGAAATGTGGGTGCAGAAATGCATCTCTGCCTACCCCTTTGGGGAATACAAGCGTGAGGTTATGTATCTATGTAATATTATAAAGAGAAAAAATTTGATTGCTTGTTCGTTTGTTCCTAATAATTACTCGACCTAATTGAATGAATTTTAGTATGGACATAGTCCCATCTATGGGAAGTTACTTAGGATACTTCTTATACCGGGGTAATGCGTTCCCGTAGAGTGAGCACGAAATTCAAGATTGCGTCCGGGCGGAACTGAGCGCCACCGCTAGTCATAATAATATCGACTGTTATCGACTGATATGATAAGTCTGCCATAAATTATGATGATTGATTAGTTACTCGTCATCGAGTTTGGTATCTAGGATCGACAGGCGAACGCTCAGAAATGGAACTGAGGAGTGAAGACCTAGCTTGTAGCTTCTTAACAAAATAATTCGAAATAAAATCCGTTATTTTTAAATTTTATTTATCACGGATACCTTTTAAGTAGCTGGTACATCATGTGTTCCGTATCGTAATTGTAACGGACTCTCATAAATTGCGGAACTACGAATAGCCCAGCACATGCCTAACTCCTTAAGATGGACTTGTACTTTAGACATAAATACAGTAGTCTTTCAGTAGTTTTATTAAACCACACAAAGTGACATTTTGAGAATCTTAACACCTGAATTAGTATTTTTTTTGACTAATTAAAAAAAGTATATTTTTGATCGTGGCAGCCCTGTTTTGAAATCTATTACGCGCATAGTACATCAGAATGTATCAGATAGTACAGATTGTCTAAAAATATCATTCTCGTCATCGCAACACGTTGCGTTGCCAAAACATACGTTTAGGTGTAATCGACTCGACCGATCTACAGTTTACGATAACACGGTGTTCATGAGACGGTTAGGTAATGTAGATTAACAGGACGTACTGACAAGGAGTTTATCGAGAATAGGATTTTGTAGGTATACTTTTTGCCTACAAGTTTTTTGTATTTATAATATAAATATTACAAGAGTCGAAACTGGTCGAATAAATCAGACGATGTCAGATTTTTGTGCATTGGTCAATTAAAGTCAGTATTTACAGACTTTTTTAAGTTGATTTATAAGAAAAATACGTAAAGCTATGAAAATAATCTTATAAAAGTTTTTTCAAAGATAAAATTACTATAAAGTATAAAGTAAAAGGTCATATACGTCTCACTGTTGGCTTCCACCACAGCTGAGGTAAGGCCTTAGTCTACTGAGTTATCCTTCACTTCATCCTTCAACGACCTTACGCCTCCCCCCTCTTCCCCCGGCCATCGTGATAAGAACTGTTGAGGTAAAGTCAGATTTTCTACAAATTTAAGACTTTTTTAGCCTTTGAATTTGTTTGATACATTGGCATGGTAAAATAACACAACTATATATGTACCTATTTAGTTATATATATTAAGTCTTCTTTTATTCGAAGTCGCCATTCGAAAAGGCTGATCAAATTTGAAATAGCTGCTCTGCTATCAATTTTTTTTTAAAGACTTTTCAACACTTGAGATTTTGTTTGTAAATTATACATCATACATAAGCAAGTTGAATGTTCGAAAATAAAAGATTAAACTTAAACAAATTTATGTAAAACTCCTAACACATTTTTTCTCACAAAAATAAAATAATGGTTTTAAAATTCCTAGCCCACCGGAACACCAAAGTGTGACTCTACCATTTAGAATTAGGTACCAATTAAAAGTAGCAGGATTAAGGATAAATGGTATATAAATGATTCGACCTAGACATATATATTATAAACAAAGGTAAACCATTGTTCTACATTCGTATGGATGTAGGAAAACATTGTGAGAAAATTTTCATGTCAAGGTGTAATCGAGTTATCGACATTTAAATTAACGCCATCTGTTATTACAGGTACGAAACTATTTGACAGGTTCTGTTTCAGTAATGATTTTTAAGGGGAACTATTGATTTATTAAAGAGAATTTGCTTTTTAATTTACCTCAAAAATAGATAGTGTCTGAGATTTTTCAAGGATTGTAAATGTTTATGTGTGTTGTAGATTAATATGTTTTATTATATGAAAGACATATAAAATTATGAATTAAGTTTTAAATATAGTACTTTATTGCATGTTAAACGTTTACCTTTATTATATTTGTCTCTAAAGTCGCTATTTGTCCAACTCCAGTATCATTCAGTTCGTTTACGGAGCCTTCACAAGTAAAAACAGAAAGTCCTTATGCATAAAATACATGTATAATTTTTATTATTTCCAGGGATGCATTTCTCCCAATCCGTGGCCATCATACAAAGTCAAGTGGGCACAATTAGAGGAGTACAAGTACTATATAGTGATCAGGTGAGTTAATACTTTTAATTTAATATTTTTTGTAATTAAAAATGCACTCAATATCCTTTCCTTAATGGATGTAAAATGAAATGTAAAACTAGAAGTTGCGATGTCAATCTTCGCATCTATAAATGACGAATATTTCATTTCATTAGGCTTATTGTCATAGAGACAAAGGTTTTTGGTATTTTCAGGTTGATGAATAACTTATTTCACTAATAGATGTGTATCTGTAATACCTTTTTGTATTTATTATCTAGTATTTTTTTTCTTTTTGTGTATATAATTATTTAAAAATAATAAAAAAAATTAGACATCATTGTATAATACAAGTGGTGGTCTTATTACACTAGGCAATCTTAAAATTTTTGGGGTAATCTTTTTACAATTAATTTTTGGTAGAATATTACGTTCAGCTTTGTTCATCCTTTACCTGATGATAATAACATGAATGTTTTGTTCGTTGCAGAACCCGCTGTCTGTAGACCTAGTAATAAATATGCCACAGGACGGCATACGGTTGATATTCGATCCGGTGGCTCAGCGACTCAAGATTATAGAGATTTACAATATGAAATTAGTTAAACTTAGGTATAGGTGAGTACGTTGTTTTCCTTTACTATTTTATGACTACCTCGTGGTCTCGCGGCACACGTATGTGCCATGCGATCTAGAGGTCCAGGGTGGGGCAAAGTATTGTGTGTTTCCATTAGGGAATTCTCAATAGCAGCACGAAGACTAGAAATGTGCTCGAAAAACGGCAAAAGTCTCGCGCTCTATTACATGGAACTGATACCTGGCGAAATGTGAAGACCTAAATGACCTTTTTGCCAAACCCTTTGGGGAAAACAGGCGTGAGATTGTACATTTTTAGCGATAAATCACAATAATTGTCGTGTAATTCAACGTCGAAGAAAAACCATTTGAAACAGGATCAGAAACATTGTGAGAAAACTTGCATGCTTTAGTTCATTTGACTAAGTTTACTAAAGTCTAAGTAGTAGAACCTAAAGATACGATGAATTTTAATGAATCCTAGAGTGATTATTCAGTCAGATGATGATACAGAATTAATGGGCTGGTTGGTAATTGCCTCACAAAAACTGATAGACAAACATTTAAGTCGACACGTACATATTTTTTATATGATTGCTTCATGCCCCACATAGTTCATTCCGTATCCATTTTGTTAAAGGTTTGCGCACTTACTGTCACTAATTAATGTGGGTATTCGTATCTAGTCTAATCGTCCCCGATTAGGTCTGAAAAATGGGGAAAAAACACTTAGTCCAAAGCAATCACTGCTTTCTACATAGTCTATTCCATATCCATTTTGTTAAATCCTTGCGTACTTACTGTCATTAAGAGTCATCAGGTGAGAATTCGTATCTAGTAGGTACAATCGTCCCCAATCAGGTCTGAAAAAAGGAAAAAAAAAACACCAAAGCAATCACTTTGCTATAGCAATAGTCAATATTTTTTCAACCCATTCAATCTGTACATGAATCACACGTATAAAAAGACTATTAAAATCATTCCGTATTATTCCGTTGATTAGTCACAGTACGACGGGCTAGGTCATCACCTAACGACATTATAATGTCACTGTCTTTGGCTTATTAAATATTGATTATCTATGTGTTACGTTACACGTTCGATACGTTACGTAATTGTTTCTGTTAGTTACATGATGTACGAGTACGTTGTTGCTATAGAGAGAGACATAATAGATTTCAAAATGCGTATATACTGTATAAGAAGAACCTCTTATAAGTCGAACATCAAGTCGTCAAAAAAATCGAGTCGTAGACTGTTCGACTTATGGAGGATTTTCATTAGACATAAACTGGTTGAGGTTAATTCTTTCACATTTTGAATTAGAAGCCCAATTTAATTTCTCAAGTTATGGAGCAAAACTATGTACCAAAATGGCTTAGAGGGACTCACTAATTATTTCGACTAATAGAGAGTTTAGATTTCAAGTAATGGAGGTTTTGTGTTTAAACGGTAGGGAACAAATTTATTTTTCGGGATTTGAAAGTTTTTAACTTATCGGGGTTCGACGTAACGGGGTTGTACTGTACGTCAACAGCGCGGTCATCTCGGTCGCGGTTTCTGAATGAGGAGCGCCCCGAATTTCTTACTGCAGGCACTTGGAGTTTAATTCCTCTACTATGCTTATTAAAGACTAGTGTCTACTACGAAAATAATATGTACTTTAGAATTCATAAATTTATGAACGCGAAATACATATACCTACTCGTGTTTGTCCATTACAATAAATTTAATTGTATCGTTCCAGTGGCATGTGCTTCAACAGTCCGGAGATAACGCCATCTATCGAACAGGTGGAGCACTGTTTCGGCGCGACGCACCCGGGCCTGTACGATTCCCAACGGCATTTGTTCGCGCTCAACTTCAGGGGACTCTCATTTTACTTCCCCGTCGATAGCAAATTTGAGGTAAGGTATTAATTTTTTAAGTAAATTAAATAGGCAGTATTTCACCATAAGGCATTTTGCAAGCTTTGAAATATAGTAACTTCAAAAAACTAAATGTAACATCTCATCATCAGCCCATATACGTCCCATTACTGGGCACGGGCCTCCTCTACAACTGAAAGGGTTAAGGCCATAGTCCACCAAGCTGGCCTAATGCAGGTTGGCGGACTACTCACCTAAGAAATTTAACATGTCAGGTCCATAAATTTTGTAGAAAACTTTAAATTTCGGCTATGTTTTAAAAATATGTGTATTTTAATAGTTTTATATTAAATTTCAATTATTACTCAGACCACACTTGAAAAAAATATATGATAAAAAACTCAAATATACATAATTTTGAATTAGGTCACTATATTTCTGAGCGTGCTATTTGGCCGTTGCCACATTTAAATCATATTCGAGCAGTCGTCTGTGTGCTTTCACGTCATTACTATATAATCGAACTTGGTTACAAAGCTTTAATGCCTTATTTTTCTAATATAATGCTACCACCAGAGACAAAATAACATTTTACAAGCGAAATCGCTGTTACCAACGACATAAGAGAAATACAATTGATTCAAATGGTAAATTCAGGTTTTTAATAAGATAGAAAGATAGCGTCCGAAATCAAACGTTTATGAGTTTTTCTCATCATTCATAAAAATAAACTCGACATTTTGAAACCAGATATACACAAATTCGAAGAATGCGATGGAAAATGAAGGACTTATCTAGTACTCCATAAGAGTTTATTATAGCGACATCTAGTAGCACACGGTTGAACTACTACATAAATGTCTCGTTTCGCTTCTAGCCGGGGTACGCGCACGGTCTCGGCTCGCTCCAGTTCCCGAACGGCGGCTCGCCCGTCGTCTCGCGGACAACCATCTACTATGGATCTCAACACCAGGTAATTTTGTTATATTTAATAGACTGTAACTCCATTAACTAATGCGTGTGCTACAAATGTTTAAGGGGTGAGATGACCTTCTCTCGTGACGCGACACAAATATGCGGTCCATATGTTATTTCTTCTCTTTAAATTCTTCTGAATCGAGAGAATTCTGATTAGAATTTTGCTAAAGGTTAATGCAATAATATATGTATTCTCGAAGGAGAGGATGCAAAGGTGTATTTGTGACTAGCCTTTTTCTTTTTCAAAAAAATCCAGTAGCACTTTGTCAAAACCGGAAAAACATATTGGAGGTGCATGTCAGTGGCCGTACTTCCATAGAAGCCCAAAATCCGAGCTTGCCTTACAAAATTTCGAATTATATCTTTAAGCTTTAAATCTTTATTTAAAATAAGCAATTTGACATATAATTGAGATTATCCTGAACCCTAATACAATAAACTAGACCAGAGGTTCCCAAACTCTTTTGTTTCTTAGACCACTTTCAAAATTTTATGGATCCGGTGGACCCTCTGCAGCTACATTTAAAAAAAAACAAGACGCATTGTACTGATAATGGAATATGCAAGTTTTTACAAGTAACAGCAGCTGAGCTTCTTAAAATATTATCTGCCTATATTGATAGGAGAAGACAAACCAAGATTTTAGTTCGAAACCAAATTAATTTTCATTACCCCGCTTACCATTGTGGACCCCCATTTTTTGTCACGCCCAACGTAGACCTCCGTCGAGTCTCCCGTGGACCGTCCACCTGGACCACTTTGGGAATTACTGAACTAGACGTTACACAATGAAGGTGTAAGGCTTTTGTGTTCGTATGGGAGTCCCGGCACTGGTGTGTGTGTGTGCAGCTGGGCAGCAGCGCGGGCGGCAGCGTGTGCGCGGCGCCGCTGCCGGAGCTGCCGCTGTCGTGCTACCGCCACCAGCTGCACCTGCGCCGCTGCGACGTGCTGCGCTCCAACACCGCCACCATCGGGCTGCGGCTGCACATGTTCACGCAAGGTATCTATTATACATTTTTAGGGTTCCGTTCGTCCGAATGCAAAAACGGAACCCTTATAGGATCACTCGTGTGTCCGCCTGTCCGTCGCTCACAGTCAATTATCTCCGAATCTACTCGACCCATTAAGTTGGAATTTGGTACACATATCAATTTCTGGGACCCAAATGCAAAGGTGTGACGTGTCACGTGATTAGATTAAATTTGTATATGGGGGGAAGGTGGAAAATTTAAAACGGCATCGTGTGATATATCAAATGGAAGGTCTTGTTGTGAAGATGTTAAATATGTATTTTTTTTGTAATTTTAAAATAAATAGTTTCCAAGTTATTCAAGAAAATAGATGAAAATTGACCATTCCCTCTCCTTATCTCCGAAACTACTGAACGTAAAATAAAAATAAAAAAACAGTAATTAGTTTCCTACTTATGTTTATAGGAATGCCTATAAACATTCCATGATATTAAAATAGCATGGTAAATCACTCAATATTATGCGTACCAACTTACATTTGCAGGTAGAATGTGTGGGAGAACATATTATTCAACTACAATGTTAAGTTTGTGTGTACGGAACCCTCTTTACGCGAGTTCGACTCGCACTTGGCCGGTTTTTTTATTTAAGGGTTGTATATCGAAATATATATATATCTATATATCTATATATCTATATATCTATATATTCGCTTGGCTCTAGATATTCTTTAAGAGAAAAGTTCAAGGAAATTGATATTATGACAGTGGCATCTCAATATATACACGCAAATCTTATGTATGTTCATAAGAATATTGATAAATTTAAAAAGGTTTCTGACATACATGATAGAAATACACGCAATAAAAATAAGTTAGTTATTTATAAGACCAGGCTCCACAAGATCAGCAAATCTTTTAAGGGTTACTGTATACACTTTTACAATAAAATCCCTATTCATATTAAGGCCTTAAACTACAATAAATTTAAAGAAATTACTAAGAGACAGTTATGTAACAAAGCCTATTATACAATTTCAGAATATATGGAGGATAACGAAGCTTGGGTTTAATTAATAATTATTGTAATCCCAAGTCTGACTGAGTCTTCTTCAATGGACATAGCTGTTTATACATATTTACTTATTAGTTTAGTACTTTGTAAGCAATTAGGTATGTCATGCTCGCTGAAATGTCTGTGCTTACGGCGGCGTCGTGTGTCGGGTCGGTCACTTCCCTATGAAATGGTTGAGGAGACCGATGGCTGGCACATGCGTCATACTCGTGAACGGGTGCTGTTTGTGTGGACTGGTCTGCCTATTTTTGCTTATTTGTATTTATGAACTTAACCTTATCCTAACTTAAATTTATAATTTAACCTAGTTAAATGTCAGTTTCTCCATTCAAGATGACTATGTTATTCTCATATTCAATACAATAATCTGGTATAGTATTAATGAGCTGCTCTAATTTGAGAAATTCATTTTTTGTATCAATATTGTAAACTATCTCTTGATTGGAAAAGAGCAACACTAGAGTTTCTTGCCCGTTCTTCTCTAGTGATGACTGCCTTCCGAACAGGGTGGTAAACCAAATTTTGAAATGACTGAATCTAAGTGATGTATTTGACATTTTACAGATTCAATAAATAATTTCATTTCATTTCATTTCATTTCATTTATAACTCGCATGTTATACTTGGCGGCTTTTGGTCCTCTGCTAGGCATCTATCCGTATGGTCGCAGGAGGCAGTATAGAAACACGTGCCTGCATGTCTATATCTCTGTATACGTTGTAGACGTGCAGCTACATGTTTGTGTGTGTACATGTCTGTATGTCTGCGTGCAGGCACGTGTCGGTCGCTGGAGGCGGTGGGCGTGCGCGTGTCCCGCGCGGTGCGGTTCGGCGACAGCTGCCAGGACGTGGCGCGCGCGCTGGGCGCCCCCGCGCGGCTCTACTACAAGGCGGAGGACAAGATGCGCATCCACCGACCCACCGCGCGCCGCCGGCCCCCGCCCGCCAGCGACTACCTCTTCAACTACTTCACGCTCGGCCTGGTCAGTACCTACTACTAGTAGTATTTCTACGATTATTATTGCTAGTACTATTGAGTCAGCTAGATACGAACCTCTTCTACAACTAAGATGATAAATATTAATAAGGATAGTAAATAATTTATTCAAATAAAATATTTCAACCCAAAACTAGTACATAACATTTGTTCTATACCTATATATTTTCCAGAGGTTCCCAAACTAGGCAAAGCCTCATCAAATCATCATGGGACAGATAGTCAAATGTCAGATGGGTTGGGCCTTAAACTGCTCAGTGCTGTGTGTTTGTGCCTATGTCTTGCGATATGTCTATGGAAATCTGTGGAGCAGACTCTTACTAAAATTCTTTTAGATTTAAAATTTTTGGATGTTTACCAATCCACACTGGGCCAGCGTGATGGACTAACCCTTCTCTGATGTAGAGGAGACCCGTGCCCAGCAGTGAAACGTATTTGGGCTGATATAGTAGTAATAGTAGACTTATAGATGTTAATATACCATATACTGAAAATGATGTTAAGTCTTGATGACGACTATCAAGGCATAGGACTGGCCATAGTGAGTAATTCACGTATTTTCCGTCCTTACAAGAAGTTATCTGTTACGAAACAAGCAAATGATAATGGGATCGTTTTGCTGTTTCTATATATAAATTTAGTTATGTAAACGCTCATGATATTGATGATGACAATAATGACAGCGATGATTGTCATGATGATAATAATGACAGAGGTGATTATGGTATTAATAATGAATGTCAAAGTGATGAGGACGCCTTTTACGATAATGATTGCAATTACTCCCTACAGTGAGCTATGTTCGTGTTTCCCATTTTTACAAGTTAAACTGTTACGACACAAACGAATGATAGTGCGATCGTTGGATGTCTCTACATCTAAACGGTTATGATAGTCACGATGATAATAATGTCGGTGATAATAGTCATGATGATAATAATGACAATGAAAATTATACTGGTGAGAACCTTCATAAGTATGTTGACTACAATGTTATTGTTGACAATGATGATGATGATGTAAAATGTGTGAGTGCGAACATCGCAGGACGTGTTGTTCGACGCGCGCACGAACCAGGTGAAGAAGTTCGTGCTGCACACCAACTACCCGGGACACTACAACTTCAACATGTACCACCGCTGCGAGTTCGAGCTCGCGGTTCAGCCGGACAAGTGAGTAGTGACAAGTAAACATCCGACGCAAACATACATAGTTCTGACCCCACACTAACATACAAGTCTTGTGTCGTCTTCAGAAATTACGAGGGACTTTACGCTCTCACAAACACCTATACCCGAAACGAATATTTGTGAATCACAAACATTTGTCTCAGTGCGGGGATCAAACCCGAGGCCTCTTGTTTTACAAGCTGTTACTTAGCCAACTGCACCACGGGGCTGTCATGGTACATCGAGAATTTGATAGCAGTATTTGGAGCAGGGTTCATGGTAGTGTTGCTCTAAATCAGAACGAATATTCAGGAATACTTAAAGGTGGATGAGAAAAACCGAAGATCGAATAGTAATTCCGTACTCATTGTAGTCTATAACTGTCCAATATTGGAAGTAGATTATTTCTTAGGTGGGTAGTTCGCCAATCCGCATTAGGCAAGCGTGGTGGACTAAGGCCTAAACCCTCTCAGTTGTAGAGGAGGCCTGTGACCAGCAGTAGACGTATATAGGCTGATGATGATGATGATCCCCTCGGGGAATACGGGCGTGAGGTTATGTCTGTATGTAAAAGACATGCGTAATCTTTTCTCGGCATCAACACTATCTGTACCGCGCAGCACCTACCACCAGATATCATTACGGACATATTGCCATGCTCTCAAAGGTCGCAGGTTCATACCCACAGGCACACACATCTGACTTTTCGAAGGTATGTGTGTAATTCACAAAGAATTATCACGTACTTTAACGGTGAAGGAAAACATCGTGATAAAACCTGCACACCTAAAAGTTTTTAGGAATTTCTTAGGTGTGTAGTCCGCCAACTCGCACTAGGCCAGCGTGGTGGACTAAGGCCTAGATCCTCTCAATAGTAGAGGAAGCCCGTGCCCAGCAGTATATGGGCTGATGATGATGATGATGATGCCATGCTGAAGAAAGCCAGCAGTGTGTTGTATATTTGGTGATGAGTGTGTTGCGGCTGCAGGTGCGAAGCCAGCTCGCTGGTGGAGCGGTCGGGGCCGGTGTCGATCACGGCGTACTCCAAGTGGGAGGTGGTGCAGCGCGCGCTGCGCGTGTGCGAGCGCCCCGTCGTGCTCAACCGCGCCTCCTCCACCAACACCACCAACCCCTTCGGCTCCACCTTCTGCTACGGATACCAGGACATCATCTTCGAGGTGCCACTTCACCCACTCATCATACACACATGCCCCATCCATACTAGTCTAGCAATGTCAAAAACCTAATATCTCACACCAATATGGACTTACACACACTTATACAGGTCGAAAACTAATACTTATCGTGGTTAGAAAATCGACATTTTTTAACGTCAATGTTTTTGTAAAATTTAATTACCTTACCTATTACCTGTTTTATGGCCGAATACTGAAACGCTACTTAATCTGAGGGCGACTTATATTTAAGTGGCTGTTATAATTTAAGAGGTATACTGAAACATCATTTATCGGTTTTAAGACTGTGATTAAATAATGCCCACATAAATTTCCATAAATGACAACATTACCACAAAAAGTTATTTTACATGACATTTTTAAGTATATACCGCTTAAATTATAACAGCCACTTAAATATAAGTCGCCCTCAGATTAAGTAGCGTTTCAGTATTCGGCCATTAGTTTTCCATCACGGCCTGCTTAAAACCGGTATATTAAAATTTATAAATTACTTATATAAAAAAAAATGTTTGTTCCGTATCATTACACCTCATAAGTACGATTCACCCCATGTGTGCGATTCGCCTCAGATGTGCTATTCACCCCATTGTATTTATAATGGTCTGTTGCAGGTGATGTCGAACAACTACATAGCGTCGATAACGTTGTACCAGCCTGAGGGCACGCGGCCTCACTACGCGGTCAACTCCATCGCGTGACAGAGCCAGGTATTAACATTAACAATATTAATATTTTAATAAATCGTTAATCAAGTTTTAAACGGTCCCAGGAAATTTCTTCAACAACATGAAACATAAAAAAATATTTAAGTAATTAAAAAACACTCGAAGACGAATTATTTAATAGGGATTCAAAAATTTTGTTGATCCGTTTTTGTCCAAGTCATAAATTTCTGTTTTTTGAACACAGGGATCACCGAGCAAAGGCAAATACACGTCCTGAACGCTAAAGTCATCACACAAACCCTCCACTAAAGGGCCACACACAGACGCTTCGCGTAACATATCCACCACGCACCTAAGACGAAGCAGTATTCAACCATATGTATGTGATAATAACAAAAAAAAACTCTTTAAAAAAAGTGAGTGACAGATCTCAGATGGTGTGTTAAAAGTTAATATAGCAATGGACGAAAATAGAAAAAAAAAGTTAAATAAGTTATATTTTTTTAAGTGAAATAATAATGTTAGTCAATTGTGTTCTTTAAGTTTTAGCTTATTTTTGTCGTGGGCGGGAGTACCGGTTTCGTTTCGGCCAGAGAACTAGATAGATTTGCAACACTGAAGCTAAATCGAATTGACAATATTTTGGTGGGAATATTTTTTTTTTGTTTCGGGTAAAGTTTAAGTTAATTTTAAGGTTGACAACGTGGCCAAAAGACCCGTTTCTTTCACGGTTTGGGGTTCGTAAAAATATTTACACTATGAAGTTAAATGTAGAATTCGAATAAGTTATGTATGTGTAAACACAATAAATTTTGAGTTTATGGCATAGACAACGGTTGTATATTTTTTCCGTTTGTCCAAGGCCCTCTCGTCTACAATTGAAATTTTGTTGTACTCCCCTCCACGACCCTTTATCATGACCGGACTTTTTAAATCAAAAGATTCTAGATATAGACTGTGCTGTAAATATTTTTGAAAATTTGGTGAAAAAACTAAAATAATTCAAGAGAAAAAAAAGTGGAAATCATAAAAAAATCGATGTATTTTTTCTATATAAAGTAATGATCTTCAGTCGAAATTTTATAGGGCGTGTGAATATTGACTCTTATACTTCTACGGCACTGCAATTTTGGACCGTTTTTAAAACGTATATTTATTTTTTTAATCACGTTTTTTTGTGATTTAACAATACCCACATGTTAATCGTGTCCCATTTTTTCATGTATTACCAATATAAAAAATGTGAAGTCTTTTTAATCCAAACAGATCATATAGTTTCGACAAATAACATAAACTTTTTTATGTTAAAGGTCGGCAGTTCTAACACACAACTATCTTATATATATGAAACACTTTTATATGTTGGTAATGCATAAGGTAATTGTTTATATTAAGTTGTTATTTTCATATTAAAATAACCGCTCAGAATATGCGCAATTTTGTAACTAAATTAAGTGTAATGAGTGTATGTGGTATAACGACTTTAATTTTGGACGTAATAATTGAAACAATAGAATACTTTCATTCTACCTTTGAGCGTATGGATACGAAAAGTTTTTTTTAAATTCAATATGTATTTTTATTACTTTTGATACAATGACAACACTGGCAGATATAGCGAGTCCCATATTCAAATTTCAAATATACCTGGTTTCCGGTATAAATTATTCTATTATATTACTAATTATAAATTACTAATAATATTCATTGTATTATTAAAGTACTACTATACTACTGTATCTAGGACATAACTTACTATTATGCTCTGTATTTCTGAATAAAATTGTACCGTAGTATCTCTATATGTTAGTACGTCCAAAATTACTTTAAGCGCTTTTAAAATGCTTATAATTGTAAAAATAAAATATTTTCGATATACGATACGTCTGACGATAGTAATATTTGTGTGGATGCGTTCAAGTAATTGTCATTAGTAAATCACTTTGGTCACAAAATAGCCTGTAAAATGACGGCTCCGTGCTGATAACGTCTTTTCTGCCCGCGTCGCCTATTTTGACAGCATATAGTTTTTATTAAGTGTTTACAAAGTCTTTTGACGGGTTTTAGAAATATGTCAGTTGGTGATTATAATTTTATAATTAAAAGATCTAAATTACAATAAATATGAAGTTGATGATGACAAATTGAATTGCAACAAAGAGTACATATCAGATACGAGGAAATTAACTGACAGAAATTTTAACTCATTGCAATGACAGCTGTCAAAATGGGCGCCCCATTTGTAGCAGACTGTAACGTTGCTTCGTTTTAATTAAAAATAAACCGGACCACTCGTCTCTGAGTGCTTACAATTTAGTGCCAATGATATATTTTCGCGAATTGGACCCTATATAAACATGCCCTAAGTCATATTTTTCGGTAGTTACGAGCTTATAAAAACTGTAGGCTACCTAAATGGCAGGCTGGTTGTGATAAAACTGCTGTTAAGGCGATATGACACTTAAGCTTCTAATTTTAAGGAATAATATTGCTTGATTAATTGAACTGTTTTATTCCTTTCCATTGTTAGACTTGAGTTTAGTTAACTAGATGGCGTTAATGGTATTTTTTCTTTTTAAAAAATCAAAGTAACTTTTTGTGGAAGGGCAGTGTTAAAACATTGTTTTTTTTTTCGTATATTTTTTTAAATTATTATTCAAACAAGGTATAAAACAGTTCAATATTTAGTTTAATATTTGTTTATGCACAATAAGTCACTCGTGTGTATTGAATAAACGTGGCACTCGTGCCATACAAGTTTAAACAAAAAAATTGAAAAAAATGTGACAAATAATACGAAATAAAAAAAAGGATTAAATTTAAGGGCAGCTTCGCGCTGTAATGTTTGCGTGGGAATATTTTGATTAATTTAATTTTTTAGTCAAACATTGATATTACACAATTCTCCAAATCCATATTCAAAATGTATTTTTGTTTCGATTTTGTTCAAAAAATTGTTATGTATCTCAAGTGGGTATTAGTACTATTTGATCTATTTTCTTTTTCTTTTACAATATTAGAACGTAACTTAATTATTGACGCAATCACTGCTAAATGCGATTGTAATTGTAAGTATGAAACAATTTTTTTTTAACTTTACATAAAAACTTTTTTTAAATGAACATACCTAAATATAAACGAGAAAACGAGGAAAAAGTTTAATATGTATTGTATTTTTTTCTATATTCTTCAGAATAGAAAAAAAATTAAACCAATATTTACGGTGTTTGTCCAAAATGTTTTTATTTAGCCAAAATATTCTCACGCAAATGTATTCGGGAAGACCGTGACGACATACATTTGTTTTATTATATTGATGAATTTATAGTATTCATTGTTTGATATCATCGTCAATATGAAAACATAAAT
Source organism: Hemaris fuciformis (assembly GCA_907164795.1). NCBI lineage: Eukaryota > Metazoa > Arthropoda > Insecta > Lepidoptera > Sphingidae > Hemaris > Hemaris fuciformis. The sequence continues at coordinate 6,897,746 of OU015455.1, read as the reverse complement.
GCACTGTATACCGAAAGTGGGCAGTGGTGAACTTCTACACACTTATCTCGGTAGATATTATATATATTTAGTTAAAGTTTTAAGGCGCGAGCCTTTTTTCGGGAAAAAAAATCCAGACTATAAATGAAAACTACCGATTTTATTTGCGAATTTCTTTTCATCAATCCATCTTGATAAAAATAAATTCATCGATATAAAAATACACGAATCGACTTCACGCGTAGTTCCCATTAGAGTTATTTTTATAACTTTTAGCGTACGTTGGTCGCGCCGTGGTTTGTAACCGCCACGGACAACGTCACTTAACTTATAAAACGTATGTAATTGTCAGCCTTCGATATTTGATTTGTTATCGATACTTTTTATCGTTGGTGATAGAGTACAGCACTATTGATAGTCCCGTGGCGCAGTTACCTAGACACTAGTTTGTGGTTTGGTCGGGTCTAGGTGTTTGTGATACCGAAAAGTCCCTCGTAGTTTTTGATACCCACGACACAAGAGTTGTATCTTTGTGTGGGGTCAGAACTATGTATGTAACTGTCGGGTGTATTTGTTTATTAATTTATTGTATGTTTATTATTTCCCGACAATATTTAGAGCTTGACTTCATTATAATTGTTATATTTCCTTTAATACCTATTATAACTCGCAACTAATCTAAATATCTATCCACTGAGTATATAAATAAAATAAGTTCGAAGTTTAAAAGTGACATCCATCTTGGATTATTGTCTATTGCCAACGATAAAGAATGCAATTTAAAAATTTGAAAAAAAATCGTTTCTTTTTAATATTGGTGCTACGTTACATATGACATACTAATTTAAGAATACTGGAATGATCGCGTTCATTTCCACGAAAGGCTGACATGCATAACATTAGTATGCTGCATACTCGTATACTTATGTCGTAAGTATGTGTATTTAGATTCGACATCTACGTTTAGTGCATAGGGCGCTTGATAGCCGTGACGTCAACTGTGACGCTATCTTGGATTATGGACAAAAAGACCTGAGATTTTTTTTTACTTTTATCACGCCAAGTGATGGCTCTTGTTTGTGTATTTTTTTTGATACAGCATATTTGTATTCTATGTTTTTCGATAAACTTATTTTAATATATAAATTATTAGCACTTTTATTTATTTATAGAGGTATAGTATGTTTTTTATACGTCCCAAAATACTTTTGTCCATAATCTACCGTGATGCCACGGACACCCATATTTTTTAAGTAGCAACAATTAAAAGAGGCATAATACAAGGAAATCTTATAAGTAATTCTAAATGTTGCCAGTAATAAGATTCCGAAACTTCTCAAGTGACACATAGTGCGAGTGTGGTAGGTAATATGTTATTTTTGTTGATAGTAAATAAAAATAAAAGCAATAGCGTTCAAATTGCGTTCGTTCTAAGTTCGATCTCGTGGAAATGGTCTGGTATTTGTGGGAGCGTATGAGATTGTGTGTCAAAATTGTACAGATCTTTGATATGGGGGATTTTTGTAACATCGTTCGTACAAACAGATTAAAATATTTTTTTATATGCGTGGTCGTCTTATCGATGTTAGCAGTCATAGTAAACGATGCTAAATGTGTATGTTTTGACGTGAATACGCATGTTCGTGTACAAATTATTCGAAACCTTTGTAATATATAACCAGTAGTTTCAATAGTGGAAGAGTAGATACATCTGCCATAATTTTTTAATAATAAGAATATCGTTGTACAATTTAGTAATGTTAAGGATTTACGCAACTCTTTTCGCCCCGTGTTCATGTCAAAACGAATCCTGTCGCAACACTGTCATTTTATTCTAAATAAAAAGTGTTCTGAGTATAGTTAAGCTAATTTTGTAGACAAGCGTCAGTGAATCGTGTTAAATTCTGAATTTTTACTTACATATGTACAGCATCTGATTTCGCGGTTTAGCCTCAAGTTTCTAGGATTAAAAGATAAAAACAGAAATTAAACTTTGGTTCTCAAAAATTATCGACAGTTTGATGAAATGTTGATGAAAAATTAATGTGGGTAACACCTATATTTATTAAATTTGAAAAGGTATATACAAAACCATTGTTAAATATTGATGGAACGATAAAATTTAAATTTCAATAAAGGAATCCAGATTTGCCACATTTTTTATGAGTGTTGTCAAATTTAAAAATAGATTTGAGGCTAAACTTTTTTCCATTCTGTAAATATGATAAACGACAACGATATTAAGAAAAACACTGTATATAGATTCTTTTGGGCATTACGAAAGCTGTTTGTTTGTAATACATAAGCACAATCGTGCTTGGTTAGTGTGATTCGAGCTTACTGCGCTTGTAACGTATATAACAGGTGAACCATAGAGAAAATTAAGTTGTCTATGTTAAAAAAGGTTTCTACGAAAAAGTTGCAATAGCTGTAGATAGGTAAATATATGTTTAACTCATATCCTTTCCAATACTCTTTGGCCTATTTCTCGACTGGGAGAAGTTAGACCTCTGAGAATTCTAGCTCCATTGTGGTTTAGCAAAATGCATATATCTTTTACAATATACGCGACAACGGATTTTAGAATCTCAATTATTTAAAAGCAATTTGTTAATAGTTAAATGTTTTTTTTTAACTTTTTTTTATGTATTACATTTTATCAAATATGTCATTGATATAAATAAAATTTGTAAAACAACAGGGTAGAAAGCTTATACTGTAACACAAGTGTTACAGTGGTATGCAATGAAAATGTTTTTGCAAAATGTAAAAAGTATTTTTAATTTTTGATGTGGCTGTAAAGTCCACATTTGTTCAACTTTAGTTTTAATTATTTTTTTCTGTATTTATTTTGAAAGAACTTTTAAATAATTAATAAAGCATTAAATTATTGTAAAACGACATGCAATAACACTATTCTTGTTTATATTAGACGTATTCTTACTATATTTATCGTCTTAATATTTAGCCATTTTTTGCATAAATTATTGTTATTTTCCTAAGGTGGAAATCTGTTCCTATTTCTGTTATGACATTAAATGTTACACCTCATTATGCAAAATAATGTTTTTTACTCTGTGACAGCTCGTTAGACTCTATGGTTCACTTGTCTATGGTATAAGTTATTGTTAGTCAGACCATTGTTAGTAGGTAGTGTGGACAGACGCTTTGTATTGTAAAATATTGTGAGCACACGCGTCAAAAGATATCCCTCTTTTTTATACTTCAGTCAAAGTCGGTACAAAGACGAAATGTCTCAAAAATACCAAAAAACTAAATAAAGGATTTCATACCGGACGTTGTATTTTTATTTCATTGACTTATTCATAGTTTGGATCGAAGAGAAAATGCCTATAACAGCAAAAATGGTTGCCTATGACTTACATACCACTCGGATAACTCGATGTTAAGCTGTGACATATGTACATAATATGTAGTTTAGCAGCTCATGTGTTCCTTCCTATTATGTTGGGTCCTGTAAGCGTATCGTAAAAACGCGTCTTAGCAGGAATGAGGGTGTCAAGTAACGAGAGATAGGAGATTCGATTTATCTTTTTTTTTTAGAAATACACCATAAAACTAGAAAGAAATATATGAATATAAAACCCTCAACTCAAAAATTTAATCTTCCTAATGCAATCCGGATATGATTCACACACCTGCTTATCTAAACTTGGCGATAACCTTAAAATAGTGCGTATAAATATAGATTATTTGATTGGCATTTGAATACAGCAATTTCCCAAGATAATAGAATCTCCTAATGGAAAAACCCAATAACACTTGCCCGGCCCGGGAATCGAACTCGGGACCTCTAGATCGCACCGCACATACTTGAGCCGCGAGACCACGAGGCAGTCTGTAATTAATAAAATATTTTCTGTGACTTAGTATGAGATTTGGTTCATTTTAGAACGTAGGTACTAGTAACTATGATTGAGGACTTTAGTAGTGTTTTGGGATATACATATTTGACCTAAATGAGTCATCCTCCAATTATGACAAATAACTACCAATTGACCTACACGTATTTATGTTGAACTTCGTGCATTGTACATAATTTCGTTTGATAATAACTAAAACTGATTATGGCTTTTTAAAGGTAACCGTTGTAAGGTACATAATATATTGAAATACAGTGTAAACTGCATGTAACGTCACTAGTTTTAACGACAAACTCACTAAAGCGTCGACATCACATGGTTTTGATTGGTTTAGCTTGCCTTCCATACAATGATTTTCTTCTCTCCATTTAACGACAACTCTCTATGACGCCATAAAATGCACAGTCCCTTCAGTGTCCTTATATAGAGTTTACACTGTACTTCAAAAAGACGAGTAGATTTCAAATTTATAATTCCAACTTTTTAATTCACATCTACTAGTCTATATCTTAATAAGCTCACAGAAGGAACAGGGCAAGGAGATGATGATGATACCGTAGACATCCCACTTCGAAGCATACGCCACTTCTACAACCTAGGAGTTAGGCCTAAGTCCACCACTTAGGGACCCAGCCCGGCATTAACATTTGCAAGATTGTGACGTCGCTGTGCGCCGAGCTGAAAGGCCGGTGACCCCTATTTACTCTTCCTGTTGCCCTCCCCCGAGGGCTAGCGAGAAATAGAGTCAAAATTAGCTTTCCTCTCGATAAAATTATTTCTCCTTCCGCATACCTGAGTTAATCTTAAGTGGAAATCTCTTAGGTGTGCAGTCTTTCTTAGCATGTTTTCCTTCACCATAACAGTGCATTCTAATTCATTGTGAAAATACAAATAGCTAATAGGTACCTATAGAGGTGTATGTCATAGATTTGCACCCAGGACTCTCGAGATTTTGCTTCGATTGCGCTTAATCTTCAAGTAAGGTTTAGTTAATATCATCATCAGCCCATATACCCCACAGCTGGGCACGGGCCTCCTCTACAACTGAAAGGGTTTCGACCTTAGTCCACCACGCTGGACTTGTGTAGGTTGGCGGAATATACACCTGAGAAATTCCTAAGAATACCGCACGATGTATTTCTTCATCGTTAAAGTAAGGGATTATAATTTATTGTCAAACATTTAATGTTTATCCCGTCGATACGGTTAAAGGTCTCCTGAAATTAAAGAACGTATTTAAATATATTCGAATAATTGCATATTTTTATTCATTGTGTTTTTTTTTTTTTCATATATGTATATTTGTTAGGAGTGCCCATGTTCAACTGCATAATTCCTATTTTTTAATAACTATCTTATCTATTTGAAAATAACATAATAAATTGACAACATAGCATTCGTAGTATTGCGTTAATATTTTGACTGGAATGATAAGATAATTTTTACGAGTGCCGAGTAAGTACATGTTATTAATTTTATGTTCTGTATCTTATCTGTTATGCGGCGTTAGTCATTATTTTATGGTTATTTTCGAAAGCTCATATTACAGCTAGTCATAGATAATTATCATTGTATTTGTCTTTTATGTGAGGGTGAAACGTAATAGCCAGGAAAGTTTTGCAGTTCAAGTATCAAAAAGTCGTCTAACATCTCTAAAAGGTCATAAAGGTCTGAATTCACTGTAAATGAACGCCCCCTTTCGTCTTAAAAGTAAAGGCCGATAATTCCTCGTACCGACAAACATCGCAACCAATACCGTCACTTTAGACGGATAAAGAGGTTTGAGGTTTCCTTCCTTTCGGATTTCACTTCAGTAGCGGCAATTCTGCTTATTTACGTGTCCACTAAGATGAAAATGAACATAATCCGAAAACAAGATGTTGGTAAACTTTGAAAATCGCTCAATTGCTTGATTTACGAAGTCAAGCCTCTCACTGGCATCTTGGGACTTTAATTCTTGCACCAATTGAATTTTATAGGGGTGCAGCTTTAAGTCTTTGTGCAAAATGCGGTGTACGCCGAGCAATGAAGCTCAACGAATCTAAGGGGACCTAATTTGTCATAATCCCGCAACGAAGTTAATCAGAATTAAAATATAAAGGAGGAGTTGGAAAACAAAGAGTTGTCCACAGTAACCAGTATTGCTAACTATAAAGGAATGTACTGTATTGACGCCACACCTTACAGTAAAATGGGACACCGAGATGCTTTTGCCACGAGACAAAATCTTATCAGCCTGGTGAAATAAGACAATAAACAAGATATTATACCCATAACATGATTCGGCGAATCACCTTAATGAAGATACGTGGTATCAATGTAATTGTTAGATATGTTTATCTCGAGACCCGCCGAGCTTATCATGTTGAGCATACTACTTCAATATGTCACATTAGAATCGATGGAGCCACACCGCAGTACGTAGATAAATTATGAATTATCCTGCTAATATCCTTACACACATGCTTATATAATTATATCCATCCACAATAATATTAAAAATGCGAATCTAGCCGTTGTCTGTTTCGCTTTCACGCATACTCCAGTGGGCCAATTGGTTTGATTTGTGGTATGGACGTGGAATCTTGGGAAAGGACGAAGACACCCATCTGAATGAAAAAAATGAATGTTTGTCTGTAAGTCTTCGAACTTCTCTTAAACGTCTGGACCGATTGGGATTAAATTTTGTGTGTGTGTTTGAGAGGATTCAAAAATGATTTAGATACACAATTAGACCTGATAGATGGCGCCGTTGTCGGTATGTCAAACGGCTGGACCGATTGGGATGATTTTTTAAAGTATATTGCAATGGGTGCCTGGATGATTTCTAAACATAATTGGACCCGGTAGGTGGCCCTGCTGTCGGCATATCGCTTAACGCTTTTCCGGGCAGGACGACGTCTGCCGGGACGGTTCTTACTTAATAAATATTAGTTAGAGCGGTTATCTAACTAGTACCTAAGCTTTTGGCCTCCAAAGCTAACTTCAAGAAGTTACACGACTAATTCGTGATCGATGCTGTTTGGAATGTAACATGACTTCATGTTAAGTATTTAATAATAATAATAAGTATTTATTGGGCAAAAAGTTTTACAATTGTTTTATGAATATATAGGCTAATACAATTTTATTTTTTTCAAATAAAATAGAGCATCTGTTTGCCGAACTAGGTAGAACCTGTATTTCAGCACTCAGCGCCTCTCCCCTTATTCTTGGTAGATAGCCGCTTAACTATTAACGTTTTGTGTAATTCCATGTTCCTCTCTGTGTAATTAATGTATATGTATGTATGTGTGTGAGAGGGTGTGTAATCCGTCTAGTGTAAGTAATTAATGATGTGAGATAACAAAACCATTATATATTCTATCAGAAATAATAATAATAACACTTTAAACAAAAAAATTAGAATTAAAATTATAATCATTGCAATATCGCAAGAAGTTGTTCTGTCTCTTGATAGTCGAGTTTTAGTAAGAGATTTAAGGTAGTTTCTTTACAGTTATGTCTATTTAATGAATATATGGATGTCAATTTATTTATTTTATTGTATAGATACGGGCCAAGAAAACAATAAAATCTTCGAGAAAAGGTAGTACGAAATTTGTTTTCTCTACGTTTGGTGTTTTTTTGCGGATCAAACTTGGTTTCCTCGTGTTGTTTTAAAATTATAGCAAGAATAAAGAGCTGTCTCACACTGAGGACTTCACAGTTCTGATAGAGAAGCCTTGTAGAGTAGAGAAAGGGACGAAAAGTACTCACTTTTAGTACTGCCCGTTGGGCATACTCTAAACGTTTTATAATTGAGGAACAAGCACCTCCCCAAGAAGTGATGCAATATGATATTAGTGACTGACATAATGCAAAATAAATTTGTTTTATAACTTTAGGCTCAGTGACATGCCGCACGCATTTGAAGATTGTAATCAATTTACGTACTCTTCCTGACAATAAGTGTTATATTTTAAGTAATTTGCCGTAAAAACATAAGGAGAAATTATGTACATTTCGATATAGCGATATACGTAAGTGTGTATGTTTTCGGAAGTCATTATGTTATTACCATACTGTTTTTGATGGGATATGATTCTTTCATCATCAGCGCATATATGAACCACTGCTGGGCACGGGCTTTTTCTACAGCTGAGAGGGATTAAGCCTAATGCGGGTTGTCGGACTACACACCTAAGTAATTTCATAGAACATTTTATTTTTTTCCGCACGATGTTTTCCTTCATAACTTCGAATACACACATAACTTCGAAAAGTCAGAGGTGTGCTTGGGGTTTGAACCCGCGACCGTCGAGATTCTCAACCGCGTGTTTAAACCTTCGAATATAGTATACCTATCTTCCTAGTCGTTTCCTCATTACTGAGGGTCTTGACCAAACTATACCTATAATATACTATAATATAGCCGAATATTCGTGGCATCTCTAGAAAAAAACCCAGCAAAAACAATGTTAACAACCGTTGCAGTGTTTATACAAAACAATTAAGTTTAAGAATGCCATTTGACAGATGAGTACAAGCGAGAAGTGCGGCGCGCACGTCTGTGCCAGTTCGGGTAAAGATCAAGGTGGAGTGGCAAGTTCATTGTATCGGGGCCGTCGCCAAGGCTACCAAAACGGCTGCTTTTACGATCTAATGGGAACACATAACTGTTTGATGGCTTATCCTCCTTTATATTGTTGAGGAAAGCAGTGGCGGTACTTCCATAGAAGCCCAAAAGGTAACCCGTTAATTGTGCAATGTCTAGTTTATAATTGTTTATTGTGGGGTCAGGATACTAGCATAGCACTTATATGTCAAATTGCTTTTTTAAAATAATGATTTAAAGCTCAAAGATTATTATTCGAATTTTTTTAAGACAAGGTGGGCTTTTGGGCTTCATTAGAAGTACTGCCACTATAGGAAAGTCATGTTTCATCGATTTGAATATAAGTTCTTCTAGTATATAATATAAAAAACCGATTGCTTACAAGATAAACCTGTTTTTTTTAATTAGTTCAAGTTTTGTCAGTATTTTAAATTTAACGGTATAAGGGATAATTAAGTTTCCGACTCTTTTTATCACCCTATTACTTAGAATTTCCTAATCGCATACCCAATAACTTTTTGCATGACCCGAGAATGGAACCCGAGTCCTCTCATGCCGTACATTCAAGCCTCGGGACCAATCGTGATAGATAGCTGACACGACTCGTGCAACTAAAATGTGTTACGATGAACTTTAGCGTTCTGCGAAATAAACCATAACCTGAAAAGGCATGATTTCCGTCAGACAAAATTCATACATCTTCATCATTATCAACCCATATAGTACGTCCCACTGCTGGGCACGGGCCTCCTCTATAGCTGAGAGGGTTTAGGCCTTAGTCCATCACGCTGACCTAGTGTGGGTTGGCGGAATACACATCTAAGATATTCCTAAGAAATTTTAGGTTTGCAAGTTTCCTTACGATGATTTCTTTCATCGTTAAAGTAGGTACGTTATAATTCATAGTAAATACACACATACCTTCGAAAAGTCAGAGGAGTGTGCATGGGGTTCGAACCTGCGACCGCCAAGATACACTCGACAAGTACCCAAACTACAAGATCATCACGACTTATACTAATTGATATTTCTAAATATTATTTATACAAATAAATAAAATTGGAGTGTCTGTTTGTAATATTGAAATAACCACTTTTTCATAAATGCATACGGATACGGATGTATATCTACCGTACATATACCAAAATAACGTTTTTTACAATTTTTGTCTGTCTGTCTGTCTGTTTGTTCCGGCTAATCTCTGAAACGGGTGGACCGATTTTGACGGGACTTTTAATGGCAGATATCTGATGTAATAAGGAGTAACTTAGGCTAAAAAAATATAATAGGTAATAATAAAAAAGAATCGACTGTTAGGCGGAACAAAGTTCGCCGGGTCAGCTGGTTACTTAATAATAATAGTTAGTTAATATAATACTGATTAATACTATTGTTTCCTTTACACTTTGTCAAAGGCACAATGCATCCTCACAAAATATGCTAAATAATCATCATCATTGCCTTGCCCTGCTCCCAAATTCATTTGGGGTCGGCGCAGTATGGTTTATCCTTCCAAACATCCCTATCAGCCGTCATGTCTTCATTCACCCCTTTTTCTTTCATATCTTCAGTCACGCACTCCATCCATCTTCCACCCATCCATCAACTTTCATATCCATCACCTTTTTTCCTACGTATGATTCATCCCTCCTCATAACATGCCCATACCACGACAGACGGTTTCCTTTCAGCTTTTCTATCACAGGAGCTACTTTCAAAATATGCTAAATAATCGAAAGTGTTTTAATTACGGAATGGTTTTGTTCATTTTAGCGCCTAAGTACTTGTTTTAATAAATGCCATTGCTAACAGCATAGGTCACCGCTTCGTGGCACATTTAATTAGAATTAATCTTGTTAGGAATTATTCGTGTCTATCTGTATAACGAATGAATAATGAATGAATGAATTATCACGAACTTTAACGGTGAACGAAAACATCGTTAAAATTGCACACCTGTTAAGTGTAATGAGGTCCAAATGGACACTATTTCTTACCATCAGGCGCTTAGGGTGATTAGATTTATACATTATTATATAGGTACGTCCGAAGCCGAAGTGATAGGTTGATGACTATTTCAGCTTATATAACGTAAATTGAATCACATTTAAATTTTAAATTAATCACTTAAAAAACATTGTATCCATTTTAGCATTGAGCTCCCAAAAATATACAAATGTTTTATCATATACAAAATTATGACAACAGATAAAATCTACTAAAGGTGTTTCCAAATAAATAGGAAGCAAGTGATAATGAATAAAGTTGTTGTGGTGAACGTTATTGTGACGCAAACGAGTGAATCACTCATACAAATGGCAGACATTTTTATCAGTATGTCAGTGAAACATGATTCACTGTGTAGTCACTTTGTTCCTGTATTTACTTATATAATCTATATCAGCTTATATACATTGATATAGGCGTTTGTCCACCTCGCATACCTATACATACAGGTCACCTCAGGTTTTCAAAAGGAAAATAGTCTTGTATTTTGGTCACTAGCACGATTTGTTTTACGATCATGTCGCAAATTGTCTTTTTTTCAACAAGTCTCGTTCAGATGCTTTTACCAGTATTAAAAGTATTGTGGTAATAACAATATTTATTACCACGAAAAATTCAACAATGATTTTGGATTGTCTATTAGCGTTAGGTTTTGAGTTGATTCCTTTTTCAAATTAAAGAAATGCCTATATCTAATTAGAAAGAAAAACAAATTAAACTATGAAGAATCTTAAAATTTAAATTTGAGCTCTGGTATTTAATAAAGGGAACATTAAAATAAAAATTATGTATCACAATTCTCAAAGCAGTAGACTAACAGACATCCCGTATCCTCTGAAGTATTAAAAAAAAATGTCGAAGTTTCAATTGTCCGGTAAAAAATGAATTTATTAATTTGCCGGAATTATGCAAGAAACTATGTTTCCAACATACAAACTAACAAAAAGTTATTTTAAAGGAGAGAAAAGGATTAAGTTAAATAATATAATTACGGGTAATATTATCATCGTACAAAAAATTTGTACGCAAAGTAGATTTGTTTATACAAAGCAGTTTAAGATTGTGCTACGATAAGTATAGATATATAATCTTTAATTGCAACTAATCCAAACAAACGGAAACATTTAGAAGAAAACTAATTTGTTTAAACTTTATCTCATCATCATCAGCCCAATACGTCCCACTGCTGGGCACGGGCCTCCTCTACAACTGAGAGGGTTTAGGCCTTAGTCCACCACGCTGGCCTAGTGCGGGTTGGCGGACTACACACCTAAGAAATTCCTAAGAACTTTTAGGTGTGCAGGTTTTATCACGATGTTTTCCTTCACCGTTAAAGCAAGTGATAATTCATTGTGAATACACACATAACTTCGAAAAGTCAGAGGTTTGTGCCTGGGGTTTGAACCTGCGACCGCCGAAATTCTCGACCGCGCGCCTAAACCTCGAGGCCATCACTGCTTTATCTATTTCCAAAGAATATATTTTTGATAGTACCTACATTACTAATTTTTTTTTTCAGAAGCATGCGCAACACTTGTGATAAGTGTCAAAATATATTTCACGAAGTCTCATTGGCGTTATCTACAAAAATATTTCTGGATGCTCTCAAGAATCGTATGTTCGAGGCGTCATGTGTTATTAGCGCAGCGGAAGTGAATACGTCATCACTTGCAGCCCACAGATGACTGCCATTGTCTTTGACATAATTGTGGGCGCATTAATTTTTTTTAATGGAACGGAACGCATTTTTTTTATTACAGCCAGACTATTTGTTTTACTAATTTTTGTGCATAGCAACGACAAGAATTGTAGTTCTTGTGGATCGATGTATTATGTTCACAGAATGTAGTACAAATGTGACCAATATTAATATAATTATAGGACTTCAAGATTCACTTCACTTTCATAAGGTTGCGAGTGACAATTAAATATCTTTCGTAATTAATAACAAAGGGGCCTTATATACTCAGCCTATCGCCGTCCACTGCTGAACGAAGGCCTCCCCAAGTAGGCGCCAACCATCCCGGTCTTGAGCAGCCCTTATCCATCCGCTACCTGCCACCTTTCTCAAGTCGTCGGACCATCGTGCTGCAGGACGTCCTACACTACGTCTACCTAAGCGCCTTACCGATAGTTAATTTAAATATGTACTTAAGCATGCTTTGGCTTGTTCTATTGATTTGACTTGTGACGTCGGTGAAAACGAGATAATTTAACTGACGTTTATAAATCATCATCATCATCATCAGCCCATATACGTCCCACTGCTGGGCACGGGCCTCCTCTACCATTGAGAGGGTTTAGGCCTTAGTCCACCACGCTGGCCTAGTGCGGGTTGGCGGACGACACACCTAAGAAATTCCTAAGAACTTTTAGGTGTGCAGGTTTCATCACGATGTTTTTCCTTCACCGTTTAAGTAAGTGATAATTCATTGTGAATACACACATAACTTCGAAAAGTCAGAGGTGTGTACGTTTATGAATAAGGCCGAAAATTGTTAACATTTACACTATTATCACACATTTATTCAAATTAGGTATAGGTATCACATTTTTTGAGTAAGTTATTTAACCGCAAACGACTAGTAAAACCACAGAACAGGTGAATAAGACTAGAAACGAAATGTCAGCTCGGCATGAGCGTGCCGAACCTACGATTAGAATATCATATGTTTGACACGGCCGCTTCTTAGTCATTCGGGTTGCGTGTAATGTCAAGACTTTTATATATATTTAATGTGCGACAACCAATAGCAGCCCTTCATTTTTGTTTGAAATTTTTATCATTGGTCGTGTGATCGTAGCAGAATGAATAAGTGAGAGACAAGCGGCGACACTCGTCTCGATACAAAATACTGTCTATTTCCCTTGGTAATCTTATTCAGCTGTTCTGTGAGTAAAACAATGTTTTAACCCTTAATTCGACACCGTGCAGTATAGGTACTTCTCGTTAGAATAACAAAAAAATCACTTGAAAATGTCCATTACACCCACAAGTAGAGTAACGAAATTGAAATGAACGTACAAATAAAATTAAAAAAGTGTCGAATTACGGGTTAAGGAAATGTGGTTAACGATATCGCGATGTATTAGTTCTGACCTTTACATAATGAAGCCGGAAATGTGGTTAGGTAGTTATTATAAAGACGACAGGTTTGTATTTTTGAATGTTTGTACCGAAAAAACTCAAAAAGCACTTAACCGATTTGAATTACTTTTGGTAAGGATATAGATGGTACCTTGGAGAATAACATAGGCTTCTTTTAGGACATTTAGACGTACTTTAATAAAAATAGTACCAGCAAACTAAAATAAGTAGGTAAATTAAAAGTTATATAATTACGTAATTTATCGTATCGATTTAATAATATTCTTAAGAAACTCCACTGCGTAACTTCACATGTAATTGGATTGATAAGCTAAATAAAAACTTGTCAAGTGAGGACACAACATGTCTGTGGGTTCCGTAAAAAAACAATTAAACCAGAACAGCATTAAGTACAGTACGAAATAAGGTATTTTTCCCCGAATTAGTGACTACTGCCGTAGTATTGTCATTGACCCTACTTTGGACGCTCAGCCGGACTGAGCGCCCGCGACAGTTGAGAGGCCACGCGCGCTGCCGTCCATCTTGGTCAATCATCGGATTGTCTTGACACAGCTAGCGACCCCGATAACCCCAATGAGTCATCTATTAAAGACAGACGGAATTGTATGGCAGAATATTTTCTTAATAGGAAAGGTGGCAAACGAGCAAGTGAGCTACCTGATGTTAGTGGGACCACGTATCTCAGTATGGGGCCGGACCAATGTATGTGATTGTTGAGTGCATTAATTTACGAGTACATACATACATAAACTCACGCCTGTATTTCCCGAAGGGGTAGGCAGAGGTGCATTTCTGCACCCACATTTCGCAGGTATGTATGTATCAGTCCCACGTAATAGGGGGCGAACCTATTGCCGTTTTTCGTGCACATTTACAGACTCCGTGCTATTACTGAGAATTTCCTAATGGAAAACCCAATAATACTTTGCTCGACCCGGGAATCGAACCCAGGACCTCTAGATCGCACGGCACCTACTTGTACCGCGAGACCACGAGGCAGTCTGTCTGTCAGTTATTATTTATTTATTTATTGTATGCTGTGGATCCTCAAATTGTAAAAGAGTATAAAATATTTTTTTATTAATGTCAATGTCCACGGAGAAAATAAGTGGATAAAAATGAAATAGTAAAGGTATAGGCGGTCTTATCGCTCAAGGCGATCTTTTGTATATTTTTCCTAGAACCTTTAAATAACTTTGTTTAGTAAGTACTTTGCGGATCTCCATACCGAGCAGTGCTTCTTTTATAATCGTGTCAAACGATTAGAGGAGTTAAAAATCAATAGTCTCATTGCAATCCCACGCACATAACTCAATGCCGTTTCTATTCATTGCAAATTAGACATTAACATTGAATTTATAAGTACAGAATGAATAGTACGAAAATATCTTTTGAAAAATAACTTCCATTTTTTGACTCGTAGGTGCCATTCAAGTAATACGTAAGCACTAAAGTGGGGAGGGGGGGGGGGGGGGGGTATTCCATATCCTTATTTTTGATGACATCGGGGAATGGGGGTTCTGGATAGTGATTGAGTAAGCAATATTTATATTTCTTTTTCAGATTATCTACAAATTTTTGTTACGATTTCTTGAATAAAAAAAGAAACTAGGACAGATTAAAAAATATGTAAGTAGGTATACTAATGCATACGTAAGCATATGAGGAGGGGAGTACGATATTTGCTTACTTTTGCTGACTTGGGGGACGGGGGGTTAATAATTGTAAAAAAATTGCTTACGTAATACTTGAACGACTTGTACGACGTTTTTCGGGCACATTTCTAGACTCCGTGCTGCTACTGAGAGTTTCCTATTAGAAAAACCCAATAACACTTTGCCTGACTCGGGACCTCAAGATCGCACGACACAAACTAATACCGCAAATCCACGAGACAGTCATGTTATGTGACCATTCATTATGAAAATACGTAGTTTGAAGAATTTAGTAAGATTCGAGATAAAGCTCTAAAGCTTGTTGTCTAAACAACTACGCAAAAATTACTTAATTAAAATAAATTTCGTTCCACAGCATTCTTTTTTTTTTTCGCAGATTGTACGAGGAAAACCCGAACGATTGATTTGAGGGCATCGTTTCGCGGGCGTCCGGCCAAGAACACTTCCTCAAGAAGTCCCGCCGGGGATTCCATTCTCGGCCCATTCGGTACAGTTACGCTTGCCCGAGTTTTATACACTTCGATTGGATATCAAAGCAATTTCAACCTTAATAAATAGGGATATGGTTCAAAGATGCTATGTTCTTTTGGTGTTCTACGACTGAAGATAATACCTAAGTTTTAAGATAAAGTTTATTTGGGTAATTTTTTTCTACATGTTTGTCTCACGGCATATTGAGCGTGCGAATAAGAGGACATAGGACATGAGACATGGGTTCGATTTCTGATTGAGCAAAATGTTTCGGCTGTATCCGTTAGTACATATGGACATCAGTGGCGGTACTTCCATAGATGCCCAAAAGCCCAGTTTGCCCTTGAAAATTCCAAATAATAATAATGTAGTTTTAAATCGTTATTTAACAGAAGCAATTAGACATATAAATGATAATATCCTGACCCCGCAATAGACAATTATAAACTAGACATTACACAATTAACGTGTAACGCTTTTGGGCTTCTATGGAAGTACCGCCACTGATGTACATATATATTCACGCCTACGCGAGTGGGTAGGCAGAAGTGTATTTCTATGTCAACGGTCGACAGATTCTTTTTCAGCTCAACGTAATCGAGTGCTACAAAACTAAGGCAATCAAAGTCAAAGTCAAATTATCTTTATTTAAATAGACTTCTACAAGTTCTTTTGAATCGTCAATTTTACACTTTTAAATCGAATCTTAAACCCAATTTAAGGCGTATTATAATAATGATAATAAAAATTTATTAATTATATTGAAGTAATTAAATTTAATCAAAACACTAGTATGATGTTTTGATCATATTAAATTAAAGTTCAGAATGTTATCTAATATATTTGGGGGTGTTGATGTCATAAGTAAAGTCTATATTAGGTATTCGTTACTGTTTTCGGGGAAACGGAATAAATAATTATTAGAATCATACGTTAAAATTATATATACTAGTCCCACTTAAAGTTTAAATATTAAATAAATCAATAACACTTTATCACCATCATTTAAAATTGCTAAAACCCAATTATTAATGTTTCGAATCGTTAAAATTATACTAAACTTGTCTTTTCTATCAAACTTTGGAACGTGATTAGCTTTCCTAGTTTACATACTTAGTGATAATACTAATAATGCCTGTAAGAGTGTATACATATTTACATCATCATTTTATTGTCCTGTTTTCAATTCTATTTGGGGTCCACGCAGTATTTTTTATCTTTCCAAACATCTCTATCAGCCGTCATGTCTTCATTCACCCCTTTTTCTTTCATATCTTCTCCCACGCACTCCAGCCATCTTTTCTTTGGCCTTCCTCTGCTTGTCTTTCCTTCCATATGTATGTCAATGAGGAGGAAAAGTGCTTTTAAGCTCCTACATATTAACACGAGCAAAGCCAGGAGCAAAAATATGTTTGAAATACTGTTAAACAAAAGCCGTAAGCTAAAAATAATGCATGAAATAACCTTAATGGCATCGTGTTCTGCGTCATACGAGAAAACAGTTGGGAAAACCGGTCTGCAGTGTGTGATGCACTTGAAAATTATTTTAAATGGAACAAACATAACAATAACATTATTTATTATCAGTCCACATACGTCCCACTGCTGGACACGGACCTCCTCTACAACTGAGAGGGTTTAGGCCTTAGTCCACCACGCTGGCCTAGTTCGGGTTGGTGGACTACACACCTAAGAAATTCCTAAGAACTATTTGGTGTGCAGGTTTCCTCACCGTAAACTAAGTGATGATTCATTGTGAATACACACATAACATCGAAAAGTCAGAGGTGTGTGCGTGGGGTTTGAAACTGCGACCGCCGAGATTCTCGACCGCACGCCGAAACCTCGAGGCCATCACTGCTTATGTAAGTATTAGGTATATATTTTTATATAAGAAGGCTTGCGAAACGAGAGGCCGCGCGTTCGATCCCCGCACCGAGATAAATGTTTGTGTGATCCACAAATATTTGTTTCTGGTCTGGGTGTTTGTGAGACCGAAAAGTCTCTCGTAGTTTCTGATGCCCACGACACAAGACTCGTATCTTAATGTGGGGTCAGAACTATGTATGTGACTGTTGGGTGTATTTATTTATAAATTAATTTCATATAATATTCGATATTCTAGAGTCTAAACAATATTTTTTTTTAATGAAATACTAAGAATACAAAAGCAATCAGAGTTGAAAGCCGATTGTTTCATACGACGATTTGTGCAATTAATGTAACATAATGTGTTACGATGAATTTGAGTCGGCGGTCTTCCAATTATCGTAAAAAATACATGAATACAGGATTGAATATTTGACATTTGATTATTATAAATTACATGTTTTATTTCCATCAGCCATCAGTTCTCCGTGCTATGTGTCCGACCCATTGCCACTTCCACTTGCTAATCCTATGGCTAACATGTTTTATTTATATGTACTTTATTTTACACCGTATTGAAAGGTAAAAAATAACTAATTAAAATATGCCTAAGAACTTTAGTAGTAGCGATAAGCGGTTAGTCCACCAACCCGCACTAGGCCAGCGTGGTGGACTAAGGCCTAAACCCTCTCAGTTGAACAACAAGAAACCTTTAGAAAACTACGGCGCTATATTAATTACGAACATACATACTTCTATCTTTCAGCATTCGATCAATAAAAAAAACACGCTCTTAATAAAATATACTGTAATTAACCAAAAAGGCGGTATAGTTTCCTCGTATCGTATCCATATTGGATTTTTAACTCGCACTGTTACCATCTATCGAGCGACTGTGACCTTACCTGCACTTGTAAATAATTTAGCATAGCCCACATACAATCGGTTATTGACACAACCAAACATGGCGGAACATTTTGTCTATAGTTAAAAAAAATCTATATACTAACGTCACGAAGAAGAAGGTTTGATTGTTTGTAAAATTGTTTGTGACGATCTCAAATACTGATTAAACTATTTAAGCAATATATTTTTTTAAGTCATCTATGGAAAGCTTATTTAGAAGTAACTTAAGCTATATTGAAATTCCTTCAAAAATAGTTATAATTAAAGACTAGGCTTCATCTAATCCTAATCTAAGTCCGCTAGGTTATGATTTCTGGTTTGGCTTCACATATGGCATGCTTTAAGCTTCACGATAATTAGTAGTCCTAAAAGTATAGCATTGGCATTGCCATAAGATAATAAAATTCAAAATAGAAGGATGTTCCAAAGGAGAAAATGCGTGCTTTGACCTATAGTTGTGGGCAATTTAAAGGATTATAATTTATATTGATGCCAATGCGATTTCGAAGGAGCTTCATATTTTTTATGCTTAAAGTATATGAACTAGCGGAAAATAGTTCATTATAGATATTTTTTGCAATAGAAGATTCTTTAATAATATATCTGGGGGTACGGCAGTGATTAAGTCATTTCATGTGCGACATATTTTGCGTTACAAGATTATATAGATATTAGAATTATTATTGGGATGTGAAAAAAATTGTTTTCATTATATACTTACCAGATGACAGTTTTTACAGAACCTCCTGCTTTCATAAAAGTGAGTTGACAAGTGAGCCTTAGAAAGTGTGTCACATTGTTTAGTGGTTGCTCATCTTTTACGGTAATATCGGCAGATATTTTCTACAATATTGACATTTGATTATTATAAATTACATGTTTTATTTATGTGTACTTTATTTTACACCGTATTGAAAGGTAAAAAATTAATGCCACAAATTAAAATATGCCTAAGAACTTTAATAGTAGCGGGAAGCGGTTAGTCCACCAACCCGCACTAGGCCAGCGTGGTGGACTAAGGCCTAAACCCTCTCAGTTGAACAACAAGAAACCTTTAGAAAACTGCGGCGCTATACTAATTACGAACATACATTTTTCTATCTTTCAGCATTCGATCAATAAAAAAAACACGCTCTTAATAAAATATACTGTAATTAACCAAAAAGGCGGTATAGTTTCCTCGTATCGTATCCATATTGGATTTTTAACTCGCACTGTTACCATCTATCGAGCGACTGTGACCTTACCTGCACTTGTAAATAATTTAGCATAGCCCACATACAATCGGTTATTGACACAACCAAACATGGCGGAACATTTTGTCTATAGTTAAAAAAAATCTATATACTAACGTCACGAAGAAGAAGGTTTGATTGTTTGTAAAATTGTTTGTGACGATCTCAAATACTGATTAAACTATTTAAGCAATATATTTTTTTAAGTCATCTATGGAAAGCTTATTTAGAAGTAACTTAAGCTATATTGAAATTCCTTCAAAAATAGTTATAATTAAAGACTAGGCTTCATCTAATCCTAATCTAAGTCCGCTAGGTTATGATTTCTGGTTTGGCTTCACATATGGCATGCTTTAAGCTTCACGATAATTAGTAGTCCTAAAAGTATAGCATTGGCATTGCCATAAGATAATAAAATTCAAAATAGAAGGATGTTCCAAAGGAGAAAATGCGTGCTTTGACCTATAGTTGTGGGCAATTTAAAGGATTATAATTTATATTGATGCCAATGCGATTTCGAAGGAGCTTCATATTTTTTATGCTTAAAGTATATGAACTAGCGGAAAATAGTTCATTATAGATATTTTTTGCAATAGAAGATTCTTTAATAATATATCTGGGGGTACGGCAGTGATTAAGTCATTTCATGTGCGACATATTTTGCGTTACAAGATTATATAGATATTAGAATTATTATTGGGATGTGAAAAAAATTGTTTTCATTATATACTTACCAGATGACAGTTTTTACAGAACCTCCTGCTTTCATAAAAGTGAGTTGACAAGTGAGCCTTAGAAAGTGTGTCACATTGTTTAGTGGTTGCTCATCTTTTACGGTAATATCGGTAGATATTTTCTACAATACGCTTGCCGTATGTATACCTATTCCTGGTTTTTACCTCTCACTTCGAATTTCACACTACGTGGAAACCGTAATTGGGTCGGAAAATAATTTGAAGCTCTTGCTTTTTATACAAACATACAAAACCTCACGCCATTCCCCGAAGGAGTAGCACCCACAGTTCGACAATTGTGATTTCATCCCATGTAATAGGGTAGTCGTGATGGCCTTGAGGTTTAGGTACGCGGTCGAGAATTTCGGCGGTCGCGGGTTCAAACCCCAGGCACACACCTCTGACTTTTCGAAGTTATGTGTGTATTCACAATTAATTATCACGTACTTTAACGGTGAAGTAAAACATCGTGATGAAACCTGCACACCTAAAAAGTTCTTAGGAATTTCTTAGGTGTGTAGTCCGCCAACCCGCACTAGGCCAGCGTGGTGGACTAAGGCCTAAACCCTCTCAATGGTAGAGGAGGCCCGTGCCCAGCAGTGGGACGTATATGGGCTGATGATGATGAATAGGGGGCAAGTCTATTGAACAATTTTAGATTCTGTGCTACTACTTATAATTTCCAAATGGAAAAACCCAATAACACTTACCGACCCGGGAATAGAACTCAGGACCTCTAGATCGCATTCGATTTCACCTCGAGACCGCGAGGCAGTCATAAAAAGGCAGTTATATAAAGATATTAAAATGTAATAAATTAGCATTTGTATATTGATGTTTAGTGATATTTTGGAATTATTTTTTAAATCTATTTTATCTCTGTGTCACTGATTGTAACAGAATACTTTCGGCATTTAGTGCACCTTTACAAAAAGTGATAAAAGCTAGTGTCAACTTGCACCTAATAATAACGATTGTCATAATTGGTTTTTAATGTTCATCTGTTTTAAGCCTTATTTTTATTTTTTAATATGCTTTATTGTACACCATTACAATAGAAAGAACATTGTTAACTGGTCACAACTCAATAAGGTAGTGTCACAAATGGCGGCCTTATCGCTCTCGGCGATTTCTTCCAGGCAACCGTTAGATGGACTGGAGAGATCAGAAACATAGAGTGGGTGGTCATAATTTTAGTAAATTTAGAATTGTAAAAAATTGATGTACGCAAAAATTTCAAAATAATAACAATAAATAAATGTAATTAGAACTAATAATTAACTCAACAAATATAAGAAAAATATAATAAAAATATAAGTACGAGTAAATGAAAAATAAATATATACAATATATATATATATATATATATACTACGTGAGTGACAAAAAATGTTCCTTGACAAGTCTTTTAAAGATATAAATTGATTTGGCTTCTCTTATTGTCACTGGCAGTTCATTCCATAAGCGAGCAGCGTGAATAGTAAAAGACCTGCTAAGGAATGAAGTGCCGTGCTTGGGGATTTCTAGTACCAAGTTCTCTGATGACCTAAGAGATCGTTCATGTGTGCTACATAGAAAATTAAATCGCTTTTTAAGATAATGGGGGGCAGAGGGATGGAACAAGATACAATAGAGGAGAGACAGGATTCGAGTATTACGGCGAGAACGCATAGATAGCCACTTGAGTTTAGCACGAAATTCGGAAATGTGGTCATATTTACGAAGTCCAAATATAAACCGTATACAAAGATTCTGAAGTCGCTCAAGCTTTTCAAATTGGGCTTCGGTGAGATCAAGGTAGCTAGCATCGGCATAATCAAGGAGAGGAAACAAAAGAGATTGGACCAGCGCTATTTTCGTTGGAATAGGTAAAAAATTCCGTAATCTTCTTAAGGACCCCACTGCAGCAAACAACTTTCTACTAATTTCTTGCAATTGGGGACCCCAGGATAGGTTTCGATCCAAGATGACACCTAAGTTCTTAATTGTCTCACTATATGGAATTACACATCCATTGAATGAGATTTGAGGAATGGTAGCATCTATTTTCGAAACCATCCTAGAGCTGCCAACAACAATAACCTGGGTTTTCGTAGGGTTAACAATTAGGCCGTGATTCCTGCTCCATTCACTAATACAAGCAAGATCTTTGTTGACTGCAGCTACAGCTTCCGCCAATCTGTCTACCGGCGCTTGGTAATAAATTTGCAGATCATCTGCGTATAGGTGGTAGGAAGAAATGAGTTGTTTGGATATCTTGTTAATAAACAACGCAAAAAGCAAAGGAGATAAAACGCCGCCTTGAGGGACGCCAGCAGACGAGTTACGCCAAGAGGAGAGAACATCATCGATACGTATTCGCTGTCGACGCCCCGTCAAGTAACTACGAAACCAGTCAATTGCCTTTGGAGATATGTTATTAGAGCATAAAGTTTGCAGTAGGATATCATAGTCAACTGTATTGAACGCGTTACTAAAATCTAATAACGTTAATACAGTTAGTTTGCCGTTCTCCATTGCAGCTCTGATATCATCCGTAATATGCACCAGCGCAGTAGTGGTACTATGCCCAGGACGAAAGCCGGATTGGAAAGGATTTAGGAGTTTATTACTAGCAAGAAAGGAACTAATTTGTGAATGGATAAGATTTTCGAGAACTTTTGAAAGGAAAGGAAGGATCGATATTGGACGATAATCGGAAAAAGATGCTGGATTCACTTTTTTGGGGAGAGGAATAACTTCAGCATCCTTCCACGAAGACGGAAAAATGGAATAGGAGACAGAATAATTAAGGATATGGCAGAGGACAAAGATAATTTCATTAAGAATAGGAAGTACCATATTGCGACTAATGCCATCGGTCCCAACTGCATTGGATGAAATGGACAATATACTCTTTTTAACATCACAAACAGAGAATTGACTAAAGACAAATTTAGGAAATGTTGGGCATGGAATAGAAGAAAGATCTTTAATAGTTCTATCTTTAATAGCCCTATCAAAATCGGGCAAAGTAGTAAAGTGGGAATTTAATAAGTCAATATTTAAATTATTGGGAATGGAATTTGTACGAGGTTTTCCAACGCCCATAGAACGAAGAAACTTCCAGACCTTGGCTGGGTCATTATTTTCTACAGAATTGTGGAAATGTCGGCGTTGTGCATTCCTACACATCCTATTGCAGTGATTTCTGACAGCCACGTAACTATCCCAGTTGCGACTGGAGGGTCGCCGCTTGAATCTAGCTTTGGCTGCAACTTTTTTCATTATGATTGCCCTGATATCATCCGTGAGCCAAGGTGAAGGCTGGTGTTTTATTCTAACAGGATGAATAGGGGCGTGCACATCATAAAGTTCTATAATCTTAGACCTAAAAATCTCCAGCTTGTCGTCTAGCGAACTTGATGTAAAAAGAGGAGCCCAGTCAATGTTGCCGGCATCCTCTCGAAGTTTTACGAAATTTAACCCACGAAAACAACGCTGCATCCTAACTTTGGATCTTACTTTAGGAAGGCGAAGTTTGTAAGAAAGGTAAATAAGATCATGATATGAAAAGGCGTCAGCCGGGCACTGGCCATGGAATTCAACGAAAGGGGGAGAAGAAACGAAAATAAGGTCTAGCAAAGAAGGAACACAGTTAGGGAAATGGTGAGTGGCGTCAAGAGGTAGGACAGACAAGTTACTAGAGTTTAATAGGGAATAAAGGGATGAAGAGCGATGATCCTTCTTAAGTAAGCATGTATTAAAATCTCCCATAATTATGACGTGACTGTACGATGGGATAAGATTCATGAGGATATTTTCTAGAGAAGAGAAGTAATCTATACGGAGAGAAGGACAATAGTAAACACCGAGAAGAATTTTGGAATGAAGGAGTTCAACCTCCAGGAACAGATGCTCGCCAGCATTCAAGGGTGGCGGCTGAGGTGATGCATTCACAATTGAGTGCGGAATACCAATTTTTAAATAAATAGCAACCCCACCACCACCACCGAGCGAACGATCGTTCCTGATGAGTTGAAAACCAGGCAAGGAATAGGAAGTAGAAGAGAGACAAGGCTTGAGCCAAGATTCGGAAACAAGAATGGCATGGAGATTCGTACAGTCAAAGCTAGCTAGCAAATCAGGGAAATGTGCCGGAATACTCTGAGCATTGATATGCACAACATTAAAATTCCTAGGAACACCAGAAAACTTGGAAGAGAGTGTGTCAGCAAGAGAAGATAAACCAGAAACATTAAGATCATCACTGCATGCCGAGAAGTACTCATCAGAATCATTACCATAGTCATCACTCATTATACTATTAGTAGAATAAATACTATAACAAATAAAATATAAATAGACTAAAATAAGGGGCTAATCCTAAATAAAATAAATATAAATAAAATCTATACATCAGTACCACCTGCCGGTTGTAACATGTAAATTAAAAATACAGACGCAATAAAAATTTGTGAATGGTGGGTAATAATTCACGTATTAACAAAAACATAAAAAAAATAATAATTAAAAACTAATACTAACTAAACTAAAAGAAAAAAAAAAATACAAAAAACTAACTAACAACATTGAACTAATCATAAAAACTTAACTTAAATAACTTAATTAATAGTTATAATAATTATCTTAAACCTAAACTTGTTCTAAATAGTTGTAAATAAATCAATCAAATGCTAAAAAATACACAACTACGGTATTGGAACATAACATTATTATGAGTTAAATGTTGACATTACATAAAATAAAAGTCGTTACATATGGCAACTGTTAAGAAATTTAGCCAATAACAAGATAGCGAAGTGACAGTTACGAGTTGACAGTTTAAATCGTAAACAGATGTGAGTTAAATAAGTCTCAAGTGATAAACAAGAAAGTAAAAATATAAAAAAGCACCATATTACCCAACCATTCATGACAATACCAATATAAATTAATTCTTGACATTCTTGTTGGTTGCTGCGCGTTTGGATTTCGTCGATTTAGCTGGAGCAGTGACGGTTTTAACAGTGTCCACCGGTTCAATGTTGTTCAACTCCTGCAACGTAGTAACACGAATCCGAGCACCATCCGCACCAATAACAAACACGTTGCCCTCCTGAGTCCAACACTTCGCAACGCCAAATTTTTGCCTCGCCGCCACAAATACATCGTGCCGCAATTTAGTCAAGAATTCCGACATAGTTATGCCGGAACCCTTCAGCTTCGTTTTGGCGTACCAAAGTTTATCCCGGATCGCTACATCATGAAGCTTACACAGTATTGGCCGGGGTTTACTAGCGTCTGACGAACGTCCCATCCTCAAGCACCTTTTAATATGAAGAGGCGTGAAGTCGTTAAATAAGAGGCGATCCTTGAATAGGTTCGAAACCACAAGTGCAGTGTCTTCACCATTTATCTCCTTTACACCGTGGAGCAGCAACATTTTTCTTCGTCCTCTCATCTCCAGATTATCCAAATTATGTGCGAGGATTTGAACTTGGTTTTGGAGATTGCCCAGCGCCTTAGTAATGAAGACACGGAAAGAGGCGAATTCAGCGGCCACAGTAGATGACGCAGAAGAAGCGTTTGGAGTCTTCTGCAGCTCAGCATCGAATTCAGTCATCCTCTTTTGGAACAACTCCATCATCTCAGCTAGCGACTCCTTGATTGAATCCATGACCAAAGTATTGTCGTTGTATTGTCGTAAAATAGTAAAATATCCGAAGGATTGTAATAGGAGACAATAAACCAGCAGGTATAGACTTTTTAACACTGCATTAAATGATTTTTAAATACAAACTGTGATTTTATTTCAATTTTTAACGGGGAGCCGAAAATATCGATCTTAGTCCGATGACTACCCACGCAAAAAAAAAAAAAAAAAAAAAAAAAAAAAAAAAAAAAAAAAAAAAAAAAAAAAAAGATAATTGAATGCCTTAATTGAATATGTCATAATGACTTGGTGTATTTAGATATGATGGCGATAATATAAGATAATAAGATGATGATGATAATATGAGATGGCGTAGTAGCAGTGGCGGTACTTCCATAGAAGCCCAAAAGCCCACCTTGCCTTACAAAATTCCGATTTTTTTCCGAATTCTTTAAGCTTTAAATATTTATTTAATAAAAGCAATTTGACATATAAATGAGAATATACTGACCCCAAAATAAACTAGACATTACATCATTAACGTGTAACGCTTTTGGGCTTCTATGGAAGTACCGACACTGCGTAGTAGTATGGCCTTGAGGTTTAGGCACGCGGTCGAGAATCTCGACGTTCTCGGGTTCAAACCCAGGCAGGCAGTTCAAACACCACTAACTTTTGGAAGTTATGTGTGTATCTGTATTCACAATGAATTATCACTTACTTTAACGGTGAAAGAAAACATCGTGAGAAAAACTGCACCCTTAAAGTTCTTAGGAATTTCTTAGGTTTGTAGTCCGCTAACCCGCACTAGGCCAGCGTGGTGGACTAAGGCCTAAACTCTCTCAGTTGTAGAGGAGGCCCGCGACAAGCAATGGGACGTATATGGGCTGATGATGATCAGTGATTAATAGTAGTCTAAGTATATTCATAGACAATTGCTAGTTTGTTTACGCCTCGCTAGACCGTGTCTAGTTTTTGTACTGCTCGTTTTTGCATAAGACATAAATCATGTTAAAACAGTTGCGCGACGCGCACATTCTTAGATATTGTGTATTTTTTTTTTATTTATTCTTTATTTAGTTTAGGGACTTTGAATCATTTTTGATCATGTCAGTCCCATTGTATATAAATTTATATTAATATTATCTAATTCTAAGTACTTAACTATGGAAAATTTTATATTTACATAAATATACCAGTCTGGCTGCTTCCGATGTTTGGGCAGATAATATGGTTTGAAATATACCTACATTAAAATTACTTATATTATAGCGCTTAATTAGTTCCTGCCTCATAGAAGTAGTTCGTACACATTCCGACAATACATGATGAATATCCTCTATGCGGTTACAAAGCGTACAGTTTGGGCTATCTACTGTTTTCATTAAATATTTGAATCTATTTATTGGAATGTGACCTGAACGCAATCTATGAGCCATTACAATTGAATTTCGGTCCAAATCAGTATTCGCAAACCATGGTATACGTGGCGGATCACTCATCATTGTCTGGTACCAAATACCCTTTTCATATGACACATCATATCAACGTAATTAAGACCTAACTTGGATACTTAAGGCCTGTAGATAAATTAATATAATTCATCTTTATAGTCATCGTTGTATAATAAGTACTTGTTACAATTACAAAATGTAAAATAAATTCTAATAGCGTAAATTTTAAGTTAATTCTTTAGTTCGCCTCTTTATTTGTAGAGAGGCCCGTGCCAAACATTGGTATGGGAATGGGCTGAAGAAAAAAATGTATAAATATATCTACATAATATAATGTATTATTTATCTGATATTAAGGTACTTGGTATTAATTAAAATGAATTATTCGTACGAATAATAAATAAGTTCATTTTAATCAATACCAGGTAAAACAACGCCATTAAACTGTCCAATTTGATTACGTGCCTAAAAAGCGGGAATTACGTTGCTAGTGTTATATTTCTCGGGTATTTCCAATAAACTAAATCACACTTTTTAAACTCTTAGGGATAGTTCTACGAGCATAAACTATGGAGAGTAAAGGTAAGGAGTGTAATCTAGTACATGCAAAAGTGTTCGTCAAAATGTCTTAAATTGGGGGCGCCACATTAGCATCAGCAACATAAATTTTAAAGGAAGCGGAAATCGATAAACGTACTATTCACAGTTCAGGATATAAACTCACTCTAGCTACACACTTTTTTCATAATAACTGTGTAAGGTTATATATACTACATTATTTTGTACTACGCTAGTAGTGGACATTTTCAATAAGTAACTACCTACCTACTTAAGTCGACAATAATATTAATTTCATACCATTCCCTTTGTCTACACCAGCGCCATTCTGGAAGGTTTTTGAACTGTTATTTACGCTGACCGCACTTTTTTCGATTTTCTGCTATGGGAGATTACACTCCTTACCTTTACTCTCCATAGCATATTTACATTAATGTAATTGTAAGGCCACCGCCTTTTCGTCTTAAAGGGATGACTGGCGCGTAGTCTAAGACAATCATCTCATACAGCCATGCAGTACGTGTGTATAATTTGAATGATAATTACACACGGCGTTAATGCATTGCTGTGGCTATTTCAGTTGCGCCGCTGCGCGTTCCATTGTACTCACAGCTCAATGTTGTTAGTATAATTACTCTTTGTGATTCCTCTATGATATTTTTTTGTTTTTCTTTTTTATTTCGTGTACAATAAAATAAGATACATGGTTGTTTTTTAATGTGGTTTTACATACAACAACAAACCTCAGAAAATGATTTTCTGTGAGAACAATTAAATTGGTTACAAAAATAAGCATAGGTAGACTTCTTAATATATACTGTACTGTAATAGACGCAAATTTATTCCAGTAGGACAAGCAAAACCTAAAGAGTGCCACTACCTACGATTATGTGCGACTTTTCTAGCTTATTCTAAATACAATATATTCATTCATATCAACATTTAAGTTGGTTAAGGGTGCCCCAATGTGTTATTATTTTTACATGTGATCTAAATAGTACATTCTTCCTCTTTCTCGACCCTTACATTTTCAATCACTATACAAATTTATATTGTCATCATTCCCCTTCTATGCTTTTTTTTCTTATTATTCTTCTTCTTCTTAGCTTATTATTATTCTTCTTACAAAGAGGGAAAATATGTGATTTTGGTGTGAAAATAGATAAGACTTTGAGATAATACATAGTCTACTTTTTTTAATTGCACTCTGAAAAAGCGTGACCCATCCCTAGTATAGAATAAACCTTTGTTTCAAACCTTTCAATCTTATTCACCACATAATTCTAAAACTAAAACTCTGTAGAATATGGTAAAACTGTAGCAATAGGTTATCAACTTGTTAAAAATAGTTGTCGGGACGTAGGTAGATAACATTTTCATTAACACATGGCGTGGTTAGTTTAGGGTTTTTATCTCGCTAAAACTGCGCTAGTTTATCACAGTCTACGTAATTCAATATTAAACAATGTATTAATGGTTTTAAAATAACCTTATTCAATAAAACTTGTTGTGGTCTCCTTTAACTATGCTAGGTTTTGCTCTGTTGTATGACAATAGAAAATGACACGTAATATTCAGGGGGCTACACAAAGTAACATTATACAAGCGAAGACGCTATTTGACGCTATTTTATATAAAAACGATTGGAATTGACAAAAATGAACGTAAATGACTGAAGATATGAAAGAAAAAGGGGTGAATGAAGACATGACGGCTGATAGATATGTGTGGAAGGATAAAACATACTGCGCCGACCTCAAATGAAATTGGGAACAGGGCAAGGAGATGATAAAAAATGAACGTAAGTAAAATTCCTATACGACATGTCAATTTCATAGACTACATTTCGATCAGCGATTTTGCTGGCAGTATCTAGCTTCCTCTACAGACGCTCTACACTTCCTAATTCCTACTAATATTAACGATACTTATTTTTGTTAATACTAAAAATGCTGAAAAAATTGAATGAAATTGGCACATAGACAGATCGCAGCCTTGAATAGGAGATAAGTAGGATTTTTTTCCACGCAAAAATCCCCCTCAGTTGTAGAGGAGGTCCGTGCCCAGCAGTGGGACGTATATGGGCTGATCATGGTGATGATGAAAAATTCATATTATCGAATTTAACCTGGGTGAACCTAGGGACTCAGCAAGTCATTTTTATGTAATATCTACAATGTAATGGAAATTTTACTTGCCTGAGTACACAGAGCACAGCGTCACAGTTCACACTAAACAAACTCTTCGTAAACGTTCATACATGAAATAATAAATAAATACACCCAATAGTCACATACATAGTTTTGACCCTACATTAAGATACAAATCTTGTGTCGTGGGTATCAGAAACTACGAGAGACTTTTCGGTCTCACAAACACCCAGACCCGAAACAAATACTTGTGGATCACACAATCATTTGTCTCGGTGCGGGGATCGAACCTGCGGCCTCTCGTTTCGCAAGCTGGTATCTAGCCAACTGCGCCTCGGGGCTGTTCACAATATTGCACATACTGAGACTTTCGATCCAAACTGGATGGTTGACATTAGCGACAACATCCAAAAAACTAAACCTACCCACATATGAATTGACAAAAATGTCGAAAAATAATAATGAATAATAAGTGTTACTTTATTCTTTTATATTTAAAGGGACTTTACGGATATGATGAAAAAGGCTCCTCGCTCAACTCGCTCAACTCTTTCCGCGTGGGCAACTGGTACTGAAACATAGTGAAGAAAAATGCATATCCCTATCCCTGTTAATCCTGTGCTCCAGGATCAACAGCGGCACGCACAGTATTAACGCTGAGCACTGAAGCTCAGCGGATCTAAGGGAACCTAATTTGTCATGATCCCGCAACGAAATTAATCAGAAATAATATACATGAGGAGTTAGGAAGCAGAGGAAAAATGCATATGTAAAAAGTACACAGACACAATTTTACAGACGCTCTCCTTCTATCACATCTGAACATTCATCATACCACTCCTAACTTATATATTACTGCAGGACAGTATTTTATAGCTATCCCAAATTTTCAACCTTCGCCCTTAAAGCAGCACGATGGTGTCTACCCATTTAAGCTAGAGTCATCAGCCCAAATATATCCCACTGCTGAGAACGGGCCTCCTCTACAACTGAGAGGGTTTAGGCCTTAGTCCACCACGCTGGCCTAGTGCGGGTTGGCGGACTACACATCTAAGAAATTCCTAAGAACTTTTAGGTGTGCAGGTTTTATCACGATGTTTTCCTTCACCGTTAAAGCAAGTGATAATTCATTGTGAATACACACATAACTTCGAAAAGTCAGAGGTGTGTGCCTGGGGTTTGAACCTGCGACCGCCGAAATGCTCGACCGCGCGCCTAAACCTCGAGGCCATCACTGCATTTAAGCTAGAGTGGATCATGCATACTACATGCTCCACCACTTATACAACTATGAAAAAAAAAATACATAAAAGAAAAAGAGAATGCAGAGATGTTATTCAATATCAAAGTTTCGTCGGTTGTTTTTTTACCTTGTTTATCGAGCACAATTCCAGCCTTCCTAATAGAAAATCTTAATAATAATTTGCTCACTACTGGAATCGAACCTTACATGTACTGATCGTATGACGAAGCAATCTAAAAATAATGAGATAAAAATAACACAAAATAAATGAATAAATTAGCTTTACAGCGCCATGTAAATCAATCAATAGAGGGATGTCGGTGTTACACAGCAATTACGTAAGGACGAGATAAATATACCGTGTCAATGACCTTATGACATTGACACTGACAGCTTTCAATGTCATAGGCCGGAGATAACGGGATTACGGAAACGAATCCGCTCCGGAAAGAAGTCATTACTCTACTTTGTTTCTGTCGTTTTAATTAAATGTTTTATTGGCTTTATATTTAATTTTGCTCGCGACTCCGTCCGCGTAGACTACAGGGTTGGGTTCAGAAAGAAAATAAGTTGTAGCCTTTAATTGAAGAAATTCGTATATTTTAAACTGAAAAGTTACTATTCTTATATAGCCTGCATCTCAAAATCCTTTCTTAGGGGATGCCCACGTCGTAGTAGCTTTATGCATGCAAAGTCTCAGCCGGATCGGTCTGAAATTGACAAAGTTTCATACAAACTTACATCCCCTATTGTATCCCCTTGGGGGTAGAATTAATCAAAATCCTTTCTTAGCGGATGCCTACGTCATAACATCTACCTGCATGTCAAATTTCAGCCCAATCCGTCCAGTGGTTTGGGCTGTGCGTTGATAGATCACTATGTCAGTCAGTCACCTATGAGTTATATATATTTATAGATTAGGAAAAGACATACATTTTTTTATTTTATTTTTATACCGGCATACATATATTATTCGCCCTCAAAAGTCGACATAAAAATGCAAAGAAGAAGCTGGGCCGGCACTGATCGTATCGCATAGGCTTAACGGCAACTAAAATAATTTTCTTAATTAGAAAGTCTTGTTTAGGGCGATGAGCGCTTCATACTGGAGTTACTTTGGCGCGCTCATCTTGAGTTCTCGAAGACTATGCAGTGCAGAGGGAGATTATAATTGGGCTTTAGCCGGTAAAAGTCCGGCATACCCCGTTTGCTTCCTGCAAGCGGGAATCCAAGAGGAATTTCCCTATGAAAAAAAAATCACCTACTAAGGGTAGTTAAGTATTAGGTGTCAGTCCGGACACTATATCGTGTCAATAAAAATAAAAGTCTATGATGAGATGAAGTTAGACTGGAAAATTTGTAGACTTCGAACCGACCCAAATTATAATTGGAACTAGGGTAGGAGGACGAATGTCGTAAAGTTGGTTTTGTGGCTTTAGGTAATGTGACTGCGACTTTGGGGAAACTACATACTATGTGAAACGATGAGCAATATCTTAGAGTGGGGTAAGGGTTATATATAGAGTATACAGACCGTAATCGAAAAGTAAGACAGGTAATAATTACGGTGATTACAAATAAATTTATCTTAAAAGTCCCTGAAAAATAAAAATAATTTTAATGTTTTCCTAATCACCATAACTATTATCTGGCTTAGTTATCGACCGCGGCCTGTTTATACTTTGTATATGACTGTATGATGTTTATGACAGCCCCGTGGCGCAGTTGGCTAGATACCAGCTTGCGAAACGAGAGGCCGCGGGTTCGATCCCCGCACCGAGACAAATGTTTGTGTGATCCACAAGTATTTGTTTCGGGTCTGGGTGTTTGTGAGACCGAAAAGTCTCTTGTAGTTTCTGATACCCACGACACAAGACTTGTATCTTAGTGTGGGGTCAGAACTATGTATGTGACTGTTGGGTGTATTTGGGTGTATTTATGATTGTATATTTTAAGGGTTGATTGGTCGATTTTTTTTAGTATCTATTCCGTTTTTTTTTAATTATCCTGAGTCCTTAAAGCGAAGAGTGGTGAAGCATCTCGGCAGAACAAGAGGGTATTGAGTGACGAGTGTTGTGAGTCTCTTACTGGCTGCTTTATTTTTTACAACGTCGTTCTTCATCGTTCATACTATCATCATCATCACTACTGCTGGGCTCGGGCTTCCTTTAAAACTGAGAGGGTTTAGGCCTTAGTCCACCACGCTGGTCTAGTGCGGGTTAGCGGACTACACACTTATGAAATTTTTAATAACTTTGAGGTGTGCAGGTTTCCTCACGATGTTTCCTTCACCGTTACAGTCGGTGACAGTTCAGTAAATACATACATAACTTCGTAAAGTTAGAGGTGTGTGCCTGGGGTTTGAACCCGCGACCGTCGAGATTCCCGACCCGAGGCCATCACGACTTACATTCCTACTGTGAGTCACGGTTAATAACGGTTAAAAAAAGAAAAAAAACAATGTAGATTTTGGAATCGACCTTGGATATTCGTGGTAGACACTCAGATGTTATATGGGCAATTAATAATGCCTCCAGATGACAACCGTGACACATAGTTATTACTGTCCAATTAAATTTAATTGTCTTTTATGCCAATTGCCTATTAATTACTTAGAAATTCTATTTGATAATAGAGCGGCGCTATAATCTAAATTGACCAATTGAACGTTTGAATTCGTTGCAAATAAATTACATTTATTTTAGGTATATTATTAGATGCCATTTAGGAGTCTGGGATTCTAGGGTCAGGAAAAGTGTTATTGGGTGTTTCCATTAGGAAATTGTCATTAGCAGCACAGAGTCTGGAAATCTGCCAAAAATGTGGAATACCTGGCGAATCGTGTATGTGGAAATGTACCTATGCCTACCCTTTCGGGGATACAAGGTGTATGAATATTCCTAAAGGGGTAAAAGTGTACCTACTTGGATTTTCGACTCCCACTATTCGTTAATATTATCACACTCATGGATTCACATTTCCAAATACATAAACATCAATCCTCGAATCAAATCTGGGACCTTTACGTCGTTGTCTTAAACCGCGAGATCAAAATAATTATACATATAACGTATATAGGACAAGCACGAGGCGGGGGCGTGCGAATCATTCGCGATATACGAGTAGCGACAGTTGTTACGTCATAGAACTTGTTTCCTTACATCGCGTCACCGAACGAGACCGACAAGTGAATCAACACTCGAATACGCGTCACACCTCAATATTGATATTATACATCATCTTCAGCCCATATACGTCCCACTGCTGGGCACGGGTCTCCTCTACAACTGAGAGGGTCTAGGCCTTAATCCACCACGCTGGCCTAGTGCGGGTTGGCGGACTACACACCTAAGAAATTCCTAAGAACTTTTAGGTGTACAGGTTTCATCACGATATTCTCCTTCACCGTTAAAGTACCTACGTGATAATTCTTTGTGAATACCTACACACATAACATCGAATAGTCAGAAGCACTAGGCCAGCGTGGTGGACTAAGGCCTAAAACCCTCTCAGTTGTATAGGAGGCCTGTGTCTAGCAGTGAGACGTATATGGGCTGATGATGATTATGATGATCACTGTCTCAGATAAAATCGGCAAGAAGCACCACTATTGATTTTCGTTCTTTGACTGAGCTCATTTTGCTGGTAGTCCACGGTGGACTGAGTCCTAAACACTCTCAATAGCAATAGAGGCGTTTGCTTAGCTCTGAGCTGTTTTTTTAGACAAAATCGAGACTTTTGTGGAGGACAATTGCTGATTTTTTGTAACATTGTCCGCTGATTGGTCGTTAAATGTTAAATGCCAAAGTTTATACATACCTACATAATATTGAAATGTTGATTTTTTAATTAAGCGTGAACTAAGTTGAATAAAATTTGTCAGACCGAGAGTAATACTTCATCATCATCATCATCATCAGCAGCCTTTTTCACGTCTACTGTTGGACATAGGCCTCTCCTATGGTACGCCACTGGGCTCGATCTTCGGCTCTCCTCATAATACTTAAGGGGACCCGGTGGTCTAGAGCCCGGAAATTTTATGCTTTTTCAGAAATTTTTTTCATTATATAAATAACAACCAAACCTATTGAATTTTTTTGGGGCTATTTTATTGTTATTTAAGTTTATAAAAATCATTACAACTAAGAAAAAAAAAATTAACATTTCAAAGATGGCGTTGAAGTTAATCTCTTTAAAAAAACGGACTCGTGTGGCGCAGAAGGTTTCGGCACTTAAGATGGTCTGAAAAATAAATAAATAACGGAATTATAATCAGCACGAATATAGCTATCGCTGGAACTAGAATCAAGGAAAAAAAATTTTTTTTGAAGAAATGGCACGTGGTCTAAAAATGAGGTTCGAAAACAGCATTTTTTTGTTAACATTTCACATGTTAAATATCGAAATATTTATCGCAAAAAATTTATTCTAGTTCCTGCGATAGGTGTTAGTATATATGATAATATATTTTCATTCCAGACAAATCGGCCGAGTGGTTTCTTTTTTTTCATCTGCGCCAGGTCAAAAAAAGTCATTCCAAGATAAACGCGTTTAAAGTTTTAGTGAAAGAAATTCTCAAGAAAATTTGATTTTATCTTATACTTACGATTAATCAGCTATTCCGGCATCATAAAGTATACCCTCCGTCCTTTCAAATTCTTGAATTTCATCAGCTGTTAATTTTTTACGAGCAGATCTCGCCTCATTGGAGTCGCTAGTACTTTGACGATCGGCCTTATAGACTCGTCGCGCGTCACGTTCATGAGCAAGCTGTTCGGTATGTGACCCAATTTTTATGCCCATCACATCTAAAATTTTAAACAAGCTTGTAAAGCCTTCATTAAAAGCGCAAGCTGCACAATATGTTGCGATATCAATTACTTTTTTTCCGCAAAATTGATGTTTCGGCGCTAACTGCCAAACACAAGAATTGGAACTCTCGTTATTATTTTACGTGTTACTGCCAAGACATCGTTCCAACAGATTATCAGCAGTCAAATCCTCGTAAATACGCTTTAAAATCTGTTGAGCATCGTCATCTAAAGCTGGTGGATGCTCGAAATTGTCTTGAGTACCTTCAGCTTCACATTTGCACCATTTACACAATAATTCATTGTGGGATCTACATTGTACTCCAATGCTCCACCGAGGCTCAATTTTTTGGCTGAAGTACTTGTATAATCGGTCGGGTTTTCGGTACTATAACGATTACCATGAAATTTTCTTTTTACACCTTTAGAATAAGGCCTTCTGGATGCCGTTTTATTTTGCTTACGATCCATTTTCTAAGCAAAATATATATAATATTTTCACTTCTATAAAAACTATTGGACAGCACGTGATGATGATTCCTTCAGAGACAACGATATACTAACCCATGAAGTTATTGAAACTAAAATATTCCCCTTTGTAATAACTTAAATGTAAAATAAAGGAACAATAGAGCAAATCGCTCGGCCGGCCGGCTCGACTACCTGCTCTGGCGTTAACCTTGTAAATACGTTTTAGAACATGAAATACTCGGAATTTCGTCACCAAATTTTAACAGTATATTTTTAAAACACTATATTTTCGAAATATACAACAACAAAAAATCGATTTTTTGAAATATCTAGACCACCGGCTCCCCAAGTCAAAGTCAAAGTCAAAATCATCTTTATTCAAATAGATTTTTACAAGTTCTTTTGAATCGTCAATATTAATCTATTTTTTTAAACTAGATTAACAAATAAGATTAATCTCATGACGAACGGCATTCTGCAGGGTTTTAGAAATGACCTCACCGTTGCATAATAACTTTTTTAAGTATTAAAAATTATCTACATCTCCACAATTGACGGCTACTTAGCTCCAATGTTTTTTTTAAATTTTTTTGACTTTAGAATTGATAAAAAGCCGAATGACGTGGAAATGAGCTAATGTCTACATATTATTAAAGAATTCACATTCTACGACCTGTTGACATGACGGACAAGGTTGGCGAATTAATTATATCATACTCGGCGAATGTTATTTGAAATCGCCATTTGTAGCATCGTGACTTTATAAAGGAGATTAATAGTATTAATTTATTAGAAAACGAACAAAAATAAGAAACAAAGCTACACCGATTAATTTTGCGTTTAACAAACAATAATTATATTTATTTATATAAAAATGAATGTTTGTCTGTATGTTATCGAACTTCTCTTAGACGGCTGGACCGATTGGGATTAATTTTTTTGTGTGTGTTCGAGAGGATTCGAGAATGGTTTAGATTAACAATTGGACCTGATAGATGGCGCCGGTAGGTAAGCGCAGGTAGGGTAAACCGTAGGTGGCGCTGCTGTCGAAATATCGCTTAAAGCTTTTTCGAGCAGGACGTCTGCCGGGACAGATAGTTCATTATAATATCTTGTAATGAAAATCATACAAATATTACAAATGCAAAAGTAACTCTGTTTGTTACGTTTTCACGCCTAAACTGCTGGATCGATTTTAATGGTTTTTGGTGTGGAGATAGATGGGACCTTGGGAAAGGATGTGGGGTACTTTTTATCCCGGGAAAATGCTATGTTTCCCAAGAATAGACGGATATCGAAGTTGCGTCCAGGTGGACCCGGGACTCACAGCTAGTCCGTTACAATATTTAAGTTTAGTTCTTTATAACTGGCTCGTCAAAGTAAGTGCAGAGCGGTGGAAATTCTGACTTGCGAAAAATTTATTCTTCCTCCAATCGCCCAAACATTCCGGCCCGTTTTAGTCGAATACTTTTCCTTATTTCGGAACCCTACCTAGATTTGGATAATGTAGAGTTACAGAAATATTTAAAATAAGCCGCTGTTTCTATCATCATAATCATCAGTCCATACAGGTGTCACTGCTTGCCACGGCTCTTTTCTACAACCGAGAGGGGTAGGCGGACCTAAGAATTCGAGACCGATTCGAGATCGAGTAAATAATTCGAGCAAATTTATAATAAGAAGGCAATTTTTATTTGGCAGGTCATATAATATAATTATGTTATCCTTACTGGACCAAATACATGCCCACTGAGTTGGACTCGCTGGATCTACTCAGGTGTGGGTCGCGCCGCGTAAATTCCAGTAGTAAAGTGAGCCCGCTGAGTTTGTTTCGCCGGGTCTTCTCAGTCAGGGTCGCGTTTGGATCCGGTGGTACCATTAAAATAATACGTGACGTTTCGGAAATACACAAGGTCCATCTCGTTATTTACTTTAAAATAATAATAATAAGATTTTATGTATTTCCTGATGAAAACTAAAAATAAATTATAAAAAAAACCGTAAATATTTTTGTACAAATTATATAAAATGAACCATAGTTAAATTATAATGTAACAATAAAAGATTTTTCTTTTCTGTATTGACTTGTCATAAGTGCTATTTGATTGCCTATGTGACCAAATAAAGCAAATAAAGCAATTTCAGTGCTATTTGACGGCCGATACATTTTCGTCTCGGAGGCGCATCGGGCGGCTGCGGCATTATTGTGGGTACCCCTCACCCACACACAGTTGTCGCCCCATTCGGCGCGAAGATGGCCATCGAGGGATTTTGGTCGGTATGCCGGCATAGGGATTATTGTTAGGAACCTAGCCCGGCATTAACATTTGCGCGGATGTGACGTCGCCCCACGCCCAGCTGGAAGGCCGGTGATCATGACAAACGCTTCTCGCCCCCCTCCCCCAGGGCTGGCGGGGAAAAATGGCGGACCTAAGAAATTCTTAAGATTTTTCTATGTTTGCAATATCCTATTCCTTTACCGTTAAGTTCGTGAATTGTAAATACACGTAGCTTCGTAAAGTCAGAGGTTCTTTATCATAATGCTTAAAATCTCACCTACCAAACATAGCTTACAACTGAATCATCACTAATGGAAAACTAAAAAGGACTTTCTTCCAATTGAAAAATCTTTCCAGCTCATTACGAGTCCTCACTGCAAGAACAATACACCCCGCTGTATTCATTCGCCGTGAAATTTCCAATCACGATATCCAACATGACTGCGCTGATACAAAGCTTCAAAGGACGGACGTTAGTAACTTGTTACGATTTCTCATCGGTCATTTAGTTTATGGATAGCTAAATATGATCATTTCTAAGGAAGTCATTCATCATCAGCTCGTATACGTCCCACTACTGGACAATGGGCCCCCTTTACAACTGAGGGGGTTTAGGCTTTAGTCCACCACGCTGGCCTTGCGTGGTTTGGCGGGTTAAAAAAATAAGGAATTCCAAAGAACTTTAGGTGTGCAGGTTTCCTTACAATGTTTTCTTTCACCGTTAAGGTACGTGATAATTCATTATGAATACACACATAACTTCGAAAAGTCAGAGGTGTGTGCCTGGGGTAGAGGCAACCCTCTCACTGATAGAGGAGGCCCATGCCCAGCTGTGTGACGTAAAGGTGTAGGCTGATGATTATAATGAATCACACTCACTTTGCTTGTTTCAAGGTTTTTTGTACATTTTGCTATTACTACAGCATGATTTATAACGTTCGTATGTCGTATTGTGCACATGAGTACAAAATTTCATGTTGATTCGGTCTGTAGTTCGTTGTTTAATAAAGTTACAGGAATATAACAGTTTTGGGGAAAAGAATCATAAATTGATAACCGGGGCCTTTCGATCGAACGCCGTTCATTTATGTCGTGATCAAATTGACAAATGGAATATTTTCGGCGCGTTGAATGTTTTTACTTTTTATGAGTGTTTATATAATAAGGCTTGGCTTTGCCTGACGTCAGCGATCCCCTCGGGTCTCCTGTGAACTTAATTTTATAACATAAGTACTTTTAAAATATATGCGATATTAATTTGTTCATGATTTTATTTGAATATTTTTAATTTTTAAGAACGAATTGATTTAATTTTTTAAAGACAAAATAAGTGATACGCACATAAATTTCATGTTAAATTAAAATTTTAAAATTATTTATAAATAAAAAGAATTATTAAATAAGCGTGAACAATGCTTAAAAGCCACGTTAAGAATGCCTCTAGTAATTTATTTTGTATGTTGACCTACGCTAATTGTCACTATTTGTAGCACAGAACAACTG
The DNA here is from genome assembly GCA_907164795.1 of Hemaris fuciformis. Taxonomy (NCBI): domain Eukaryota; kingdom Metazoa; phylum Arthropoda; class Insecta; order Lepidoptera; family Sphingidae; genus Hemaris; species Hemaris fuciformis. The sequence goes on along the minus strand of OU015455.1, from coordinate 6,857,176 downwards.
AAAAAGATTACAAAAGAAATAGACAGTATTTAGTATCGGGACGTGTGTCGCCGCTTGTCTGTCACCCGTTCATTCTGCTACGATCATACGCCCAATGATAAAAATTTCAAACAAAAATGAAGGGCTGTTATTGGTTGTCACACATTTATAAAAGTCTTGATATTACACACTATCCGAATTACTAAGAAGCGGCCGTGTCAAACATATGACAGTCGAATCGTAGGTTCGGCACGCATGCTGACATTTCATTTAACTGTTCTGTGATTTGTACATGTACATACATAACCTCACGCCGGTATTCCCCGCAGCGGTAGGCAGAGGTGCATTTCTGTCCCCACATTTCGCCAGGTATGTATCAGTCCCACGTAATGGGGGGTGGGCCTATCATGCCACTATTTGTGTAAAATAAAAACTTGAATAAATAATGATAACTAATATAAATAATGATAAGTGAAAGAGTACAAATAGTAAAAGCCAAGCCACGCCCTTTTTCCTCGAGCTGATTACTCATTACACGTGCCGAACATTTCTAGGAAATAACCAAATTTAATGACGTAACTGTTAACACGGCGTGCGGGCGTGCGTGCGTGCGTGCGTGTTTGCGTGCGTGCGGGCGTGCGTGTGTGTGTGTGTGTGTGTACTGTGATGTTGGAAAGGCAAAAATGTCACATTCTTGACATTTGACGCTCCGTTTGTACCGCATAAAACTACATTGACTTCGGTGCGATCCATGTAGAAATTCTATAAAGGTTTCCAGCAGATCAATTGCGTTCTTCTATAGTTTAATTTTCAGTAGCAGCACTGAGTCTGGAAATGTGATCGAAAAATAACACTACGATCGCGTAATAACGCGGAACTGAAAACGCAAATAGGGAAACATTACCTAACATTCCTGTGGGGAATACAGACTCGAAAATGTGTATATCTATGATTCATTAAAGTAAAATGAAACGATAATATAATTTTATTGCAAAGCAAAATATTTGCTTTGTGCAAATCAGTAAAATTACATTACGGTAAAGTCCGATCGTTAACTTTGGAATAATATAATAATTTCAGATAAGCTGTGTAGCAACTTACTGTTATTGTTTAAGATAATATAAAAATAATGACATTCTCGATAAAAGCCATAACACAATTGGAAGTTGGTTATTGACGCCTCAGTTCGTACAATAAAATAGGTTCGACTGGCAGAGAGTGCTTTAGGCATCAAAAACCAATTATTAATTGTTTTAAATATTATTTTAGCTGTATTTGTTTGTGTATATTGTATAATTAATTGGTTTTTTAGTTGATTTTTTTTTGTGTATTGTGTATAATGTATATTTTTTTGTGCGTGGTTTGTGCACAACTAATCAATGTAAGCGCGATGGTGTATACTGCTTGCGCTCGCTTGTGTTGTAATTTTAATCTAAATAAATAAATCAAGTCCAATTTTACGGTTTATACCAGAGTTTACCAAACTCTTTTGTTTCATAGACCACTTTCAAAATTTTGATGGATCCGGTGGACCCCCTGCAGCTACATTACCACCAATTTCCAAATCTACAAAAAAAAAAATTACCTCACTGGCCAACACTATCACTACTATATATCGATTCACTTTTGTTTATGAAATTCCGTAAACAAATGAGTAACGTTTATCCTTGATATTCGTAAGTTCATGCAAGATTGCAAGCATTTACACCACAAGTCGTATTAATTAAAATAAATACACCCAACAGTCACATACATAGTTCTGATCCCACACTAAGATACAAGTCTTGTGTCGTGGGTATCAGAAACTACGAGAGACTTTTCGGTCTCACATACACCAAGACCCGAAACAAATATTTGTGGATCACACAAACATTTGTCTCGGTGCGGGGATCGAACCCGCGGCCTCTCGTTTCGCAAGCTGGTGTCTAGCCAACTGCGCCACGGGGCTGCACGTCTGAACAAGGGGCGTGGCAACTGCAAGTCTCGACGCGTTGTTGTTGCACAAGTAGGTATGTGCCGTGCGGTCTAGAGGTCCTGGGTTTGATTCCCGGCCCGGGCAGTGCTATTGGGTTTTTCAATTAGGAAATTCACAGTAGCAGCACGGAGTCCGAAAATCTGAAAATGTGCCCTTTTTAATTGGGACTGATACATACATTTCCCGACATTTAGTGGAGTTATCTAGTACAGTTTAAGTTTTTTTTTTCTGGCACATGAGTGACAAAAGCCGCAAAGCGCACTTGATTGTAAGAATCTTGCAGTGCAAACTTAGCGTCAAGTGACTCCTATGTCTAGTCCCTCGATACACAATGCCACGGCCTCTTCTAAGATACTCGTAATATGAAAACTACAAATATGAAATAATAAGTTATAACTTACTTCAACGGTGAAGGAAAAAAAAGTTCTTAGGATTTTCTTAGGTGTGTAGTCCGCCAACCCGCACTAGGCCAGCGTGGTGGACTAAGCCTCTCAGTAGTGAAGGAGGCCCGTGTCCAGTAATGGGACGTATATGGGCTGATGATGAGATAAATATGTGTACAGCGAATCCATTTATTACTTATTTTACCTCGTGACTGCCTCGTGGGCTCGCGACACAAGTATGTGCCGTGCGATCTATAGGTGATAGGTGATAGGATTACCGTGTCGGTGTTTTTCCATTAGGAAATTCTCAGTAGCAGCACGGAGTCTGGAATATGCCCGAAAAACGGCAATAGGCTCGCCCCCTTTTACGTGGGACTGATACATGGCAAAATGCGGGCGCAGAAATGCACATCTGCCTACCCTTTCGGAGAATACAGGCGTGAGGTTATGTATGTATGTATTGACACCTACCGCCCAATGGCGGTACTTCCATAGAAGCCCTAAAGCCCAGTTTGATTTACAAAATTCCGAATAATCATCTTTGAGCTTGAAATCTTTATTTAACAAAAGCAAATTGCCATATAAATGAGAATACTCTATAACCCCATAATAAACAATTGTACTAGACATTACACAATTAACGTGTAATGCTTTTGGGCTTCTATGCAAGTACCTCCACTGCTACCGCCAATTTTCCCATACTCCATAATTATTTTCCGTAAAAAACAACGTGAAGATAAAGAAGTAACCATATGATAGATTGGCGCATACGTCACACGACACAAACAAGTGCTGTACACGTGTAATATTATTATTTTGTGAGCAAACAATGCCGCTATAAAATTAAACGAGAAAATAAGTTTGTTGGTTAACCTTTCAGGGTTTTTACTAAAGAAGAGTTGTAAAGTTACTCTTCTGCTTCTATAAGGGTGACTGGGGGGTGTAAGGCCTTCAAATCTGATTTTCTAAATTCAGGCTGTTTTTATGTCATCTACCCTTTTGCGACGTAAGTATCTACCCTTATGCAACGGGCAAGGGATACTGTGGCGGAGTTTTTGAGCCCTCTTACTATTGGGCGGAGCTTATCGCGCTTAAACTTATGCACAGGTTTTGACGTATTTTAACTTGAAGACCGATATAGGAAAAAATCATCGTTAAAGATAATGCCGACGGTCCGACGGCCGATGGAGCAGACAAGTGTTGGAGTGGAGACCGCGCTTAGGCAAACGTAGTGTAGGACGACCTGCAGCACGGTGGTCCGACGACTTGAGAAAGGTGGCGGGTAACGGATCGATGAGGGCTGCTCAAGACCGGGATGGTTGGCGCTTTCTTGGGGAGGCCTACGTTCAGCAGTGGACGGCGATAGGCTGAGTATATAAAGATAATTTCTTTAAATCGTTGGTTCATAAAACTAACGCGAGCAAAATCGCGGATAAAAACAGTAAATATTCTATAAATTACAGCTGTTAAAACATGATACTCGACTCACGAGGTCGAAACTGATAACAGACGTGGTTTTATTGAAAACTTGTTTGTTTCGTTCATGGCATCGCTTATGGTGATTTTACTTGCAAATATTTGCTAGTGATAACAAAAGTTTTAAAGAATTTAGTTACAAATAAATTTTACTTATCGACACCTTAAATTCCAAGACATTTACATACATTATATTACGCTTTCAAACGAATAATGACTCATGTTGATAGTAGTACAAAACATCGTTGAAATGCTTAAAATTCCCACTAAAATATGAAGACTAAAATATCGTTAAACATAAAGATATAAAGGTTATGTTCAATATAAAATGGAGCATTATAACCTCATTTAGTGTAGTAATCTTTACTTTTTTTTAATATTTTTTTTTTAAATAAATGAATTTTTACCCAGCATTTTTGAAGATATAGGTAGGTACTTCTTTAGGCGCATTATGAAAAAATGATGAGAGTGAAACTTTAAGATGCGCGGGCATCACTGTAACACAAAAATAAGACGTTAAAGCTGCCTATGTGCTTCAATATAATTGACAGATTGAAGCTGGCTATGTTAAATGTAATTGTCAAATGGATCAGAAAGGTTGTAATATGTTTGGGATCGAATATTTTTCAAAAAAAGTTTATATGTTTTAGATTTTTCAAATGTAGAATAGTGACAGGAATAAAAAGAGATTTAAAAATTTATTAGTTGTCAAATATTTATGAGTGCGTTCATAAATGATATGTTTTGTAAACTAAGAACTATGTAGGTATGTGACTGTTGGGCGTATTTATAAGTTTTACTTCAGTCGTGCGGTATAACTTCTAACACGTTTACATAAGTATACACACACTTTTTTTATTTAAGACTGTCACTGTAAAGTGCACAAACCTTCTGTGGTAACTGTTATGCGGTTCAAATAGTGTTGACAGGCAGAAAACGATCACGATTACGTCGACTCAAATATTCTCGTTTGTTACTGGATAAACTTAGGCTGAATCCGAACGTGACGCACTTGTGTAAGGGGCCGTTCAAGTAATACGTAAGCAGATTTATTACAATTATTTACCCCCATCCCCCTTGTCAGCCAAAGTAAGCAAAGCTCTTACCCCCTCCCCCCATGCTTACGTAAACAATTGTCAATTAATGTATTGTTTTTTTTTTATATTATAATTTTAAATATAAGAAAATAGAATTCACGACGACGTATTCATCATCTAGAGTCCCCTACCCCCCCCCCCCCCCATATCATCCAAAATAAGCAAAGCATACATTCCCCCCCGTCATATTATTTTATGTGAAAGGAGGCAAACGAGCTGGTGAGCCACCTGATGTTAAGTGGTCAACACGGCCATGGACACCCACAATACCAGAGGAATCATCGGTGCGTTGCCGGCCTTTGAGGAAAATATAGGCTCTTTTCTTGAAGGTCCCTAAGTCATATCCATTCGGAAATACCGCCGAGGGAAGCTTATTATATTTTATCTAAAAAAATCTAAACCTAAAAGTCCTACCACTGATGTGGTTTTTCCGGTCCACTATACGTACTTACATATGTAGTAGGTTTTTTTTACTCATTAAGTATATTAATATTTTTAATAGTATGTAATAAGTTTACGACGTCTGCAATATATTTAAATTCAAATCAAAATGGTTACTTAGAATGAAAAACATATATATAGATAACCAAAGAATATTAAAATGACTATATGAAGGCAGAAATCGCTAAATGACGTAAGTACTATTTCCAAGTTCTATTAGTTAAATTGTTGTTTCCTGGTATAGTGATATCGCAGACAGAAATATTAATTTTATATTTTACTTTTATTTATTTATTTATATAGCACAACCACATCACATAAGTATATTAATACATATATAGTTTAGTGACATTTGCTTAGGTACTACGTCTGATATACATGACACTTAAGGTGTGCATAGCGTTTTCCGAAAAAGTATAAAAAACAAACAATCAATAATATACAATTATAACAATAAACAATTTAACAACTAATAAGTAATTTACAATTTAATAACTTACTTATAAAATAAATTAAAAAAAATATATAAAAAAGTATGAAAAAAAAACAGAGTATTTTTGTCATGTGCATGTCAGGCCAGATGTTATGCCACACCAAGGCCAGATTAGATTATCATACGTTGTGATTGCTGGGTCAAGGGCACAAACACAATTTATGAAAATGATAAAATAATTCGTAGGCGTAGGGCCTACAGCTATTACGTAGCTGAAAATAATATAATGTTTCGATTAACTCCGGTAGTACTAATTATAATAATACGGAGTCACATGACACATGCATGGTTCCAATCCTCAGATACAAGTCCTGTATCGTGGGAATCAGAAACTACGAGAGACTCTTTAGACACCCAGACCCGAAAGTAATAGGTACTTGTGAACTATACAAATATTTATTTGCGTCGGGGATCGAATCCACGTTCCACCATTTCACAAATGTTGAGCCACGGAAGCAGCTAAGCATTGATCAAATTTTGATCATATCTACGTATAGGTAGAGATATAAATGAGGTTTGCTCATTATACAGCTGAATAAGATTGGAAGGGAAATAGACAGTGTTTAGTATCAGGACGAGTGTCGCTTGTCTGCCACCTGTTCATTCTGTCACGTCCAATGATAAAAAAAAAACAAACAAAACTGATGGGCTGCTATTAGTTGTCACACATTTATAAAAGTCTTGATATTACACGCAACGAATTACTAAGAAGAGGCCGTGTCAAACATATGATAGTTTAATCGTAGGTTCGGCACGCACGGCATGCTAACATTCCTTTCTAGTCTTATTCAACTGTTTTGTGGTTTTGCAAAGCTGTTATTGTTTTGAAGACGTACGAAAACATGGAAATTTTTATAATGGTAACTTACATAATATTTAAAGTCAAAGTCAAAATATCTTTATTCAAATAGACTTTTACAAGTTCTTTTGAATCGTCAATTTTACACATCTTAATTTTTTAAACTATTGCCTTTGTGCTTATAAAGGTGAATAATGCGAATTGGAGAGCAAAAGGATTGCTATAAGCAAAGTCTGGCTGAGACCCCATTTTATTCATAATAGTATAGTCTTAATGTTATTTAACATTTCAAAACATGTACCTAAATGAGAGCCGAAACTATTGCTACGTAATTTTATCCTTGCATTATCCCTCCGACCGCAAATCAGACCACAGTGGCACAGTAATAGTATCATACAGTAGTTTAACTCGGCCGCATTTTTGAAATAAATACCTACAGGCGCGCGGTACGTAAACATGCGATAGGGCTGCGAACCTGCAGAATTTTAATTAAATCTGCCTACTTTCACTTTCTATCTATTTTTGTGATTGTAAATATTTTTTATTTTTATTTAAACAAATAAAATATTTTGTGAATGGAATAGTATATAAGTGTTCAATAAAAATGCATGTTATTTTTTGAATTAAAGATTTCATGCAACCAAAAACAGCACAATATATAAACACAATATATACTTATCATATTAAATAGGCACTTGCACTTATTTTGTATAAAAATCGCGCGATTACTGCTTAAAAAACAACACCGCCCGTTTGTCACTGCGGCACATTCGCGACTGCCTGCATGCCTTGCGCATGCCGCGATCGAGGCGCGTAGGTATAACTCGCGTTTCGCCCGTTTATATGAAGTTAAACTACTGTATGATAGTATTACCGTGACAGTGGTTAGTAATTTCCGTCAATAGCTCCGTTATGTTATATAACCTCATTTAGAACTGCTGTGAACTTATACATAACAATACTGTAGGATATTTGGAAAGCAAAGATCTTTTAGGGCTAAAGGTGTTTTTTTAACAGTTACTGACCTGAGAGTGGTGAGTGCAATGCAGCCAAGAAGATACACACAAAGATACAAGTCTTGTGTCGTGGATATCAGAAACTAGGAGAGTCTTTTCGCTCTCAAAAACACCCAGACCCGAAACAAATATTTGTGGATCACATAAACATTTGTCTGGGTGCGGGGATTGAGCCCGCGGCTTCTCGTTTCGCAAGCTGGCATCTAACCAGCTGCGCCACGGGGCTGTCAAATATAATACTGACTTATTGCAACTGTCACACATGTTGATCCCGGACCGCAATTTTCCTTCGTATATCGTCTCACGGATTTTACATCTTTTGTGGTCACTACCTAAACCAGTAATTCCCAAAGTGGTCCAGGTGGACCCCCAGGAGACCACGGGAGACTTGACGGGGGTCTACGTTTGGCGTGACAAAAATAGGGGTCCACGATCGTAAGCGTGGGTCTATGAAAATTAATCTGGTTTCGATAGTGAAGAACTAAAATGTTGGTTTGACTTCTCCTATCAATATAGGCAGATAATATTTTAAGAAGCTCAGCGACTGCTATTTGTAAAAACTTGCATATTCAATAACCAGTACAACGCGTCTTGTTTTTTTTTTGTAGATTTGAAAATTGGTAGTAATGTAGCTGCAGGGGGTCCATCAGATCCATCAAAATTTTGAAAGTGGTCTATGAAACAAAATACTTCGGGAACCTCTGACCTAAACGGTACATATAATATGTACATATTATTAGTAACGAGTTGACTGTCTCGTGGTCTCGCGGTACAAGTATGTACCGTGCGATCTAGAGGTCCTGGGTTCGATTACCGGGTCGGGCAAAGTGTTATTGGGTTTTCCATTAGGAAATTCTCGGTAACAGCACGGAGTCTGGAAATGCGCCCGAAAAACGGCAATAGGCTCGCCCCCTATCACGTGGGACTGATACATACTTGGCGAAAAAAAATGCACCTCTGCCTACCCCTTCGGGGAATACAGGCGTGAGTTGATGTATGTATTAACAGTAGTAAACAAACACATAAAATTTCCTATCTACAATGGCTTTTGTAAATACAGTTTAAATACTTACTATAGAGACTATAAAAAGAATCATAAACAATGATTCAACACACGTCCGACGTGTACACGACACTTCAAATAAATTGGGTTATCTACTCAACGATTACGGAGATAAACACGACTAGACACAATTATGCGTTAATTGAAAGGACCTTGAGCAATTTATTATCCTAAATGTTTGCTTTATATAACGGATTAAATTATTAAGTCAATGTATTTCATCATCAGCCCATATACGTCCAAGCTGGGAACGGGCCTCCTCTACAACTGAGAGGGTTTAGGCCGTAGTTCAGCACGCTGGCCTAATGTAGGTTAGCGGACTACACGTCTAAGAAATTCCTAAGAACTTTTAGGTGTGCAGGTTGCCTCACGATGTTTTCCTTCACCGTTAAAGTATGTACGTGGTAATTCATTATGACTACAAACATAACACAAAAAGTCAGATAGGTGTGCCTTTTTTTTTTTCCGCGGGGAAAATCCATTTACGGACCATCCCACCCCCGGAGGGGCGAGGGTGTGTCGGACTCACCGGCGCCTTCCGACCCAGCATAGATGTTACCGCCCGTAGTTGTTGCGGGCGGCCGCTGGGCCGGGTCCCTACCAAAAATAATTGCGCCGTAATACCGACTAAAAACCCCGCGATGGCCACCATCAGCGCATTCAGCGAGACGGCCCCGGAATACAGATAGGTGTGCCTGGGGTTTAAACCCAAAGGCCATCACTACCTACTTGGCCGTCAATATATTTATAGGAAAGAAAAATGAATTAAATAGGAACTTTTAGGACGGACACTTAAGATCAGTGTTGCTAACCACAAGAAACTAAAAAACAGAAGCTCACTAATAAAAAAAACAGTAGAAAACTGTAGCTTAAGAAAAAAAGGCAGATTTCTTATTTTTCTTTTATAATTAAAACAATCACCTACTATTATTACTCACATACATTGTTATTATTATTATAATATAGATTCTAAATTTAAAATCTCATTTTCCTTTTTAAATTCGTACATATTTTTATTAAATCTATTTATGTGCCTTTCTATGTGTGGCTTCAAATGAGTTGCGATCGGTTATTTCGGATTTGTGTATAATATTCCTTTAGCTGTAGTGGATATTCTGTTGCGTAATTTGGTTTTCATAATATTTATAGCTGAATATAATCTTGCCACGGTAGCGCTGCTATGTATACTTGCATAGTCTGTTAGGTGGCGTTGAACGCTAATTGAAAAACAGTAGAAATTAGAAATGAAACAAAAAAGAGGGTCATCAACATGAAAACAGCAAATCTACTGTTAAAACAGTAGGGTTGGCAACACTGCTTAAGATTCTTAGATTTATCGTAGCTGTGGTTTTTATAACTCAAGTACCTAATATTGCGACTTGCGAGTGCCGAAGAGAATAAAGAAGCATTGTATGTAGTGGAAACGTACAAAAATTTCATAACAAAATTCTTTGTAAGAACAAAGGATGGATTGTGTGTTCACATTCAAGTGTAAATTGGTGAGATTTCATGAAGCCAATCGTAATAATAGTCACGTTTGTTCTTATATACATAGAGATCTTTCAACAGTTTCCGTAAACTTTCTTCAATAATTTCTTAACCTTTGTTATACTGCAGGAATCTTATAAGTGCTGGTAACTTTGTAAGCGTTGCGTGTTGATATATTTTGGTAATAAAATAATCACTTACGCTTGTATCCCTATATGTAATTCTACATCCACATTTCGTCAGCTATGTTTTCGTCCCAAGTATAAGGCAATAGACTCGCCTATTGACTCGCAATAGGCAATAGGCTAGGCCCTTATTACGTGGAACTGATACCTACCTTCCAATAAGAATTGTTACCACTTCCGGGTAGAATAGTGTGTTTAGCATTTACATACATACATACATAACCTCACGCCTGTATTTCTTAAAGGGTAGGCAGAGGTGCATTTCTGCACCCACATTTCGCCAGGTATGTATCAGTCCCACGTAATAGGGGGCGAACCTATTTCCGTTTTTCGGTCAGAATTCCAGACTCCGTGCTGCTACTCAGAATTTCTTAATGAACAAAACCCAATAACACTTTGCCCGACCCGGGAATCAAACCCAGGATCTATAGATCGAACGGCACATACTTGTACCGCGAGACCACGAGGCAGTTAAGGCAGGTAACAATTATATAGGTATTAATACATACTTAAAAATTTATAAGAGTATCCACAATACCGAAGTTATTTTCTGGAAACAAAAGAAGTACGCTTAAAGAAAAGCGTATGCCGTCAAATAACAGTTTCTTTGCTATAATTATCTGCCTCCTGCTGCGGCCATATTTAATCCATGATTCGAACTCTAATTATTGCATTATATTACTTCAGCTAACAATTTATTAATAGTTCATTTTTACGTATTCCCGTAATAAACTAACACTTTAGATACAAAAATATGTAATGTTTTAAACCGCGGAATAGATTACCTATCTTACGGCTGGATTTCATACAAATCAGTTTTTAGGTTTTGTGGTTGGATAAAAATGTAAATATAAAAACTTTTACAATAGAAGAAAATGACAAAAATAGTTAAAAATGACGTATTCAAAATGCCGTATTCATTAATTAACAAAGAAATTGCACACTTGTTCTATAAAAATGACGAAGCGCAAAAGAAACCGTCTTTACGTCATTCCAGAATATAGGTACTATGTACATTTTAACTCAGTTATAAAAAATTATAAAGCATCGGAATCACATTTATTTGAAAGGAAAGATGCTCATTATCTCTTTGATACAGCTTAAAAATAACATCTTTTCGAAGGCTTCTCAAAGATGTTGTTATACTTAATTGGTGATTCATTTTTATTACATATTGTTAGGTTTTAATAGGCAGTTTATACAAATATAACTTAAATTGACTGCCTAGTGGTCTCGCGATACAAGTATGTGCCGTGCGATCTAGAGGTCTTGGGTTCGATTCCTGGGTCGGGCAAAGTGTTATTGGGTTTTTCCATTAGGATATTCTCGGTAACAGCACGGAGTCTAGAAATGTGCCCGAAAAACGGCAATAGGCTCGCTGCCTATTACGTGGGACTGATACATACATGGCGAAATGTGGGTGCAGAAGTGCACCTCTGCCTACCCCTTCGGGGAATACAGGCGTGAGTTTATGTATGTATGTAACTTAAATTATTGTAACAATATAAACATTGTAGTTTTCATAAAATATTTTTGTTTAAATTTAAAGATGTGAAACAGTAATGTTAATCTAAACTTATCGAATATGCATAACTGATAAGTTCAAATTACGTTTTAATCTTCATATGTGATATATCTAATTATTATTATTATATCTAATCTAATTATATCTAATAATTATATAAAAATAAAAGGCATTAGTAAAATATTTCATGATTTTAACATTAGTTAAATGTGTTAATATTAAATAATTAATAAATTCCTAACATATAAGAGTTGAATTTGACTACACTATATTATGACCATCAGATTACGCTTGTCGATGTATCGACCAATCACAGTGCGCCTTCCGTTTTGAGCGGCAAATATCGAGAAAAGCGCGCCAACGTGGCAGATGAGCCGTGGATAGTACGTGTAACAAGGAATTGTAAATTGTAAGATGATAATTGTATAATTAAATAGTAATACTGCTGATAAAAACTAAGTTTAATTTCAATCTGAACTAGATCTCTTTAATTTTTAGAAACAGTACATCCTTTTCCATCCCTCTTTTACACTATGGCTCCCTAACGTCGCTTCATTGTAATAATAATAATAAATAATAGAACCTTCATAAATCGACCTTAATGACCTTAAACAATATTATGGTCAAACGAAACTGGTGTATCTGTCACCTGTTTATTAAAGATGTCTAGACATTTATAAACAATCGAATAAGACGTCGGAAGTGGGATTAGACAGAACTGTCTCGTCAGAAACTTGAATATCCCTATACAAAGCTGTAATTCCCAAGGTTACTGTAAGCGTGGCAGGCACGGACGGTGCGCTGGGCGGACGCGGACCATTTAGGGCGCTTCTCCGCCGCAAAACCGCCCTAAATGCGCGAGATGGTCACCGAGAGGTTTTTGTCGGTATGCTGGCGTAGGATTTTGGTTAGGGACCCAACTCAGCTAAGCGGACAATTGTTCCGCGCGCCGAGTTGGAAGGCCAGAGACCCCAACATACCCCTTACGGCCTCCCCCGAGGTACCGAACAGGAGAGCTTAAAGAGCTTTCCTCTCGTAAAAAAAAGGCTTGGCAGGCAAATAAAATGTGGGGAAATAACTCCTGTAACTTTAAGCGAGAACGACAATGGAATATAGCAGTGATCCAAACGAGATTATCGGAAAGATATGTATGCAAACTGCAAAAATCATTTTATTTCATTGACTGAATTTAATATAGACAATTTTATAGCCTGAGTTATAGCCTAGAGATTTTGAGCAAACTTTTAAGTTGTCGGTATAAAAATAAAGTTGTCTAGGCAGCATTTTGTGTCAATCGCGTAAAAATGGCGATGAATATTAATGATTCGAACTAAGAAATTTTGCATATTTTATGTGGCAAAAAGATCATGATACACATTGACAACTATAATAAATTTTTATAACCAAATATAGGAATTCCACCGCAGCAAAAAAAACTATGTAGGTGAGTTGTCTGTTTATATCCTTGAATCGACCTTACTTATACAGATATTCAGACATCAATTCATTTCGTTATATAATTAATCAAATATACTTACTTCAGGTTGAGTCCTTGCTTTTCTGGACTTGAGAAATGGAAATAAAAATGTCTAAGTTATGGAAAACAAACGCATATTTTTTGTAACCTTTCAGAAATTTTACAACTTCCGGGGAGGAAAAGTAAGTGTGTCTCATTTTTTGGGAAAAAATCATCCAAATCGGCTTTTTAAATATTAGTTGACAACAAAAATGCATAAGAGGCAGTGAAAATAAAACATAGAAATGTTCATAATTAATTATATTGTGCTATTTAAGAGAGTATCACCCTGTACATCTTGCATTTAGAATTATTTTACAACAGTCGTTTAAGATCATTAAGTAGATAATTACAATCAGGTGGGTTCGTTTATTTTCAATATGAATAATGTTAATGGTGATACAAAACAATGAGAAATAAACATAGAATAATTAGCATTTTCAATTTTTTAATCTGTAATCAAAATGGCGTATCTTATAAATACAGTCGAAAAGTATACACAGGAGGTGTACTAAGTGGTCCATAACCGGATTAAGCTATAGATATTCGAGGCAAAGCGAGATCTGTCATAGAATTGTCATAAGCAGTCACAAGCTTACAATCGTTAGTGAATTTTAAATAAAGGTTATAGAAAAGAACCGAGTGATCTTTCAGCTGTTATTTTGCTAAATAAATAATTATATGCAATCACAACAACCAATAAATAAGGTCTTACAATGTCACTGATTTTTCTATGAATCAATAGGTAGACATTGAAGCTAACTGTTCAAGTTTTATCCATTATATTTTTAACTCAAATATGTTCATTTCAAAATATAAACACGACGCCTACCGTGTAAATCAGTATTGAAACAAAAGAACTAGGATATTAGATAGCAAAACTTACTACGAGTATTTTAAATTTGTTCACCTTCGTTTTCTAGATATAAATCGATTTTAAACCTTCCTAATGCAATAATAATAATATTACTTTCTAGTATAATAGGTACTACCGATTCCAAACAATGTGTGAAACATACTTTCGATTTTCGTGGTAGGTTCCTGCAATCTTTAAGGGATACAACAGACGGGTGTTACATACGTATTCAAACGAAGGTGGTGATTTTAACTATATTTTTTTATTTGTATATGCAATGTAACAAAATACGAGTAACATTGTTCTAACTTTTGATAAGTATTTAAATTAATGTCAAATGTGGAAAGTTTGATCACGCTTGGCATTAAAATTATTCATATCAAAATGTCAAACTGTATGTACAGTCGTGGCAATCATATACTGGTTATTTTGCGGCTTGAAATAATCTAATTTTGTGTATCATATTTAGGCCTACTTAACTTAATCCTTTCTAACTACATTTCAGGTCTAAGAAAGTAATTGACGGGATGCCACGCCTTATTCCCCAGCCTTTACTGCTAATACTTTGAGTATTTTAGGTAATCATACGTCCAGCGTAAATCGAAACGTGGCATCACATCAATATCTGAAAGGTTTTGTGTTGATAGAAATCAGTTAAGTCCTTACTCAAACCATACATTTTAAATTACTTTTTGACTAATATGTGAAAAATAGGAAAATTTGTACAATTAGGCGTTTTGAACTATTTTTGAACATTTATTATCAGTAAAAATACGCATAGCAACGCTGCATTGTTTAGACGCAAAACTACGTCGAACCACACTAATTAGTTGGCTTTAAAATAATTATGAAGCCACACGTATACATAAATTTCTATTTAAACAATAGTTAATTAAATAAATAGATATATTTTTTTTACAAATTTTCAGAGTCGTTTAAGTAAAAACGCTAGTACATGGGAATAAGGTATTTGGTAGCAAAATAAAATCTTACCGACAGGCGTTAAACATTTTTTAAATAATTACCAATCATCATACCTACGTTTTATCGCAACTTTAGAATGTTGAATATGTAGTGGAAGACGTAGTTTTACGACTATTTCGGTATGGCTCGCTTAGACTTTTATCAACACATAATTTACAGGAATACATTGCGCGTTTTATGAAGAAATTTAATAATTTTAACATATTTATATATTATATGTATGTATATACATTTTTATTTACATTATAAATATGGTCATAGATACCGGAATATTTACACGTCCGAAAAGTGGAGTAATCTCTGGGGACTAGACAGGAAGTGGAATGTATTACTAAAATGCTGTATAGTTCGTCTTTTATTTATTGTAAAAAAAAGCTTTTCGGATAGGTGACAGTAATTATTACCAATCTAGGTGACAAACATTATTAAATTTGTCGCGATTATGTAAGCATTTTTCAAAGAAGGCATATTAACAGCAAAATTAAATATATTGAGCAAATGCTGCAAATCAAAGCCATGAAACACTATTACTAAAAACAAAACAAGTCAGACCGAATCAAATGAAATATAAAAAAAAAACACATGTCTTGGATCATACAAAATAGCAAAAGTTTATACAGCTGTCTGGTGCCTGTAAATAATAATTTACACGGCCGTGAAGTCTGAAGGTTAAAGAAGACATTGGAATTTCTTTCGCCATCGAAACAGCATTGTCTGGCAATATTTTTTTATCGCAATTAAAAAAACATTAGCATTAAAAAATATATTTATCGACTAAAGCATATGTACGTTTGAAAATAATTACTTTATGAACAAACGTGAAAATGTGTACACAATAGTCATCGGCTTTTATTCCGTTGTCTTCAATAAAGAATGAATGAATCGCAGTCAACGAAAGCTAGTATTATTCTATACGAAAGGTAATTTAGTCTAGGAAAGCGATCCTTATGACGTGTGAAAATCTGTATTTTGTCGTTAAATTTTAAGGGTCTGTATGAAATAGGAGTTTGCTGCTATGGATATCGTGGTATCAAAGTATCTCTTTATTAATAATAATGGCAAACAACTATAAGAGAATAAGAAACCAAATAGTAATCGATATTTCAAAAGTATCAATATCAAAGCATTATTACTTAGTTATAGTACAAATATTCGGATATCTAATACTACAAGCAGTTTGATGGGTCGCAAATCATAACAAACTCGTTTAGACGCAATGCCATAGTAAAGTTCAAGGCCACTGAAATCTTGTCATGAAATGCCCCTGAATGGCACCGATTATGCACCAAGTATGCACGCAATTAGCCACTTAGCCTGCGCTTACTTGGGTAGCACTTATTTCGTAATTTAATGAGAACTTAAGTAGACTGACAGTAGTCGAATAGTAGTGGTAAAAAATTAAACACTTTTCCGCTAAATGAAGATAGATATTTATGACCTTATTAAAACTTATTATTGTTGCTAGATGTCGCCTGACACAGGTCTATATGCGATATGAACGTCTTAGGGACTTGGCATGTCCAGCCCTGGACGTCAAGTGGCTAATGATGGCTATTTTAAATGTATCAATTCAAAGCAATTGTACAAACAACTGCTTATAACGGTCGTTATTTTTAATAACATTCAAATGGATAAGTTAAATAAATAAAAACAAAGTCAATCTGTTAAATATTTGTCTAATGTTAAAGATAGTTGCTAAATAGGCTTAGCGACATGGCGCCAAGAACAATTATTGTAATGAAGTTAGCAGTCGATCTAACAAATAACAAAGTGGTGCTACGTACAGAATTTCGACCGTATTTCTTTTGTTCACTTGGGTAACTCTCAAGGCGCGTTAAACTTTCACGTTACGCGGCTGTATTGACCTTCGAGGCTAGACTGAAACGCCTTGGTTCCTTCAAATAAAATATTTAGCGTTAGGAAACATGTACGACAATTTTTCTATCGATTTGTCCCAATTAGCCTATTAGCCCACTGACTCAATGTCGTTTGATAAAATATTTAGATATATTTTTCGTCTTTAATCCCATATACAAACTTAAAGAGACAATATTGGATATTTTTGACGATTCTTTCTTGCAAGTCGCCTCATTTCTAAAGCGTGTTGAATAAAAAAAACTTGTAATGTTTTTAAACAAATTCTATTTTTATCATTTACGGTTCAATTTATTTATAAAATGCACAACTTTTTATACGCTAAACAGGACGGAAATAGCAAATTATTCATATTTATATGAAATACAACCATATTATAATAAATTCACACAAAGGAACAATAAATTCTTTGAAAGTATCAGATCAAAAAAATAATAAAATTAGGAATTCTGATTGACTCTGATACCACAACACTCTGAAACTAAATATGGCAATAACATTTTCAAACAATCACACAACTTTTTTCCATCCGTCTGACCTGAGACTCGCCAATTATCATAATAAACATCTTAATTTTCCTCCAAGTCAGTCAACATTGTATACACAACACATTCTTATTCAACGCACAATACACATTGTCGAAATATATTACCTGTGTGCAAAAATGATACTGGACGACCTTAATGATACTTCCTGTCTAGCCCCTTTCCATATTTTTCCTTTAACATGTTAAGCAGGTACATTTTATACAACATTACACTAGTCATCTAAATTGGTAATATTTAAACTGGTTTTTACACTAATAAATAACATCTCAATGTCCATTGGATCTTATTTAACATATTCGCAATTAAATTGGTTCACTGTATTTTACAAAATGTGCTATACAGTAGCATTATGTGGTCAGTTTTATCATAACATACAGTAGCGTTAATCAAGGCAGACTCTTTAAAATAACAATGAATAAAATTCTAAAAATTTCTTTGGTGGAACTTCCAGATAAAATATAATATTGAGTGTTTACAACATAAGTGTAAGAAGACCAGGTGTCTTATTAGCTCACAATAAATCAAGATAACTTTCATGAATCATCAATACCTCAGCAAGCCAATGAGTTATCAGTACTCACAAATGTAATCAAAAACAAATATTTGTAACATTTGTTCATATTTTGATCCATGTGAAATACAAAAATAAAATGTTCCACATAACTTTAATAAATGTACAAATCTTTCTAAAACAAAAGCAACAATCAACCATTCATTTCAAAACTATGAAATATTTGCAATTAAAATAAAAAACTTAAAACTACATAAATATTATAAACACACATTCTAAATCAGTCGCATAACACTCAATCCTGCACTGGTGGAGACACCAAATTAAAGCTTTTCAGTGTGAGGGAGGTCTCGGGCTCAGAACTTGAGTTTGGGGTTGAGCTCATGCGCACGACCGCCCCAGTCCAGCCGGTAGCTGCGAGTCCGCCACGAAATCTCAGGGCTGAGCAGCGCCGCCGCCAGCACGAAAGGCGCGCAACACTCGCTCCATACCCACCCTCGCAGGAACTGCACTTTAGAGAATGGTGGCGAGCCGTTTTGCACTGAGCGCAGCATCAGCCAGTCCGACAGGAACCACACTAACACATGCACCAAGAACACTGGCAGTGGCTCCAGAGCGAACAATTGTCCCGCCGCCCAGGCCGCGCCCGCGCCCAACGGCATACATTCGCTCAGCGGCTCCAACAGCGTCGTTGCCGGCACCATGGCGATCCTCAAGCGCGCCCAACGCGTTAGCCGCGCCTGTAGCGCGCCCACAGACCGTGTGCCCGAATTCTGCAATGCTGGCAACGAGGCAACTCGCATCCGCCATCCACGCGACACTATCTCTTTCGCCATAAAGTAGTCCTCCGCAAGATACTCTGCGAAGGCAGCCAGTCCACCCGCCTCTTCGAGGGCACATCGGCGCACCATTGAAGACATGCCCACATGACAGTTGATCCCGAGGAAGTCAGCACCGAGGTACATTCGCGCTTGAGATGTACCGAAGAACACCTTTTCATAGACAGCTGCAAACCCTTCCGCGTCGTATGCGAAGGGCATTTGATGAACTATGGCCACATCCTCCTTCATATGCTGCACCATGTCCAGCAACGCGTCGTCGCGCATTCGAATGCCGGCGTCGCTGATGAGGATGAGAGGATACTTGGCAGCGAGGTAGCCAGGCTGCATGTTGTTGATCTTGGGGTTGACGCCGACGTTCATGCCGCCGATGAAGAGACGCGCTTCCACGTGAGGATATTTGTGTAGCAAGCTGTTGACCAGCATCACGGCCGGGTCATTTTCACTTTCCACACAAAACAACAGCTCGTACGTTGGGTAATCGAGTGAGAAAAACGTTTCCAAATTAGAGAAGAGGTTGGGGTCGACACCGGTGAGCGGCTTTAGAATTGAAACGCCCGGGTACGGCTGCTCTGGCGGCGACCGGTCCACGGTTCGGTAGAGCTTCAATTTGCAGTAAGTAAGTGCCATTATGTGAATCAACAAGAGACACACCCACGCGACAATAAAGAATATCGCAAAACCGTACACTGTATACACCATAGGCATCATAATTGTATTGTTATATAGTTCTCGTTTTCGGGCCGCATAATATCGACTGAGCTCCGGGAGACAAACCGTGCGCTATGACGCGATCATAACACTGAACTGAAGGTGCGATGAATAATCAACAACGTAGAGAATACGCGCGTCCCGCGATTGTTACACATTTTATATCACTGTGTTATCTGTGACGACATAACATTTGTAACTGGTTTATCGATATATTTCTTTTGTAAAAGCCCGAGTCTCCGAACACAGCCAAATCGAACGCTTTCAACACCGCTCTTCAAATGGCACTGCAGCCAACATAACTGAAATTGGAATATTAAAGTAAAAGCACAATTACACGTTCGGCCGAATGTCTTGACTCGAATGTTCACGCAAATGTGCGCTCGTATGTTCGGTAATCGTTTCGATCAAAAATATATTTCAAAGCACAGCACTAAAACACAAAACTTATCAAATCCTTTTTTTTTAAATTTGCATTAAATTACATATGCATCACTATAAATTATTAAATAATACCTAAGTGTTTAAAAATAATGTTAAGTACCGAATTGTTTAAGTCATCGAATTATTAAATATCTAGTAACGAAAATTTAATAAATACCTTAATAATGTTTTTATCACTTCCGGAACCGAACATTCGAATGATTAAATGATTATTATTGAAGTGGCGAACCGCGAATACCTAAATTCGATCGTGTAAATTAGCAGAACACAATGACATTAAAATGTTCGTTCGAAAATTCATTTCTTAAAATCATTGATTTTGTCTAAAAACAATATATTTAAAATATTTTTTTATAAATGCTATTTAAATCCACAAATAATAATGCCTAATACAATATAATATGTGTTTCTAATAATTAATTGTATTTTTATTGAATGTGTAATAAAAGAACTCAGAGCTGCCAACATAATATTTCAATTCATCATTACAAAATAGCGTCGTTTCAAATTTGTTCCGCTGCAAACGCGGCAATTTAAGTTTTCTTTCAGTCACAGTGTAATAACATGGATATGAATAAAACGCTAAAAAATATTAACAATCTGAATGAATATGTTTTAGCAAGTCGAGACGTTTCCGAGGAAATTAAAAATGTCAGAATTCAATTCAACATGTCGACAGTCCTTGCTTTAAAGAAAATTCGTTCTTACGAAATCGAAGTGAGTACTTTATATGACCACAATTACATGTTTTTTAAAAGTGAAGGACACATAGGTCTCTTTCAGATCATTATACTTTTGATGCATATTTTTTTGTAGTATTTTAATAAATACGAAGAAAATGGAATAGCTTGTACGGCTCTTGAGCGATTGCTAGATATGGCGCCATCGAAGACTTGGGGAGTCCTTGGAAAAGAGATAGTAAATTTACTTCAATATTGGCTTGATGCGATACGTAAACACTTAATAAGCCATAGTCCTCATTGGTGGACATTTTTGAGGTTGTTACTTAAGTTTATGAAGGTATGTTCCCATGTATTATTTTATATTATTTCAGATTTGATTTTGGTCTGAACATTATTTGTATGATTTACAATTTTTGTCTTTCTGAATGTATATATGGTTCTGAATACTTCATTATACTTATATATTTATTTATTTTTAAACTTTAAAATAAACACCATAGAAGGAAAACAATTTTTTAAATATAAATATAGAATTTTTGTTGCGAAACAAATATTATAGGAAGACAATGTAAAAAACACTAATTATTATTTCAGAAAAATAAATTTGGATTTAACAATTTTAGTTTTAGTGTGCATTGTCAACATATTAACTTATGTTATATGGTCAGTTTCTAGAGATCTATGTGAGTATAGAGGTAGAGGGTTTACTTCATACATGAAATGTTAGGTTCAGCGCTGTGACACTTCTGCCTTGGTTCTTAAAACACAAACACATAATATATTTGTATATAATTGTAGAACCAGCATTATGTATTCTACAGTTAAGTATATTTATATATTTAGCTGCACCCATTATTAATGTTGATTAACAAATTTATATTACAATCACACAGTTAATTCAGACTATTAGTATCTAATGGTAAGTTAATATCAGTACAACAGGTTTTCTAAAGGATAATGAGTACTAACTTCATGTATATATTTAGTAAGTAAAAACATTTGTAGCAAAAACAACCAATTTTGTTTTAAAATATTAATTATCATTTATGTAATACAATCTGCCCTGTATGTACATTATCTCATTCCTGGGCATAAGGTCATATCATATATTTTATCATGGAATTTTGCTAAATTGTTGAATTAAACTTACTCAACTTGGTTCACTTTTTCATACATTTCTTTATGACCCCTAGTCTATCTGACCTTCGACTCCCCTAATGCTATGATAAGTCCCACCCCTTCCTCTTTACAATATTACCTTCAACTACTAATAACACCATTCTGCCATATTCTCTTTCACTATAACTAATGCAGGCAGGTTTCCTCTCAACATCATCCATCACCATATGAAATTAATAAAAACCAAAATGTTATAAATATCCTAATATCCTTCAAGGAGGTTCGTTTAAAAGACCCAAGTGTCCCAAACCACCTTGTGGAGCAGACGGCAGAGTGTCTCCTAGACTTAGGCACCAATGAGAAGGCGGATGCGTTCCAAAAACACGAGATACTGCACTGTTTAAATATGTACTGTGCTGAATCGAACAGGGAAATCAGATTCGCACTGAGAAACAGACTTGGGGTGTATTTGTGAGTATTTTTAATTTATCATAGTGAAATGCAGTCTAAAATTTAGATTGGTGAACGCGGACGGAATTTTACGTAGAGCGTCCATGTAGAATTCATTCGCTAACATTATGGACTAGTCGACGAATTCAACTAGTTAATCGACTAGTTACCGACGCAAATTTATTGGTCTCGTTTCGTTGACGTAAAACACACCAACGACCCACCCCTAGTCCAAATGGTAAGTTAATGTGTAATTAAATATATAAATGGAGTATCAATGAGGAATAATTACGCCCCTCACTCGCCAGTTAGTTCATAAAGATAGAAGGGTCTAAAAAGAGCCGGATGTACTCAAAATAATCCCGAACGAGACTTGCATAGATCATTATTACCTACTCATGTAGTACCTATTTAGTTTTTTTAAGTAAGGCTTATGGACAGTATATCTGATCAATCGATGATCTATTTTAGCGGTTCATTCTTAAAGAAGTAATTTTACCAGCAGAAAATATCCTAGAGCTTATTTACAAGACTAGGTTTTCTAAAACATGCTTTATAGCCAGTTCTCTAGGATAGTAGGTATTTTGGTAATAATTCATAAAAATAATAATATTCATAAATAGCATAATTATTACCCTTGCTTTTAGATAATTGTTAACCTTCAAAGGTCATTGACCTCGCCACGGCAATATTGTCATAATGCACGTAGTGTCAAGTTAATTTAATAATCAAAATCATCATCATCATCAGCCCAAATACGTCCCACTGCTGGGCACGGGCCTCCTCTACAACTGAGAGGGTTTAAGCCTTAGTCCACCACGCTGGCCTAAACCCTCTCAGTTGTAGAGGAGGCCCGTGCCCAGAAGTGGGACGTATATGGGCTGATACTGCTGCTGCTGCTGCATGCTGCTGCTGCTGCACGTAGTGTTTTGGCAGATAGGTCGGATAACACACGCACACACTATCTAATCTTAATTTTATTTATTTATATACACTTTATTGTTTTAATTTTAATGTGTTTATTCTGTGTGCGATGCGATTCCATATTCCGTTATCCACTTACTCCTTACTTGACTCCCTAGTACGAAGTTGTCCACATACATATCCTCCTGTGGCCACTTCCCGTGCCAACTGTCGGTGGTGGAGACCCTGCTGCGATGGCTGGTCCCTCGCCACGACCCCATACTCCGGGCCAACTCAGCCGATAAGTGGTTCCCAGAGACACTGTTCTCCAGGGATGCTGTGGACGTTTTCCTCACTAGGCCCTGGATCAACTTCTTCCAGGTCAGTTTTGCATACCATAATTGTCCTGCCTTTAGGCCTGTGTTCCCCATAGAGTAGGTCAAAATGTATGTCTTTTTTCAATGTTGTGACAATTTTCTAATCCAACCCGTGACCTCTAATTCACACGGCATAAATTGTGATCGCGATGTAGTCGATTCATGCATAGTGCTGACCCCACAATAAGATACCAAGTCTTTGTCATGGAAATCAGACACTACGAAAGATTATACAGTCTCACAAACACCCAAACCTGAAACAAATATTTGTGGATCACACAAACATATGTCTCTGAGCGGGCATCGATCCCGCGGACTGTCGATTTGCAAGCTGGTGTCTAACCAACTGCAATGCAGTAGCTTAAAGTGCCCTTATGTGTAGCGAACAGCCGCGGGGTAGATCCTCTGTCTTGTCGCTTTATAAAAAAAACTATTTCATACCCTTTGTCTATGTACTACAGGACGCGAGAGATTTCCTAAATATTCACAACAGAGCGAACGGCTTGATCGTCTCCGTCATTTGCAGAAGTTTGTCAATCGGCAAAATTGTCGTCATTTCGGTGAGTTACTATCATAGATTAGTATAATGCTAAAGTACTTATCCTTCTTAGTTACATAGGAGGGCAGTTTCCACCAGTGTATTTATGGGCTGATACAGAACAGCAAATTATCAAGTTGCTGATTGGTGAACTAGATTTCCGGCAAAATAATATTAAGTAAACTTAAAATAAACTAATGAAAAATATGTTCAAGACTATAGCATACTTTTATTGCAAAAAAAAACTTAAATGTGTGAAATCAATCATTTAAAAAGGGAAACTAATTAATGTTTTGTTTAGGAATATCAATATTGAGAATGTTTTTATAATTTTTACGCTTAAAATATAAGATACTCTGAGAGAAATTGGAAACTTTTACATAATACATGAATGCATTCTAGAATGCACTGCCTCGTGGTCTCGCGGTACAAGTATGTGCCGTGCGATCTAGAGGTCCTGGGTTCGATTCCCGGGTCGGGCAAAGTGTTATTGGATTTTTCCATTCGGATATTCTCAGTAACAGCACGGAGTCTGGAAATGTGCCCGAAAAACGGCAATAGGCTCGCCCCCTATTACGTGGGACTGAAACATACCTGGCGAAATGTGGATGCAGAAATGCACCTCTGCCTACCCCTTCGGGGAATACAGGCGTGGGTTTATGTATGTATGTATGTGTAAATTATGCAGGGCAACGAGAAGCACACGTCGTGGTTAGATATAAACAGTAAAGGCAAGTGTATGTCTGTGGTGCTGGACCCTCAGCTGTTGGCTACGTTCGGACACAACAACCTCAAGTCTTGGGAGACGCTGCTTATAACAGACCACAACACACAGACGGCCACACTTGGCAGGTAACAACTATATAAAATATTTATTGTCAAAACTATTTTGTGTCTTGTAAGGACTAGTACTTCATCATTTGAAACAATTATGACGTAGTAAAGCACAAACGCAAAATGCGTTTTTTGGCTGTGGTTTGATTCCTGTTTTTTGCTTCCAAATCAATACTTTGGCAATTCTGTTCTATCTGGCTGTCTGTTACGTTTTAAAGACTGCACAAAGATGGAGGTCTTTGCTAATATACTTTTTATGAAATTGGGCACGGACAACGCTTGGGTCGCGTCTTTTATCCCCCCTCCTGTTTTCCACTCTTATTCCACCTAGAAATCGTCCTGTTCCTACAATTAATTATTCCAGAGAATCCCACCAATTAACGATATCCACGAAAACCACCGAAGCCCCTCAAGCTATCCCCTCATTGATAAAAATAACTGAAGAACCTAGCAATGACATGAAGATTGTCGTTAGCTCTAAATGTGACTTGACCGCTTTGGATAAAGCTTTGAATGGAGTTTTCGGAGATAAATATCAGGTACTCGAGATCTAAATTAAAATGCCGATGCAGTATTTGGGTCTCAAAGACTATTTAGCTTCAATAAATCCAGCAAATCTCTTACCTAGGCAAAGGAGTCAGTGCTAGTCGACATAACGAAAGACGTAAAAGAGTACTTCAACGCAACATTGGGGTCACAACTTCTGTAACAGTTCCAAAGACAACTCAATTTTTTGAACGCTAATTAGTATCGAATGGCTAGGAACGGGGCAGTTGTAATCGCTTTCTGCAAATCTGACAGTTTTTTATATAATAGCAAATATTATGATAAGATACTTATATACCTACAGTGAAAACCGCATCGAAATTGGTGGATGAAAGTGTAAGATAGCATTGAAAAGATTTTAGAGTTTCTCTAATTTTTCATTAAAAAAAAATTACAATTAAAATTCTGTTGGGTGTAATTAGCAAATAAAATAGACATAAAATATTTTTTTACAAGCGTATAGTTTGACTTATGAGTTCTATAATTTTCATCATAGTTGGTGTTAAACTTGGAAGCTGAAAATAACTTGTCGCCGGATACATCATCTCAGACCTCAAGGCGATACAATACCTATTCGGTAAGATTTATATATACGTACATTATAGTTACGTATCTTACTATAAAGTTAAAATGTGGAGTTGCTATTATGAGTACTTATATATGTACAATATATTTCTATTTTTTATGTACCTACTAGCCAAAGTTAATGTAGATATCATCATCATCATCATCATCAGCCCATATACGTCCCACTGCTGAGCACGGGCCTCCTCTACAACTGAGAGGGTTAAGGCCTTTTTTTTTTTTTTTTTTTTTTAACATGGGGAAAATCCTCTTGGATTCCCGCCTAACAAGATAGACGGGGTATGCCGGATTCCTACCGGTTAAAAACCCCATGTACGTCTTCATCTACACTAAGGAGATACTCTGGGACCTCAGAAATGAACACGCCAGAGTAACTCCAGGAGAGGGTTTAGGCCTAGTGCGGGTTGGCGGACTACACACCTAAGAAATTCCTAAGAACTCTTACGTGTGCAGGTTTCATCACGATGTTTTCCTTCACCGTTAAAGCAAGTGATGATTCATTGTGAATACACACATAACTTCGAAAAGTCAGAGGTGTGTGCCTGGGGTTTGAACCTGCGCCCGCCGAAATTCTCGACCGCGCGCCTAAACCTCGAGGCCATCACTGCTATACAAAAAATATACAAACTGTTATTTTTTTAATTTTAAATTGAGGGTTTTAAAAATGTAACTTTCTTTACATATACCGCTAATGTTTTTCTTTTTTCTTTCTAAATGTATAGTAGGTACTTGTAAGGCCGTATAATTCCTACGCCTTTGCCATAACTATCCATTAGAAATATCGGTGTGGGTAGTTAAATGTTTTTATAAAGTTTGTTTTCATCAGACGTCAGTGATTACGTTCTTGCATTTTTTTTTAGGAGGAAGATATCAGATTTTCTCATCCAGTCGCTGGGAGACGCGGAAAACGTTCTGGTGAGAAATAAAAAAAACTATTTTAGAATTTACGGACACTTTCTGCATCTGATAACTAAGTCCCTATTCAAATACTTCATCTTAATATTCGTTTGTCAAAAGGCGGTTTTGTTATGTGTGTTATATTGATAATTATAAATTTTAAAATATGTTAAGCTAGGCTTACATGTATTTATAAGAATCAGGTACGCAAACGGAACTCGGGCTATTAATTACTTAAAGGAAGACCCAAATAATAATGTGTCAGACCCGGGATTCATGCCGGATGGATTATATGCCGCACATATAATTATGTTGAATGAGACGTTATTGTCTTGAGACAAAATATGATATTAATTGCACTTAACGGTATTGAGTGTGCCAAAAATAAGTAAATGATATATGTTTATTAAAAAAAAACATATGTTCTGTATGTTTAGGTTATATCGTCAAATCAAGGAATCCGTGGAGATCGCCCTCCACAGCGTCAACCTCGTCATTGGCGCAGGTATGTTTCATTTATTAAGACATTTTATATCATTATCACAGCCCATTTATCAAGTTGTATGTATTGTAATATAATACTAGATATAGAAATGAAGTGCATAGAATAACAGATATTTCTAGAATTTCTCATGTATTATGTAAAAGTTTCCAATTTCTCTCAGAGTATTTTTATATTTTAAGCGTAAAAATTATAAAAACATTCTCAATATTGATGTTCCTAAACAAAACATTCATTAGTTTCCCTTTTTAAATTATTGATTTCACACATTTAAGTATTTTTGTTTTGCAATAAAAGTATGCTATAGTCTTGAACATATTTTTCATTAGTTTATTTTAAGTTTAGTTAATATTATTTTGTCGGAAATCTAGTTCACCAACCAGCAAATTTAATTATATATAGTTCCGTCTTACAGCTTCACGACAGATTAGCCGCGTTGCCGACATACAAATACGATAAGGAGCCAGTAAGCGTTTGTGCTCGTCCCGAACTCTCCAGTGTTACTGAAGTGAGCGAGATAGACGAACGACGTAGCTTCCATTCCGCTACAACATTAAAGCTCCGAACATACGGCGTCTGCCACAGAGGAATCAATAAGACTTCTAAGCCTAAGAACGATAACGATGACAGTAAGAAAGTACGTAGAGGCCTCTCTCCCGCTATACGCGAAGAAGCCGCTCCCAGCTGTCTACTAGTAGCCACCATCGGCTCGAATGACGATTCTGTCCTTAATAATACTATGGAAAGGCTAGCTCAAAACAAAGATTTTGAATCGAAAAATATTGTTGATTTACTCATTCAAGAAGCTTTGGAAGATAAACCAGAAAATCAGTTGGGGGAAAATATTGATACGGTCAATAATAAAAATACAAAACAAGAAGAATCTTACGAGGCAATCGAAAATACACCTAATGCTGATAGTTTACCGAAGGTGTCTCGGCAAAAAGGCTGCACCGTTGTTAGTAAATCCACGTCAGATGAATCCAACACAGAAGAGATTGGTGGCACACCGCTGAACTATGTTAATACTCGAAGAAGGAAAACTATTCTAAAGAAAAAGGTAGATGAGGGTAGTTCAAAAGACGTTGATACTAACGTGTTTGATGCACAGGCAGTAGAAGCATTCTTTAGTCAACACTTTGCTGAGAACACGACGGGAGATATTATAATAAGTCCAACTTTAGCGAAGAAAATTAATAAAAGTAGTTCGGAGTCAAGTAACAGTTTTGATGAACATATAATTATTGATGTAAATAAAAATATGATGCTTGATGATGATAATACAGAAGTAATGGAGTGTCTTAATAGCATTGTTGATAAAGTTTGTCAAGATTTGGATAAATATACTGATTATTTAAGCGCACAAAATGATACAAGTTCTTTAGTCCATGAAGTTCAAGAACCATTAGCCATGGAATTAGAAGTCCAAGGCATAGACAAACGCATGAGTAATCCTATACCGCCACGTAAATCAGATTCAAAGCCCAATAAAAGTGTTAAGTTAAAATATAAAATAACGCCTAAGATGAAAAGAGCTAAGAAAAAAGTAGCGAATAAAAGAGAGAATATAGATCCTATAATTGAAGAAGTCATATTAGTTCAGAATGATGAAGAAGATAGTGCACCTATCGCAACAACACCGACGAATAATAAAACAAAGAAAACTATGGAATTGAAGTCTAAAAATAATAAAATGGGTGATAAATCTGTAAAAGGTGGAGGAGATGTTGGCCACATCAATTCTGTCATAGAAATCCAAGAAATGAACAAGGCTAATGCTAAGCCTGACTTAATAAACGACATAGTCTCTCACATAGATACTCCTCTGATACGCAGAAAACGCAAGTTATATTCTCCAAAAGCCGAAATTAATAACGAGAAAGTCCTTACTAACCCTTCTGAAATAGATGATACCATAGAATCGAATAAAACAATAGTCAAAACCCGTAAATCTTCCTCTACATTTTATACGGAATTAGAAAATGAGCGTAAAAAGCAAACTCTTAAATCACGTACAAGAAAGTCAAAAATCCCGGAGCCGGAATCACCTAGAACTTTCAAAATGAACCAAGTATTCGACAAACTAAAGGAAACAGTAGAGAGCAATGAAAAAATAACTTTAGCGGATAAAACTACATCTAATATAGCTGTGTATAACTTTTCAAGTGACAGTGAAGACGAATATTTCAAAAAGAAAAAGATCGTTGCCAAAAGTCGTCCCAGTGTAACCACCATGGGCAATTTTGAGTCAGCTATATCAACACGACGTGGAAGAATTACTAAGAAAGTCAATTACACTGAAAATATTTCGTCAAACGATGAAGGTCCTAAACCAGGTTTGAAGTCAACTAAAGCCGTTAAGAAGTACAAGTCAAAGAAACGAAAAACTAGCACAGAAGCGTTTAAAAGCTTAGAAGACGAAAGGATGAGGCAGGTTCCTCAAGAAACATTAAACTCGTCTATTATTGTAGAAAATACTGCAGAAGTTACTTATTCAGAAGTCGGGCCAGTTTTGACAAAAGCTCCACAATTAGAAATTATTGTTGATGCTGACCAAACTATTGAGGATAACCATATAAAGAATAAGTTAGTAAAAAAGAACAAAAAGTTGGAGCTATCATTGAAAAAAGGAAACACGAGCAAAGCCAATTCAATAGATATAGCTAAAGATGACAGTACTGAAAGTCCACTTCCAGGTTTGGTTGTCGAAACAACAACAGCTTGTGTTGAAGACAATAACGATTCAGTGACGGGTACTATGTTGCAGAAATTTAAGAAGTTTTACCACGATGGATTCGATGCTTGTGTGAATGATACCAATACTACGCAAAATCTACTGTCGGATGTAGAGAAAAATAATTACAGTCCAAACAAGAATACATATAAAGGAACAAATGCAGAAACACACCGAAATAATTCTTTTAGCAGAACTGAAAAACGTGTTTCTAAAGAAAAGGAAAGTAGTGTGAAATTAAAACGGAAGGCAAGCGACAAATTTGATTTTAGCAGAGAAAGAGAACCCAAATTACACAAAAATATAGTGAAAGTTTCTGAAACTATTGAGACTAAATCGGAAAAGTCTATAGCCTCGCAAAGTATAAATGCGCATGGTGATATGGATGAAAACCCACCTAGCCCAACAATGATCGAACAACAAGTCTTTCCTCGTAATTTAGAACTAGAATATGTAGAACAATCCATGAGGGACTACTTCGACAATCTACGCAGGCAAATTACTGACTGCAACAGTAGAAACAAGTCTGATGAGAATTTACACCATTCTCGTGGTACGCATAAATCGGATGGACATAGTCAAGATAGTAAGAGTGATCGACAGAAATCCGCAAGAGTGCTAGTTACTAGGTTATCTGAAGAAGAAATCAACAATTGGGTATCTTCCGGGAAAAGTAATTCTGTAAAAGGTTCTAGAAAAAGCCAGCAAACCAAACATCCCAGGCATAAAACATATAATTTTGAGAAAGAGAAATCACCAGTAGTTTCCGTGACTAGGCTATCGTCGGAGGAAATAGAAAAATGGCTGCCTTCCTGCAACAGTTCAGTGCATAACCCAGACAACAGTAAAGTTAAAAATAAGCCAAAAGCAAGCAATAAGCTAGATATTTTATACGAAGCACACAAATGGCTGCCTTCGCGAAGAAATTCCAGTTCAGACGTCGAATCAGAGCGACATACTCAAGTAGACGCGACCACGTCGATAAGAAAGCTCTTCAAGAACATGACAGAATCACTATCCAAAGTGTCGAATTCAACATCGAATGAGGTTTTAACGCGATCAAAAATAAAGAATAACGAAGATTTATTAAACGATGATAGTAGAACGAAATTGAATCGCCTATTCAGTCATATAGATAATCTACCTTCAAATCAGTTTCATAATTCGAATGATAATAATAAAAATAAATTAAATAAGCCAAAAGGTAAAGAAAATGATAGAAAATCGGATATCCAACGAGGCTCTGTTATATCTCCGATAAAAATTGGTAATTTCCTTTCCCAAACAAACAGAAGAACAAATATACAACCAGATGAAGATGAATATGTGAAACGCGTAAAGAATATCTTTTCGGAAGGCGAAAGAAGTATTACTACTAAGAAGAAACGTTACTTAGAGACTAAAGCTATGGATGATGAAGATTCCAGTCCCGTGTCTACTTCAACTAAAATTGAATTGTGCAGACCTACGAAAAGGAAGTCTGCTTCGGGGTCAAATGAAACGAAGAAACAAAAGACAGAAATCAAAGACGGTAGCGTTTCTGAGAGCGGTCCAAGCTTGTCCAGTGTCGCTGAATGGTTTAGACGAAATGAGCCGACATGCAGTAAAGGTGAGTTGTTTTTTTGTACAAATACAAACCTGTATATTCACGGAAAAATCCAATGATACTACCTGACACGGTCATCATCAGCCCATATACGTCCCACTGCTGTCCGCTACCATTGAGAGGGTTTAGGCTTTAAGGCTGGCCTAGTGCGAGTTGGTGCTTGACACGGTAATCGAACTAAATGCCTTTCTATTACACTTTTACTCGTATAATGAACGAGGCAGACACAGTTTATTTGCAAATTAATAAAATCGAAACTGCTCAGAAGTGGGACGTATATGGGCTGATATAAAGATTTCGTTTCAGATGAAACTACGCAGACGTCACTGGTGGACTGCGTGCAAAGTATTGCTGAGAAATTGGACACTACGCTCGTGAACATCCATCAGAACACGAGCAATAAGTAAGTCATTTTACATACGTACATCATCATCATCAGCCCAAATACGTCCCACTGCTGGGCACGGGCCTCCTCTACAACTGAGAGGGTTTAGGCCTTAGTCCACCACGCTGGCCTAGTGCGGGTTGGCGAACTACACACCTAAGAAATTCCTAAGAACTTTTATGTGTGCAGGTTTTATCACGATGTTTTCCTTCACCGTTAAAGCCAGTGATAATTCATTGTGAATACACACATAACTTCGAAAAGTCAGAGGTGTGTGCCTGGGGTTCAAAAACCTGCGACCGCCGAAATTCTCGACCGCGCGCCTAAACCTCGAGGCCATCACTACATACATCACGCCTATATTACCTGAAGAGGTAGGTGGAGATGCCATTCCACACCCACATTTCGCCAATTGCGATATTGTCCCACGTAATTGGGTGCGCTTAATGCCGTTTATCGGTTGCAATTCCAGATTCCGTGCTGCTACTGAGAATTCCCTAATAGAAAAACCTTAACTAAACTTAAACCATTTTACTAAACAAAATTATTTACCTAATTGATATTTAATTTAATTTTCATCATTCAAATAGCAATCACAGGCCTAAACCGGATTTTCATGAGGTAAAACTTTTAAGAGATTTAACTAAAATCTATTGTACAAAACCTGTTTAGAATTGTTCAGCTTTTACATAAGTTGTATACAAGCAGACTCATACAAACCTAACATAATCAGTGTAGATTATAGATAAACATTTTGACGCACTTTACAACGTGATGAATCGTTTCAATCATTATACATCAAAATGATCAGATTTCTCTTCAAAGGCCGCAAGATAATGTCTACCTCAGTTGATCTCATTGCAGATAACGTAATGTAAATTCTTCTGTCTGACAAATTTGTTCCTGGAAAATTAGAATTTATCAATCTACCTATATAACTAAAAATCCCTAAGATTTAACTTTTAGCTAATATACTGCACAACTTCGTTAATGTAGAATGTACTCGTAGATAAGACAGGTACCGAAGCCACGAGCTTGCCTATTTTCGGACCTGTCGCTATAAAAAAATTGTGTATGTTTTTGTTTATGTGTATGAATCTGATATTTTGTCTGATACAAATTATGTGCAATTTGGTTATTTTGGGCGGATATAATTTTGGTGTATAAGAGAAATATGATCAGGAATAAATTTTCCAACCAATACAATATATCGCCAAATGTCTGCAATCGTTTGGAGCAAATATTATCAAAAATTATTTCTAACGGTTTTATCTCTCAAAATTGTTGATAAAATTTATTCTTACCAGGGCACCGTGTTTGTTTTAGGTAATAAGATGAATGTAAGAACTGTTTCCAGGTTGGTAGATTTGTTCGTGGACGCCCAGAAACAGTTGGACGAGCACAAGGAGCGTCGCCGCACGATGTACCGGGACGCCGCCTCACACATGCTCGCGCAGATACTGAACGTCATGGACCAACAGTTCACCGAGTTAGATAAGAGGTAACGTTATTATTAGCTCATTTGTATATCTCATTTCTGGTTACTTAACATACATAGCATACATAACCTCACGCCTGTATTCCCCGAAGGTGTAGGCAGAGATGCATTACTGCACCCACATTTCGCCAGGTATGTATCTGTCCCACGTAATAGGGGGCGAGCCTATTGCCGTTTTTCGGGCACATTTCCAGACTCGGTGCTGCTACTGAGAATCGAACCCAGGACCTTTTGATCGCACGGTACATACCTGTGCCGCGAGACCAAGAGACAGGTTACTTAAATAACTGAATAAATAGGTACATCCTATGAGTACAGTCACATAGATACTTCTTCCCCAGAATAAGATACGAAAGCCATGAGTCAACGAGAGGCTTTTCGGTTTCACATACACCCAGACCCGAAACAAATGTTTGTGTGATCCACAATTAGCTATTTCGGCGCGGGCATCGAAGCCGCTACCTCTCGTTTCCATAGTTAGCACTTAGCCAACCTCGCCACGGGGCTGTCGATTATATTAACAGTGTGTGCAGAGTCTAAATATTAAAATATCAACCGCATGTCCATTGCTGGTCGTAACATTTTCTCAGAGATGGTAAAAGTAAAGTATACCGTAATATTGATACATAGGTAAATATTCTTCCACGACTTTATCCCCCAAGAATCTATTGTCATCTGCCCTTGCACAGAATAACGTAACAAAAAAAAAATGCTCCACTCGTGAACGGAATCTATGCTTCTCACAATCAAACAACTTTTGTTTTTGAAGGTCGCAAGAAATGGACGACAGTTTCATGGAGCAACTGAGGAGTCGCGCTTCCCAAATGATATTGGAGGACTCGAAGCAAAAACAGGCGATGGTGCAGATCATGAAGGAGGACGTCCAAGCTGTTGTAGACTTTATTAATAATAAAGCAAAATAATTATATTTACAAACACCTGGAAACTAAAGCTTAACTCTTGTAAAATCTAGGGCTGTGTATGAACAGCAATTAAACATAATAGATAAGAGCAGATTTAGTTATAAAACATGTCGAAACTGAAATATTGAAGGTAAAAACCTCTGGTAACGTGGGCGATTATTATAAGCAGGTTGAAATGCATTTTTCATAGTAACTGTTATATCACTTTCCAGGCTATGTTAATGAGTTAGTTAACGAGCTTAAGCCTAATTGTGCTATATCATATATGCTTAATAGTGTATTCTGGAAATACGCTGGACAATTTCATTTTCCGTATGTGTTTTTACTACATATATAATGTAGTCTTAAAAATATGAATAATTCATTATAAATTCTTCGCACGATTTAGAGCTGGAAAGTATTTTCGTTGGAAATACAAGTAGATATACACTAGATATTTTCGGATGACCAATTTTTTTATTCCTCGAAATACATTCGTGTGTATTTGGTAACCCGATGCTTGATAAAGTTGTTTATAAAGTATAGTAATGCAGTAAGCCAATTTTTGCGTTTTATCTCTACGGTGAAACTGTTATCGATGTATTTTTATCCTTATAGTGTTTTAAGCGTAAATATTCAATATGTTGATTTGATTTTATTATTAATAATTTTAATTTATTTGTTTGCGTTCACTTAACATTTTAGGTATATCTCTCCTCTTCGAAAAAGTAAGTTTCATTGTAGGTATA
This sequence comes from Hemaris fuciformis, assembly GCA_907164795.1. Classification (NCBI taxonomy): domain Eukaryota; kingdom Metazoa; phylum Arthropoda; class Insecta; order Lepidoptera; family Sphingidae; genus Hemaris; species Hemaris fuciformis. Next base: position 6,821,664 of record OU015455.1, on the reverse strand, counting down.
TCTTTAAATATTTTTAATTTGGCCATAGGTGGAATTTAAAAAAGAAATCTGTAAAACTTTATAGATCATTTAGAATAATTAATCATAAAGAATACTGTAGGAAAATCTAAATTACTAATTGGCTTTGGCTAAAACAAATAGAAATACTCAATATTAAAATTTCCTGTAGGTGTGTAAATTTTTATACTATCATAATATGTATTTTTCTTGTTCCTGCCTTTCAAACTACAAACAATATAAATTTAAAATCGTATTTTAACCTTCATTGAAGTGAGCGCAGACATTTTGTAATGTACAATTCACAATTATATTGATTTTCATGTAATATTAAAATAAATAATTCAACCAAATTCTTTCATCGTTTATTCATAACTTACATAATATAATTACAATGTACAAGTTAACATGATTATCACACAAAAGAGTTTTTCATTCATGATTAAATTAATCACCAAGGAATCAATGCCACAACGATCACGTGACTCATTTGCACACGAATCATATTTGATATTCTAATGGTTACCGAATGCTCACTGATGTGGTCTTGCATTTTCCTTGGCATTCTCTTTAATAAAAAATAATAATAATTATCCATAGTTTAGATGCTCCACAGGTATATACATTATTCGATTTTGTGGAGGTCACCATATTTATATTTATTGTAAGATGTGCGGTAGAACCTCCTATCTCACTTTGAACATTTCAAGATGCATCTGAATTGAAAGAAATACTGCCTACACTGTACCTACTGCTCTGGAGAGCGCTTTTTAGTCGTCAGTATAACGACGATTTAATAACTACATTTACTCCAACGCTTATCCGCATTTGTAACCACTGATTACAATTACTTTAGAATTACATCAAATGTATTAAAAAATAATATTCTACAAACGAAACCGTTATTAGAAATGATAAATACAATGAAGCTGATACAAATATTCACATGATTTTGTAATGTTATTTCATTTCCATAAAAGTTTACTTTTGATTACAATGACTAATAGAATGTTACTTTGCCTAGACCAGGGTTTCTCAAACGTTTGGTTTCACGAACCCCTGTTAGACTTTCCAGGTGACAGCGAACCCCTCATAACCGTAACTAATTTAATCCCCCCCCCCCCCCCAACAAAATAATAAAATTGTTGAAGAAAATAACGTTTTTATTTCAAAAGAAATATCTTTTTAAAATAAATGTCATGGCTTAGCTTGTTTCTTGTCGTAAATGGAGCCAATGTTAGTGTGACAACCCAGTCTTACATAAGTATGTTGTAGTCACTATGTGTGCCGCACGTGGCTGCTAGGCATCAAGTCACCATTACGTAAATCTTGTCGCGAACGCCCTGGGGTTGAATGGCGAACCCCACTTTGAGAAACCCTGGTCTAGACCATCAGCACTTCAAAACGTTGAAGTTAGCTTTCTTGGCACCAGGCCATCAATAACTAAAGCTGCTTTAAGTATATTTAAATACTCAATTTCAAAAAACTGTTCCAATCTTTATCTCCAGATCTAGTCCAAATTTTAACCAATGTAATAATTTGGCAGTATCACTTACTTGTTCAAGTCAATTAGTTACATAGTTTGATGTATACTTTAGAGCTACACAATAGGATTGTTGATTGAAATGTTCCGTTTAGTAATGTGTAGGTACCGTCGGCGTCGCTAGTGTTCGGTCGCACTGCGCGTGCGCACGGGCGCGGGCTACGAGTCGTCCTGCGAGCTCGCCACCTGCGCCAGGAACACCTGCTGCTGCGGCTGGTGCTGTCCCTGTGACGTCACCTGCAACAGCACACCACACATCGATAGTTATTTAGAGATCGTTACAAATACAATTTGTTTGTTGCACCATGTTCATTTAAAAACGATATTAGCAAGGCCGCCGCAAGGGGGCGTACAAAGCGTGCGGCGCACGCAGGCGGCACGTCCAGGGGGGCGGCAAATCCAGCGATTCATAATGTAATTGTCATAATAAAAGTTTCATGACATTTTGGACGTTGTCTTAGGTAATCTTGTTTTTTTTTTGTTCTAAGGGAGGGCTTTATAATCGGGTTTGCACGCGGGCGTTGAAGAAGCTAGCGGCGGGCCTGGATATTAGTATGTTCCCACCTGTATGATCTGCTGGGACTGCTGCGGCTGTGCCTGTATTATTATCGGCTGGCTCGGGTTGTTCTGCACCTGTAGCCGGATCATGTTCAACTGGGCTTGCGTTAATTGGATCTGTAAAATAAAAAAATACAAAATATTTTAGTTCCTCCTTAATTTATCATCAGCCCATATACGTCCCACTGCTGGGCACGGGCCTCCTCTACAACTGAGAGGGTTTAGGCCTTAGTCCACCACACTGGCCTAGTGCGGATTGGCGGACTACACACCCAAGAAATTCCTAAGAACTTTTATAGGTGTGCAGGTTTTATCACGATGTTTTCCTTCACCATTAAAGTACGTGATAATTCAATATGAATACACACATAACTTCGAAAAGTCAGAGGTGTGTGCCTGGAGTTTGAACCCGCGACCGTCGAGATTCTCGACCGCGTTGCCTAAACCTCGAGGCCATTACGACTTAATTTATACGCTAATTGTATTCTAAATTTGAAGCTTCTATATCTGCTTGAAGCGCCTTACAATTTTGATGGTGGGTCAGCCAGTCAGTAAGAGACAAAATTAATAAAGTTTGACGCCATCTAGTCTTTTCTGGACTGCTGGACTAAACATAGCAAAGCAATTATTGGAGAATACACAAGGATTCCCCATGTTTTCTTTTGTCATTTATTTGGATTATAAATAAAAAGACAGAAATAATTTCAAACTCAGAGGTGCATTGCCACTCCATACTATATGTCTAAGACACTCAAATTTCTATGATTTTTCTATGACTTTGTTTTGTTACCGGTAACTGCTGCAGCTCTCCTGAAGGCGTGACAAGTTGGTGCACCAGAGTGAGTGGCTGCGACACTGTCACGTTGTTTGTGGACGAGGCCGCGTTGCCTGATGCCTGTAATAGTCATTATTTATTATTACAATACAATACAAATAAACTTTATTGCACACACATAACAAAACAAACGAATGAAAAAATATACACAGAAACACAATAGAGACAACCATGAGGTAAACATGTTCGTGCATATCTATATGTCACCGTAAAATTGTAAACACCGTTAGATTATAATCTATCTAGCGATATTGTAAACTGTCGAAAGATTGTGAACTGCTTACAATGTAACGTGTTATTATTCGAAGGCTGTCCCTGATTGGTCGGCCTTACAGTAGACCATTGTATATCCATAGAGTTAGGTTACGTTAGGTTAGTATTCAACCAATCAGCGCGCGAGGTGCGTTTATATCCATTACGGTTCACAATCTTTCGACAGTTTACAATCTCGCTAGTTAGATTATAATCTAACGGTGTTTACAATTTTACGGTGATATAGATAAATATAGCGCAGTGTGTGGTTACCTGCACGACCTGCGCGCACGGCTGGATGAGTATCTGCTGGTGCGTGGCGCCCCCCAGCGGCGCGTGCGGCGTCGACATCTGCAACAACCACAACACTCACGGCATGCCGGGTGCACACTACCTCGTGTGGCAACAACCCAGCGCCGGTACTTCCATACAAGCCCAAAAGCGTTACACGTTAATTGTGTAATGCAGTTATTCCCAAAGTGGTCCAGGTGGACCTCCAGGGGTCCACGGGAGCCTCGAAGGGGGTCTACGTTGGGCGTGACAAAAAATGGGGGTCCACAATCGTAAGCGGGGGTCCATGAAAATTAATTTGGTTTCGAACTAAAATGTTGGCTTGACTTCTAAAAATATAGGCAGATAATATTTTAAGAAGCTCAGCGATTGTTACTCGTAAACTTGCATATTCCATAATCTCTTGTTTTTTTTTAGTATTAGTAACTGCAGGGTGTCCACCGGATCCATCAAAATTTTGAAAGTGGTGTATGAAACAAAAGAGTTTGGGAACCTCTGGTCTAGTTTATAATTGTTTATTGTGGGGTCAAGATATTCTCATTTATATGTCAAATTGCTTGTGTCAAATAATGTTTTAAAGCTTAAAGATAATTATTTGGAATTTTTAAAAGCAAACTGGGTTTTTGGGCTTCTATGGAAGTACTGCCACTGCAAGAAGGTATACAAAGGGCTCCCATGCAACGTTCATGTAAATGGTTATGAGGTGATCATGATTAATTGCCGTTTAAAAAAATATTTGATCTATTTGTTACGTTTTCACAATTAGGTAAACAGCTACAGTAGTTTTAATAAATTTTTGTAGGTATTATTCATAAAATATTATAATTCATAAATTATTATACTGATGAGGGTTACAAGTAACTTTTTATATCAGAAAAAAAAATCTCGAGCAATCGAATAGGAGAATCGTAACTCAGGTATAAGAAAAGAATCAACATTTATTTCGCCAAACAACAGATGATTTTGTTGATGTTGTGATAACTCGCCGCCATTTTTTCCGCAGCATTTAAATCGACAAAAGATTACCTGTTCAGCGGTGGGTGTAGCTCTCGGCGTGTCGTGTCTGGGTTTATTGGTAGTGGGTTTGACCTCGTGGCGCGGCACTATGTCTATCAGGAAATCGAACTGGTCTGATTTTGAAATCGCCATTGCTATATCGTTGCGCTGAAACATAAAAAGTTTTGTTCTTTTAAAACTCGACATATTTTTATTTTTTGTGTAGCAACCCGTTCCCACTAGGCTGGCAAAATTTAGGTAAGACAATAGTAAACGTTCCTGGCACCTTGCCCGTCCCGGGAATGGAACCCGGGACCACTGGACGCGTGCGATCGCACGGCATGAACTCTTTCCGCAGGACCAACAAGACAGTCATATGATTACTATTAATCATCAGCCCATATACGTGTACGTCCCACTGCTGGGCACGGGCCTCCTTTACAACTGAGAGGGTTTAGGCCTTAGTCCACCACGCTGGCCTAGTGCGGTTTGGCAGACTACACACCTAAGAAATTCCTAAGAACTTTTTAGGTGTGCAGGTTTTATCACGATGTTTTCCTTCACCGTTAACGTACGTGATAATTTCATCTGAATACACACATTACTTCGAGAAGTCAGAGGTGTGAGCCTGGGGTTTGACCGTCGAGATTTTTGACTGGACAGAGGGCCTATACCTCGAGGCCATCACGTCTTCACGATAACATGTTCCCCCACAAAGTACCTGTAAAGTCCTCCTCTTGTTGTTGGCGGTGTGTCTCCAGGCGCGCAGCGTGAGTTCGTGGATGAAGATCTCCACGGCCTTGGCGAACAGCACCGGCGCCTCCGAAGATATCATCTTCACCTCCTCGTCCAACTTCATTATCTTCTTGATCCGGGCTAGCGGTATCGCTTGGGTTTTGAAATCCTCCTGATGGGAACCAATACATTATTATTTATTTTAGTGGCGGTACTTCCATAGAAGCAAAAAGGCCCAGCTTGCCATCTAAAATGCCAAGCTGACATCTGACAGCCCCGTGGCGCAGTTGGCTAGACACTAGCTTGCAAAACAAGAGGCCGCGGGTTCGATCCCCGCACCGAGACAAATGTTTGTGTGATCCAAAAATATTTGTTTCGGGTCGGGGTGTTTGTGAGACCGAAAAGTCTCTCGTAGTTCCTGATACCCACGACACAAGACTTGTATCTTAATGTGGGGTCAGTACTATGTATGTGACTGTTGGGTGTATTTATTTATTTATAAAAAATTCCGAATAATCTTTAAGCTATAAATAACTAATTCGAAATATAAATGAAATTATCCTAATCCCACAAAAAAACTAGACATTACACAATTAAGTTCTAAGGCTTCTGGGCTTCTATGGAAATACCGCCAATGATTTATTTCAGTACTAGAACACCATGGCTTGGCCAAGGTTTCCATGATGGTAATGATCTAGCTGGCAATAAGAGTTGGTAGCTTTCTGTATATTTAAAAGGCAATAGTTGGCTGATCTATCAACACAGTGCTCAAACGACCAAAACAGATTGCGTTGACATTCAGCACGCAGATAGTTATTATGACGTAGGTAACCGCTAAAAAAAGGATTTTATAAATGTAAGGGATAAAACGGAAGTCCATAGTTTGTATGGATTAACATTGACAAGATAAACGCGAGAGAAGATACGGACAAAAGCTAGTATGTTTATAAAAATCATGTAATAATTAGCGATAAACTAACAGAGTTGACTTTCTTTATGTCTTCCAAGACTGTCGCCCAAAACTGCTGCAGAGTCTGCTGCGCTGACTCCATGAGGCCATCTTCGCCGATCCCTTCTGATATTACTTCTTCCGAAGCCGCAGATGTGCCGGCTTGGTCACTGCACCAAAAAAAAAACGATTAATTACAAATACAGCAACCATTAACTGCCTTTTAGGTTTGCATTCTAAAGCAATGAATATGTTTCAAGAATTTCGATGGGCGACATAATCGCTGTAGCGACAAAGCCCTTTAAATTTAATTAAAAAAAAAAAAAGAATTTCGATAAAAGGACAAATGAGTGCTCGAAGAAGGGTGTAGACTACTTTTTACAACATTAAGGCAGGGAGATTAGAGGATATTTTAAAAAATACTAAACGCGAGGTGGGTAAAATGGAGCTGCTATCTCTTTACTCTTTGTCTTGTGACATTTTGCTCAAAAACAAAAATACGCGAACTGCGTTCTTTTAGGAATCAAGGTAAAAGTTCGTAACTACTTCGTTCATACAACTCGTTCGCATATTTTCAAAACATTTACCTACCCGCATCCAGTCACTAAGATCAGACTAGATAAAATGTTTGCAAATAAATATACAATAAAAAGTAATAAAAACCAATGTGAGTTTCAGTTAAAACAATAAAATCAAAATAATATTTTACAATACATATTTGTTTATTTTCAGACTCGTTTAGGTTAACTAAAATTGTCAATAGATGGCAGTAGACTTGGAATCTTAAATTCTTGTAATACAGTCAATATTCTAGTACATAATTGAGTTTTATGATAAGTATTTTTTATATAGAGTGATATAACTTAAATATACAAGCATTTGGTTCGCTCATTTTACTTATAATGTTGTTACAATAACTGAATCGCAAAAACAGTTTATATCAAAGAGGAACTTACGCAGGTACAAAGAAGCACACGGACATCTTGTTTTACAATCTCACGGAGCGACGACCTCGAGATAACACTTAATATATTTCTTTTTGTCTCACTTAAAATGATACAAATAATGTTTTACAAAATAAATAGCCGCGGTTAAAGTTAATATAAACACAGTAACCAATAATCAGTGCAATATTTGGAGATCTCCAATCACCAATTACTGTAAATGCGCCAGTTCCACGATTCGTCCGACGATGACCAGTCACAAGCTTGACGTGTTGTCAGTGCTGCCAATTAAGATCCATACAAAAAAAAACTACTATCTCTTTTTAATACAATATTTTTGTTGTATTTTGCGATTTTATAGCAAAAATACTAGCTATTAAATGATTAAAGACACTCGTGGATTGTTATTTATGATTAGTATGAGTTAAACTACACTAAATGATTTTTAAAAATGTTGTAATGTAATCCAAATTAGTTATTTTTTGGCAACATTTTCCGGAAGTGTATGTCATGGCTGAACGTCATCAAATTAGCGTCTGTTAGTAAAATGGCGGCCGCCGAGATCCAGATAGCAAATCCGTCTAATTTAGCAAAAATTGAAAGGTATCTCATTAAAATTATGTGATAAGCCTCATTTAAAACGTTTTTAATTTTGGGTTTAAAATTAAGTGTAGTGCTGAAAGTGAAGTGTTGAGTGATTCGTGTGTTTATTTTGATTGTTTTTTCAGTTTTCTCAATGATCCGAGTTATAAAGAAATTATTGAGAACTCCTCAACTTTCAATTCGCGACTATGCGCCGAAAGAAGAATGCGTATGCCGTTCATCGACACCCAAACCGGTAAGGAAACACAAATTAGAAATTTATGTTGTGACTGTTTATTATATTTTGTTATTTTTTTATGTTTTCTAATGTTTGGAACATAGTCGTCTTAAAAATATAGTCATGGTCAAGTTGACGCTAGTTGCGGTTTTCGGGAAGTTTCTGGGCGTCTCTATTCATCCTGTTTTTCCTAATGAAACATGTATATGTGCATCCTTCTCTGACTAAAGCACAGGTATCTATACGATACTATAAGTATAAGCTATGAAGTGGTTCGCACTAGGTCCACACCCACAATTAAAACTATTTGTGTCTAAGAGGTGCTATAAAATTAAATTGATTTTTTATAAAACCTCCTGCTATTGATTTGGAGTACATTAATAAATCTAATTTTTAACCAAAGAAAATAGTTTCAAAATGTATTAATTGGCAACTCCATGCTTATTAACAAAATAATGTTCTATAAAAAAAATTAAGTCGACTTATTTTTTCCTTTGCAATTCAAATAATAAATAATGTAACTGAAACAATGATTCAAATTATAACCATTAAATTTCTATTAAATATTAATTATATACTGCAAATTCTGTTTAAAATCAAATTAAAATATAAATCAGTATGTAACACCTTTAAAGCAACAGAATATATTTAACAATAATTCTTATTTAATTTAATATATTCTACAATAAAAAAAAAAAAAAAAAAAACTAGCTTGCTTAGCTTGAATTAAGATCAGAAACAACATCAAAATGTAGCCTTATGTATTAGCATGTTATAGTGGAAGTGTACATAAAACTATCATCATCAGTCCATATACAACCCACTGCTGGGCACGGGCCTCCCCTACAACTGAGAGGGCTTAGGCCTTAGTCCACCACACTGGCCTAGTGCAGGTTGGCGGACTACACACCTAAGAAATTCCTAAGAACTTTTAGGTGTGCAGGATTCATCAAGATATTTTCCTTCACCATGAAAGCAAGTGATAATTTATTGTCTATACACACATAACTCTGAAAATACAGAGGTGTGTGCCTGGTGTTTGAACCGGCGACTGTCGAGATTCTCGACCGCATGCCTAATCCTCGAGGCCATCACTAAAACTAACCTATGGTGTAATATTGTTTCGAAATGACAACCACTAAAGAAGTAAAGACAACCACTCAGATCATGGAATGATAATAAGCATTAATAATGGGGATTAAATTTTGATGTTTGTAATTTATATTTTTAGTGTTTGAAAATAAACAAACAATATTTTACATTTATTTAGAGATAGGAACCAGTTCCCTAGACTATATGCAATGAATTTCTTTATTAATAATGTACATATACATAACCTCACACTGGTTTACTCCAAAGAGGTAGGCAGAGATGCATTTTCAGTCCCACAAAATAGGGTCAAGGCTGGTACTGTTTTTTGGTTACATTTCTAGTTTCTGTGCTGCTATTAAGAATTTCCTCATGGAAAAATCAAATAATCCGGGAATCAAACACAGGACCTCTAGTTTGCACTGCAATAATTTGTGTTGCAAGACCACAAGGGAGTCAATAATGTTATTAACATAAATATATTTTGATTTATTGTTATAGGGGTCGCACAGAGCCACTGTAATCTCTTTATGACAAGAAGACAGCGCATGCCTGGACAGAAAGAAGGGCAGGTTTATTCATATCCAGCACAAAGGTGAGTAGGTTTCCCAGAACTCTGCAACTTGTTGTTTTTTATTTGTACTCTGGCAGTACATGCTTACATTGTGAGCGGTAAATACTTGGGTACTACAGATAATTATCAATGTTTTATTATTGAACACCCATTACCTTTGGTTAGTGAAGGATTATTATGTTTTATTATAATACATAAACTAGGTAGTTTATGGAGTTTTTTGGCCATATAGCCAGAAAGGACGGCAATAACCTGCAACATCTAATGGTTACTGGCAAAGTCGAGGGCAAACATCCAAGAGGCCGATGTCCCATCAGATGGTCGGACCAAATCTGCACAGCCCTTAACACTTAACTTCATGTTGCGCTCCACGATGCCAAAGACAGAAAGGTGGCGCAGCATGGTCAGAACGAAGATCACTCCATGTGCAGGGGACCACAACCCTCAGCAATGAGTAGAGAGAGTATTATCTTTATTTAACAAAAGCATTTTGACATATAAACTAGGTATAACACAATTAATGTGAACCGTCTTTGGGCTTCTATGGAAGTACCGTCACTGCAAATTGTCTAAGGTTGTTGTAAGCAGTAAGTTGTGTGGTATTGTAGATGGCGCAAGGCTCGGCGGCAGTACCTGACGATGTCGTCGACGCGCTGGGGCTGGTGCGGCGGCGCGGAGCCGGCCGACAGCACCGCCGACGGGGAGAACAGCTCGGGCGTGCCGGGGGACGCGCTCGCCGGCGACGACAGCAGGGACGGGTCGCAGACCGCCGCCAAGGATGATCCCAAGGTTTCATTGCCACCTCATCTTTCATACATTCAAGTTACAAAAAGTGAAAGGTTTAGACTGTGGCAACTGCTTTTCATCAGTCGGGCCGTAAGTTTGTATGATCCTCTTGTTGGCCATGTCGTGTCTCAACTTAGGATCTTAACATGAGGTCATTGACCTGTCGTTGACATTGCGTTACACAGATCTCTGCTTCTAGTATTATGGTAAATGGTTAAGTAAGCAATATTAAGTTGTAATCACGACAGTTGATTTTACCTGTTTGACGTATGCATTTATAATGCAATATCAAATCTAGCAATTAAAGTGCAAGTGCAGAATGTCATAAAAGTTTTACATACTTCTAATTTATGATATTATTCGTTGCTGGTTGGTTTTCTCAACAGTTGATACGTAAAATTTTACTGTTCTTAATACACTAAAGTACACATTTATGTCCAGGAGTGGTTCTACGACGAGCTAGCGATGGACGAGATGGAGACGGGCGAGGAGCCCGAGGCGGAATCCGACGAGGACTACTACGACGACACGTACGCCAACAGACGCAAGCGGCGCGGCGGCGCCACGCCCACCGGCCCGGGCTCGCGCGGCGGACGCACCAGGAAGTCGCAGCCCGACGACACGCCCGCCAAGCGTGGCCGAGCTGTATGTACACACTTCGAATCTACTCTAATCATATTTCATCATCACCATCATCATTATAATCACCTCCATCATCATAATCACCATCATCATCAGCCCATTTACGTCCCATTGCTAGGCACGAGCTTGAGAGATTTTAGGCCTTAGTCCACCACCCTGGCCTTGTACGGGTTAAAAACACAATACATTGCCTTTTAAATCACTTATGTTTAAATTTTGTAATCAGGTCTGTCGTATTATGAGCATGTAATAAGAAGAGATGAAGCATATGTAGGTAAAAAAGTAATGAGTATAAAAGTTGAAGGATGGACAAGCAGAGGAAGGCCAAAGAAAAGATGGATGGAGTGTGTGAGAGAAGATATGAAAGAAAAAGGGGTGAATGAAGACATGACGGCTGATAGGGATGTTTGGAAGGATAAAACATACTGCGTCGACCCCAAATAGAATTAAGAACGCGGCAAGAGAGAGATGATGTAATTATTTTGTTATATACATCTTCAGGGTCGCGGACGCAAGCGCGCGGGTCAGGGCACGCTGCCGTACGAGGTGCCTGGCGATGCTGAGAAACCATACGGCTGCGAACGTAAGTCCTCGCGCAGGCGACACTAAGCCCGTGCCTTACGCTCAGGTCCACGCACACACACACACACACATCACACACACACACGTGTTGGTACAGCGGATGTAGTGACGTCACTAGGAATTGTCAGCTTTCAAATGGGGTACTTGTTTATTCAGTTTTCCATATAAAAATTATTCTGTGAAATTAGTTAATTTCTATGAGAAGTAAGAATTTTGGGGCTTGCTACCTCTGTCATACGCACGCTGTGTAATGGCGGTGACAGCATTTTGCATTATGTGCATCCTTTTCTATTTATAGAAAACTTTTTCATATTGTCTATTTTGAAAAGTTTTAGAGTAGATATATCAAAATATTGGTGAAAATGAAATAAGCAACTACCCTATTCCATCAATACATTAGATTTTGAATATATCATAGCCGAAAACAAACTCCGCTTGTACGGCTACACGAGACCAACACGTCAGAAGTAAATTCAACACAAGTCAAGTCATATCTAATTATGTAAATTGAATTTTTCGAGTGAACATTTAGTACAAAAATGTCAATACACAAAAATTCATGGTAATCTGTGTTTTTCTAATATTTTATACAGATCATTTGTTAGGACGTCTAAGAGCTTCGTCAAACCGATAGCCGTATGATGTGTACTTTGAGAGCATTTTATATATTTAGCCGACATTCCCTAAGTGCAATATAGTGAAATAGTGCTAGCATTGTTGTCAAGGGATCTACTGTGGATAAAAATGTTAAATCATAACATATTAACTAGTTAGTAGCGCTAAATTTACTAAAAAATATTTGAAAAAGTCTAGCGTTTTTTAATAAATTTGGCTGATGTATAGGATTTTAAATTTTAGTATAATTGAAAATGATATTTCAATTTGCCTTTTGGGCTAAGGAGTTTTAGAATTTTAATCAGAAAATTGTAAAAAATAAATAAATAATTAACAGAAAGGTAGAAAAATCCCATATATACGGTTTGCCATAGTAAGTCCCTTGACTGCTGTGCTGTAGTTTGTAGTAACGGAATCAAATACAAGGGCTGTCCGAGACATACCTCTCCATATATCATGAATTTGCTCAACAATATGAAATAGAAGGACCTGGGCTTACGTAGATAATTTTATTATATACATTTATTGGCTGTGGAACGACGAGAATTTGACTAATGAAAATAAATAATGGGAAAAATATATATTGAAGCTACATTATAAATATAACTAGTTCCTAGAGCAATAGGCATGTAGATTATGACTCCCAAATATCGATTACAAAAAAATCGATATCCTAATCGATTAAAACATCGAATCTGTCACAGAGCATATAAAATTCTCGTCGGTCCAAACGCCGCGTATATTTAGTGAAATAATTATATCAGTGAGTAAGCGCATAGTTCCGTAGAGTATCGCCGGTAGAGGGCGCCGCGGCGGGCAGTGGCGGTACTAAGGCCAGCAATAAGATAGATTTTTCTCGTGGGTAACACTCGCTGTTGTGTGCCACGGCGTACTGATGGATTTGAATATGAATATATATGTATATAGCAGAGTTGGGGCCAAAATAATCAGGGTTAAGGATTACTAGGCATTTCAATGATCTTTTAACGTATAGATGTTTGGTGAATATTGTTCTGTCTCGCTCTTTAATACGTTAGAGAAAAAGATACCAAATATTAATGAGTTAATTTAGACTTATCAAGGCTAAAAAAACAATCGGTACAATCTTACTATGTTTACAAAAAGTTTTTAATTTAATGTGTAGTCATGTTATCATGATTACAATTCATGTCTATAGTAATATTTAATTAATAAAATTTTAATGATTTAATAGTCGCTAATGGTAATTTTTCTTATTAATTACTATATTTTGTAATCAGTCTTAAAGTCTTTCATTCTCAAGTAAGGGTATAGAAATACTCTGCTTACTTGTCCAAGCACACTGACGCCTAGTGTGCTTGTACGTTACACTATAAGTTAAATTTTAATCCGAAACCTTGATTAAATTATCCCTAACTCTGATAATATTGTAAATAAATTAAATACTCAATATTGAATGTTACAAAATAATGTTGAAGGTTTTTAACAAAATGACTTCCAATTATGCCAATTATGAAATTGAAACCGGAATACAAAAAATATATTTTATTACGTTTTAGTTTAGAATGCTACTGTTCTGATTGAACACATAATGTCCTCACTTATATCACGACATTTTTTATTATGGTCTAATCTTCCCTTAACTTTTATGAACAGGTAGTGCTAGGTTTTCACAGAAAACTCTTTTAGTATTCTTGATTATTTTATTGTTACAATAGATCTTAAGCAATCCTCTCTGAATCTTTTATATATTCATCGCTAATTCTCAATCAAAATAACTACTAAGTGGCACTAGACCCCTTTTGTTATCTTTTTTTTCAACAAATTACTTCATAAAATAATGCAAAATAATCTTTCTTCCAAAAGTTTTCCATAAATAATACTCTAATGTATCTAAATTATACAAATTCAAAGTTCTGAATGGGAATATAAGAGATATTATATTATAGAAATGATGGATATTTTTGCTAAATCTCATTATATACAAAATAATCAATAAGTCAACTTTAATCTTGTACTAAAACATGCGCGTGCGCACAACAGCGGGTGTGAGTTAAGTAAAGAGTCGCAAATATGCCTTTTTAATTGTTGTGTACGTATTGTGTGAATAGAATTAGTCGGTAAGTGAATCTCTGATAATGTAACGGGATTACGAATTGCTGCATCAACTATTAGGTGAATTAGAAGAATGATTCGGATGTAATAGATCGTGTATCGTGGAATTATTGTTGTTGGAGGGTATTTGAAAAAAATACGCATAGAAAAATTAAAGTTATATGTATAAAAAAAATATATGTTAAAACGTTTAAGTGTAAAAATTTAAAATGAAATTGTACCTTCATAATTTATCGTCCTATTCCAATAAAGATATGATATTATTGATGTTTTGGAATTTTTAAAAGTGAGGGTCCAATCTGTCTTCATTATTGTTTTAAATAAAATTTTATTGTAACTTTCCAACACCTCGTTAAACAATTTTTCCGCGAGACACGAACTTACAGTGAAGGGCTACAGATCGCATTATTTAAAAAATAGTTATATTTCAAAAAAAGAGTATCGTGCATTTAGATTTATTTATTAACGTTAAGGCCGAGTGTTTTTTTAATTTGTCGTTTTCTCTTCTCGTTGTCTACTTCACTTGAATATTATTTGTAACTTTAACACTGTCTATCCTTTTCACTCTTGTTGAATGTGTACGTGTGAGGGAGCAGGCACGATTATGTTATCCACAGTCCGCGGTCAATTACTGTAAATGTTTTTTACAAATTATGATAACACCAAAAGTGAAATGTTCACTGCCACGTTATTGTGTCGTACCAATACGGTTTCATTGGGCGATTGTAGTTGTGTTGTTTATGATGTAGGCTAGCTATATTACATTTTATCGGACGGCTAGTATTGATTCTTAACGATTTTAAGCGATTAATGGGGTTGTGTGTGTCTTTTGCAGCGCTAAGTTTGGTTGTGGCAATGTAAAATGGTTAAATTGCAACCAATTACGAAAATATCTAACAATAAAATAAAAAAATATTGCGAAGATTTAAATATTTTATCAAGCCTAAGAAGTAGAAGAAATATTTGTGTTGTGAAATAAGCAATATGGGAACACACACTCCCTCTAACGCGAAACGTGGACGCAATGTCACAAAGAACAGTATGTTAACTGTGTCTTATTAAGAATAATTTATAGCTTATACGTGTAGATATGGATAACGTGTGTTTTAAGTGTTTATAGCTGTTGGGTTAGATCGGGTTTTATGTGAACGAGTTGGGCCTTAGTAGAGAGGTTATGTTATGATAACGTTTCGCGAGCAATCGAGGGAATCAATACTAGCCGTCATTCGCGTGACGCTGCGATTGATTTCATCATTCATAGAAACGTGGATAAGCTTTTTATACGAAAGTTTAATATTTACATAATTTTTTGGATGTTTAATAAAAAGTTTATAATTTGTCACATTCAAGATGGCCGCTCGTTGGAACAATCGCAGCGGCGCGCGGTTATTTTTTAACTCTATAACGGGATCTTATGAAATAATGAAATGAATAACATAATTGTAAAGTTATTTAGCACTGATTGGTTTTGAATGTTAACGACTCATGTGTCTGTGATAGTTTTATTTATTTTCATTTTCTTTGTTTAGGCGATGGAATTGTTTTCTCGACAATGACTAAAGTTTTGCACTCTATGTATGTGCCAAAATAGGTGAATCTATGTTTCAAATACTCTTTTTTTATGTAAGGGCAGTCCCTTTCAGATTTCTCATTGATATTATAAAAAATAGGTTTTGATGGGATCACCAATAGCTTTTCGGAATAAATCTATTATGAGTGCTTTCTAGAGGAAATTTTCGAAACAGTTAATGTGATCAAGCATAGAGACTGGCACACTCAATTTTTATTACTATTCAGATAATTTTTACTATGATTTAATGAAATTACACATAAATAAATTTAAGACATAAAATATGGAATCTAAACTGAAGCAATGTACTTCCAATAAGATTTTATGAGGTTTTTTAATATTGAGCAATATTGTATTTGCAATACTGATTTTCACTAGACTGTGGACGTTATGATGAGTAGTGTACATAACTCGCCTATTTGTGCCTTGAAAGAAAATTTTACGTTCACGTCTTCCATTTCAACCATTTTTAGCCTGTCATAAGAAAACTTGCTAAGATTCATCAAAATGCTATATTTACAGAATAATTAATATCAAACATTTAATAGAAAATACAAATTACTGCGTTCCTTGCATGTTCATTGCTCTTCATTTAAAGTTAATATGAAAAAGTCAATCTGATGTAAAGACCGTAAATTTACAATATAATGTGTAATTAATTACGCAATGAGTCACCTATTTTCTAAGGAAAGATGGTGAAAGTGAGTATCAATGCACACAGTAGAGATCAGCGCAGTAATGCAAGTAAAAAATATACCTTTTTTATATCTCATCAATTTCTAGTACTTATGTTTCGTCTGTGTGAATATAAATATTGAATTTTCGAATGCATTTTCATCAACAATTTTATACTACTATCAGCAAAAAAATGCGTTGAAAAAATAATTGTTTCGCTACTAATAGAAAAACTTTCGGAACATATCAAAATTTTCCAGTATTATAGTGAAATTTTAGTCATTGCACGTTTATAACTCATCACAATTTATTTATTACGTTTATTTTAACGTCTTACAAAATTAATTCGCTTACTTTACAGCCTTATGTGTGGTTGTTTTATGCCAAGGGCGGGTCTCTACACGATTAAACACTCTTTGGGATGGAACTTTCTAGATTATTCCAATGTCAGTTAAAGGTAACACTGTCAGAGCCCCGCTCTTGATCATCGGTTTGAATTATTTCCTTATCGTATGATTTTGATGTATGTGCAAATGAGCGGTGAAGTATTAGGTGATTTGATGTTATTCTTAGAGCCAATCTACATTGCCGTGCAAAAAATTGTGAGCTGAGTCCCGGTTAAATGTACCCTACCCCCCATGTGTCGATACTTTATATTTTTTGCACGTCCATGTACATGTATCACCCAAAGATTGTTATGAATTTATACAAGAAATATTTATGTTGAATAAGAAATAAAATTATCCAATGTATTTTTTTATTTCATTGTCGATGTTGATTGGACTCCAAGTTTCGGATCTGATTTCGTGCATCGCTGGTGATTTTACTCTACTTGTTTATGGTGTACTTTTATACAGAGCTTAAGGTTATGTTGTGTGTTATAGATGCGTATGTGTTGTATGTTGTTTTGCGTTGAAGTGTATAGAAAATCTGCTTAAAGTAAGCTACGCAATTATTTCAAATAATATTGTGTTTTAATTAGCTTTAAGAATGATTTGTGATACGTTTAAAAAAAATAAGGTTGTCGAGTAAAATCAGCAGCGTTTTTGTGGATATAAATGTATGATTGCGCGTTGCCCACCGCTGGGCGGATCCACTGATTTGAAGTCATCAATCAAACGCGCCCCGCGGGTGCCTGCGTCCTCACGAACTGAACATAGATGTTATCACGACGGGCCGGCTTTCCAAACAACACTTGTATAAGAAAGCTATTATAATCATGAACTAACAAGAATGTATATCACTGATTCCTTTGCCTAAGAGGAATCAAAAATAAAAAAGAAAAATATTCGCGATCGATTTTTTCTTTTTAATTGATTGGCTAAGGAATCGCAATCCATACAGCCAATAGTTTTTTTAATAGCATTCTTATACAAGGCTTCGGTTCACAACGGTATTGATTGATGACGGATAATTATTGGAAGGCTGCTTTATTGTATTTCGCCTCCGCTTACCGTCGTGGTGCCTCCTATATTCTGTTCGGATGACGCGGGCCCCAAACATACCCTTGTAGTGCGATTATAAAAACGCTCATTGTGTTACGCAGACGGAGGCATCACGCACGGTAAGTAATGTTGTATATTGTGTCATGTGGAAGTGGCGGGTTGCTGTTCATTTGTTTTTTTTTAGTGGATGGTTTTCACAGAAATACGTGCGTTATAATATACGATTTTTATAAAATTATACGATATATTTCTTTGATACTAAAACAACAATTTTTGTCGCGAATTTAACAAGCAATGTATGCAAAGCACGGCACGATAACTGTAAACTCCATTCACCCCAATAAAATTTCACAACCCGCCACTTCCGTACGCATCCACGTTACGTCCAACCTAACCCCGCACCATTTGGCGCGCAGTGTGCGGCGCCAAGTACAAGACTCGTCCGGGGCTGACGTACCACTTCACGCACACGCACAAGGACCCTCCGGCGGGGGGCGCGGGCGCGGCGGGGGCGGCGGCCGGCAGCGACGGAGACTCCCGCGACGGGCCGCACGTCGGGCCGCTCCCCGCGCATGCGCTGCACGCACAGCAGGCGCAGCACGCGCAACCCGCCACGGAGTACCAAGACAGTTACGTCACGTTTCTCAACAACCCGGCCGTTGGAGCAGGTTAGTCACGCGGCCGGCTGACAATTACAATGTCAAGTTTATGGGAACCCCGGTTATATGGTTGTTGACCATATGAATCTTCCGTTTGTGTCCATTCGCTTTAAACTTTAAAACAGTTACAAAATTCCGTCGCCCCATATTAGTTGAAGGCATTAGAAACTGCCACTCGCAGTTTTCGTCGCATTAACATTCAGACCCAAGCAGATCTTCGTAGATTACAAGAATTTTTGTCTCCTGTATCCCAATACGCCATTGAGGCTTTCACAATCGTTTCCAATTATTAATTGGTATCCAGCTTTTGCCCTTTACTCTTTTCGAAAAACGCTTCTCTTGACTTGAGATCCTTCGTCAGTCTTGCTCTCAGTAAGACAAATGAAGAATATCAATTAACCATATCCTCTTATATTACATTTCCGGGGTTCTTTATTGTATGGCGAGTATTCAACCGAACCAAGTCGGCCATGAGATGATCAATATTATATAAATATTTTATCACACCATCTTTTATAACATTGAATAATGTTATTCATTGATTTTCAAAGTCAGCTGACTTTTTTTGCTAGCCGTACATCGAACTGATAACATTGTAATTGTAAGTTGGCGATGTATCGGGCGCTTAAAAGGAAAAGGTTCTAAATAAACTTATTTTTTAAAGTAATAGAATACGGTAGTGTATGCGTCAATACATACATTACGTACCTACCACAAAAAATATAAAAATACAATCTTTTTAATAAGAAAACACAATAAGTAGCTATAAAGTAAATAAATAAAAAAAAAAAAACATTTAACTATTGTAAAAAAAAAAAAATTTTGTAATTTTAATCTCATAAAAAAGGTTAGCTAATAATATACTAAGAACTGTACTTAACATTTCTGCGCTTTACATTGCTGGTTTATTTAACATTGGATTTAATTGCTAAATTGATAAATTAATTGCTACTGTTTTATAGGTACAGCACTTTTTGGGTAATTTAGGATCTTTTCTTTTTGAAAGCCCGATATAATATTTACTTTATGTAGTCATAACATCCCAAAAATATTAATTGTTCAGACCCCTTAACATAACAATACTTGCACTTTGTTGGCACTTTTAATAGAGTGAATGGAAATTAAATTGAGAAATTTAATATTCAGAATTCAGTTGTACTAACATTAATTTACTCATTTGTAAATTATGACTCTGGCTTCTTCAATACTTTATAAATCATAAATATTTATTTTTAAAATATTTTTTATGATACATTAAAGTTGTTGGTCTGTTACATAGTTACAAATCGCTTAAAATAGTGGTTTATATTTGAACTAATGGATACATATAACTAAAAATGTTGCAGTCTCATAATTAATGTTTCTGCTACTTTACTTCTCCTGAAAGTAAACCGTGTAACAGACCATAGTTAAACATGATTTATTTTTCATTTTGTAAATACTCATTAGTCATCACTTACATCAATTATTTCCACAACCATCTTTTTAGTTTCCAAATTATATCCATTGAACAAAAATTGGCTGCAAAATTTCAATTTGCAATAACAAACGTAATATCGCTCGAAAACGGGCGCATTAAAAAAACGAAACATTTTGAAACGCAAAAACAATTTTTGTTTTCTTTGCTTTCTAGAGCTGCCACTAGTCGTACTGCAACGGTGCACAGGTACGCCGCGAGAGTTCACATAATATCAGCTCAGTTGGTGTGGTTTTGTCGCGAGTGTAACAAGCGTTTTGCACGCAGGCGTGCCCGCGCCCCCCGCGCGCCGCCCCTCCCCGCCGCCGCGCCCCGCCTCCGCAGACACCTCCAGCTCGGACTCGGCCGCGGCGCCGCTCGTGCCCCCCGCGCCCGTCGCGCACCCCACACTCGCCGCGCACGCGCCGCCCGCGCCCATCGCCGCGCCGCCGCCCGCCGCCCCCCCGCCCGCCGCGCTGCCGCCCGCGCCGCCAGCGCTGCCCACCAGCGCGCCCGCGCCCGTGCCCGGCGCCAGCACGGTGCCTGATCTCAAGGAGCCTGATACCAAGGTATGCTGGACATCACTTTATAACCTTTTTAACCAAAGTAAAATAGGTTTATGTGTGGAAAATTAAATCGGTTTTATAATTCAGTTGCAGCATTACCGGTTTTTGTCTCCGCTTCATTAAAAAGAAAGTTTCGGAAAAGTATTCTGATTTCACCTAATTTATTTTTTTCACAGTCTCCTAGTTTCCTCACTGATTGGAAATAACGATAGGACTAGTGTATCTTTACTAATGAGTTGGACATTGATTGCAGGCGTCACCATCCCCGTACTGCGACTTCTGCCTGGGCGACGACCGCGAGAACAAGAAGACGGGCACGCCCGAGGAGCTGGTGAGCTGCTCGGACTGCGGACGATCAGGTAAGCGGCGCGGGCGGCCCCGCAACGGCGTGCGCGCGCCCTGCTACCACGCGGAGAACAGGGTCTGCGAGCGCCACCGCCACCTGCGCGACACCGTCAAGATGAACGGCGTGCTGGAGATCCTCTCCTCCATGTCGTACTCGGCGGATGATTTCGACACGTTCGCCTCGCAGACCAAGCTGCTGAGTGATGACTACGGCTACCCCGTGTCGCCGCCCTCCTCCCGCCAGAGTCCCAACTACGACGACGGCTTGTACAAGCAATAGTTTTTCTTCGAGTCGCTGTCCTACCGTCATGTAACTTCACACCCATACTTACATAAGCCTTTGTCGTGTCTTTGAAAGCCAGATTTGTTGCTTTAAATATGTCATAATAAAAGAATCATTTGTTACATAAAAATATATAGAGCCAATGTTAGTTTCAACTTAAAATTCTCTTTTAATTGGAATGAAGTGAAATAATATTTTTATTGACAATTAACTCGGTGTGACCAGTGACTTGAATAAAAATTATGCTACAAAAAATGGTGATTTGGGGTTGCCGGTCACAAAAAAGAACATCACATGGCGTGATGATTTTTTTGTTGCTTCCTTACCAAAGAGGTTATATAAAATTGATTTATATTTACGAATAGTTGACGAACAGTTATTATTATATTATATAACATTCCAAAAGTAATTTTTATTTACATTATTATCGTTTGTAAATTTAACAGAATGTTAAGTCGTTAGATATTTAGACTAGTGTCGATATATTTTCGTTTTTTTTTTCTTTATGTAAGGCGTTTAGTCGTAAAGCACTTGCGTGTAATCTGAAATTTTATTATAGAAAAAAATATTAGTGGCCAAAAGACGGTGATAGTGTCAGTGAATAAATTGTTACGTCTCGTGAATATCGATATCGATCTCAACTAACAAATACGCATATTTTTTCGGAACACATTGTTTTCAATGTATTTAAATTCGAATTAGATCTAACTTATAGAGATCATTAAAAAAATACCTTCTTGAAAATATATCTGTTTAATCGATATTCTAGATTATATAATCGACTTGTGATCTTGGTGTTGCCATTATTATAAAATCAGTTTCGTTTAAATAATAAGTGTTAGTGACATGTCATGTCATGGAGCTTACTTCTAGATAAATATAAAAGGAAATTTGTTATGTTCACAGCAATTTTGTTGATTTCTAATAGATAATTGCTATCACTATCAAAAGTAATAACAAATATCGATACCTTGAAATATTTTAATATTCCTAAAAACAATTTTTTTTCGATACTTAATCGATTTTTTCCACGAAATACAATCGCTATAGGATTTTCAGTTAGATGATAATTTCGCGATACAGAGTTGATATTTAACCTTATGCTTGTTGTCTAGATGTTTGTTTAAATAATGTGCCTTATATTACATATCGTCTCGGGACGAATCATTATGAAAACGTCAATCGTTATTTACATCTCAATCGGTTATTCCTTGGCCATAATTTTTTTTATCGAAAGTTAAACTCTATATCTGCTCTATTGGCAGCGATCAAATTTTATGTCTGTTTTCATCGTCATTGCTTATCATAAAATGTGTGTTACCCTACCTTTGATCCGTTTGAAGTCACCCGCATATATATATTTCCAAATATTACACTTCAAAATGTAATATAGCTTTGCTTCCTAGCGTCTTTATAAAAACATGTCTTAAGTCAACACTCGAGCTATTCCTTGTCGTCTACCCTCAATGCACTTAAATCCAATATTGCACAACAATATATGCTTACTGAAATCAATGTTGCTCATACAAATAATAATGTTTTCTTTTGTGATATATACCACTCAGGACGCAGGTAAGCGAGCTCACACCTCACTTTGAATACACAGTGTTTGCTGATAAGGGTGTCGTCATACCCATGCTTGTCTAGTCACGCATCGCCAAATATAAAGTCATTAGATAAGCGCACGCATCGTCATTAACGCATAAAGGATCTCCTTACACTGGTCTTAATATAAATGTTTAAATAAGTATCAGACACCAATTTGTTCAGTGTATAGGAATAGAAAATAGTATGGAGTGCCGGAATGCATGTTCTTAGGGGCTGTCCATTAATCATGTGATGTTTTTTTTAGCATTTTTCAACCTCCCCGTCCCCCTTGGTGATGCGTGGCGAGGTTTAAGACTATCCCCCTTCCCCCACCCAAAATCACGTGTATATTTAATACCTACAAAGAATCTTAAAAGTTTAGAATATTATCTTTAAATACAGGTATAAATTATAATTTAATTTTATTCTCAAATTAAGAATCATGATAAAAAGTCTATACAGAAAGGTTGCAGGTTGTTTGTGACTGGCTTTTTGGTTTAGAAATCTCGCGTTTGACGAAAAAAAAAAAATACACGTGATATCTTACTACCACCTCCTCCCCCCCTTGTGATATTTCGTGATTTTTGCCAAACCGCTCCCCTCGATCTCGAGCCGCACGTGATTAATGGATGGCCTCTTACATATAATTGCATATTGTTATGTTATACGGATTCAATGCATGTTATGAGTGAAAGTGTCGAAGTAGTGTATTTGAATAATTGTCGCTGCTGTGAATTTGACAAATGTTGCATATGGTTATACGAGTTAGATCAAAATGTTTAGGAGCAAGAGTTAATGGATATTTGTTTTGTTTCTAGTTTAACGTCCGACCAAAATTATATTTAAAAATAATTATTTCGTTAATTATTAAATGTATTTACAGTTTTATAATGTTATTAATCACGTATAATGCGCTTACGCATGAAATATTTGCTTATTAACTTGCAGATAGGCCAAGCCTTGAGTTTCATATCAATCGTATTTTGTTATCAATCGCCAAATCCAAAGCTTATAATATCCTTTAAATATTGTTATTCGTATATATTTGTAGTGTTATTATGATTATTGAATATTATATTATTCATCTAATCCAAAGAGTTGCGCGTCGTGTTTCGTTTTAATCACAATATGTTAACTCGTTGTTGATTGTATCATTCCTGTATTCTATGGTACGTTTAAATGTCTATAAACTAGAGTAGTTTGTGTAGTCGAAAGTTACATATTGAATTTTCTATTATATAATTTGTATGTTATTGAATTTAAAATATCGTTTAGGAATTTTTTTACACAGATTCTAAAGGCAAAGATTTTAAATTTTATAGTGACGTTTTAAATGCTTCTTAATTCGAGGCGTTATTTTGACATTTATCCCTGTTTCATTGATTGATAAATTTATATTTTATTGCCTTGATAATGCTTATTGAAGTAATAATAATTACATTTTTAATAAACTACCACAAAGGATTGAATTTTCCGCAATCGTAGTTTCAAACTTTTATAATTATTATTCAAATTTATATACGGTATATACTTTAAATTTATTTTTGCTTTGCATGTTTATTAATGGCAAATATTGGATTTATTGTTGAATAGAAATCTCTAAATTTTATCGACTTTTTATGTTTTTTTCGTAATAAGGATGAACAATTTTTAACGCTTTCAGAATCTGTTCTCTGCTATATAGCGTAGTTATATGTAGTTATAAGTTACCATGAATGCAATAAGTATATACACTATGTATAGGAATAAATTATACCGCATAGGGGCGATAATTTAATTACTTAATTTTAATAATAATAAGGGACCACATCTAGAGAAAATAGTTTTACACGACGTCGGAGTGGTCTGGTGATGATGGCGGCCGAAAATAACCAAAGTTTGGTCCCAAATACGCGCCTTATATTTGTAGTTTGGGTCCATCAAGTGACGTCCCAATAACTTTATTTGGACCCCTTTATTTTCGTTCCTATGTATTAATTATGTTATCTGACTAAAATATTTTAACTATTAATTTTTTTCGAATTGTATTATTTCTGAATTTTATTTGTATTTTTAATCGATTTTTATTATCTGCGGTGCCTTATGTATCGATAATATCTTAGTGTTTTACGATGTGAATCGTGCAGTACAATGTCGGTAGAAATTAACTTAATTAACTAAGCAACATGTTCGCTGATTCTAATGTATTTATAGTACAATCATTTCCAAATGTGTCAAGATATTTTTATTTATAAACAGATTTCGTTTATAATTTTATATCACCAGAACTAAATTTGGAAATTAATGTACCAGTACTGTCATCAACACAATTTCAAATAATCATGTAAAAATATGTCTTAAATCCATACGAATAAGGTTCAGCTGTGTTATCTTCATCGATATCTGGACACTCAAATATCGACAAAGTAGGGAAGTGCATAAGAAACGCAAAACATCCAAAGATTAAAGAAAAATACATATTTTGTTTGACATTTTATTCTATTTAATGTATATTTTATATTAGCGTAAGCCCGAGAATATTGTTTTAAAAATGTCGTTATTATTTTTCTTGTATTCCGTGGTTTTATGAGCATTAAAAGTGTATCGCATCGACTTAATACCGACTTTCAATTGCGGTCTGTGCTGAAGAATAGTGAATCTTTGTGCACTTCCTTACGATAGTATTCGTGACAATAAATCATATAAATATATGTCATTTTAAACTGGTGTTTTATAAGTTTTCTTTCTTTATTTTCGTTCACTATTGTTCGGCACATATATTTTCCCTTTAATTTATTATATCGACAAAAGTTTGCTCGTAATTATGTGAAAGTGTAATGAAGATTTATTTTCATAAGGTAAGCTGATATATGTGCCTTGCAATGTGAATATTAATATAATAATTGAATTTATGAAGCTCTAACACTTTGTAATCTTTTAACAAATGGGTTTACCTCATTACCTTATTCGATTTAACTCTGGATTAATTTAAGATATTTTTTAACTAAAAAAAATTGAGATTGTCAGACATGGGGTCAAAGGATCACACTTGGCACTTAAGACAAGTATCGATAAAATTAAAATCGATAAATAAATATCGACATTTAAAAGTTAAAATTATCAAAGACGAAGGCATTAGAGCTTCATATTATTCGTAAGTTAAGTTCAGTGTTTAATGACCTGGTGTTGCAGGTCACCCCACGTGTCTCCAGTTCACCGTGAACATGATCGTGTCGGTGAGGAAGTACCGCTGGCAGTGCATCGAGTGCAAATGCTGTTCTGTATGCGGCACTAGTGATAATGATGTGAGTAATCAATATCAAAATTAAAATTGACTATTGTACGACACGGTCTTGACCATACGTGACGAAAGCAAAAAAAACACGACAATTTATATTACATAATGCGTCTTACGCATTTTGGATCAGGGTCACTTGATCTGACGCGAGTTCAACATTTTTTAGCAATCCCAAAAGTGCATAGCGCCGCTAAAGAAGTTTCCACTTCAATAAATAAAAAAAAACGATTATTATACGTAGTAGAATAGTTTTTATGAACACAGTGCATCAGTTTTTTTTGTTTATGTGTTCTTATACTTTTTATACTTCAACTTTAATAACTAACGTTATAAAGAAGGCAGTATTAGTATTACTGACACACCGATGTGGTTTATTAATGCTAAATATTACATGTACTTGTGTCTTAGTTTGTAAATTCATAAAAAAAGTGCACATTTCTCTATCGGTCCGATTCTTCCTAGGAATGCATACCGTATTCAACCTTGGTCATGAATCTAAATTCAGTGTGTATAGTGTTAAAAATAAGGGCACGTTTAGTCTGCGTGCACATAATAGTTACGCAGCATGGTGATGTGTGATGATGATGGCGACGTTGCGCGGTTGCAGGACCAGCTGCTGTTCTGCGACGACTGCGACCGCGGGTACCACATGTACTGCCTGGCGCCGCCGCTCGACACGCCGCCCGAGGGCTCGTGGTCGTGCGCGCTCTGCATCCACCAGTTCCACACCAAGCACTGAGCACCAAAGGTACCGCGCTAACTCACACCACTCACCTATGGCTATCGAGCAGTAGAGGTACTCCCATAGGAGCTCAAAAAGTTACACGTTTAATGTCTAGTTTATAATTGTTTATTCTAGGGTCTTTATTCAACAAATTGTTTTTGTTAAATAAATATTTAAAGCTTAAGAATTATTATTGTGAATTTTGAAAGGCAAATGGGCTTTTGGGCTTCTATGGAAATACCGCCACTGCTATCGAGTGAAATACACCCAACAGTCACATACATAGTTCTGACCCCATACAAGTCTCGTGTCGAGCGTATCAGGAACTGCGAGAGACTTTTCGGTCTCACAACCACCCAGACCAGAAACTAATTTGTGGGTCACACAAACATTTATCTCTGAGTGTGGGGATCGAACCCGTGACCTCTCGTTTCGCAAGATGGTGTCTAGCTAACAGCGCCACGGGACTGTCATTGATTATATATTCTTTTATTAATCAGCATCGTGCTTGCCATCATGTGCAGTGTTGCCACTTTACCGTGCGTTTAAAAAAAAAGTTATAAATGTTATGAATTGGTTACCCACATAGACCTAGAGAAGTTGACTAAGATACATAAATAAAATTAAAGAAAAACATGTTTAATAACAAAAAAAGCAGTGATGGCTTCGAGGTTTAGGCGCGCGGTCGAGAATTTCGGCGATCGCAGGTTCAAACCCCTGGCACACACCTCTGACTTTTCGGCGTTATGTGTGTATTCACAATGAATTATCAATTGCTTTAACGGTGAAGGAAAACATCGTGATAAAACCTGCACACCTAAAAAAAAACTTCTTAGGAATTTCTTAGGTGTGAAGTCCGCCAACCCGCACTAGGCCAGCGTGGTGGACTAAAGCCTAAACCCTCTCAATGGTAGAGGACGCCCGTGCCCAGCAGCGGGACGTATAAGGACTGATGATGATGATAATGAGGTGTAATTTAATTTCAGGTTGTATGAAGTAAGAGAGGGTTGTACAGTGAAAGCACGTGTAAGTAGTACCGCGGTACGATCAGGTGATCAGGTGTATCTTGTCATTGGTTAAGTCGCTCGTAAGTTATGGATGTACGTATACAGTGTTGCCATAGATTATAGAGTTATCGAGCCGCCCGCCCGTGTCTGTTGAATGTGCATAATACACACGAATGCGTAGAACATCTGTGCGTCTGAAATTAATTTTGCTCAAGTCCATGTAATTAATTTAGCCTTAAAAATAGTTTTTCAATGGTTGTAAGTAATGAACAATCTCAGCTCATATTTAAGTCTATGTAAGAAATATGTCTGAACAAATGTCTTCTCGTTTTTTACTTTTTTATGTAGAAACTTAATAAGGGTGATATAAATATGTCGAATTTATGTTTAAAAAGGTTATTCAATGATTTTGAAGGTGAAATTGAACAGACGGAATGGAAGAGATTAAGTCGTACGGAGACTCCATATTGTGTAACGTTATTTTTATATTACCACTGGTCTACGAACATTGGTCATCAGTCTTTTGTCATATCTTTTGGAAAACATTAGGAATTTGTATGACACTTTCATTGTATTTCTAGTTTTAAGATACCAATTCTTCCGATTATTTTTGTGTGACAATCAATATACACAGTCGGGCGGCGTTTTCTCGACCACGTCTCTTGTCAAATGATTCACTAATTCGGTATTATAACTGTCTTCTACCTCTACCGGTGCTTGCTTTAGTATTTTAATTTATTTCGTCTGCCACTG
The DNA here is from genome assembly GCA_907164795.1 of Hemaris fuciformis. Lineage (NCBI taxonomy): Eukaryota > Metazoa > Arthropoda > Insecta > Lepidoptera > Sphingidae > Hemaris > Hemaris fuciformis. The sequence goes on along the minus strand of OU015455.1, from coordinate 6,793,015 downwards.
TCTCGCGTACTATCGACAAATATACGTAATTTTAAACTGAGATTTAATCACTTCTTTGTAACGTAGTTTGTGGTGTTGCTCGCATGGGAAATATCGACTTTAGAGTCTTCTCTTATCGATAATTGTGAACCCTTTAATAAAACTGTAAGAGTCGATAGATATGTGTTTTTTTTAATTATTAGATTATTATATTCTTAGTCCAGTTTTAAAGCTTGATTTGAGTGTTGATTGCATAAATGTTAAATGCAAGACTTCAAAAAATAGTTTAAATAACAGGTCACATAATAGTCATTGGTTAGTTATTATATATTTTTTTCTAGCATTTGGTATAAGATATACTGCTGATACATATTAATTTTCCGTATCAGAGTAATAACAAAATAGTATTTTTATATGTTTTTAGTAATAATAATATGGTCAACGTCACAAAATAACAAATTTATCGACTCTGCATCGTTTTATATATATCTGTGTCCCTCAATAGATTGTACATAGGCTGAATGTATTTTTACTATCGTGTTTTCGTATTTTCCCGCGCGCTGCGACTTCGACATCATTTCGCTTGAAACTCGCTGTATGCATTTACCATTTTATCGATATATGAAGCGCACACATCATTCTACTTTGTAAGTACATTAGTCTGTATGTATGTGTGTAAGTGTATGTTTTGTGGTATAGTATCTTATAAATGTTTTCTTTCTTTTGGTTGTGGTATATTTTAATTATCGATAACTCTGCGGTTTCATCGATAGAGATGATTCGATTAATCGATTATTTTTATAGTTTTTATATATTTTTGGTCAGCGAAAATGGTTAGGATTTGATGCAAAATTGAGTTGTAATGACTAAATATTTTATTCTGCTTATAAGATGCTGTGCCCACAAACCATTGCTCCAATTAAATTATAAGTATCGACAGTCTTGTACAATGTTTGACATTGTAAAAATATTGTTAGTAATATTAAGGCCATTATTATTTTTGTACTAACCTGTCTCGCTTCGAACGTGAATTATGAAGGGCATAAAGCATTCCAAAAGTTTTTGAAATTTCTACTATCTCTCTCTGCGGGCATGCATTAGCTTCACACATTTTGTAATTTTTTTTTCCAAAGTTTCCAAGTCCAAAAAATGTGTATAATTTTTTCCATATCCAGATTTTTTTAGTTTGTGACAAATTTGTAATCTTTTGAGAAAAATATGACATAAATTTTTATTGAGCAAAAACGAATGTAAAAACAGGTGTAAGTCAGTAAACAATTTATCTAAAAAAAACAGGGAGCTACTGCATGCCCATTTTGACTAACAATTAATTATATGTAATTATAATCGGACAAAATCAAGTGAAAAGTAAACCTTAGCCGAATTAAGATTATGAGTGTTGCCATCTCGCAAGTTTAGTTAAATCATTAAACTAAGCCATAGTTAATAATCTGTTTAGAGGAACTAAAATTGATCATGAAATAATTCAAACTACTAAAACTAATTTTCTTAAAATTGGGACAATTTATTGATGAAAATCGACTGCGTATAATATTTTTTATTTGGTGAATTATCAGTTCATTGCAAAATATTTTCCTCAAAAAAAAACTCGCAACTTATATACAATAATAAACTTATTTCAAATCAGTCTTAGTAGCGATATTTTTTTTTAATAAAAAATGAATTTTAGTTCCACTTTATAGAAAATATACGAATAAGTACAACGCGCATAAAGTCTCCTTCATAGATGTTTAGTTCATAAATAACGTATAGGCTAATGAGCATCCTGCTTACTGTATTATGTTCTGCAAATATGTACGTATGTATGTGTATGGACGTTTCAATATGAAGTTCTGAGACGAGTAACACTGCGGGATTTGTAGCATTTTAACATCAAACAGGGTTTATTATGGTTTTTGTAATTAGGTTATCGTCTGGGTTTAAATGGGTAAGAATTTTATTCGAGAATTATCGATACGTACATGACAGAAACGTACGATTCTCGTAGATTCTTTTTTGTATTTGTGGTATATTTTAAGTTTATGCGGAAATTTAATTGTAAATCGTCGCTATCGCAGTGTTAAAACTCAGGAACTTGCAAGTCATTAACGAAGTAAAACTTAGTGTTTTTGAGAAGTTTGTATGCAAGGAAGGTTGCGGCGCCCGGTATTATTGTTAGTGGTATAAAAAAAATGTAAGTGAAGCTGTGATCAGATAGGAGGTTGTGATGCCAAGCGTGGGAGGGTTTTACAAGGATTTTTTAGAATACTTTTTTATTTTTTTATTATTAGTGAACGTTAGCGCGAAATCCGAATTTTTGCTTTAAACTAAACCTCGAACAAGTTCCATTCCTGCCAGCCTTACAGTGATTTTTCTATCGTGTTTACGGGTCATGTTGAGCCATTTCAGCGTATACGTCTGTCATAACCTCTTTGTATTATAGTGCAGACGAAAATGTATGACAGGGAATCATCTTTGACAGACCAATCATTACTGATTAAAAAAATTTACTACTTATTTTTGGGTTGATTGTTTTTGTCTATCGATTTTTTTTAAATAAGTATCAATGGTAAGAATTATTAATTCCTTTCAAAATTCCTTTTGGGGAGATATATGATGTCAGACGTTGTTCTTGCAACACTAGTCTTATAAAACCGATCAAGGCAATCTCTTTATCTATTATAGATCTCTGCTTATTTACAACCCAGAATTGAAGGCACGATTTGATGGACGAAGTTTCTTAAGAAAAAGACCAGTGTGTTAAAATTATACCAGCAGATAAATCTTCATGAAATAAAGTAGATCTTTTATTGGACAAAATATACTTTTTATGATGTCATATGTTTTCGTCTAAAAATCCAATAATAAATACCTATAACGTATTGTATTTTTCTGTATGTGTAAATAATTTTAAAGTGTTATTTTTACACGTGTAGATCGTATTTGAAGGTTGGTGTCGCTTTTATATTTTTTTCTCTTTCACTCGTTCTAGTGGAAGGGAGAGAAAAACGTTTCTACGTATATCTTGACAATATTATTAATGACAGACGGCCATAATAATTTTAAGTGTACATGATCGATCATACCTCTTGCCTGTTCTTTGCTGTTGGTCGCTCCCAACGCTGAAGATTGGATTGTTTCATATATTTAATTAGTGTGCGTGCATTTTTGCAGCAATTTGACAATGATCAGTGGTAATTTTTATGTTGGTTCAAAATCAAGAAATTAAAAAATAAGGCAATGATATTAAAGTTATATAGCCTTTCTACTTTTATTTGAATTATTATTATATATTTTCAAGATAACTGATGTAGAGTAAGTGGTTAAAAACCAGGCTGGGAAACGTGGCTGGCGAAAGGTTCAAGGATAAAAATTTGTCATCCGCAAATTTATATCGGAGCTGAGTGCTTGTAGGGCATAGAAGACCTCGAGATTATATAATTATTATATTTTTTTATTTAATCTAATAAAATACTTACAGAAAAGAATTAAAAAATATAACCTTAAGTTGTTAATTGAATCGATGGCTCATGATCGATAACTGAATCCATCAATCGTAAACAAGTTGTAGCAATGCACGCATGTTTATGCTGTAACAGTTATACAATATAAATCCAATCTGTGCGGCGCGAGTGGCCGTGTCTATGAATTTGTTAGGTTACATGTATCGTAATGTAAGTTTCCATCCTGTAACATCGTGTCATACTGTGTGGTGACGTAAAGATAAAAATTGATACTGTGTCTTGTGTGTTTTATTTTCATCCTTAGAAATCCTTGTGATAAAATCGTATAACAGTAAGCTTGCAAAGCAACTAGTGAATTATATAAAAAACTTCTATTAGTAGCTATATATGTTTTACAGCAACGCATAAAAATAAAGGTCTGTATATTATTCTTGAATGCAATTTCACCTTCTACCCGCAAATGCAAACACGTTTTCATAGAAAATCCAACTTTGAAATAGAAAATGAAGTTTAATAAATTTGAATAAAGAATAGTGTTAGAAAAAAATATATTAAAAAAAGCGTGGGGTGAACTGAGAGGGTTTTAGGCCTTAGTCCACCACGGTAAGTTGAATTGTATAAACTATAAATATTATGTATGGATGAAATTTTACGTTTTATAATTTTGGGGCTACAAGTTATATTCTAGTCAGGCGGGTTGGCCAAAGGAAGTTGTCTTAATAATTCTTAAATACTTCAGATATTCATAATCAGGTTTACTCTTGTCGTTCGCGTAATAAATAATTAAGAATGTGTAGGATTTAACCTCGCGAGTGCAAACTTCTTAACCCACTACCCGCAAATCTAACTAGTAACGATGACTAGCAAAGTGTTATTGACGTTTTCCATTCAGAAATACTCAGCAGCAACAAGAAGTCTCGAAAACGACAATAGGTTTGCTTATTATGTGAAGCTTAAAATATCATGGGCAAAATGTAGATTTTATTTATTTATTTTTTATTTATTTATTTAAGCAAAATTTCTGACAAAAACAATGATTTATGAGCTATCTTATGAACTAACTTAAAGACTAAAAATTGAGCGCCGGTACTTAAAAAAGGTAACCCTGAACTTTAAGCACCAGCAACCTTCCATTTGTACAGGTTGAGTATAGGTAAAAATTATAAAATAGTTATACTAAAAATGAAAAACAATAATAAAGAAATTTAAGTTTGCAAACAATAAAAATCTAGTAACAAACTAATTTCTAAAATTAGATCTAATTAAATATAAAAGTTGTTACGACCGCCTGACGGCGGGAACAATAAAAAAAAACAATTACCAAATAATCAATTTATTAAAAAAAAAAAAAAAAAAAAAAAAAAAAAATTCTATATTTATGACTACACCCAGGGGGGTGGATTCTTGGCACGGGAAAGCTTTCTGGTCCCAATAAAACCCTATGTGCACTGGGGACTTAACTTCGGTCTTTCGATCCCGTGACGCGTGGAGGGGTCTTCGGTGATATATCGGAAGGCCCTCAGCCGCAGGGGTCTGCTGGAGTCGGTGGGCAGAAGCGTTGCCCGTTGGTACAGTCCGTACTAGTACGTGCAGCTGTCGTTCACAAACGTACTGTGGACTTGCAGCTCGTAGTTCTCAATCCGAGTCGTGAACGTGCAGCTCGTATTTCTCAACCCGAACGGAGAACCCCCAGTTTCCTGGAACGCGTCGAAACGACACTTGTAGCGCGAAAGATCCGACACCCAGGCACTAGACGAGACCAGGAATGGGCGTCGGCATCTTTCGTGAAGCAATTAAAAAATAGCGGAATGGAGTGGCGACATTTAGGTCCGGTTGTAAAAAAAAAAAATAAAAAAAAATAAAAAAAATAATTAAACGAAACATAGTTAAATGTCAAATGCCAATATAATTAATATTTATTATTTAAATTACCCAACCCAGGATCAAACCCCAACTGTTTATATGCCGGACGATCACCATTCCATTACGCGATGAGTACAAAAGAAATAGTTACACTTAAACTTTTACACAAGTACAGGTTTAATTTTATACACATGAATACTACGAGTGAAACAATGACCTTCGATATTTATTTCGCCGGTACATCGAGAAATTTCTCTTATCTTAACATCACGCTAATCTAGAAAATAAATCTCACAGCTATGTGTGTGTATTACATTATTTGAACTAACAGGAGGAAATATAGTTTATATATAACTTTACACAATTATAAAAATTTAACTGGCTTTAAAGTCTAAGCAAACTAATACAATTATTCGGTGGCAATTTTTAATAGAATACTTATATTTAAATTTGGAAATATATTTTAAGATAATAAAGTTCTTATTAAGATAATACACAAGCCACCGATATTAACAACATACGCGTGGAACACAGTGGGAATTAATTATCGCGGCCATATTGATTTGGACTAAATTAATATTAGGTATAATAGAATGTTAATGAAGAAAAATACCGCGGCGAAACATATTTGAAACTCATCGGAAAAATAAAAAGGTAAGTTATATTTTACCAATTTTAAGATACTCACAGTCGCATTACGTTACGTTGTTATACCACTATCAAGAAAAATATATAGCCATAGCAATTTTTGCACTATTAAAAGGTTGAAGAAATCACTTGTTGAATAGTAATCAAATTAATCCAGACACGAAAAACTAGTTAACAGCAACCAAGCCAATATTGGAATTAAATATATTAAACTTACCAAGGGGGTTGAAAATGATGCGATCCGCTTTTAATTTCTTTTTCGTTTTAGTATAGCACTGATTTTACTACTGTTTAAAAAATGCGAACTAATCACAACTCTCTGGCGTCGGAATTTCTCATTCTCTCTCCGCGAATTCGTCCTTATATAGGTACATATCGGTTCGGTGGTGGGCCTATTTCCTTCCTGAGGCGACAATGCGTACTGTCAGATTCTAGATTGTTCCGTATGACATGAGACAGAGATATGGAAAGAACGGTACAACCGAAGCAAGACACGTCACGACTACCCTCTATATTTTTGTAAATCCCTGTGGGACTGAGATAGTAATTATAGAATCGAGCGAGATGGAATAGTTCGTAGGAAGTTGAACCGTCGATCGCTATTGTATTTTTTCTCGAAATTTCTGGCTGTGGCGTTTACTATCCGATGTTCTAGAAATAATTTGATTTCCGGCACCGACGAATACCTTATATGGTCGTTGTGATGATATCGCTAGTTAAAGCGCGCGGTTTGCATTCAATTGTAACAACGGGTTATTTGTTTGTTTGTATGTAGTTATTATTTGTATTTATTTTATGTTTATAAACTTGTTACAACGTAACAATACCCCCTCTCCCAGAGAAAGGATTTTACGTAGTAAAATCCTCTGCGGCAAGCGCCTAAGAAGGATAGAACCGCCCAGTAACTGTCTCACTTTCATACATCCACTAACAAATACCTACCATGCGACCTTGCATACGACCTGTCACATTTGTCTGAAGAATTCTATAATTATCAACAGACTACCATACAACTAGAGTACAAATCTATTATAAGATTGGACTCAAGAACAGCACTGCATGACAAAGAGCATCTAAGAGGGAAAATACTGTAACATGAAACATTCGGACGAAATCGGCACTGTGGAATACATTTGGTCTTTGATGAATTTGTTACAGTCACGACCCGCTGTAACGAGAAAATTAGTGTAGGCTTATTTAAAGAGTCACAACCCGCTCTAACGAGAAAATTAGTGTAGGCTTATTTAAAGAGTCACAACCCGCTCTATACGCGCAGAACGCAAAACAACAAAACGAATCAGACCTATACAAGAGGTCGCAACCCGCCATAAATGCGCAAAACGCAAAAAAAATAAAAAAATATCTCCCAACTAAACATCAAACTCCGTGTAGGCTTATTTTAATTCATCAAAGACAAACGTAGACAGAGACCGAAACGCAATAACTTTTTAATAAAAAAAATATTGTAAAAAAAAAAAAAGGAAAAAAATTAACCAATGTTCCGAAACACTAGGTACGTATCAAGGTAAACAAGTATTGAACTGTTAACGGTGACGACTATGATAATATATGAACAATTAATAAAAACAAAATTAAATAAACTAAGCGGCATTGTGAGTATGTCTAGTCTTTAGCGAATTTGTTACAGTCACGACCCGCTGTAACGAAAAAAAAAACAGCAGACGAGTAGACCTATACCAAGAAACTGTCATACTCCGCTAAAAAAAATTGCAAAACGCAATTAAAATGTTTGTAGACCTATAAAGAAGTCATACAACACTAAAACAAAACTCCCAATCAAAACATCAAAATTCGTGTAGGCTTATTTTAATCCGCTAAAGACAAACATAATCGATTAACGAACAGACTAATATTGAATTAATTATTTGCCGATACATTATAAAATAAACGAATGCTAATATAATCATCATACTATTGATTAACAACTATAAATAAAATAAAAAAAAATATATGAGTCGAACCCGCGAAACATAACACAAATGATAAAATAAATCCAACGTGTATAATCCGCGTGAATATAACATAACAAGTAACTTGATAGACACTATAAAAGTGTGATTAATTAACGAGCGAGTACGATCTAAAACTGGTTTATTATCCGGGTTATTATCTAAAGTATCTAAGTTTGTTAATATTTTGCTAATAGTTGCGTTAACTTCTTTAATGTCTGTTTCTATGTCATAGCATGAGTCAAAAACCGCGTCCGCAGGATATTCCGAAACAATTTTATTAATTTGCACTCTAAGATCCTCAACCTTTTCTTTAGGTTCTAAACCGCGTATGGCTACTTCATACGTGAGCTCCGATTTAGTTAAATGTAAATATTTAATGTTACGGTCCATTTTAAAGGAAAATTATTTTTAGAGAATTGACTAAGTTCAAAAATGAAGTTAAAATATCTTAATATATTGTGGGACAGCTATATGTATGAAAGTTAATTAATTAATATTTTGTGAGACGATGTATTTAAATTAAAATAGTGAACTGAAACAATACGCGACGGAATGTGACACGATTGTGGGCAATGTTATGTTAAAAAAATATATATTAAGAACGATGTAAAATAATGTACGTAACCGCTATTATCTATTCAGAGCAAAAAAGAAATAAAATTACAAAACAATAAAGATATGCAACAATAAAAAATGAAAGCAATAAATGCACAAATAAAAAAAAAATCTCTGAAAAGAAATGTGAATTACGCACAAACACAAATGCAAAATACAAATGCTAACATAAAATGTAAATGCACAGAATGTATCAGAATGGAATGTTATAAAAAAAATAATGACACAATGTTGTAGAAAAAAAAAAAAAAATACTTGATGTTGCCCGACTGTGCAAAACAAAAATGTCGGAGTCAATAATTTGTATAATGCCCACTGTGAAACACACGCGTATGTGTGGGTAATCTGGGATGGTATTTGATTACCCGGCGGAGCCAGAAGACAAGAATCGGCTACCCGTTCCTCTTTAAGGAGAAACGGGTCGGTGGTACCTCCCCGTTCAGCCTCGTCCGCAAAGGCTTACCACCTGGAATTGAAAAATACCGACACCAAAAGAGTACAAAAAAAACTTCCCTGTGCCTTGCCTTTTATATAGTGGGCGCCACTTGTTACGACCGCCTGACGGCGGGAACAATAAAAAAAAACAATTACCAAATAATCAATTTATTAAAAAAAAAAAAAAAAAAAAAAAAAAAATTCTATATTTATGACTACACCCAGGGGGGTGGATTCTTGGCACGGGAAAGCTTTCTGGTCCCAATAAAACCCTATGTGCACTGGGGACTTAACTTCGGTCTTTCGATCCCGTGACGCGTGGAGGGGTCTTCGGTGATATATCGGAAGGCCCTCAGCCGCAGGGGTCTGCTGGAGTCGGTGGGCAGAAGCGTTGCCCGTTGGTACAGTCCGTACTAGTACGTGCAGCTGTCGTTCACAAACGTACTGTGGACTTGCAGCTCGTAGTTCTCAATCCGAGTCGTGAACGTGCAGCTCGTATTTCTCAACCCGAACGGAGAACCCCCAGTTTCCTGGAACGCGTCGAAACGACACTTGTAGCGCGAAAGATCCGACACCCAGGCACTAGACGAGACCAGGAATGGGCGTCGGCATCTTTCGTGAAGCAATTAAAAAATAGCGGAATGGAGTGGCGACATTTAGGTCCGGTTGTAAAAAAAAAAAAATAAAAAAAAATAAAAAAAATAATTAAACGAAACATAGTTAAATGTCAAATGCCAATATAATTAATATTTATTATTTAAATTACCCAACCCAGGATCAAACCCCAACTGTTTATATGCCGGACGATCACCATTCCATTACGCGATGAGTACAAAAGAAATAGTTACACTTAAACTTTTACACAAGTACAGGTTTAATTTTATACACATGAATACTACGAGTGAAACAATGACCTTCGATATTTATTTCGCCGGTACATCGAGAAATTTCTCTTATCTTAACATCACGCTAATCTAGAAAATAAATCTCACAGCTATGTGTGTGTATTACATTATTTGAACTAACAGGAGGAAATATAGTTTATATATAACTTTACACAATTATAAAAATTTAACTGGCTTTAAAGTCTAAGCAAACTAATACAATTATTCGGTGGCAATTTTTAATAGAATACTTATATTTAAATTTGGAAATATATTTTAAGATAATAAAGTTCTTATTAAGATAATACACAAGCCACCGATATTAACAACATACGCGTGGAACACAGTGGGAATTAATTATCGCGGCCATATTGATTTGGACTAAATTAATATTAGGTATAATAGAATGTTAATGAAGAAAAATACCGCGGCGAAACATATTTGAAACTCATCGGAAAAATAAAAAGGTAAGTTATATTTTACCAATTTTAAGATACTCACAGTCGCATTACGTTACGTTGTTATACCACTATCAAGAAAAATATATAGCCATAGCAATTTTTGCACTATTAAAAGGTTGAAGAAATCACTTGTTGAATAGTAATCAAATTAATCCAGACACGAAAAACTAGTTAACAGCAACCAAGCCAATATTGGAATTAAATATATTAAACTTACCAAGGGGGTTGAAAATGATGCGATCCGCTTTTAATTTCTTTTTCGTTTTAGTATAGCACTGATTTTACTACTGTTTAAAAAATGCGAACTAATCACAACTCTCTGGCGTCGGAATTTCTCATTCTCTCTCCGCGAATTCGTCCTTATATAGGTACATATCGGTTCGGTGGTGGGCCTATTTCCTTCCTGAGGCGACAATGCGTACTGTCAGATTCTAGATTGTTCCGTATGACATGAGACAGAGATATGGAAAGAACGGTACAACCGAAGCAAGACACGTCACGACTACCCTCTATATTTTTGTAAATCCCTGTGGGACTGAGATAGTAATTATAGAATCGAGCGAGATGGAATAGTTCGTAGGAAGTTGAACCGTCGATCGCTATTGTATTTTTTCTCGAAATTTCTGGCTGTGGCGTTTACTATCCGATGTTCTAGAAATAATTTGATTTCCGGCACCGACGAATACCTTATATGGTCGTTGTGATGATATCGCTAGTTAAAGCGCGCGGTTTGCATTCAATTGTAACAACGGGTTATTTGTTTGTTTGTATGTAGTTATTATTTGTATTTATTTTATGTTTATAAACTTGTTACAACGTAACAAAGTGTGTGAATGTATGAATCGTATGTGAGTTTGTGTTTGTGTGAGTGTGAGCGTATGTGAATGAGGGTGCAATTATATCTTAGTGTATTACTACTAATTGTTTTTCCGTTTCATCGTAACTAAGTTTTAAGAGCCAATTTAAAACTGTTTTTTTACATAAGACTTTATTAAGAAAAATTATTCGTAAAACATTATTAACTTTATTGTATAAATATTGTCCTAAAAAATAATAAAAACGTTGTGAAAATTGGGTTCTGCATATATGACTACGAGGAACTAAGTTAAAGCGTCTACTACTTTGGGTGGAAGAGGAGCAAATAGAGCTAAGGGCGGTACTATGCTGTCTTAAAATAACTTGCAGAATAAATAATTGTCTCACTGTCAATACCTGGCAATTTTCATACAGTTCCTTGGTGGGGAAACGGAAAGGTTTGAATGTACAGACCTTTAGTACTGCTCTCTGGGCTCTTTCCAATTTTAGTAGTGACGTCTTTGCAGAACCACCCCATGCGGTTATACAGTAACTCAAAACCGATTGACACAATGCGTAATAAACCATTTTTATAACTTTTATTTCCGCAACATTCCTGAGATGTTTAAAGACAAAAATGAGCTTACGTGTTTTACCTGCTAAGTTATCTATATGTTGTTTAAAACATAACTTGTCATCAATAATAACTCCTAGATATCTGATTGTGGTTGACTTTATTAACTCACGACAATTGCAACTAAACTGAATATGATAGTTATTGGCATATCTTTTTAATTGGGGTGGAAATGTTTCGATATGATTTCTTATAGAAAAACTTAAGTATTTAGTTTTATCAATATTGAGAGATAGCAAATTGTTTGAGAGCCAACTAGATACTGTGTAAAATCCTGTTTGTGCATACTGAAATGCTTGAGTCCACGTGGAAGCAGTAAAAACAAGCGCTGTATCATCCGCAAAAGCTATAATCTTACCATTACGTAAATTTATGTTGCATAAATCATTGATATACACCAAGAACAGGGTAGGACCTAAAATGCTGCCTTGGGGCACACCATACTCAACGGCTAGTTCTTCGCTGGTATATTCTCCGATTTTTGCACGTTGGGTACGGTTAGATAAATAACTTTGAAAGAGTTTTAATGGTGTTCCTCTTACTCCAAGATTCTCGAGTTTATTATATTCATAGACGGGGCACGGAGACAGTGTCAAAAGCTTTAGCCAAATCAAGAAATACAGCTACACATTTCTCTTGATTGTCCAATCCCCTTACAATATTATTAACAAGGTCGTGAACCGCGTCATCAGTCGATCGACTATTACGGAAGCCGTATTGTCTATCGGATAAAAGATTATATGTTTCAAGATATTTGTTAAGCCGTGAATTCATTATTTTTTCGAGAATTTTAGATAAAGTTGGTAAAACTGAAATAGGTCTATAGTTAGTCATATTTGATTTGTTGCCAGACTTAAATATTGGATGGATCAGCACTCTTTTAAGCAAATTGGGAAATTCGCCAGCAGATATAGATAAATTGACTAAATAAGTAATGGGACTGATTAGTACTTCTTTAAATTGCTTCAGTATACTTGCAGAGATACCATCCACACCAATTGCACAGTCAGAGCGAAGGGAGTTAATTATTAGCTCTACTTCAGCTTCAGAACTTTCTAGGAATACCATAGAATTACACTGATATGGTATATTGCTACCTGTGTTTGAATTATCATGGCCCTTGGACACTGCTACATTTACTGCCAATGTTTTAATTATATATTTTTAATTATATTATAATTTAAGTTTTAATTATATTATAGTATCAGATTCGTTTCCATGTACAGAAGCCACTTCAACACGGCCAGAGGACTCTTCATCCTGCTGCGGGTCGGAGGTAGACGGTGCGGGGGCACGGCGTCGACGCATTTTATAATTTTAGCTATACTAAGGTACTAGGCGACCAGAATAACAATGGATGTATGTAAAACACAATTGCTATTAATCGTCGCTGCGGCAGGGTTCAACTCGCTGGACGCCGATCGATGAAACGGTACAACTTTCACTGTCGCCAGCGTAACTTGAGCTCTGTATTGTTTAGCGGCAGTTGTCTCATCGTGTGATTGTGCGACATATGTTTGTCTCTTTCTTTAAGGTAAAAGCGGCTTATCGTCACATAGATTTATGCACCTTAATTATTGTCTCTTTCTCCTTCTAATTTTTAATTGTTTACCTTGCTCGCTCGATGGAGTTCACGTGCACTCGGTAACTTGTTCACTTGTTATGCGATCCTAGTACTTTGAATACATTTATGAGTTATAATTTCTTCATTTTTATTTTTAAGTAAAAAATATTTTAATACGGAGTGTGCCTAATACACGTCTGAACACCTCAGAGGTCCGGGGGGTAGGCAGGATTGGATGGCTGACTCGTAGGACCTACAGATGAGTGTGTTTCTTGTGGTTTAAAGTTCATATACATATGTAGAACAAAGTGTTATTGGATTTTCCATTAGGAAATTGTTAGCTGGAGAAGTGTAAGTAAGTAATTTTGCTTACTATTTCGTTGAAATTTATATGCAGTTATACAAACGTTGTATTTTTATTTAATTGAAAACTGCCTCGTGGTCTCGCGGTACAAGTATGTGCCGTGCGATCTAGAGGTCCTGGGTTCGATTCCCGGGTCGGGCAAAGTGTTATTGGGTTTTTCCATTAGGAAATTCTCGGTAACAGCACGGAGTCTGGAAATGTGCCCGAAAAACGGCAATAGGCTCGCCCCCTATTACGTGGGACTGATACATACTTGGCAAAATGAGGGTGCAGAAATGCACCTCTGCCTGCCCCTTCGGGGAATACAGGCGTGAGTTTATGTTGAAAACAGCTTCCATTTAAACCTTAGACGAAATACAGGGGATATGTATATCTTTAAATATACGTTGTTTTTCATATAATTCGCCACAATCGGCGCACTGGTTGGGATGAGTAAGGCCTTATGATCCAATTCTTGGCCTTTACCGTCAACTAGGATTTTGTTTTGATACAAACGTTGCGTTTAGAAGTCACATGTGAGCTTCGGTATAAAATTGGTTGCTCCACTCTTCCATACTTTTTCACGTGAAATAAAAAACCAAAAATTATTAACTAAATATTTTTATTCATGGGAACAATTCACTATTTGTATTATAAGAAACCAAACATCTATTTTGGCATTAAACAATCGAAATTTGTCTACTTCGCTAAAATTGCACAATTCTAGTCTTAACTAACTTAACTATAGATTGCTGTCTACATGCGAAAACGTTTATTTTAATGTCCTCAATAAGTAACAGGCTTATAAAATAACAATATATAGGTAACATTTAAAAAAGATCACTCAGAAACAAGAATATCACTGGATGTCTAACGGAGATTTACGGAGTATAAAAAGTAACAAAATAAATATCAACATCTATTTTGTGTTGATAAAAAAACATAGCGATCGGTAAGGGAGTTGTGGACATAGATTTTAGTTGGCCGTCCCGTTGAAGGTATGGAATAAAGATGATTTTATTCTTTAAAATATATTTTATATAGTGTAAAACCCAACAATGGCAGATTATTTTTAACAACAATTCGCCTAAAAGTAATAATATAAATTCGTATTGTACTGAAATACGAAACAATATCACTTGTGTCCATGTCAAATAACAGCATATTTTTAACAAGCTGTTATTCTTTTGCCCATTTAAGATTTCACATATTTTTTTAACAACACATGACTAATAAGTATAGAAGCACTATTATTTTATTCTGAAGCAACAAAAGATAAATATTAATAATGTTAACAATGAAAAATATATTTAAAAATATGACAAAAATTATTAATCACAGAATTTAAACAAATTATTTAAATATAGTTTTTGTTTAACGCTAAAAATATGAATATCTTATATATATTTATCAGGGCCGTACTTAGAATAGTAAAGGGGACTCATGTCCAAAAAACATGAATGTAAACTATTTGGTTGTAAAGATTTTAGCAATGAAGTAAAATTTTGAATGCTGACCATTTAGCATAGAAAAGAAAAGGTTGAAAATTAAATATTATGAAAATAATTGGCAATGTCATGGTTTATATAACTTAAACGATAATATCTAACAGAGATTTAAAGTTTAACATTTCTATAATGTGGTCTAAAACTGCACATTCTTTGAAAACAATCAACATATATATATAAAGCTATATTTTTATATTATCAAAATGGCTGATCGAAAAATCATGCGACTTAAAAGGATATTTATATCTATAAACTATTTATACATATAATCAAGTAACGAAGGCCGACTTGCTCATGTGCGAGCAAACTCGTGTGCATTCGCTAGTGTTATTGAAATAGTTAACAGGATGTTTTAGTAATTCTACTTAATTTTTATTTCGCCCTATCATTCACTGAGAAAACGTGGATGATTTTAGGAGCGTTTCTCAATGCATTTTAAATTTGATACGATCTAACAATCTACATCCTGTTGTATAAAATTAATATTCATAAACAATAGAAATATCAACGAATATATAAAAGTTATATATTAAAAATATTTTATTAACAAATCTAGATTTTATCTAATGACCACTCGAGCTCGATGGCTGTGACCTATTCATATAACACGCTTGGAAGACGTTGATTTTGTTGCTTTTCTCATAGTTTTACATCTAATTAATATTATGCCGAATTACAACAATAACTAATACATAAGTCTAACATTTTGTGTTAACGTAGTCTCCCTTTATAGAAATTAATGTGATTAGCATAATATTTTGGACAGAAATTTAAAAAAATCAGGATATTTCATATAATATAAAATTTATCAAATAATAGCCGTCCATGTGGTTCTGCGGAAATAATTTCTACACAGGGAGATTATTACTAAATCCTTCCTGTATGAGCTATGGGGCTTTATTCATACAATACATATAACTGCAAACATTGTAATTCAGTTTAATTTTTTTATAAATTATCGTATACCAATGTAACTTTGCAAATTTATTAGAATCAATTTTGTATTTTTACCTAAATAATTTGATTGATGTAAAATATTAGACATAATTACTTTAAACAATAAATAACATAGTCTACGATCAATTGAGCGTCGATCTACCTGACCAGAATTATATTAAGCCACGAAAGGAAATTGATGCGACCAAAAAGAAAATATTAAACGACAAATTAGGAAAAGGTCGCACAAAGTAAAGAATATAAGTAGAATATTTCGAAATTTATCTTTTTTCCTAGGAAATTTTAACTAAAATTACAGCTTATTTCTGGTCAGGCACTAAATAATTAAGCATACCTTTAAGCAACAGTTGAGTTTCATACAAAGACAATTTTTCATTTATTCTTTTTCTTGCCCTACGAATACAATTCAACTGTGACTTAAGTTGAAACGTCATGGGCCAAGCAAAATTCGATTTCTTTTATCTACTGGCCTTTCCTAAGTCAATCAAGATTTTCGGCCACAAGTGAAAAAAATCGCGGCCGTCATCTGACAGTACACGAAACACAAATATGATATCAAATTTAGCTTGACCATGACTTAATACCTACATTATAAGAATGAGCAATCATAGTTCAAGTCTATATGAGCTGCTTTTCAACTATTAAATGTGGGTAGTATTTAAAAACAGAACAAAAAATATATTATTTAGATTCATTAAAAACAAATTGAATTATTCTAGATTTTCTTTTACAATGAACAGTAATATTATTAAAAGTTCACTATGGAATTCAGGTTGATGATATTAAGTAGATTATACAGGTTGTTGCAAAATATTTTTCATAAACCCAGCTCATAAGACTAATCATTACAAACTACTCTTAAAAATTATGGCATATTTTTTCGTTTTATTATTTTTTGATGCAACTTAAACTACAGCTAATTGAGCATCCACTTACGATTATAACTGTATTAATACACATATTTGGTTTAACTTCTACAATGTAATATACAGCACCTTGCTATCACTGTGATTTCGTTGTTTATGCTGAAAATACAGTGACGAATTTGTCCCTCTATTAACTATGGGAGGTCGTGATCCCCATAAAATTGGACCTAATCCGTCTCTGCAAGTTTATGTAACAGAAATTAGATTTTAATCTGAGGAACTTTTTAAAAGGTATTTGTTGTTAGTTTTGGCAATTTTCGACTGATTTTGTTTGGTTTATTCGTTTTCATGCGGCTTCAACTTATAAAGAAGAGATTTAGTCGATCCCGTATCGTATTCAAATATTCCAAGACAAAGTAATAAGTCTTGGTCAAAGCTGAAGAGCGTAATTTAGTGTCAACCGCAGGAAAGACGGATAATTATTTTTTGGGAAATATTAGATTCTTTTTTTCTACATTAATCTACCTATAAAAATAGTTATTGCAATTTCATAATTATTTAGTCATTTTGGAAAATAGAATTTATCTGCACATTGAGCAGACATTTCCTTATTAAATTAATAGTCTTAAAAATAGGTACACATTAAGTTACTCTAACATTACATTCATCCTAAAATATTTGAAAGATCAACAAGAATATCATTCTAATATAAATTTTCAACACACGATTTACATAATGTGTTATATTTTCTATATATTATATTATATATATTCATTTTATATCACTGTTCTGAGCTGTTGCGTTTCTGCTCTTTTGTTGATTCAAGTGATGTTTTTATTCGATTTGTACAAAATATTTGAAGACTTGTATAAAAGTTATACAGTAAAGAAGACAGATATTAGAAACAGATAAAGATCTTCAGTAACAACGGAATCATATCGATAAAATATAAAAAAACATAACGTTCAAATAGATTTAAATAGAATTTGGAAGGGGTAGTGTCGTCTCACTCGTACAAACGGCGTTTGTTTGTTGTTAGAAAGTGACGGAATGATAGATGCTAGTTGACCATGAAGATGGGCCACTCAGGACACGCGGCCGGGGGTGGAATGGGGATGGGCGATCCGCCGCCGACAGACACAACCTCGGGCATCTGAAACCAAAATTGGGACATGATAATAAGTTTCCATTTTATAAATATATCGTTCTATTATTGGTCTTAGGATTTTTACTTGAACATGAGAATTTTAACAGGGATTGTTAAGATGAATAAATAGAAGAGGTTTTTTTAAGTACTCTTACCAATTTACTAATATTTTAATTACTATTTTTGATATTAGAAATAGAAGTATAGTCTTATTATATTTATATATCCCATCGTCCTGTGCTTTGTTTCCTAAACTAACCAACTGCTCTATATGTTTGGATCAAAACACATGACTAAAAGCTGATTAAGTGAGAGATACTCTACATTATTATAGTGATATAAAGCAATAAGCATATAGATTTTAATTAAAACCATAATTTTTCGTAGGTGGTTATCTCTGTTGCTTATTTAATCGCATATTGTGCACTAAAAATATTGCGCTATTTCAACAACTTACCATGGTTTGCGGGTGGTGTGGGGGGTGGTAGTAGTGCGCGGGCGAGACAGGCGGGGTGGGGTACCCCCAGTACACCAACGGCGGCGGCGGCAGCGTCGGACCCATCGCTGGGTAGTAGTACGTCAGAGGACCTGCGCAGCCGAACCAAACCATAAGTAAAACAGCCTTTGTAAACGCACTCTCAATAACTGTCACATTTTAATGACAGTTCTTTTTTAAAAGTGATTATGAAAAGGAAATCAATGATTTTATGTAGTGTGTTTTTTAAAGTATTTAAAAAAATAAATATTATAATAATTTCTAGGTTAACAGTGTTTCATATTTAAGTGTTAGCTTTTAAAATCCCAAAGCGAATACAAAAAGTATCCAGGTATATGGTAACAAGATTTCAAACCATATGTTCGTGTGTTCGTCCCCTTTCATGCTCTTTTTAAATGCTAGCCGTTTTTAATTTCGTATAATAGTTTGTACGTTGGGTATATTTGTCACATGCATTGTTAGTTACATATAGATTGATAATATTATCTGATTATGTGATTAACAACGCGTAGAATGTTAAACTAATGCTGGTGTAAGGAGCAGGCTGAGTTTTTATGACCAACATGTTAAAGGTGCATACTGTGAGTGCCTAATTTATATATTTATTTTTTGTACTTAATTGTCACACGTGCTTATTGCCTACGTATAGCAATTTTTTCTTGTTGGTATTTTTGACTATCTTTATTTTTCCTTAACAAGACTGATTGCACTTGAATCTACTTCAGTCAGTATTTTTTTAGAGATGGTGCAATAGGTCGTATCGGAAACTATTATAAACCTCAAAAAGCTTTGAGTATAAATATGCTTACTTCTTAACCACTAAGGCGTGATATGTTAGAAACATATATCGCAGTTCTGCTCCTTATTACCGGCTATTAGGTGTAATTTTAGGATTAAAGGAAGTCTGTTTCTACACGTTGAAATGATACCGTAGTATATACCTGTGCTTAAACCTTACGCACCGAGTACGATAGCCCATAGGTACCTGTATGGAGCCCAAATAAATTTTAAACACAACTAGTATACGTATAGAAATTCCAATGCTTAGCTTTTTAAAAACTGGATATTTTTAACAATATTTTAGGGTAATTACTTAAACTACCAATTCGTCGGCTGTAAAGTTTTGAAAAATAAACCGTTCCAAATTCAAACGTGACAGTTGTTTGAAAAGCTAAGCATCGTGCCGATGACGTAAGAGACGGACGCTCACGTGGTATTATAAAACATGATGGTTACACTCACCGATTGGTACGCATTAACTGTCCACCACAAGCAGTGCACTTACACCGAGATACTGTTACACACGCCGCCGCCGTCGCCAACACCAAGCTATTCTGCGGACTTCACCAAACTTATGCACGCCTAGTACCCTAGTATTTTTAGCACCAGCTTTGCGACCTCAAGTTCTTACAAATGACGTGGTTTTGAAATGATATGGATATAACGTTAGATTGATGGAATGGATAAAGAAAAATAGGTAGGGAAATGTGTTATAAAAAACCTTTTTAACTATTATTTTTCATACCAGTGGTAGATTAATCGAAACCAAATATATAGATACCCTGCTAAGTAACGCAGAACAAACCAAAAACAAGAATATATTTATAATTACCAAGATTTTTAGATTGGTGATTATTAAATGAAAATTTATTCGCTTCTCTTTCCTAATATTTGGACTGCTATGAAAGTCAATCGTAATTTTTGCTTCCATAGCAACGTACATAGGACCTTTAATTTTGTGCGTTACAAAATTAGTAAACCCTATAAAACTTCAGAATAATTTATCAAAGCAAACTCCAATTAAGTGTAAAAATAAAAAAATACAGCAACTGATAGGCGACATACTATTTACTCGGTGTTAGAGGGACCATTGGATCCTAAAAGTCAATCTAGGATAATATCAATATTTACTAATAACAAAACCTTCAATAATTGTGTAATATAATTGTACA
Source organism: Hemaris fuciformis (assembly GCA_907164795.1). Classification (NCBI taxonomy): domain Eukaryota; kingdom Metazoa; phylum Arthropoda; class Insecta; order Lepidoptera; family Sphingidae; genus Hemaris; species Hemaris fuciformis. The sequence continues at coordinate 6,772,431 of OU015455.1, read as the reverse complement.
ACGATGGAGTGATTTATAGGAAATCGATTACTTTTATGCTGTTGATTACATGATTACTACCAAATATCCCGATATACTAAAGACATGGACTAAACTCTCTCAGTTGTAGAGGAGGTCCGTACCCAGCATTGAGATTATATGGTTTGATGACGATATTAATATTTCTACTCACGTTTACGTTAAAAAATTAGTAGAATTATTGCTCAGAATATATTTTATTGTCGAATAGTTGGATCATATAATAAAAAGAATAGACCTTGAAATTATAATTTGGAGTAATTCATTACATAAATGTTTAATGACAATAAAATACATAATTATTTTTTCAACGGCTCTGTAACCTAAAATTTGTAATAATTTGTAAATAATAGGGTTTAAAGATTTTCTAGTGAAGAGTGAAGCAGTATTTTTTAATACCAAAAACCAAATGAATTTGAGGCCACAAATAGTATATGCGATACAATAAGAGTAAGAAATTGACGTGATCCCACAACGAATGGTAGATATATACTTACGTGGTCTTGTTATGATGTCTCCATACGCCCTGAGCCGGCCACCTTACACCCATGATTGTATATATCCACTAAGTTAAGCACAAAACTTCAGTCTACGACACACTAAGCTCTCGTCCCTTGATTGTCTCTGTCACCTTGTTTCCATGCATTGTCCAAAGCGATATGTCTATTACTGGAGGTGGCGTGACCAATGTTGGGCGCTCGGTAGTTTGAGAAAAAGCAGTTTGTATGTTAGAGTGAAATGCACTACTTTGTTTTGATGTTAACGTTTCATTTTTTTTGTGTTTTAGCATAGACAACACTTTAACGTTTAACGTACATGACGTTACATTCAAAATTGTTAAAAACCTTTCGACTCTTTGGTTATGTTTGTAACTTTTTCCACAAACAACCAAATCGTAGACATAAGTCAGCCACCCTTTATTAATAAAACATGAATTAAGCATCAATTTGTGCTTACAGTGAATGCCCTCTCGGTCACCGAATGTTCTCTCCCGTTTGTACAAACAGTTTGTAGTACGTTTGTAGACACTAAGTTAATAAGCATTAGGAGCAGGAAAGGATATGATTGTGCCATTTCATTTTCCGACAATGCGTGAAGGAAAGTTATACTAATGGAAGAATTGCATACAACATATTAAGAACCATATAGTGCATTGTATCGGTTAACCCTACTGGCTGACAACAGATTATAAAAATATTTTTTTAATCGATACTTTTTGTTTATGATTTGATTAAAAGTGACTGAGTGTTCTATTTTTTAAATTTAACCGTCAACTATGACCTTTCTATGCAACTAACGTTACCTAAAAATTCAATATAAAATATATTTTCGCATAGAAAGATCGACTTACCTGTTATTGTATGAGCCAATCACCCTTTCAGATGTTAGTACAACATATAGACGATACTTTGACAGAACAAGCCTGTTTGTTAGTACAGCCCTCCTTCACTATCGCTTAATACTAAAAGCTAAAACGATGGAAATATAAAACAGCACAACCAGAGACCACAGAATAGTTGCAATCACAATCTAACGATTTCAAATTATGGATTTATTTATATTTAAGTAAATACACTAAAATTAGCCAACTAAAATAATAAAAAAAGAAAAACTCATTACGTTTATAACAAAACGGTATATAGCTAAATATAGTTATCACGCAAAGAAACATTTTATATGATTTTTTTTCTATTGGCTGTAAGTACCAATATTAAGTTCTTAGATTTGATGTCAACAACCCATATTTAAGTCGCCTATGCCCACACAACGTCCCCCAGTCACTAATCACTGAGATATTTCAATAAAATTTAGTGTAAACGAATAAAAATAATTCATCTGTGTATAATAAAACAACTACTTCATTTTGTTTACTCACCTTTACGGAAATATTTTTTATTTTTTTATTGATTTTTTATGGTATTTATTAAGTATACAAATATTTTCATTTACTTTACCTGATTTTCGTCTATGACCGAAGAAAAATAAACAAGACAGAAGCATAGAATAGAATCGAGACCCTTGATTACACTAAAATTTATTGAATTACCAAATTATAAGCGTACAGAAGGCCTCAGACAGAAAGAAGGGAAGCTTATAAGTAAGGAAGCTCTTAATGACTGGAGGCTACCTTCGGACCATCTTACCACCTCGGGACGCATCCTAAGTACCACGCCTTTAGTTCCAAAGGTAATCATGAATCAAAATGCATTGAGATTGAATAAGAATATTGTTTAAAATTATTAAATAATACTTTTTTTATCAAATGTTTTTGAAAAAATCGGGAGACATTCCTTTTTTTGCTCGGTACAAAACAAATACAAAACAAACAGTATTTATGTGTTAAAAAATTGATTAAAATGTAATTAATTTAATTTGATACTTGGGGATTACAATTAATATTTTCTTAACGGGACTCTTTGGTGTGGAACTGAAAAGCATGGCACGTTCGGATACACCCGTACCTCGATGATTCGTATGTTTATACAACATGCTGCCCGTATATCACAGCTAAGCCGTGTACATTTCACAATATACATTATAGAGTATCCGAACGCGATGTGCCGTGGAAAATGTACTAAGCTGAGTGTTCTCCATGCAGTTCCTTGGGACTCGGTACTGTCTGTAGCCCTTTGGAAATGATTCCATAGTTAAAAACAACATGAAATTGATGAGGAAAGTATTAAAATATGACGAAAATGTACTAGAAAAATAATAGAATAGGTACATAAATATATAGTTGATAGTTTTATAAATATATAGCCCTTATACCATGCGGATTTAATCGTAATTCTAAAGTATTTTGTAGAAGTTTGGTATGATCAGGCTAATATCTTCATTTATTGAGAAGATAGATGTAAAAGTGAAAAAAATATAGAAGTAGACATAGTTTTGAGAGAAATCTCACGGACAGGATCAGTAAAAAGTAAACCTACATTTTCTTGGAAATATTTTCATAGTCTGAGCTATAACATAAATGTTTGTAAAGTCTTACCCGCCATGTTAATTTATGTGTAAACTGACTCATATTCAACTGCGTATTAATTTCACTTTCAAAAAATCGGTATCTAATCGATTACTGATATTAATTGCTCTATCTTATTGGATAGCCCCTAAATTAATTCCAATCACTCATAAAAGCTCCACTTCTTTTATGTCATGCATGCCTGACGGAGTATTGGAGCCTCAGTTTTGACTGTCAGTTTAAGTCAAGCATTGTGAGCCAGTATTTAATAACGGATTACAGTTTGTAACTCACCAATACACACTTTACTAACTATAGAATCAAAACAAACGACTACATCTACCCTCGAACCAAAGGCATTAACTCCAAGAATAATTCAAAAGAAAATAAACTTTAAGAATAAACGTTAAAGTCCATTTTCCTGTAGCATTTTTTAAACCGCCTTTGCTGCTAAAGATCACTCCACCGTTTTTCCTGACAGTAAGCAAGTCATGCTACACCAATATATTTGTATTTAAGGTATAAAAAAAACATAAAAAACGTGTGCAACACTTACCACGATGCATGCACATTTTCCATAACACAACCCGTACGGATACATGTATTACAACAGTTTATTTTTATTCCATTAAACACATCATTGCATTTTATACTAAATGTGAGCATGTGGCTATTTTGATATTCAAAACAATAGTTTTTAAAATTTAACTTTATAGCGTTTGTTTTACAGTTCAAATTTACGTAATAATTTTGTTGGTAAATGTTAAAATTTGAATTTCGAAACTTGACCGTTATTTCAAATTTAAATGACAGATTGAATTGACGCTTGACATGAAAACTGACAGTGTGAATTAAAAAAATTGCCACAAGCACACGGATTTAGAAACATCCGAACATATATTAGCCATAACACCGTGTATTTTGTGACTAAAAGCCCCATAAACCTATGTTTGTGATTATTGAGACAGTAGCAACACCATACAATGACGTTAACTTTGGATCTCTTCAAATTATATTATTATACCCTATTTAGAATATATGTCTACGAATATTTCCATAAAAAATTCCATGATGTAAAAAAGGGGTAAAAAGTTAATTAATTAATGTTTTTTATCCATAAACATATATTCCAAATGTTTGTATTATAAATATATTTTTTAATATAGACAAATGAATTAACTATGTGGTGTGAGGTAAATAAGACGATGACGTTATGTGTTATGTGTGATTGGGTTTCAGTGTGTGGGGTAAGGAAGGATAGGAGTATGATGCCAACCTAAAAATGTTCGCTGAACTGTCAAACGGAATGTCAAATTTAAACTAAGGCGCGTTCCATATTGGAATCCAAAAATGGAATGGTTATTGTTTTTGCGATGCCAACCTTTTAAATGGTTTCGATTTTAAAAATCAGTTTTTATGGACTATAGGTTTTTTTTAATTTTAATTTACAAAACTATTTAGCAGATATATTATTTGAGTTTTTAGTGTGAAAGTAACCGTCATATCGGACGTAATATAATTATTTAATATAAAGACTTAAAACAACGATTTATGATTTTAATTCATGTTTTAACGGAAAAAAACTTACATCCTAACTTTGAAAATAATTGATTTAACGATTAAAATTTTCAAAAAACGCGTAAATATAACCTTATGCGCAATGAACACTCCATATTGCGATCGTATAGTCTAAAAAAGCCTAGCACAGAATAAAGTGCGAAAGCAAAACGCAACAAATAAAAACACTTATCAAACTTAGTGCATTGTACTCGACAAGTCTTACTTAAGTATACAAGGTACCTACATAAGTACTCAATACATCAGACTTAACGCTCAGCCTTTGTTATGTTGGCAATAAACGTCTTTTCATGGAATGTCTACATTATAATCACAACATCATCTGATCACACGATTTATAACTATAAAAATATCTATATCTTAATTCATTTTACATCTAAAACACTGACATCTCAACAACGCATAGAGTGAATCAACAAATTCAATAAGTACTAACTATAGCTGCATGTCAACTGCCACATCGAAACTTACTTTAATAAATTCATTATTATTTCTATGAAAAAAATATCAATATCCGTCAAAGGCACATCGCGGTTGTTATATTGAGCTTTGTATTGTCATTTTTTACCCTGTTCGATTACGACTGCCGCTTGGCGTTCGGACACAACCTTTCTTGTGAGCGACTGCGTTGGTACTGACCGTTTTCGACTGCAGCGCCTCTAGCGGTGAATTTTAGAATTAAAATAAACCAATCAAATGGCTTTTGAGACTCGAGTTGGCTAATAACGCTAAACTTTTTAAGATTATTTACGACTTCACAACTAAAAAAAAATTTATATTAACTTGCTTAAGATTATTAATATTTAACATAAAATATATTTCAGATTTATAACATAAATAATGTTGTTTCTATTTCATCAACAACATTAGAATATAACAAAATATATTTCACGTAAATTTTGTAAATATAATTAAGGGGAGATGTGCAGTAACAACGCAGTCGAAGGTCACGGAAATTTCGCACAGCTCAGGTACCGAGTATCGCTGAAGCCGTTCGTTAGTTGTTCAGCCGCCACGGCAGTAGGGGATATGTGGGGAACATCGACAGCGTGGCGGGATACGGCGAGTTCATAGAAGCCGGGAGAGCTGACAACGCCGCGCCATAATCCGTGGGCAGCGCTGTGGGAATCGCGGTGGGCAAAGCATTCGCGTACGTCGGCAACATCGGCGTCGTATTAGCGTAAGAGAAAATAGGCGAAGTCGCGTTATACGAAAACATTGGTAGGGACAACCCCGGCGCCATCTGCTGCGGCATTGTATACTGCCGTTTGGCGGGCGAGCTCTCTGTTGGGGTGAACGCCCGTTCGTACGATCTTTTGGTTGGCAGCATCGTCTGCTGCGGCATCAGATGTTGGAGGGGGTAGGCGGCGGGGGAGTGGGAGCGTAGGGTCGCGTACGTGGGGAGAAGGGGGACGAGGGGAGGTCTGAGGGAGGCGAGGAGCAGGTTCTCGTGTTGCCTGGCTAGCAGGCTCTGGTGCGCGATGTGGTGCGCGAGCAGGCGGGGCGCGGGGCCGGGCGCGGGCGCGGGCGGGGGGGACATCAACGTACCGGGCGAGAGCACCTTGGGCGAGGTGGCGGGCGTCACGCCGCCGGTCAGCACCATGTTCATGTCGTCGCCGGAGCACTGGAACACCTGCCGCGCCACCAGCGTCAACAACACATTCAACAACATACAGGGTGTATTCAGACAGTGATCGGAAACCCAGACAGGTAATAGCTGAGGTCATTACAAACCCCCTGGAGTTAAAAAAATTCTCAACAAAAATACGTTTAAAAAAATACGTTTTCCTAACAACCACATACATTTTATACCTATAGTTGTTAGGAAAACGTTTTTTTTTGTCGGGATTTTCATCATCATCATCAGCCCATATATGTCCCACTGCTGGGCACGAGCCTCCTCTAGAACTGAGAGGATTTAGGCCTTAGTCCACCACGCTAACATAGATATAACATACACATATGGGATTTGGCCTCTGCAGAAGTGAACGTTGGGAGTATAAAAACGATACTTCTCACACGTTAGTACTTTAATTGCAATGACGTCACTGTGTGCATCCTTTTTAAATTTTAGGAGTCATTACTTCTGTGAGAGATTTTTAAGCTACTATTTTGTTAATTTCAAAGCAGATTGTGTTCCTAACGTTATAATAATGACGAAGCATTCCTATTTCTAACTTCACTAATTTGCAGTTCGTTGGAGGTTCAAAAGTGAGTAAAATATAAATATTTCGATAGTGTTACCTCTATGTACCGCTGTTTCTTGCCGAAGGTCATGTATCGGTGGTGTTTCTGCTGCGCGCACAGGAACGCGCTCGCCTCGCTGTCCATCTGGATGAACGCCTCGCCACTGGGATGACCCTGAGCCCACAAAAATCGTCAATCCCATCATTAAATTCACCCCACTGCACCCACAGATCTTAGAAGACCACAATACTACCCTCAATGCGAGTTTGAACAGCGAACGGTTTTGGTTTGTGCGACGAAGTTCGTTTTTAGATCAGGCAAGTAGGCGGGGTAGCCGTGCCTAAACTATGATCTATATGTCATACTTTTTGAACCAACTACTTATTAAACAATGCACTATTTAGTAAGTTTTTTTATCATATAAAAGAACGGAAACTTATTGAGTAATTTATTGATACTTAGAAAAATATGCCATATTGCATAGTATTGGCTAATCTTGATCCACTTTGACAGCCCCGTGGCGCAGTAGGCTAGTCACCGGCTTGCGAAACGCAAGGCCAACGGTTCGATCCCTAACCGGGACAAATGTTTGTGTGGTCACCAAATATTTGTTTCACACCCAGTGTTTGGGAAAGCGAAAAGTCTCTCGTAGTTTCTGATGTTCACGATACAAGACTTGTATGTATGTGACTGTTGGGTTTTTTTTTTCTACCTCGCCTACTTGGCCATTCTATATATTGAGTGAAACCGCTGGGACGTTAGTAACAGTGGCGTGCCTAGAGTCTCTAGCTTGGGCAAGCCCAAATTTTTATTACGGTTTTTATTGTGTATTTTTTGGTCCAGAAAGTCGGAGATACATACATACATACATAAACTCACGCCTGTATTCCTCGAAGGGGTAGGCAGAGGTGCATTTCTGCACCGACATTTCGCCAGGTATGTATCAGTCCCACGTAATAGGGGGCGAGCCTATTGCCGTTTTTCGGGCACATTTCCAGACTCCGTGCTGTTACTGAGAACTTCCTAATAGAAAAACCCAATAACACTTGGCCCGACCCGGGAATCGAACCCAGGACCTCTAGATCGCACGGCACATACTACTAGTATGATACTAGTACCGCGAGACCACGAGATTTAGGTATATAATAGTACTTGCACAACAAAGAAATAATTTGTCGCTAGTAATAGGTACCAAAAACCATAAAATGTCGGCAAAAATTATTAGAAAAATAATATGTCCAAATTGTGCACAAACGTCATGTTTCTCTAAATTTGAATGCGAGATGTTAAAACATTAGACACGGAATAAATCATATCATATTGAATTTTATTAGACAAATAACTCGACTCGATTTGGCTTCAAACCACATAATTAAAAAGTAAAGAGTCAAATTTTAAAAATTACCTACGTAAGTAAATTTTCATGTCATGACCTTGAATGCAAGTTTTTTTTTGTTGAACAAAATGACAAATAATATGGATTAAAAATAATACGATGATGATCAACGCGAGAGTTTTGAAATTTCGAAAACGAGAAATGAATACCTACTTCAACGCGTTGTTTACAATATTTGTAAAAAGAAATCAAAGTATGTGGTGTTGTAAATTTGCATGCATTCTACAAGAACCAGATAAATTATTTAAATCATTACAACAAGAATTCCAAACATTTTAACCATTATATAAAATATGCAACACAAACATAATATAACCTTTTCGTATTTGAACATTCAACTTTTCAATTAGTTGTGTACTACTACTCGGATCTATTAAACTTCGCTCATAATTTTTAACAATTTTCGAAATACTCGATTCTGGCAATTATATGTAGGTTTTGGACAAGTTACGAGCCGTTTTTCACAGTACAATTTAATGAATTTACCTTATCTTCGAAGAGCAAAACACGCACACACTTTAAGTCGCCACAAGGATTAACAATAAACATCACTCATCTTTTATAATCACTGTAGTAATATTCTAAATACCACAACAAATTCTATTTAACTTGGTTCTTTCGCTCAGTATTAGTAACAATTGAACTGACAACTATAGTCGGATTTTTAATTAGACGAAGCCAACTGACAGTAGCTAATGTCACTTTGTAAAATAATGTTGCAATATTTAAAGTAATAGTGATGCGTTCAGTTCTCATTCAATCCGATGAATGAACAATGAGTGTGAATAGTTAATCATTTTAAACTATAAAAGAATATTATTTCCATTTTACAATAAAATTGTATAAAAGTGCTGTGATATAAGTTACTAGTAGTGTGCCATTAAACCGGTTTTTGACGGCTTATTACAAAGCGCGGCACGGCGACTAGTGCCAACACCGATCAACGCCGCGCGTGTCGGTCGCCATTTTGTTTGTCATTCGGCTCCTAACCTCTGGTCTGATAGCACGAATGTTTTTTCTGCGCTCACGCTGTTTAGTTATTGTTTTTGTTAAGTTTTTCGTTACGTTGTGTTTGTGGTAATTGTTGTGTTTATTTGTTGCTATATTGTTTCGTACAAACGATATGGATCCTCAACCAAGCACGTCAAGCCAAAGCTTGTCTCCAAGAAAGAAGAGACCACGGATTGCTTTAAGCGTTACCGAAAAACTCATGATACAAAACGTCTTCAAACACGTATTTGAGGAGAAAGCTGCTTCACTATTACCTATTGAGGCTCCCGAAAAAAAGACCGTGTTTCGAAAACAGCTGACATTTTGGGAATTGGTGTGGTGGGTGCTTCATATAATTAAAGAAGAAGACAAAATGTATGGTCTCGACGACATGATCGACAATGTTTCAGACAGATTTATAATTAATGTGCCCGAAAGCGATCGTGATGATTTTCTATCTGATGATGAATAAAAACAAATTATGTAATAAGCGATGTTTTTTATTTTCATTACCTACTTATAATTATTATATTTTATACATCTATAGTTTCAACTACATGATGTATTGAAAATAGGACAGTCTTACAAGTTTCCTCGCAATATTTTTCTTAATGTTTAAAACACTCTGTATTCAGTATAGGTAGATACTATAGGAACATAGTCGTCGAAAACTCGTTGGTATGTACAAAGCACGACTAAAATTCGAACCCCGTACCGGATATCGGCAGTTCGGCACACTAACTATTCACTAGACAATCGAGGCAATTTCATTCATTAAGGAGTTTTTTCAATCATTCACTTTGTCACAACACTATTTTTATTTCATCAAAAACTGACAACACAGTAAACGTCAGTTGACTTCGTCTAATTAAAAATACGACTATAATTACTAAACGTAAACAATTGACAACGTGTGACCTTGACAAACAAAATGTGCATCACCGCACTCCCGACTAGGCTTGTTGAAAAAATATCGATATTTTGAACGATATTTAATATTTCGATATAAAATTCTAAGTATTGAAAAGGTCTACAACTCTCAACGCGCGCGTATTCTTGAGTACGTACTCATACATAGTTTTTAAGTGATATATGTCTATTTTATATTAATTTTTGTTTATGTATGTTTGTTAAGAAATAAACTTTTTTTCTTTCTTTCTTACTCAAATCATACCCATATATCGATACTTTTTAAATTTTATTTATATAGGTACATATTTTTAAAATATATCGAAACGATATATATCGTTTTTTTTTGGATTTCCTACATCCCTACTCCCGCTTTCGCTCTGAACTACGTGCACGTAGTTCAGAGCGAAAGCGGGATTCTAATGCCCATACTAATTGCTATATAAACGGTATTTTGGTTATACCTATGTTTTAAAATCCAATGGAAATTTCGACGTAGTGCGAAAGGGACGGAACTAGTAAAGTGAAGCCCGATTTAAAGCCCACGAGATAGAGGGAGATAGATATTATTATTATGTTCAACATTGATGTTTACTCTAAACTATTGACGTTCGTGCGCCCGCGTTTCGTTTTTTTGAAATTATATGGGCAGGGATTTGGCGCGCGGCGGCGCGGCTGTATGGCGGATGGCGGCGCGGCAAAAATACGTAAACTTATGTTTTTGGATGAAATATTTTGTTGTTTGTATTTAATGAGGAATATCTAGTTTATGTTTCTTATTCGGAATTATATAAGGCAAGCTGGGCTTTTGGGCTTCTATGGAAGTACCGCCACTGGTTAGTAATAATTCAAGATCGTATATTCCTTTATTACGTCACCCATTGTATGCGGTGATTAATTTGCACCGTGTAATATGAAACAGCAGACGCGCGGTGACATTGGCTACGGTCGTCAACAGATTGATTCAGTGGCACATAATTCTGTGCTTATTAACGAACCGTCTAGATTGGTACGGATGCGCTGTAGTTGGTTCAGATCAAGACCTTGTTTGGTCTTCATACTAATTTTCAATAGGTATAGGTTATTTGTTAATGTTTGAATGTTCATTTTCTTTGAATGTTCTTTCATTTATCTTAATTTATGCGAATAAATTATTTAATAGTGTCTGCTTGGTGTATAGGTATGTGTAGAGCACTTAGTGTACATTTTGTTTAATTATGTATTATTTTTTTTATCATATTGATATATAATTATTTTGTTAATACAATTATGTTATTTTTTATCATATTGATAATTAACAAAAACTACTGTGCTTAATTTTCACAAAAAAATGTGTATAATACAAAACACATGCATTTAATAAAAAGTCACATACATAAATATACGAATCTAGTGTTGCATCAGAAACAGCGAGAGACTTCGGTCTCACAAACATTTGTGATCGAACCCTCGGCCTCTCGTTTCACACTTTGGTCTAAACTCTAACCAACAGGCCACGAAAACTGTAATTTGTGTTGAATAAAGTCATACCTGGGCATTGTAGACCATGTGTACTCCTTGCACCACGATGTTCTTCGCGAACTCCTCCAGGAACGTCAGGATGTGTTCAACCTGAGGAACAGAGAACAATGACGTAATTATCAGCCCTTTAAGTCCTACTGCTGGACACTATATTTTTGTTATTTTTATTTATTAGATTTGCCAACAGTTGTTTACAATAGATGGTTACATTATGTTGTTACGTGCTACAAAAAAAATAATAAGATAAATGCAACAACTTAAAGGCAAATACCGCATGCACTAAACAATCTAACAAAAAGTTATAAAAAGTTCTTAATTGTAGTGAGTACATAAAAATAAAATATAACAAACAATTAACACTATTAAAAATAATAATCATAATAATAATATTTAAAATTTAGAATTTGGAGCATATTGTGATTTAAAATAATACAGTATTATTCATTAAAATTACAGTCAATATCCGGGAGATGCGCAAGAAATAGTTTATACAATGCAGCAGGCGAGTGAAAGTTTACGTCAATATAAATGAAGGAGCTCGTTAATTTAAATGGTTTTTGTATACAAGTCTTTTCCTGTGATATTTTTTCACGTTCATTAAACAGATCGTGATGGAAAACAGATAATAGTTTCGGCGATTACAAACACCTTGACAAAAAAAACTTTTTCTAATCACCATAACTAACTATATTATCTGTCTTAGTTTCATCACGACTTGTTAAAAATAAATTAGAAAATATTAACATAAGTTAATTCCTTAGATCTATTCTATAATTTTCTTGCTCGTAGAACTGACGACCGGCAGAAAGGTCACGAAGGTCGAAGCCGCTGGATGTAGGCCGCTTCTAACAGATCGCTATGGAAGTCTTTAGGGGAGGCCTAAGTCTAGCAGTGGACGTCATTCGGCTGATGATGATAATTCCTTAGGCTTTATGCAGGGTTACCTCTTAGCGATGTTATTCAACAGGTTTGATATTACTCACCTGAGCTTCGTACGGCAGTCCGCGCAACCTCACGCAGTCCTTGGCCGTGCCCGAGGTGATGACGTGTTGGGGGACAAGAGTCACGGGTAGTAGGCCTTCAGCGGGGGCCACTGACCCCGGCGCCGCCGACGGAGTGCTGCTCTGGCTTGTACGGGTCTCCAGGGAACGATTTAGTACCTACAAATGGAAGTGTTTTTTTTTTGATACTATATTTACATCAAGAAAAAATGGATGTACTACAACCTAAACTTAGCCCTAAAACTAAATCCTGGGTTTCATCAAGAACACCTACTGTGTTTTTAGCCATACCAACACTTTTCTGCGTTATAGAAATTTTCACTTGCAGCCATCGAACCCGCAAAGATAAATACGAAGTCTTTAGTCTTTTTTTCTATTTGACTCATCATCATCATAAGGCCATATACGTCCCACTGCTGGGCACGGGTCTCCTCTACAACTGAAAGGGGTTTAGGCCTTAGTCCACCACGCTGGCCTAGTAAGGGTCGGCGGACTACACACCTACGAAATTCCTAAGTACTTTTTAGGTGTGCAGGTTTCATCACGATGTTTTCCTTCACCGTTAGTGCGTGATAATTCATTGTGAATACACACATAACTTCGAAAAGTCAAAGGTGTGTGCCTGGGGTTTGAACCCGCGACCGTAGAGATTCTCGACCGCGTGCCCAAACCTGGAGGCCATCACGACTTACATTTGACTATTATAGGGTTTTTCTTTTACCTAATATGCAAATTAATTAAGCAGGTGTAACAATGCTAGCTTTGTATTTATTACGCGCGTTCATAGTATACCACTTACCACGTACCAAAAGCTGGCTACAACAAAATACATGTAATTATTTTACTACATCTTGCGAAATTGTCATAGAAACCAATATATATAAAGTGTAAACTATATACATACGTACACACGCGACTGTGTCCCCTTACTGACTGTCTTATAAATGGGCCACAAAATCACATAAAACGATTTAGGATGGCAAGGGGTCGACTTGGCCTTATTTTTCTTACAAGGGGGGGGGGGGGGGGGATCTTGATAGTTCGTATGATTACAAAAAGTTTAAAAATGTTTGTAGAGATTTATATACAAAGGATTATAATGACTCCATACAACATGATTGTGAACTTTACTAAAAGTTGTAACTTGAAAAATAAACATCAAAACCAACCAAATGTATATTCATTCCTTTAGATTCTTACGTAATAAATATTAAACAGAAAGGTGTCGGCCTTTTCAATTTTTTTCTTATTAAGGAAGGAGAGGATCAAAAACTAATAAAAATCTTCTTATATAAATGAACTGGCCTACTAATGAACTGAAATCTAGAAATCCAAAAACACCCCACCGAAAACCAAACTTAAAACCAACAACTTACCTGTTGCACCTCGGCAGTAGTGGAGCGGAACAGCTCGATGTATCTGGTGCCGATGAGCTTGCGGTGCCTGGAGAGGGCCTTGGGCGCGTCCTCCTCCTTGGCGAAGAGTACGAAGGCATCTCCAGTGGCGCGACCGTCCGCGCGACGCACGAACAGCACGCCCTCCGCACCGTCCAGCACTTGGACTGGATCGTCGCCCATCGTGAAGAAGTCCAGCTGGAAATGTGTCGTTTGTGACTATGAGTTACATACATGAGTACTAGTAGTGATGGCCTCGAGGTTTAGGTGCGTGGTCGAGAATCTCGGCAGTTCAAACCCCAGGCACACGCCTCTGTGGTTTCCGAGTTATGTGTGTATGTACAATGAATTACATCGTATTTCAATCGTGAAGGAAAACATCGTGAGGACACCTGGATAAAGGCCTCCCCCAAAGACTTCCAAGGCGCTCTGTCGGAAGCGGCCTGCATCCTAAACGTTTTTAGGAATTTCTTAGGTGTGTCCGTCCGCCAACATAAACTAGGGCAGCGTGGTGGACTAAGGCCTAAGCCCTGTCAGTTGTAGAAGAGACCCAGCAGTGGTACGAATATGGGCTGACGATGATGATGACAATGCATACATACATAAACACATACACACTCAAGGCTGTATTTCCCAAAGAATAGGTGGAGATGCATTTTTAGAACCATGGTTTGCTACTATTTAAGCCCCACGTAATATAGGGCGAGCCTATAACCGTTCTCCGTTTTCTAATGGAAACGTCCAATAGCACTTTACTCGACCCTGGAATCGAGCCCAGAACTTCAGGGTCGCACGGCAAGGAAAGCCCTTGGAAGGCACTCGGCAGTGGGAAGATTTATGGGCTAAATGATAATGGTGTCAAAAACACGCCTAATTACCCCCAAACAGACTTCAACCCCTATTACCCCCCTTTAAAGGACTTAAAAGTAGTAGCGACAACGAATATTGTATTTTTAAAAAACCTCATGTGTTGAAAACTCACAACTTGTTGCGGTGTGGCATCGTAGGGTAGGCCACGCATGCGCACAATGACTTGTGCGCCTCGGGACAAGAACGCCGCCGCCTCGCACGTCGCACCACCCGCCACCGACAAGAAATCTTCTCCCGTCGCACGGTACACCTACATACAAACAAATAAATAAATACACCCAAAAGTCACATAAATAGTTCTGACTCCTACAACATACAAGTCTTGTGTTGTATTAGTATGAGAGATAACGGTCTCACAAACACCCAGACCCGAAATATTTGTTGATGAGACAAACATGAGTCTCGCTGCGGGTGTCGACCCCGCATTCTCAACCATTTCACAGGGAAGTGACCGACCCGGCACACGACGCCGCCGTAAGCACAGACATTTCAGCGAGCATGACATACCTGATTGCCTACAAAGTACTAAAATAATAAGTAAATATGTATGTATGTATGTACAGCAGTGGCGGTACTTCCATAGAAACCCAAAAGCGTTACCTACACTTTAATTGTGTAATTGTAGTTTATAATTGTTTATCGTGAGGCCAGAATATTCTCATTTATGTGTCAAATTGCTTTTGTGAAACAAAGATTTCAAAGATGATTCGGAATTTCGTAAAGCAAGCTGGGCTTTTGGGCTTCTATTGAAGTACCGCCACTGCCCGCAGCAACATAAAACTCTTGTGTAGTATCAACAGAGACAACGGTCTCACAAACGCCCAGATCCGAATAAATTGTGGATCACACAAACATTTGTCTTTATGCGGGGATCGAAACCGTTTCACGTTTCACAAGCTGGTGCGTAGCCAGCTGCGCCACAGGCAGTCAACTAGCTAAGTATTATGACTTTACCGGTAAAAAATATGTTAGCACGGTAAAATTGCCCACCAACCTGCACAAGATCAGCGTGGTGGACTAAGGCTTAACCTTTCAGTTGTAGAGGAGGCCCGTGCCCAGCAGTGGGTATGATATATATGAGGTGATAAGAGATAGATTTGTCAATTTATTTGTTTATTAGTGGTTTTTATCCACAAGGCCATACCAACTCCGTTGTTCCTTATATAATAGGCTATGTACTTACATAATGAAATAAATTAATAATAATAAACTAAAAAAAAATAACAAAAAATATTAAAATATACTAAGTAAAGATTGTAATAATATGGTTACCTCAATGTACCGCGGTCCGATGTGGTGCTTATGTCTTTTGAGCGCCATGTCTCTGTGTTCTTGCGATACGAATCGCACCAGCGCCTCGCCGTTGCGCCGCCCCTGTGGTGACAGGCAGAGAGCTACGCCGCCCCTGCGCAACAACAGGTCATTAAGTATTACAGTCAAAGCAGGCGTAACTTTTTCTGATTAGTTTCGTTGCGGGATTATGACAAATTATGTTCCCTTTGATTCGCTGAGCTTCATTGCTCGGCGTCAATAGTGTGCGTGCCGCTTTTGATCCTGGAGCACAGGAGTTACAATGGCGAGTGTGTGGTGGGATAGGGACGAAAAGTACAAAACAGGCAATACGAAATAGTTTGCTCGTCGATAGTCACAAATGGCGGCCTTATTGGTATCGGCGATTTCTTCCAGGCAACCGTTAGACGGACTGGAGAGATCAGAAGCATAGAGTGGGTGGTCACAATTTATAAAAATAATGATGTACACGCAGAATTTATAATAAATATAAAATTACATACATGCATACATAACCTCACGCCTGTATTCCCTGAAGGGGTAGGCAGAGGAGCATTTCTGCACCCACATTTCGCCAGGTATGTATCAGTCCCACGTAATAGGGGGCGAGCCTATTGCCGTTTTTTGGGGCACAATTCCAGACTCCGTGCTTCCTAATGAGAAAACCCAATAACACTTTGTCCGACCCGGGAATCGAACCCAGGACCTCTAGATCGCACTGCACATACTTGTGCCGCGAGACAACGAGGCAGGCAAATATAAAAATATTAATACTAATATTGTAAACAGAGAATTGTATTTTTGTTTGAAATTAATAAAGACAAAAAGTATTGATCCGATTTGATTTTTTTTTATGTAATTATAAGTTTTTTTAAAAAATGTAAGTCCTTACAAAGTTGTACATTTTAAAAGCTTCATAATGGTAACATTAAGTACATTTTTATATGTATCAATCAATTGAATATTACACAAGCCACAATGAATGGCGTACGAAAATTAATGGTATCGCGCGGGTCGATGACCGCGAGCAGCTGATATTTTATTGATGTGACATTACGTCGGCTGCCTCCTTGTATCGAAGCAGTGACGCGTGCAATCGAGAGGTATCGGATTCGATTCCTGGGTTACGAAAAATGGGATTAGGCTATTAGGAAGTTTTAAAACCCAAAAACTGCAATAGTCTCGCCTCACTGTGTGGTACAAAGGACATACATGGTGACAAAATCATATAGAAATAGTAAATACCCTTAGAGTTACATGTGTGAGATACTATGTATGCACGATGTGTATATAAATGTATAAGTTTATGGAGTACGTTTATCTGAGTGCTCATTAAGTACTCACACTAATAAAGCAAGATAAATAAAACATCATATGGATGCTCTTTGCTTATTCATTGCATTTGCACACGTCCTTTAAAGGTTAAATGATAACTTTTATAAAACTTAATTTAAAATTTTGGTGAAAATTTCTAATGATTAAAAATATACATTTATTAATTATAGAACCTACTTACTTTGCAACATTGAGTCCTCGGAAGAATTTAGCGATGTCTTGGTCGGAAGACTGCCACGGTAGACCACGAGCGCGCACTATGCAGTTGCCGTCTATTTCATCGTCTTTTGAGCTGAAACAAAAGAAATAATAATTTTAAAGTCAAAATTCTACATAAAAATAAAAGCAGAATAAAAAATGTCCTATAATGGGATGCTTTCTCAAGGTTCGAGGAGTTGAGTTTCGGACAGGAACTTTATCAAGTTTTTTCGTTTAGATCATTTTCAGCATGTGTAAACTCGCTCTATAAGTGGCACTTTAACCAGTTATCAAATCATCATCATCATCGTCAGGTCTACGTCCCACTGCTAGGCACGGGCCTCCTCTACAACTGAGGGTTTAGGCCTTAACAAAACATTGAGAGTATTATTTCACCTCTGCTAACCCTTTCGTAGATTCATACATCATAAGATATGTGTATATAAAAGCGAACTTTGGAGCGTCGACATAATTTCTCGCCGCATAAATATTTGTTACGCAAATATGAAAGTACAAAACAAACGTCATGGAGTAGAAAACAACGAGTGAATATGTAGTTCAACATTGATGCGGACGACGCCGCGTGATGTCATTGGTCTAGGTCACGCAGATAGATGCTATCTGATGCCTCTACCTAGGGCATACACGGGATGGACTAAAGAAACTAAATTGCTAAATATAGTTAAGTGATTCGTTGTCTCACGGCATAAGTTTGTATATCGTGCAGTCTAAAAGTTCCAGATTTCTGGGTCGAGCAAAGGGATATTAGGTATTTCCATTAGGACATACTCATAAGCAACACGAGTCTCGTAATGTGCTCGAAAAACAGCAATAGGCTCGCTCCCTATTACGTGGGACGTAAAATATAAGTAGCAAAACGTAGAAATGCATGTCTGCTTATCCCTTCGAGAATAAAGGCAATTTTGTATATGTTAATTGTGTCCCATGGTTATACACCCCCGCCCCTCCCCAAATAAATGTCTTTTCCGGAATAAATAATATCCTTTTCAGAATTCTAGACTATTTCGGCGCCTGTGGCGAATTTTATGCAGAATTGTTTAGCCGTTCTGATGTGTACTTTCGCATTTATATTTCGTTCTATTATTTTAAAAACAAATAATAAGTATAAGCTTTATGTTTAAAATTTAAGTGTTTTGGATGACATTGTTTTCAATAAACCATTTATTTATTTATTTACATAAGTAGGGTAGTAGCAATTATAAATTCTTATTGTGAAATCATTGTTATGACTCGCGTTTCTTGACAATAAGCCGTGCCTTATTTTAATTGGTACTCGTATTAATTAAGTTATAAAGCAATTCAACTAATTGGATTTTGCAATGATTTCATATTAATCAGCTTGACAAACATTTACATTTCTCAACTCGAATCAACCGAATACTTTTCGGCAAGCTAACAATATCATTGGACTTGTTTCGTTACGCAGTCATAGAGCAAGGTTCTATTCCCGTGTCAATATTAATATTTTGTATAATACAGACTGCCTTGTTGGTCCCGCGGCGTAAGTGTATATTCGAGCAAGAAGCCCCGCGTTTGAATTTTGGGTCAGTACTTAGGAAATACTCAGTTGCCAGACGGAGTCTAGAAACGGCAAAATGCCTGTTATCTATTAAGTGGGGCTTAAAACAAACAGCTAAAAGTGGATGTAGAAATATACCTTTGCCTACTCTTTGGTTTATACAGGCATTAGATTATGTGTGTTTTAACCTTTATGTTGTATGTATGTTTCTTAGGTGTGTAGTCAGTTGTAGTAGAAGAGGCTTGTGAGGGGTTGTGTCTCTCTCAGTTGTAGAAGAGGCCCGTGCCCAGCAGTGGGACGTATTTGGGCTGACGATGATAATGACACCTTTATGTAATCTTCATATATTTCACATCAATCTCAACGTTTGTACAACTCAGAAGGTGTATAACCCAACAGCAATTTTATCGGGGGTTTTTTCATAAATGAAAACGCCACGCCCAACATACACATAAAATACAAAAAACGTAATCTAAAAACAATAACAGAGTTTTGGAACTCAGAGAGGCAAAGATGGTGTTCATCATCATCATCATCAGCCCATATACATACGTCCCACTGCTGGGCACGGGCCTCCTCTACCATTGAGAGGGTTTAGGCCTTAGTCCACCACGCTGGCCTAGTGCGGGTTGGCGGACTACACACCTAAGAAATTCCTAAGAACTTTTTAGGTGTGCAGGTTTCATCACGATGTTTTCCTTCACCGTTAAAGTACGTGATAATTCATTGTGAATACACACATAACTTCGAAAAGTCAGAGGTGTGTGCCTGGGGTTTGAACCCGCGACCGTCGAAATTCTCGACCGCGTGCCTAAACCTCAAGGCCCCCACGAAGATGGTGTTATAAAAGCCTAAATCATATTTATTGTAGCCAAAAGCTTGCCGTCTTTGGACATTAATGCGTTTACATTCAAATAAAATGTGATGGGCATCCTCTATTAACACCAAATAATATTTAAGTGTTCAACAGTTGTATTAAAATAAATATAATTAAAGTCTGATAAGCCGTGCATACAAATATTGTGATAAAAATGCTATTTTGAATGTACAATTACGTGTCTTTTTACCTAATAAGTATGCGGCCAAGCTGTCTAGATAGCAAGGAGTTAATATCATTGAATGTTATGTACAACAATTGAGAAATTTTGTAGTCGAGTGGATATCAGCTTTTGAAATAAGAGGTCACGCGTTCGATCCCCGCACCGACAAGAATCCACAAATATTTTTTTGGGTCTGGATATTTATGAGCCGAAAAAGTCTCTCGTAGTTTCTGATACCCACGACACAAGCCTTATATCTTAGTGTGGGGCCAGAACTATGTGTATTATTTAAATTGTAAGTGTGCTAATAAAATTAGTGGTATATTGATAAAGGTAAAAGGGGTTTGTATGCGTAACAAACTTCTTGTTTGATTCCAGGAATCTCACTCACCGATAAAAATCGATAGCTCGTTTTAATAAATGAGTTTTTAGTCGTAAATTAATATCACCGATGTAATTAATATATAAAGTTAATTCAAAGACCATCGCAAATTTTAAACTAGAACACACTATAAATTTAAGATTTTTGTTATTGTTTTATCGTCCTCTCGATGGCCGTATAAGAAATTACAAGAAAACAAATGAAGGTCTTGACCCCACAAGATGGCGCAAGATATAAAAGATTAATAATATAAATTAATAGGAATTGTGTTGACCACATTCTTAACCAACAAAAAAAATGTTTTAGAGGATACACTTTGCATACATTCATTCTTATCCCAGGTCTATATCCCGAAATAGTAGTGATTTTCTCCACCCACGTTTTCTCATGTTGTTTTAAATACCAATACTTCTTTATTGCTGTTTCGGGCATAGATTCCATGCTAATATCCTCTGAATAATGCCTTAATATATATTAATTAGAAATTAATTCCACAATAATTTACTTGAGTTAAATGCATGATGTTTTTAAGGTCATGTTTTTACAAATCAGCATGACAACGTTTAAAATGATTCGTAGAAAACTGTTTCGGAAGATATTACGAGCGGCGACATAACTGTAGGCATTATCAGTGGAGACGCACGGTCGGTTATCAGGCAAATTAATATTATCTCAACTAGTGTCACTTGACCCTGCCTTATTTTGCATCCAACGCGGAAAGAACCTACATATAAACGTTAGTTGAACTATTTATATAGATTTCTGATATGCAACTTAATTCATCATCGACCCATATACGTACTGCTGGGCACGAGCATCCTCTACAACTGAGAGGGTTAAGGCCTTAGTCTACCACGCTGGCCTAGTGCGAGTTGGTGGACTAAACACCTCAGAAATTCCTAAAAACTTTTAGGTGTTCAGGTTTAATCATTATGTTTTCTGTCACCGTTCAACTACGTGATAATTCATTGAGAACACGCACATAACTTCGAAAAGTCAAAAGTGTGTGCTTGGGGTTTGAACCCGCGACCGTCGAGATTCTCGCCGCGTGCCTAAACCTTGAGGCCATCTCGACTTAATTGTCTGTGTCAATTTGCTGGCTGGTGACGGGGAAACCAGAAGACACAGGTTGCATTTTTCCATTTAATTGTATCTACCATAGTCCGCGGTTTCAATCGCATCAAAATTCACCTAGGATAAAAATCCTATGTGCTAGAATTAAATCTATCTATGTGCTAAATTTTATTAAGATCAGTCCAGCCGTTCTAGTGTGATTTAGTTAAAAAATACACATACAAAAAACATTTTTACGTAAAATAAATGCACAAGTGAGTTTATATTATTTACGCCTAAACCTCTTAATAAAATAGAATTAATTTTATTATCTAATTAAATTAATTATACTACTTTTGTTTTAAGAACAATTAGGTTTCTAAAGGATTACCGTACAATCTTTATTCATGAGACTCCGCAACAGAAAACTAGTAGAATATAAATATACGACGCAAAGCAGTGATGCAATGACTTCAGTGCTGGAATTTTGATGTTAAACATTTAGCGTACACACTTTGGGAGTTAACTTAAAGTTGGTTAGAAACCAGCTTGCGAAAAGAGACGCCGCGGCTTCGATTCCTGCACTGAGACAAATATTTTTGTGAGAGCGAAAAATCTCTCTCAGTTTTCTGATACTCACGACACAAGACTTGTATCTTAGTGTGGGGTCAGAACAACGTATGTGTATTTATTTTATTATTATTTTAACTTAAATTGGATTACAAGTCAATACCGGATTTGATCTCAACTTTGAAAAGAAATACCCCTCTTTAAATTTCTTTAATCCCCGTTCACCCCAACAGAATCTGCTACTGATTGTCGCATTGTTCGATCAGGCGTCATAAATCGTCGACCAATTTACGTAGGCCTCTGGTAATGTGTTATCGTTGAAGAAATTGCAGCCGTTATCAGCTATTGCAGGGCTCCACGACGAGGCATGACGGCCCGCGCGGCTAGCTTACGTACTCGTATTGTTTCTGAAAACTATAAAACGAGTATTGTGTGCTTACAAAACTATTCTGCGAGTTATTTCTTGTGTTGGCTATTTGTTGTGGTTCGCTTTGAAATATTACTTGTGTATAACATACATACATTCACGCTTGTATTCCCCGAGGCAGAGGTGCATTTCTGCACCAGCATTTCGTCAATTGTGTTTTCGATCCACGTAATAGAAGGCGAGCCTATTGGTGTTTTTTAGGGCACAAGTCCAGACTCCGTGTCGCTACTGAGAATATCGCAATGGAAAAACCATAGAACAGTTGAATAAGCCTAGAAAGGAAATGTCAGCATGCCGAGCGTGCTGAACCTACGATTATACTATCATATGTTTGACACGGCCGCTTGTTAGTAATTGGGTAGCGTGTAATATCAAGACTTATAAATGTGTGACAGCCAATAGCAGCCCTTCATTTTTGTTTGAAATTTTTATCATTGGTCGTGACAGAATGAACATGTGACAGACAAGGGGCGACACTCGTCCCCATAGAAAGTACTGGCTATTTCCCTTCTTATCTTATTCAGATGTTCTGTGGGAAAAAAAACAATAACACTTAGATCCAGGAACCTTTTGTACACCTGTATCGCGAGACCACGAAGCAGTCATGTATTTAAATAGTTTTGAAGGATTAGTTTTAAAGTCTAATCTTTAGAGTTCGAAATGACTAATTTAAAGAGCGAAAGATGACGGCAATGAGTAATAGAGATGACGAACACAACCTAACATTTTTATTTACCTATGCTTTATTATACACCAAACATTATCAATTGACAGCATCACTGGCGCACTTGGCTACACCAGCGTGTGAAATGAGAGGCCGCGGGTTCGATCTCCGCACCGTGAATGTTCGTGTGATCTACAAATATTTGTTCCGAGTCTGGGTGACATGACACAAGAGTTGGATCTTAATATGTTGTCAGTATACGTGCTGTTGGGTTTATATTTATCAAAATTCTTCTAAACATAATCCTGGGTCCATTTAAAGGAGCATCTAATTGAATTACATAACAACAAACAGTAATAATATAACCTGACTTATTTATGTCTTCTCTATTCACCCCATTACGTTTGTTTTCCTTGCAGTAATCTATATAGTGCATCTGGTCAATATTTCTATACACTCATTATCTTTGAGTTATTAACACTTATCTAGTACTGGCGAGGCGCAGTTTCTTGTCGCCATGTTGTGTTTGTACATTACTCTAGTTTGACGTACATACTTTGAATTCTGTAAATAAACCCCTTAACTGTCGCGCACAAACAATTGGGAGTGTGAAACTAAGTAAACCATTTACGGACCCATAACAAAATTTAATTGTATTTATATTGTTATTATTAACCCTAAAAATGAAACCTGCATACTGTAAAGTTCTCTACGACGATAATTATCGTTACGATCCTTACTTGTAATCGACGACGATTAGAAGTAAGGACTTCCTCTCAGTTGTAGAGAAGACCTGTGCTCAGCAATGGGACGTACATATATGGGCTGATGATGATTATGATGATGAAGACGTAAAAAACCAAGACCTAACCACTCTCTATAGTAGAAAGTCAGTATCCAGCAATGGGGCGAATATAGGTTGACATGTTATTAACCAGTGGCGGTACTTCCATAGAAGCCCATAAGCGTTAAACATTAATTGTGTAGATTTAATGATTAAAGATTATTATTCAGAATTTTGAAAGGCAAAGTGCGCTTTTGGGCTTCTATGGAAGCTCCGCCACTGGTTGTCATGTATTTACATAGATAGATCTTTTACTTCTCCCAACTCATAGTCAGACCTGTGTTATATTTAAGCAGAATTCATTACTTGGCAGTTTACTCGTGAACAGATAATGACTTTCGCATCTATATTATTTTAAGACTGCGAGGGAGTTATGTTTAAAAATCATAATAAAATTACGCAGTGTCTTTTGAAAACAATCGCCCATTGATGGTGGATGGCGACTCAAAACAAACGGAACAATACGTGGAAACGTTTGCAAGTTAAATCACGCTCGCGCATATTGTAATCGTATTACGTATGGCTTTCTATGATTTTATACTATTTTATGAGTTACTAGATATATCCTGCAACGTCGGGGCACAATTTAATGAAAAAAACAGCATATGTTTTTCTCAAGATCTATACCTCCTTACCAAAATTCATCCGAATTGGTTAAGTAGTTTTTAATTTTATTCGCCACAATTTTTTTTATAAAAAATCTATACAGTACAGGTCAGTGGTTCTTAGAAATATTTGTATAGCTCCAACTCGTAACTAGATGATTCAGAATAAAATTATGAAACAAATTGACCACTTATCATCAGATGGCTCACTTGCTCGTTTGCCTCCTTTCCCATAAAAAAGTGTAGATTGGTAACAAAATAGATATCCGACTATCTCCAGTAGAAAGGAGCATATTTGGGGTTATGTGAAACTTGACAACCCGCACTAAACTTGGGTGTTAGCCTGCAATAGTTGTAAGCAAGCTGATATAGAAAGAATGCCAACTTACGTATTAAAAAAGACCAACGATATTTTTTTCATCTAATGGAATGCAACTTTGAAAAGTCACAGATGACTCGGATTCGATACCGCGTTGGCCAAAGCCAAGTCAAAATCATTTTTATTCAAATAGACTTTTACAAGTTCTTTTGAATCGTCAATATTAAACTATTTTTTAAAACTATTGCCGCTTCGAAACGTGTTATCGCTGTGGAGAAGAAACGGCAAGAAACTCCCTCAGCAACACGAAATGTCATATTATTTTTAACAATAAATTAAAATATTAATACCATTTTTTATTTAATTATTTAAATTTAACCTCATATACGCCTTAACGATACAAATAGTAGCAACAAATTTTCTGATCAATTTACTTACTCCCAGGGCTTATTATTCCCAAGAATCAAAAATTTTATAGTAAGCTTTTTTATGTAGTTATCTTTGATTGATTCTTTAAACTTTTTTAAGGGTAGATCCCTAATGCCCATCGGGAGTTTGGTATAGAAAAGGACAAAACATTGCTTAGAGCTTAGACAGACAATCCTGCCTAAGCATCCTGTACAAGCAATTATTTAGCAGCATAATGTACATAGAGTATTTGAAAAACATGGTAGCATGCGCTTCCGTTGTCGTTGGCTACGTGCACGTACCGCAGTGGTTATTGCTGACAAAATTGGTGAGTTTGTTGACGCTACCAATTCCTCCGTTTGTATTGCGAAACTTGACCGCGTACAGTCGAACGCATACTCATTATAAAATGTACTGGTAATATTAATATAATTATTCTATCTACAGATAAGGGTTAAAAGAGAAAAGACCTAAAAGTTCTAAGATATTTCTTAGCTGTGTAGTCCGCCAACCCGCACTAGGACAACGTGGTGGACTAAGGCCCAAACCCTCTCAGTTATAGAGGAGGCCCGATACCTACGGATATAAGCCACTTCCATGGTCGAGGTCTATGTCCAGCAGTGGACGTCTTTAGGGATATTATGATGATTAATTTCTTTTGTAATAGCTCTGTTAGTTAAAAAGCTATTTCAGAACAAATATTTGTTTGTTACGCTTTCACGCTGAAATTACTTAGTAGGTAATTATGATAAATTTTGATATAGCTTTAGAGCCTAAGGGAGCAACTTAGGAAATTTCTATACAGGTGTAAACAGACCGTCATCGAAAAATGAAACAGTATATAGTTACGTTAACGTAGATAGTTACGGTGAGTACGAACATACTGACCCTAAAAAAATATCGAAAAATCTGTTTTCGATCTTGGTATGTTTACACCTGTATAGATTTTTTTTAAGTTCTTTCATTACTACTACTTCCCTTGTGACAATGAACATATTTCCTTTTCTTCTTTCTTTCTTTTCTTAGTCTATTACCTATAGCATTGATCGTTGAAGCTAGGCCGGGCCGCAAATCAAAAATAAATTCTCGCACACAAACTTGACCCTATATCAAGATAAAAGCCTTATCGTGGATATTTAAACAAATATTTGTCACGTCATCCTAATTGCGCAAATGTTTACTAATGGGGGTATCGAATCCTTGAGCGCCGGTTTCACAGATAGCTTGTCAGCAACTACGCTACCACAACATATGAGCAACAAGCACATACGTTAACCGTTCTTCAAAGTAGGTAACGGGGAACTTTTCTGTTTTACATCACATCCAAAAAGCATACACTTATATTTGTAAAAAATACATTATCTTGGTGTTAGTATCGAACGAAGCCCCTTTTATTTTAAAATATTAAACTATTCAATCACAAACACTCATACTGTGAACAAACACTGCAAAACTACAAATTTTTGTTCGCAGTGGGAATATTACATACAACGATTTGATATGGGCTTGCTTTCATTTATAATAGCTATTGTTACTGGTACATCAAAGCACACAACTGACCTTAGATATGCGTTTTCCATGATCATTATATTCACTTTAATCCGTTTTCAATCACAACACAGCCACGCAGTCTCACTGAACCGAAAACGACTAAACACAAGGAGAACGTTTCGTACAATATTCGTGTGCCCCGAACCGCCTTGGATTCTCCTCACGATAACCTCTATTGATTAAAGATTTTATAATTACGAACTTGTGCGATAAATTTCGTCGCCATTATTGTTTTTATTACTTGTAATGGTAGGTATTTAAGTTTCCAAACTTTATGTAGATTTTATTAAGGTAGAAGGGTTTTGTGTGTGCTACAATAGTAAAATAAAATAAAATATTTTATATTTAAATTGTTTATAGCGACATCTTGTGGCACGCATTGGTACCTTTTCCTACAGAAACTATATATTAAACCCCATTGTTAATTTAAATAGATATTTTACAAGCTTCTTTGATATAAGATGTAATTCGATAAAAAGTATATTTAACTCTTAGTTTTATTTCTACGTCTTATTACATCCAACCTTAATCCTAAATCCAAGCCTTAATAAGTGTAATTTCGCTCGGTTCCAATTTTGATCATTATTATCAAGTTGAATAATAATTAACCTATCAAATACTTTAATTTTTCTTTTTTCACTAACGCCATCTAGCAACGTTTCTGCAAGCTAAAGATAATAATCAAACAAAAAACAAAAACATTTTCGTTAAGTGCATTTTTGTTCTCTGCTTACTTTTGATTTTTTTTTATAGTTTTGTAGCTAACCTAACTGCTTTTAAAACTTCTAGACAAATTTTATCTAAGCAACACCGGTTCTTATAATCGCAGAAAACCAACGGAAGTTTTAAAGTTTTAATGTGTTTTCGTTGTCTTGGTAACTATTTCAGTAGTTTAGTTTTAATGGGTACTAAAGTTACCGTCCCTTGGTTTAGTAGAACGGTATGTTGCATTACATTTTCTCAGAACTGTTCTCTTAAACTTGAGTCTATTATTCATTTGCTTTGACTTTCCATAGGTGTGGGATAAAGACATCAACAAGAGACAAAAAATCGGTGGTTATTTCAGCCTATATATTTCCTAATTCTGGACATGGACTGTTTCTACAGTTTAGAGGAGTTAGGCTTTAGTCCTCTTACCTGATAAATTGGTTTGTAGACAAATACCTATAAAAATCCAGGAAGATATGTTTTTAGGATTCTAAAGCATGTGTTCCTTTATTGTTAAGTAAGTATATGATAGTGTATAAAAATAGTGCTAGTCAAAAGACTTTTAATTTTTATAAACATTAATTTTATTTTTACATAACGTTTCAATTTATATCTTCAATTAAGTTATGACATAAATAATTGGAATTTAAATTTCATTTTTACAACAAAATAATTATTCAAAATTGCATTTAACGTTAACCATATAAGTGGTGAAACGCTTTCACTAAGAATTTTATAAATACGCAATCATTTAAGTTTAACAGAGAAATTACCTTCACTTCTCTAATTAACCATACGACTCAGTTGATTGACCTTGATACTCTGCACTGGAACAAAAGTTTGTCTCATTCACAAATATTTAATTCGACAGAGTTTAATACCGAAAAGTCTTATTGTCCTTTAAGTCAGTGCCGGTACATCCATAGAAACCCAAAAACATTACTTAAAATACCTAATTGTGTAATGTATGTTATGTAAGTTTATAATTGTCTATTGTGGGTCACGA
The DNA here is from genome assembly GCA_907164795.1 of Hemaris fuciformis. NCBI lineage: Eukaryota > Metazoa > Arthropoda > Insecta > Lepidoptera > Sphingidae > Hemaris > Hemaris fuciformis. The sequence goes on along the minus strand of OU015455.1, from coordinate 6,743,665 downwards.
TATTCTCATTTATATGTCAAATTGCTCTTGTTAAAGCTTAAAGATATTATTCGGAATTTTAATAATAAGGGAAGCTGGGCTTTTGCGCTTCTGTGGAGATACCGCCACTACTTTAAGTGTGTGTAAAATACCTCTATCTACCTCCTCGGGAGTCGTGAAAGAGTATACCAAATTGGTCCAACATTTTAAGCGTGAAAGCGTAACATTAATCGTGCTCATTATACATATTTAAGTACAACTTTAATTTCTTCCGTTTTATCCGTGACTGTACGCTGGGTACCTGCTGGCGGGCGCGGGTGTGCAAGCGGGGGGCAGGAGGGGCGGAAGCTCAAGTTACGGCAAACGTCTGCGCGCCCATAAATCTCACACAAGTGCATTTCGCTGAAGTGGCCGCTCGAAACACGACACTTCGCAATGTTTTCGTCATTAGAGTTCAATTTATCGGCTGACCTTAATATTGTGTATATTATGCACAAGTTTGTATGACCACGTGTTGGCAAAACGTTTGGTAGGTTCTTCAGAATACTGGATAAACATTGGAATGATCAGATCTTAAGTCTTTTTACCAAATATTTTCTAAACCATACTTAACTCTACAGTTTAAGGGATTTTACTTTTTATAATAGAGTACATTTTCGAGTTTAAAGAAAAAAGGCAGTTTTAGAGTAGAGTAGACTTAGAATTTTATACATATACATACAATATACATACATAAACTCACGCCGACGGGCAGAGCTGCATATCTACACAAACATTTCGCCAGGTATGTATCAGTCCCACGTAATAGGAGGCGAGCCTATTGCCGTTTTTCGGGCACATTGCCAGACTCCGTGCTGCTACTGAGACTTCCCTAATGGAAAAACCCAATAACACTTTGCCCGACCCGGGAATCGAACCCAAGACCACTAGATCGCACGGCACATACTTGTACCGCGACACCACGAGGCAGTCTAGAATTTCATAGATCTTATGCATAAGATGGGTAGTGCCACCCACTACAGTGGGTATCTGTTAATTTTACTCATTATCTTACGATGAATCTTGATCAAAACGTATTCACTCAAATTCATACATTCAGATTTCGTTTAAATATACAAAATAAACAAAACAAGTTTATTTAACGATCCTTGAAGATCCTGTTGATACTGTCCACGCACCTAATCTATGAATCTATTGGGCGACTGTCCTATAATCCTTAATAATTGTACAGCGCGTGATAAAACATCAAGTGGTGTGCAAGATTTTTTATTTCTTGATAAGCAAACGTTTTTTATCGCAGAGTAATTGCTATCAAATTGATTACTACGGTGGTGGTGTGTACTACATTGTATTTACCCTGGCGAAGGTAAATGCATCGCGTGACCGGTGTGTTAAAATAAGCGACGGATTAAACAGGGCATAACTTTCCTTATGATAATCTATACTAATATAATTAGGAAGGTTTTGTATGTTTTTATCGAATTAACCCATAAACCAAACCACCAAAAACCAAATTGAATGTTTTTTTTGAAAATTGGGTTACTATAGAAATGAGCATGAAATTCACAACTCTTCCATGCTTCTATTACAGTTTTGCAAATTATGGTAACTTTCAAATTACGATATTATTACGATACTCATTTTAAAACTTCGTTCTGCTACTAAGAATTCCACGGGAACACGCAAAAACACTATGTCGGACCTAGGAATTAGATATCAGATCAAAATGCATAGTCTTGGCTGTTATAAATAAATAATAATAATAAATAAATACACCCAACAGTCACATACATAGTTCTGATCCCACACTAAGATACAAGTCTTGTGTCGTGGGTATCTGAAACTACGAGAGACTTTTTTGGTCTCACATACACCTAGACCTGAAACAAATATTTGTGGATCACACAAAAATTTGTCTCGGTGCGGGGATCGAACCCGAAATTTCGCAAGCTGGTGTCTAGCCACCTGTGCCACGGGGCTATTACACGAGTACAGTAAATACATTAGCTTATTAACAATATTCAATACTCGTAATATGAATGCGAAAATAACTGTTAGTTAGTAACGACTTTACGGTCAAACTGCTCGGCTAGTTTTGATGAAATTTGAATTTGGTCAGGGGACTTTTAGACCAGACGTAGCATATGTAATCGAAATCCTTAAGGCCATTTTGGCGTGACTGTAAAGCAATTAAAATGCACAAACTTACCACGTAAATGTAAGTAGGAGTAAAGGAATTTCACACATAAATTTCGTGATCGGCTTATAATTGCATTGTGTGCATCTTAGCGATAAAAACACGGTCAAAAACCGAGCGCCCTCTAAGACACAATGCGTCGAATTATCAAATGTTCGCACAAATATTTGCGATGCAAACATCTTTTGCACTCGGCAAACACTTTTAGGACACTAACTAGATTCACTAATGTGTTATTAATTCCCAGTTGTGAGCAAAGATATTTTATGGGTTTTTGCGCCACGGAACTTTCAAGTAAATTTTCTGTTATGTTATTAAGATGCATAGGTATGAAATAGCAGATAAATTGGCTTTGGAAGCTATACATTTTCGGTATAGGTACATTTTCAATGCTTACCATATTTCGCCGACCTCTTACACATAATAAAAATAAAATCCATAACAATATGGAAAGAACACTGATCAGAGATCCTTAAGCAAAAACGTGTTTGGTACAAAACAATACAGCCTAATATATCAACATTTTCATGGATTGATCATGCCGATATGTGTAGATCCGAAAAAATAGTCACGGCTCTGAGACTACGTTCTGGACACGTACCGCTAAATAGATTCGATTACCTTATGGGAAGAAAATCATCACCTAATTGTTCTGTCTGTAACATAATTGAGGATGTTCAACATGTTTTAGTGGAGTTTGTTCGTAACGAGACCCAGAGACGCAAACTACTTTCTAACCTCAGAAACAATATAGGAGTATGTAATAGCATTATTGCTCTTCCGGTATCAAAAGAAGCAAGAATGCTATATAAATTATATGATGCGACCAAACCCTTTTCAATAAAGAGAAAAAAAAAAGTTGCATAGGTTCTATTGTATGTTTGGACGCTTGGATTTCAGGAACGAACAGTAAGCTTCGTAATCCTAACACTAAAAAGTTTACACATAGAATTCGAGATACGTTTATCGTCTCATGGACATAGTATATCCTTGGTTGGAGGTTCAAACCCGTACTTCCGTTTTGCCACCTTCTGACACCACATTGCCCCACACAACATTGCGTCAAAAATTGTTCCAGGTTTGTATCCGAAGCCCGCATTCATTCGTTTGAAATAAGGGATAAAAACAAAGCAGCCGTACCATATGCAGTATGCACCCTTACGCGTCCTTTAATGACGCGTGGAGGAACATTTGAGAATCATTTACAGATGGTAGTTGAAATGTTTTTATCCAAACACATGTAGATGGCATTTCTTAGTTCTTTTTTTTTATTTTTTACGCCGTAAAGTACAAAATATGATGAAATTGAAGACTAATTGTAATATGCTTTAAGTTCTTGGTATTGTGAACTTGTAACATCAAATTGAAAGGGAGTCGATATCCTTTACAAGTAAAATCTATTTCGGTATCATTAACGAACCCCATATTTGTCATGACTAGTATTTTATTAGGGGAGTTATACTTCGCCCTCTTTGTTATGGGGTCTGTAGAATGATAGATCTATAGATGTTAAAAATTAGTCTTCAGTATATATTGACTTCAAAGTAAATAAACATGTCGATATGCAATAAACAGGGTCCGGAGAACAAACGAGCAATCTATCAACTCGTTAAATCCAACTGTTTACGAAGGGCCGTGGAGTTTGTATTAGTAAGACACACAATTACATTATCAACACTCACCACGTTATCAGAAGTTGCCGCCGAAGAACGATAAAAAAGTCCCGAAACGTAACACAAAACAAACACTGCGCTCCTGCGGCTAATGGCTTATCGGATTTTAATGCACTAAGCTCCGTTTGTAACACGTGCAACACGCGCGGTAGACGGACGGTGAATGAGGGAGAAGCGCGGGCGGCGCGCGGCGTCTAACGTCTTAGGTGCGCTGGCAGCATTATTAGCCAGTACGTAAACTTTGATAAGGAGTTTTTATTTCAACGCAACCTCCTTGTTACAAAATTTAAAAATAGAACTATATTAGTTTTAAACGTGGAATATCTTTCAATAATACTTTCTGGGATGAATGGTATATCTTCCTTTGCCGCTTGAAGTTTCAAGAAAAATGAAGGGATTTTTTGTTGTATTTTACTGATATCTTAGTCCACCACACGGACTACATTAATGTCAAAAGTACAAGTGATATACGCTGAGCCCTGTCGCCGCAGACCCGAAGAATGTATACTTAGGACGATAAGACTTGGAGAGTGTTCGGTGTGTGCCCTTTAAAACGATAAGAATATTTAAAAATAGTATACTCTTTAGCAAAATGCAATCGTTTTACCATAAAACGATTTAATTTTTCCAACGATTATATATATCGTTAATTATCTATATATCAACGGCTTATCTTAAGATAATTATTGTTGCCGGCAAATGAATAATAAGCAATACTGACCTACTTGAAATATAAATGAATTTTCGTGTGAAACTTTGTAAATTGCGACTTACGATAACACTTTCTTTGCCTTGTCGATGGATAAAAAGTCTGTAGTCATTATTCAATCTTGGCCTTATATCTAAGGCTTGATATATTTATGCACACTCGTTGTTTATATCCTTGATACTGGCTTACTATCAACATAAAGTCCCTTTCAGAAGATATATTAATGATTACAACCGATAATAGTTTGCTATTGACTTGTATCTATGTGGAATCAAAGAGATAATTGACGTGAAAATATTTTTCAACATTAAAGTTAATAAGTGGATTTATGAAACGTAAAATAAATCAAAGCAAGTTATTTTTAAACGAAAGTTAATCTAATTTGTTTCGTGATAAAATTCTTTCTAGAAATGTTCCAGTAATCCACACCTTTAATATCATCCCCCCCCCCCCTTCGCCCCTTCCTCCGATGTAGAGAAGGCCCGTGCCCAGCAGCGGGTCGTACGTATTTTTTTATGTCACGGTGTTTGTAATCACCGCAGCCTTAGTTTCCGATCACGGTCTAAATACACCCTACACAAGTATGTGCCCTGCGATCTAGAGGTCCTGGGTTCGATTCCCGGGTCGGGCAAAGTGTTATTAGGTTTTTCCATTAGGAAATTCTCAGTAACAGCCCGGAGTCTGGAAATGTGCCCGGAAAGCGGCAATAGGCTCGCCCCCTGTTACGTGGGACTGATACGTACTGGCGAAATGTGGGTGCAGAAATGCACCCCTGCCTACCCGTTCGGAGTTTATGTATTTATATATGTAGTTTAACTCGTGGTCTTCTGCTTCGTATATTTACACCGTACTAAAAATAATTACACCACAAAATCATTACAAGTGGATTTGAAACTAACATATCCTATGGAGACAAAATGTTCTACGCTTATAAGACTGACGTCGTTTCAATACCGCCAAACACATGTTTGTCAGTCGTCCTTGCATGACAACGTCTCGTGCACGGATACTTATTGCATGGACACATTTGACCCAAATCTTGTGACATGTATTTGGTATGTTTCTTTATTGAAAACTGTTGTCATCATCATCAGCCCAAATACGTCCCACTGCTGGGCACGGGCCTCCTCTACAACTGAGAGGGTTTAGGCCTTAGTCCACCACGCTGGCCTAGTGCGGGTTGGCGGACTAAACACCTAAGAAATTCCTAAGAACTTTTAGGTGTGCAGGTTTTATCACGATGTTTTCCTTCACCGTTAAAGCAAGTGATAATTCATTGTGAATACACACATAACTTCGAAAAGTCAGAGGTGTGTGCCTGGGGTTTGAACCTGCGACCGCCGAAATTCTCGACCGCTGTTGTAAAACATGAAAAATCCAAGAAACAAAATACTGATTATGAAATGACAATGAAAATGAAATATTTAAGCCGATAAACAATATTTGTAATAAACCAAAAGGAATAAGTATTTAAATACTTTGCCCCCTATTACGTGGGAGTGATACATACCTGGTGAAATGTGGGTGCAGAATTGCACCTCTGCCTATCTCATTGGGAAATACAAGCGTGAAGTTATTAAATATGTATGTATTTTTGTGGAGAATGTCAAAGCTTACAAGCATAGTCATGTCAGAAACTTTTAAACTTTTTGAGCAAATTCGCTTTTTCGGGGATCAAAGTCACGACTTTTGCTAACATTACGCTGTTACACTCAAAGGGGTACACAGGTATATGAAATACACCTACGTTTCGACCTGTAGTTTTACTTCCACGTAATAAGGCGCGATTCTATTGCCGTATTTGGCATGAGTCGTGATGGCCTCGAGGTTTAGGCGCGCGGTCGAGAATCTCGACGGTCGCGGGTTCAAACCCCAGGCACACACCTCTGACTTTTCGAAGTTAGGTGTGTATTCACAATTAATTATCACGTACTTTAACGGTGAAGGAAAACATCGTGATAAAACCTGCACACCTAAAAAGTTCTTAGGAATTTCTTAGGTGCGTAGTCCGCCAACCCACACTAGGCCAGCGTGGTGAACTAAGGCCTAAACCCTCTCAGTTATAGAGGAGGCCCGTGCCCAGCAGTGGGCCGTATATGGGCTGATGCTGATTTGGCATTTCCATACTCCGTGCTACAACTGAGAATGTAATACGCTTTCAGACGAGCGTGTATAAAAATCAGTCTGATTTTAATGATTGTAGTACTGGGAAGTGAGAAACATTTGTTGTCCATAAGGATTCGTTTGCAAAAGCAATTAAAACTGAAATAGATTTACGTCATTGTATCTGGGGCATTAGTCACATACAGTTACATATTGGGAACGGCACACCTTGTGCTTCATGTGTTTAGAGTCGAACATGTTTGAAACAAGGCTGATTGTGAGGCTGCGGGTTCGACTCCCACACCGAGACAAACTTTTTTTAAGTTATAGTTATTTAGGCGCGCAATGAAAAAATGATGAGAGTGAAATTTTAAGATGCGCGCGCATCACTGTAACACAAAAATTAAGACGTTAAAGCCGCCTATGTGCTCCAATATAATTGACAGATTGAAGCTGCCTATGTTAAATATAAGTGTCAAATGGATCAGAAAGGTTTTAATATGTTTCGGATCGAATATTTTTCAAAAAAGTTTATATGTTTTAGATTTTAAAATGTAGAATAGTGACAGTAATAAAAAGGGATTGACATATTTATTAGTTGTCAAATATTTATGAGTGCGTTCAGAAATGTAATATGTTGTGTAAACCAAGAACTATGTATGTAACTGTTGGGCGTATTTATAAGTTTTACTTCAGTCGTCCGGTATAACTTCTAACGCGTGTACATAAGTACACACACACTTTTTTTAAGAGTTTGGGTGTTGATAGCTTATGACACTCTGAACTATGAATGCTACACTTGATATTTGATATTTGATTTAAATTAAAATACCTCGTGGTCTCGCAGTATAACTACGTGCCGTGCAATCATGAGGTTTCGGATTCGAATCTCGGGTCAGAAAAAGTGTTATTGGGTTTTGAGAAATGCATAGAATCAGCACGGAGTTTGATATTGCGTGGGACGAAAGACAATTGGCGAAATTTGGGTGCAGAAATGCAACTCTGCCTACCCATTCGTGGAATACAGGCGTGAGGTTTTGTAATAAGCAGTGGCGGTACTTCCATAGAAGCCCAAAAGAGTTAAACGTTAATTGTATAATGTCTAGTTTATAATTGTTTATTGTGGGCTCAGGATATTTTCATTTATATGTCAAATTGCTTTTGTTAAATAATGATTTAAATCTTAAAGATTATAATTATTCGGAATTTTGATAGGCAAACTGGGCTTTTGGGCTTCTATGTAAGTACCGCCGTATTATAATTAGTATAGCAACAAATAATACATAATTATATTGCAACTGAATTTAGTACTTGAATTTAGTACTACTCTAGCCTTAGCCAAACATTTGATCCGGAAATGTGTTAGATGTCCCAGCATAATATGCGAGACCTTAAATCGTTAGGACAACTTTCTAAGTCCTCTGTCATGGTCGAATTTGTTAGTAGTTGCATTCGATACGTCCGTGCACGACAAATATGCACTCTATAAAAACATGAGTTTGTACCTTCTATTCACTTATTTGAAGTTATGTGTGTATTCACAATGAATTATCACTTGCTTTAACGGTGAAGGAAAATATCTTGATAAAACCTGCACACCTAAAAGTTCTTAGGAATTTCTTAGGTGTGTAGTCCGCCAACCCGCACTAGGTCAGCTTGGTGGACTAAGGCCTAAACCCTCTCAGTTGTAGAGGAGGCACGTGCCCAGCAGTGGGACGTATTTGGGCTGATGATGATTCACTTATTAAGTTTGTGTTGGTTGTTTAGGTTATATTAAAATTTACTGTGGTTAATTATAAATTTCACTTCTTATAGTTGGTTGGTTTAGGCGCGGTCGAGAGTCTCGATGGTTGTGGGTTCAAACCCCAGGCACACACCTCTGGCTGTTCGAAGTTATGTATGTATTCTTAATGAATTATCACGTACTTTAACTGCGAAGGGAAACATCGTGAGGACTGCGCACCTAAAAGTTCTTAGGAATTACTTAGGTGTGGTTGCCAGCCCGCACTAGGTCAGGGTGGTGGACTAAGGCCTAAACCTCTCAGTTGCAGAGGAGGCCCGTGCTCAGCAGTGGGACGTACCTATATGGGCTGATAATGAAATATGAAGGTCACATAAAGGTTTAAACACACATAATCTAATGCCTGTGTCTTCCAAAGAGTGACAGCGGTACATTTCTATACCCACTTTTAGCTGTCCCGTGCCCAGCAGTGGGACGTATATAGGCTGATGATGATTTATTTATTGATGATTTATTGATGATTGATGATGAAACGTCTTATTAGTCATTACGTAATTTACTCGTATGTATTGGAATAGTTAGATTTTTTTTTTTTTTTTTTTTTTTTTTAAACTGGCACGGCAAAGTGACTCCACTGTACCTGATGGTAAGCACAGTGGAGTCCAAAAAATTCATACCGACCAGCGAGAAACGAAGGTCACCCGCTGGTCGACACAATCATGCCGGCCTGCACAAATGCTTCTTCACGCTTCGCTTAAAGGATCCAGGATCATAAATCTATCCTAGGATACTTATGTAACTGTATGATTCCCTAATAAAATAGAATAAGTATTGCCCAAACGACCCTGAGCAAGCTGGTAATACTAAAATTTTCTTCCTTGGTAAGTGTGATCCAAAACCTAAGAATATAGCTTCTAGAATGTTCTGACGGGAGTTTGTGCCCCTCAACCGGTTCATGCACATAACACCAATTGTAATTCATATGCATTATTCAACACCGGATAACGGGTGTGTAGTCCACAAAAACCCTTTTGTGATTACAATAAACTGAATATGAATATTTGCTGTTGCACCTGGGTGAGTTAGTTTGGCAGAGTCCTAATAGTCCTAATGTATAATGTATGTATTTGCGTTAATACCATTATATGTATATGATAACTTTATTTACACTACACTTTTCGTCTCTGTACCGCCTAAGGTTCGACTGGTAGATAACACCTCATACTCATAGTCCACCTTTTTATTTTTATTTAGAATGTTTGAATAACATACAAATTTAACCTCACGCCTATATTCCCCGAAGGGGTAGGGAGAGGTGCATTTCTGCACCCACATTTCGCCAGGTTTTTTATCAGTCCCACGTAATAGAGGGCGAGCCTATTGCCGTTTTACGGGCACAATTCCAGGCTCCGTGCTGCTACTGAGAACTTCCTAATGGGAAAACCCAATAACACTTTTCCCGGCCTGGGAATCGAATCCAAGACCTCTAGATCGCACGGCACATACTTGTGCCGCGAGACCACGAGGCACTCTATAGTTTAGTTAGTAGTACGAGTAGTTTGAATAAATAATCGTCATTGTACTATTTTATACCACGTTGCTGGTAGGGGTCTCCTCTACAGCTGAGAGGTGTTCGGCCTTAGTCCACCACGCTGGCCTAATGCGGGATGGCAGACCACACATCTAAGAAATTATTAAGAACTTTTTTAAGTGTGCTGGTTTCATTATGATGGTTTCCTTCGCCGGTAAAGTACGCGATAATTCTTTCTTTTAAATACACACAAAAAAATCTACAGATAATTAAAACTATTTAATCATGAAATCAAGATATATCTACAAGGTTCGCTTGAATATTGATTGTCAATAATTGTATATTGTTCATTTTTATTTATCAGCTAAATAATAATGATTGTGATAATAAATTATATCACTGCTTGGGTTGGTCGCCTTGGTGAGGTACTGAGTTTGATTTCCGTGTTAAGTAGCAGTGAACATCATAGTATCAGAAGCTAATAAATGTAATTATTCAGTGTGACAACTCCCTGTTCCTGGGACTACTACTGAGAAATCAACTAAATACTAATTACTGGATAGATTTAAACATTCTGATTTTTAATTCAGGTACCGATGTTTTGGTTAAAATGACATAAATTTATTTAACTACCCTATTCTTTTAAAGTGCGCAATTCCATTTAGAGACCTCTTATTGTATTGAACTCTTTAAGATTTTTATTATGGAGGTCAGTGCCGAAGTGATATCTTTGTGCTGATATTGGTACAAAAAAATTACATCGTCTTTATATTGACAGTCTGTGATTTTGTTCGCGGTTACGTGAGAATTAAAATTAATTTTAAATTGAAGTGTCCTCAACACTGGAAAGTAGAAAAGAAGGATAAATAGATATCTAACTACGTATTTCTAAGATAGTAACCATGCCGTGCCGTGCGATCTAATTTTCCACTAGGGAATTCTCAGTAGCAGCACGGAGTCCGGAAATATGCCCGAAAACGCCAGGCTCGCCCTCCTATTACGTGGGACTGATACATACCAAGCGAAATGTGGGTGCAGAAATGCACTTCTGTCTACAGGCATGTGGTTATGTATGTATGTATGTAACTCTATTTCAACATTCAACCGCTTTTGGATAACAGAGTAAAAAATATACTTTCACGTTTATATGATTAGGATTACACAGACTCCATTCACACGGCTCTGTGATAGTGACATGTGAGGAAAACATGTAAAGTTCACAGCTTATCGTGAGATCGTCCGTTCGTCCTCTACGGGCGACCTTGTCTCGACACCGCTTCCTGACATTTAATAGGGGTCTATCGGTATCTGATACTAGCCAATAATCTTTCTGAGCTTATGTGCCGTTTGCGTATCACTAGGGGCTTAATTTGGCTCTTTTATGACTTTACAAAGTAAATGAAACACATTTTTTTTTTAAACTGGCACGGCAAAGTGACTCCACTGTACCTGATGGTAAGCACAGTGGAGTCCAAAAAATTAATACCGACCAGCGAGAAACGAACCACGACCACAAAGCTGTGGCTTCGCATGCCAGCACGCGTGGTTCTGGTGAGGAAAGGAGAGGATGGGACAAGCTTAAACAATTCTTCAGAGCATTCATTTTCTAAACATAATAAAAAAAAACTAATCTAAATATTGATATAGAATTTTTAACCAGTTAATTGTAACTGGTTTTAGAAATTTATTAGTCCGCCAACCCGCGCTAGGCCAGCGTGGTGGACTAAAACTTTTCAACTGTAGAGGAGGCCCGTGCCTAGCAGTGGGACTTACATATGTAGGTACATGTATGTAGGTAGGTAAATAATAATTTGCCTTGTTACTGGTATGTTTATCAGTAATTTGATCATACTTTACAAGATAATGTCTAGAAGAATGCACACGTAAGATATGCCCAATTTTCTGTTTAAAAACAACGTTGTCTGTTTGTAATAAAATCTTGTATTTCAATATCTTCTACCACCCTGCTTATGTAATAACAATAGAATAAAATATGACGTCACGAGTTTAACCTATAGACAACCGATCAAACGCATTACGCCCTTGAGAAAGAACGCCTTACGTTTTTTGCTGCGCAATACTATACGAATACAGCATAAAGTCGACGATGTGCGTTGCTCTTACTATTTTATCAGGCGCAAACAAGTCGACGATGTGCGTTGCTCTTATTATTTTATCAGGAGCAAACAAAAAACTTATTAGAGTAAAGAAATTCATTTGTGTTCAGATAAAAGTATTTTTTCGACATTGTTTATACCATAATAATAGGTTGTTATTATTAAAGTAAAAAGGATTTATACTAAGACTCACCATATTCCTGTTTCTAAAACTAAGTCCACGGTCTCTGGAAGTTCTAACCGGAAACCTGAAATCAAAAGAATGAAATATCTTACTTATATGAAGTTTTGGTATAAGTTTAATTGATAGGCACAATCGGTTACAAACCAAGAGAACTACAGGATTGATCTCCGTATCAAGATGTTTGTAAATACACATACATAATCTCACGACTGTATTCCCCGAAGGGGTAGGCAGAGGTGCATTACTGCACCCACATTTCGCCACGTATATATCAGTCCCACGTAATAGGGGGCGAGCCTATTGCCGTTTCTCGGGCACATTTCCAGACTCCGGGCTGCTACTGAGAATTTCCTAATGGAAAAACCCAATAACACTTTGCCCGACCCGGGAATCGAACCCAGGACCTCTAGATTGCACGGCACATACTAGTACCGCGAGACCACGAGGCAGTCAGTCACGAGGCAAGATGTTTGTGTGTTTCGAAGTTATCTGTATCGGGTCTGGATGTTTTTACAACCGAAGATTCTTTCGCAGATATTTCTCGTAGTTGCTGATACCAACTAAGCTATGTGTGACTGTTATTGCCGAGTGTACCTTTTTTTAATATATGTGAAGTTTAGTGCCCGATCTTTGTAAACATCATCTCTAAAGTCACGGGTTCCAACCCTTGGAATCTTAATAGCATTTAAGGAATACAAATTTAACTGTTATCTGTGAATTCATTTCTTATCACGCATTGAAGCATTGATATTTCTTTAAAGTCGTGGACTAAGACCTACATTTATTTCTCTCTTTATTATTATTTAAGAGACTTACAATCAATTAATTATGCTAGCCCCGTAGTATCCTTATAGAATTATAACAGAAAAAGTTTTTTTTTTACTGTTTATAAAGTTGTACACTATAATAGCGGCCTCACTAAAAGGCTTTGATATATAATATGCTTTGATACGATCCTAATTCTATAATATTTTTATTTAATTTATCTTATCTTACTGTCCTAAGACCTACATAATTCCAATAGATAGGCCCTTGCCCAGCAATGATAGACTCAGCTGATTTACAAGATTAAAACACTTACCGTCTGATATTATCCTCTGTATAATGCTAGTCATGTCTTTCACTTCAGCTGCGTAGAAATTCTCTCCTGCGTATTGAGTTATACCTAAATCTATGCAGGGATAAAGAATATTATTCGTGAAATGGGATAGCATGGCGAATGCAAATTTACTCGTTGATATTTTATCCAACTGGTATTTCATTAATGAAAGTTTGGATGAATTTTGTCGCCTAACCACTACAGATTGAATGTGGATAAAATTTGGCTTAAGATATTATAGTGTTGCGTTATGAAGTTTGACGCGGATGGCACGCGGAGCAATGCTTATTAAGAAAATTTAGAGGTAGTCAAAATATACATCTATTCCAGTGGCATACCTACTTCCATAGAAGCCCAAAAAGCGTGTTGATTATATATTTAATGTCTAGTATAAAACTGTTAATTGTGGGGTCTGGATATCCTCATTTATACGTATATAATAAAAATTTAAAGCTTAAAGATCATTATTCGGAATTTTGTAATGCAAACTGGGCTTTTGGGCTTCTCTGGAAGTACCGTCACTGATCTTTTCATTGTTAGGCATACTAGGCATTATTTGCAAAAATGTCGCATTCAATTTAAAAAAGTTTATTCTTTGGTTTAGCTGTTCCGTGTATATATGTTTCGGGTATTTAAAGGATACAGTTGAGCATGTCCAACAAGGAGCCGGGGTGGTCCGGCGGCGGCGGGGGCGGCGGCGCCTGCGCACGCGGCGGGGCGACCGCCCTCAGCGTGTAGGCGCGCACGTACTCCTTGCGCAGGTCGTGGAAACGAGCGTAGTACGCCGGCAGCGTCAGCTCTTTGCTGCACGCCTCGGGGTGAAGGCATTGTCTGTAAAACAAAAAAATAGTTATGGATAAAAAAAAAGTTTATTGGACAAAAATTATTTTTATTAATAGAGAGAAGGGTTTCTCAAACTTGGGGTTTCACGAATCCCTGATAATGTTTCCAGGTGACAGCGAACCCTTAAGTAACTTGATCAATCAATTTTAGGAGTATTTTTGGACAAATTTTAATCTGTCTGACGAATTAAGTCGCGCGCGCGCCCCACGTGGGCCGCACGTGCCTGCTAGGCATCAAGTCACTATAATGTTAATTTTGTCGCGAACATGTCGAATGACGAACCCCACTTTGAGAAACCCTGATATAAAGCATCTATTTGCCGAACTAGATAGAACCAGTGGCGGTACTTCCATAGAAGCCCAAAAGCGTTACACGTTAATTGTGTAATGTCTAGTTTATTGTGGGGTCAGGATATTCTCATTTACATGTCAAATTGCTTTTGTAAATAAACATTTAAAGCTTAAAGATTATATATATTTCGGAATAATTTTGATTAGTTCTTGATTAAGGTCTGTTGACACCTATAAATTATGCATATTGTAACATATCTATCAAGTATTACATATACCTACTAAAATACATATAGGTACTTTATTTAATAAACGAAGTTAGTTTATTATTGACAGAACGACAGATTAACACCTACATTTACAATTCGGTAATTTATTTCATGTTAACTAGCACGGTTCTCTGGGTTCCAACATACCATTAGAAATAATAATGACAACTGAACTAACAAAAGCCGATTTGTAATACAAATACCGGTTTAATAATTATAGGCACATAAAGTGCGTTGACCAATTTATTTGATTAGCAACAGGTTGCTCAGTAAAATATGCGACAATTTGTATATACCCACAATGTTTCTACGAGTTGTCTTGGTAATTTAAGCAATATTTTGAGAGCTTTATTCTTAAGAGTTGTATAACTTTGTCATAAATATATTTTAGTAGTGATGGCCTCAAGGTTTAAGCGCATTCATAATTAATTATCGCTTACTTTAACGGTGAAGGAAAACATCGTGATGAAACCTGCACACCTAAAAGTTCTTAGGAATTTCTTAGGTGTGTAGTCCGCCAACTCGCACTAGGCCAGCGTGGTGGACTAAGGCCTAAACCCTCTCAATGGTAGAGGAGGCTCGTGCCCAGCAGTGGGACGTATATGGGCTGATGATGATGATTCTTAAGAGTTGTATAACTTTGTCATAAATATATTTTAGTAGTGAAGGCCTCAAGGTTTAAGCGCATTCATAATGAATTATCGCTTACTTTAACGGCGAAGGAAAACATCGTGATGAAACCTGCACACATAAAAGTTCTTAGGAATTTCTTAGGGGTGTAATCCGCCAACACGCACTAGACCAGCGTGGTGGACTAAGGCCTAAACCCTCTCAATGGCATAGGAGGCCCGTGCCCAGCAATGGGACGTATATGGGTTGATGAAGACGATGATGATGTCTGCCTCAGTTTTGCACAAATCTTCGCAATCTTTTACGAAGTCCACTTTTTACTACGGCAGTAAACTCAAAAACTATTTTAGCGGTTTGAATGATTTTTGCTATGGACATTGTAGATGGGACTTTGGAAAGTAACATAAGACATTACTATACTACTTCTGTATATAAAAATGCGGCCGGCCGGAGCAGGGTCTAGCAACTAGTGTACAATAAAACAATACGGGGATTGAATAGTACTGTTAAATCCAGATAAGCAAAATTAATCAAATAATTACCAATAACGTGAATTATAAATCTTTTTGTCAAATTACAACAGTACCTATACGTTCGGCCATTTTTGCGTGAATGAGCAACAAAATCACATTGATACAATATCTAAGCGTGTATGATTTCCAAGTGATCTACTATACAATATTCTTTAAATTTAATATCGTCGACTCATGTGTATACAGGTGTTCAAATTATGATAATTTCAAATCTACAAGATTGTTTAAACTAAAGGTAAGATATGCTAGTATGTATAGTACAGGGTTTCGCCTCGACAATACGGATAATAAATCATATTATGCTTACGTGTGTTCTCTGTGGTATAATATTTATGCGAAAAAAATGACGCTCTCCACAGAACAGCTGAATTAGAAGGGAAAGCCAGTATTTTGTATGGGGACGAACGTCGCCGCTTGTCAGTTACCTATTATCGATTAATTAGTGTCTACTACGATCACACGACCAATGATAAAAATTAAAAAAAAAAAGCTGAAGTGCTGCTATTGGTTGTCACACATTTATAAAAGTCTTGATATTACACGCTACCAGAATTACTAAGAAACGGCCGTGTCAAATCTAATCGGCACGCTCAGTATGCTGACATTTATTTCTAGTCTTAATTAACTGTTCTGTGTCACTCTTCAAATTAATGTCTGTTTCTATACCAACATTTAACTTTGTCTCAGCCCTTGACGTAACAAACAGATGTACAGCTTTTGTAGCATATATAGAGTAAATTTCCATTCGTAGAATGTTTCATTACATTAGTTTTAATTCAGTTATGTTAATTGAATGATTATTGAACTTACGCAAGCCAGTAATCAGTCTATGGAATTTATGGTTTTGTAATTTTATTCAAGACCGAAGACTTTAGCAGAAGCGAAAACGGTTCTTAGTTAAGACTTAAGTCATACTTCATACACAAGCTATTTCCCGTAAGACTGCTTCCAGTTTCCTCAAGCACAAGCATGTCTTGTGATATTTAGGTTCCGGGTTTACTATGTGCTTATAAATTTTAAATGTGATTGGCCTAAACTAGCCGGTCTTCAGAAACGACATACGGATCATTACATAGTATTTTTTTTAATGTGAAAGGAGGCAAACGAGCTAGTGAACCACCTGATGTTAAGTGGTCAACACCGCCCATGAACACCCACAATACCAGAGAAATTATCGGTGCGTTGCCGGTCTATATAATCTAGACTAAAGCACTATGTAAGAATAATAAGAATTTTGTATATAGAACAGTTTAGGACCGTTAAAAAAGTAGGGAAAATTGCGATTTTTTTAAATCGTTAGCACACTGCCATCGTTGGATAAGTTAATGTGACAGTTATTCTTAGAAACAAAACATACTTACATATATGTTACTTTTTATTACTTTCACATACACACATATAACCTCACGCCTGTGTTCCCCGAAGGGGTAGGCAGAGGTGCATTTCTGCACCCACATTTCAGTCACATGTCAGTATGTATCAGTCCCACGTAATAGGGGGCGAGCCTATTGCCGTTTTTCGGGCACAATTCCAGACTCCGTGCTGCTACTGAGAATTTCCTAATGCAAAAACCCAATAACACGTTGCCCGACCCGGGAATCGAACCCAGGACCTCTAGATCGCACGGCACATACTTGTGCCGCGAGACCACGAGGCAGTTTATTACTTTCAATCTTAATTTATTTACGATCACGGTCTTTTTACAACCTGTATAAAAAGATAGTAAAAGCTGGTTTCTAATGAAGTATAGGTACTATTTTACATACATATAAAAAGAACAGAAGTAAACGCATTATACCAAGAATGTATTTATAAACTGCCTTTATTACCGTAGTATCGCGTGGATCTGATTCACAAAGGAAGTTTCGACCTTTGCCTAGCAACTGAAGAAATATTTGTTATTCATTCACTTCATTGGTATGTACGATTTAATCGGGACACATCTATTGTCGACTTAAAAATAAAAGTTTAAAAATAGTTTTGTAGTATTCAATGGATAGGAAGTCAGAAAAATCGACTCTTATACCGTGACAGAAAATGGTATGAACCGTCATGCCGTCTCTTGGCGCGACGTTTTAAAGTTTTACTTCCTATATCTTCGTTTTTTTTGTAATCTGTAGTAATGTTCATTAAGTGAATAATTGTTTTCAATATTTTAGTATTGATTACCTATTTGAAAAAACTATACGTAGGTACACGTTTGTTTCAAAATCGTTTTAATTTGTTACTAGGCTTTCCAGTTTGCATTATTACAAGCCTTGTAACATGGACGATTGAATGAAAAGGGGTTAGAAGACTATTAAAGCAGAAATCATTAAACTTCCAAGCGTTGTAGACCTCCAAAAATAATCTACATCGTTAATTCAGACCCGATTTCCTTTTTTATATTATTATATTATTACTATTGAACTCGTTTCTCAGTAGGTAACATAAATCTATATTTTTTAATTTACCTTAAGGGTGGTTGTCCGTCGGTAACCAATCTGAAGAGGGGTGAATGCGGGTCCACTTGGATTGACCGCACGAAGTCATCGAACTGAAAAACAAAAATAATAAAATCAATATAAAGAAATAAGTCGCTCCAGATAAGCCTATGCAAAACTTTTTGGTGGTTATAATGTCGTGTTGGAATGAAGAATTGACGAGTACCTACATTGAAAATAAATTGAAGATATAAAAAAAATATATGAATCTTGTTAACGCAATGCATTTGACAATTTATTGATTGATGATATACAGCATTAAAACTACGAAATCTTTTTTTCAATATTTTTTATTTAAACATACATTAATAATTATAAAGTTAATAAGTTATTTAGTTATTAATTGATAAAACAATATTTAATGCTAATTAAAACTCATAAAAACTGGCCATTTATACCTGTATTGCTTATATAAATAATAGTTAATCAGATGACATTGGATTCGAGAAGAGCATATCAATATGAAATTACTTCTCGACCTAAATTTTAGGAATGCTATCGGGTCACTGAAGCTCATGATGAGGATGTCGCGGTTCAGTGGATATGAATCTGAATGCGAATTTACGCTCCTTTATTACTTCGGAATAATTACGCAATGAATTATCACGTACTTTAACGGTGAAGGAAAACATCGTGAGGAAACCTACACACCTTAAAACTTCTTAGGATTTTTTTAGATATGTCAACCCGCACTAGGCCAGCGAGGTGGACGATGGCCTAAACCCTCTCAATTGTAGAGAAGGCCCGTGCCCAGCAGTAGCATGTATATGGGCTGATAATAATGAAGAATTAAATATGGGCACGTGTAATAAATAATAAAAACAAGTTGATGACATTCCTGGGTTTTCGAATCTTAATAACTTGATTAATCCAGTTCATAATTGTATATTTTTAATTAACGTAGGTCACTCAAAAGACAATTATGAAGTAATTAATTGTGTCTTAATGATTCTCATAATGGAAACGCCACGCATGTTCTCGAATAAATAAAAAATCTGTAATATGCTACCTGTTTTCAAATGCTCTTGTTATTGATAATCGTGGGTTTCATCTTAAAAATGTGGTAAGAAAAAATAAACCTATTTGAATACTCAATTTAGACTTGTTTTGTTTGGAGCTGGATTAATTGTGACATGATTTTGTTTTACTTATTTTAGCAACATGGATCAACTTACGGTCTTAAATTATCTATTTTGCAAGGTAACATATATATGGAAGTGCTTCAGTTTATATTGAATACACGCGACAGCCACATACATAGGTACATAATTTTAACCTTACACTTTTTTTTTATCTTTATTTATTTAGGAGTTTTTATCCAACAAGGATATGTCAACCCCATCATACCTTATACCTTATTCTACTACATGAACTATTAACCTTACACTTAAGATTAGTAAATAATATAAATAAATACATCAACACTCATATACATACATACATATATAGTTTTTCCCTCGCACTAAGATACAAATCTTGTTTCGTGGGTACCAGAAACTACGAGGATCTCTTTGATCTCACAAACACCCTGTCCAATAATATGTGGATAACACACATGGTCTAGGTGCAGAAATTTAACCTCTCATGTTAAAAAAAACTGATGTCTTGAGATACAGAAAATCTGATAGAAATAGTAACATAATTGATTCCAATCTGTTCGACCAACAGTTGAAATGTTGGGTGAGTATGTAGTAGCGCCATTACGTGGCCATACCTATCATCATACCAGTTTGATAATATAAAACAAAATTTTATAATTGAAGTTACAGTTTTTGTGTATGTTTACATGTAGCACGCGGAAACGGCGCGACCTTTGGCCTTAATTCGGCCATAATAACATGGAAACAAAATGTACTAAAACATTATACAACTGACTTATGTTTTCAGATTCTTTCGGGTAAAAAACGACCTTAAGGTACAGATTTAATTTGTAAAGGTGTTTTAGACTGTCGGATTGGCAATAGCGAAAATTATCTTTGTAATTAATCGACATGGATTATTTTGTGTAAATAGCCAAAAATAACGAAGTAATAAATTTCTATATTCGTCTGACCGTGGTACTACCCTATTTTGGCTCGTATTTTTTTATAAGTAGCATGTTGCACGTTAGCGCTCTTAAATACATGAGTACCTACTCGTGGTGTTCTGCTTTTCTAGTTGCATATCGTCTAAAATTTCGCCTCCCGTGTTTACTATGAAATTATTTTCGTTGTAAGAATATTTAAACAACTATTTGCTTCCAACTACTTTGCCCTTTGATTTTATAAGCGTTAGTTGAATTAACCATATTTTTAAACTAAGATTCCGTGTCTCTGGTTAATAGAAGTTGCAGTAGTGTATGATGTCTTGCATCAACAATAAAGGAGCAAAGACCAATAGCTTTACATTCCTAAAGGACAATACTTCCAACACATAAAAAGTCTTCGCATTTTGAATTGAAATCCAGACACAACACACTACGATATGCCATTTACTAAGCTAGTCGCCTCTAAGTCCATCCAGTAGATGTTACGTTATGTATAGACTCACGAAATCAATTATCGAATAATGATCGCCAAAGCTGCAGCCGTGGGCTCGGAAACACGTTATTCTTACAAATTACAGTTTTTTGCCCCACACTAACCTACAGATAATTATTGGAAATTACACATCGACTACACATTATCAACACACTTTTTTTTATTGGTTATTGCTTATTTATGGGAGTTTTAGTTTGACCTTTTTATGTTGGCTGTGTACGGTATGACCTATTTGTATACGGACCTCATGTAAAACGTCACTAATCTGGCTTAAAGTAAGGCAGGTAGGTTGGTACAATTTACTTGAGATTAACTTTATCATCAGCCCCTAATACGTCCCACTGGGCACGGGCCTCTTCTACAACTGAGAGGGTTTAGGCCTTACTCCACCACGCTGGCCTAGTGCGGGTTGGCAGACTACTGTTTGTGTTGGACTAGTGGTTGAGATAACATAAGCAGTTTTATAGCGAACAGCACAACGGAGTTTGTCACTACCTCGTGATTATAATATAAAAATAATTATTACGCATTTAATTTAGCTTTTAGAATATTCTTGGCCATCTTCCATTCCGGGTACTCATTCATAATTTCGCTAAGCTTAGACTATAAATAACGAGGATTCAAGGAACACGATGCAGCACGATGGTCCGACGACTTGAGAAAGGTGGCGGGTAACGGATGGAAGAGGGCTGCTCAAGACCAGGATGGTTGGCGCTTTCTTGGGGAGGCCTACGTTCAGCAGTGGACGGCGATAGGCTGAGTATATAAGGAAAATGTTGTAACAATAATACATGAAGACACCAGTATGTCGACATAAATCGCGATCTGATCTATTGTTTTGTGTTATGTCTTTACAACGTAGAAATATGTTGACAATGATATAAATTTCGAAGAAAATTATGTTTTATAAAATATTAGTTTTATAGCTGCCATGTTAGACGGGTCGAGGTCTTCTATATTTTTTTCTTTACTATTTTTTTATATTTATACGAGTAAGTGGTCTCGCGGCACAAGTACATATCGCACCCCCGGTGCGAGACTGTCACTTATGCAAAAATGCAATTTTTCAGGAGAAGCATTTAAAACTTTGACATCTCAAAAAATAATGATATTTCAAGATTTAGACAAGATGACTTGCTTTTACTACAACATCAACTTTGAACTTACTTTTGAATAAATAATGACCACTTAATGTTGTAAAAAAGATACTATACTATTATTATAAACTTTCCAACCCCCTCAGAAGTGACGTTATGGCACTAACGAAAAATAATAACTGTAATTATGTCATACTGAGTTAAAAAGGAAACAAGAACAAATTGTTTTCTTAGTTTTAATTTAAATCAAAATATGACCATTGAACAGTTATTGGCGTAAGAAAAAAATAATTCAAAGTTCTATAAAATACACATAAAAAACTTTTGTACTTCTTAACATTTCTACAGTAGTGTAGTATTAATAGAATAAAAAATCAAGTATAAAATAGTGTAACAAAGAAATAACAATCTTATATAGGATCTAGTATAGGACAAAATGAGAATGTTACGCAAGTACGTATTACGTATTTTTTTTCCAATTGTTAGGATTACGAGTACGTTTTCTTCCCCTTTTTTCGGTGATGATTTTAGTTCATGTTCATCAACAGCTTCATTCTTAGATCTACTATCACTAGATGGTTGAAGAAGACGAACTATTGCTCCAGAATCAAAAAAATATTATGTCACAATTACCAGTAGTAACAGTGTTGCTCCAAGACACACATGCAATAGCAGGGGGACTGGGCACAACTGACCAAAAAAACGATGTTGCTCCCAGCGTTGCCGTGATTTGCGCCAAAACCACAATGACACTCACGCCCTCATACGGAAACTATGCGTACTACGAAAGTAATGTTATCACACCAAGTAAAGGGGTGCATAAGGATACTTATTACATATTTAACTCATTTTTGCAATTTTTGCATAAGTGACAGTCTCGCACCGAGGGTGCGATATGTGCCGTGTGCTCTAGGGGTCCCAGGATCGATTACGGGTGGGGCACAGTGTTATTGGGTTTTTCCATTAGCAAATATTCTGTAGTAGCACGAAGTCTGGTAATGTGCCCGAAAAACGGCATTAGGCTCGCCCCCTATTCCCCCCTTATTATCTACCTCGAGAACTGGGGAAATGTGGGTGCAGAAATGAACTTTTGTCTACCCCTTCTGGGAATACAGACGCAGGTTATGTATGTATACTCGTATAATGGTAACATATAAACACTACCCTTGTATAACCAATAAAAGTCTAAATAATTCCTAATTTTAATCTGTCTGTCTGATTTGTTATTGAATTATTATTCCTAGCATTGTTACAACGTAAACCTTCACAAGCTCTTTACGATCAGGGCATATTGGGTATGAGTATACCATTTAGAGACTTAGACCTGTCAATTTCCCATATACATTAAAAAAAAACCACATTCATGGTGTGAAACAAAATTGTAACTGTTCTGAGTTAACAGTAATCCCTAACTTCAAGCACGAAAAGTTAAAATACCGGTGTAAACATTTGTCACCTAAAATCCGTACACACGCGCCATACCGCCAGCGGGCGTCGAACCCACGTTGGTACAGTTAGGAACAGGTTGCCTTCCTGATTCTGTGTGCAGACAGGGCACGTCCATCAGAGGATCGCATCTGTATGCGAAATACGTAAGAAACTTATCACAGCCATTATTGATAGGACTTAATTACCGCCTTATAAAAAAAGAAAACCACCTTCATAGTTTGATTGTAAAATTAAAAAATATATACCAGCTTAAAACCGGATTCTAAATACAAAATCTCTATTTCATATCTATCATAAAACCTTCTTGGTGTTTATAGTGTTGAATACTGAAACTCTTCTTTATTTATTTGTTTTAAAGAGTTGATAGGACAAAAAAAATAGGTTAGAAATATTTTTGTAAATCTCAAGTTGCTGTGCCATTTTTTGCGTGGTTGCCCTCTGCCTGCCTCATAGAACGAGTTATACCACACGCTCCAGCGTCCTTCACGCGACAATGACAAAATACCCGTAACATAATCTTAATCATGGACCAAAAATATTTAAACTGTCTTCATCATTAACCAATTAATTTTAGATTTATAATTTGCGGCGGTCGATATATAGCTACTATTTATTCAGTATTTAGCCTTATAAAGAAGTTGTCAAGCGTATGTTGTGATCGGATTGAGGAATACTACCATATTTTGCAATAAAATACAAATTCCCCTATTGAAGAATAGAATAAGGATATTCAAACTTTTTTCTAGCAAAAATGGACAGAATTTATATTGCCAACATAACAAAATGCTAAGTTTTTCAGGTTAGGTAGATATGTTGTTGGATTAATACTAGAATATGGTTTCATGACTTCTAGAACCGATAAAAATGTGGAGGAAAAAATCATTGAATGATTTCTCAAAACATTTAAATATTACTAAACTTAAACTTATTACATTAAAATAAAGCATACGTTTTTTAACATTAAGCAGTGAGGCGGATGAAAGCAAAATTTCAACCGATATTATCGGTTGGAGTATTATGCAATAATCTGCTCAATTTTACCAGATAGTTATTGCCCAGTAAATTGATCCTGTCCATCAAAAAATATGAAAAGTAGTATTTGAAAGTGTTTAACAAGATCAGCGACCTCCAAAATGCACGCTGGTTTCCGCATCGGCCCAGCCTTGCAGTAGATACAGTTAAAACCAGTTGGCGGGAAATTAAGGGCGCTTTTTTGTAAATCGAACGCGTTCTCGTAAATTTCTGTTTGTGTACAGGTGACAGACAAGGCTGCCAACATTGGTAAGGTATTAGTTTATTATGTTGTTTGTGTCCAATACTGGTTATTCAACATGCACTTTATTTCTAAATATTTAACTCCAGGAACACGCCTTTAACTCTTCGATTTTATAATTTCTGAATGACCCTCGACTTTATAGTGTTAAAATTTATTAGTAGACGCCCGTGCCTAGCAGTGAACATATATGCGATGATAATGTTTATATCATAGATACTATATTTCATCAAAAAGTTATTAGTGCAGCTTTGTTAACAACGAAAACAAAAAACAAAGACAAAAAAAACCACATACAACCTGTTTTGCACTCTAAACTCGCAAGGAAAATAAAAATTACCGACACGATCTATATAAATTGGTGCTAATGTTAAAACTCTCTCGATCCCGTTATTCGTGTCGAAGCCGCGACGGGATGTAATGAAACCGCCAAAATCATCAATTCCAGTTTGCTGTTCATTTTACTTTGGTTGGCGGGAAAATATTGTTACAATTATTTTGCATGGTAGCATGTGATTTCTATCCTAGTACTTTAACGGCCTTTCTTATATACCTACATTTGTTAACGAATTATCCATATTATAAAAAAGCTTATAAAAATTAAAACTTAAGAATGCTTTGTCCCGCTCTATTGATAGACTTGTGACGTTTGAGAAAAAGAGACAAAGCATGGTTAAATTAAGTAACGTTTATAAGTAAGGCCCTTAATGCTAAAGTAATTTTTTTTTTGATATAAATATTAATTATATGATATTTTTTTTAATATTCATTTTTATAATTTTCCGCCTAGGCTAAGCTAGACCGGGCCTCTTTTATACATTATTCTTCTACGATTGAGAAATATTATTCCTTAGTCTAAAACACTGTCCTAATGTTGGTAGACTTCACACGTCTAAGAAATACGGAGAACTCCTAGGTACGTAGATTTCCATAAAATATTTTCCTTTACAGGTAAATTGCGTGATTATCAATTATGATTAAACTTTGGGTTCTTATTCACCATTATTATTCCTTCCACGTTTACACTGAAGGAACATTTCACTTAAATTGATATATACAGTTACACATGCATCATAGAAGATCAGAATGGTATGTATATGTTGTATCATCATCAGCCCAAATACGTCCCACAGCTGGGCACGAGCCTCCTCTACAACTGAGAGGGTTCAGGCCATAGTCCACCACGCTGGCCTAGTGCAGGTTGGCGGACTACACACTAAAGAAATTCCTATGAACATTTAGGTGTGCAGGTTTCATCACGATGTTTTCCTTCACCGTTAAAGCAAGTCATAATTCATTGTGAATACACACATAACTTCGAAAAGTCAGAGGTGTGTGCTTGGGGCTTGAACCCGCGACCGCCGAGATTCGCGACCGCGCGCCTAAACCTCGAGGCCATCACTGCTTACTTATCTATGATTCTACATATTCTACATTGTCTATACATTATATACCTATTTTTATTACATACTTTTAAAATATTTCTGGCATAAGTATAAAGGTTTTAGAAATTATTTTTTATACAACTTTATCATCATGAACAACACAACCTTCTCTACGACTAAAAGAGGTTAGGCTTTAGCGCCTAAACCTCGAGGCCATCACTGTTTATAATGAAAGCTTTTAGTTTTGTATATTTAAAGCTTTTGTGAGACCCAGTTCTTCCCGGGCGCAATCTTGGATTCCGTGCTCAACCCACGGTTACGAATTTTCCCGGGATAAAAAGTATCCTATATGTTAATTCAGAGCGTAAGTTACCTCCATACGAAATTTCATTAAAATCTATTCAATAGTTTTTCCGTGAAAGACAAAACAAACACCAATACAATACAAAATATTAATGTTATTTATGTATATCGATAACATGTGCTATATCTATGTATAACTTATGTCTTCTTTTTGATATAATTATAACATATAAACCGAAATATTATCATATTTTAATCGCACAAGGAAATGATAGTGAATAGTAATATAGCTTCTATCTTTCTACTATCTGTAGGTAGCGATAATCAAATTAACCAGCGCAGTCCATCATTGTTTGGTGTACACCACAAATGATACGAGACATTTAGGCCAAGCGCCGGGGTTTGCAACAAAAAGTTTATACAAAAAAAAGTTTCAAATAAAAAAGATGGCAAATATTATTATCTATAATAATGATTTCTACAATTTTTGTCGTACGATGCGCGGTTCGCGATATATTGGATAAAACGTGTTTTCCAAGATGGTGGCTGAAGTGAACCCCCCGCCGCGCCAACTTGGATTTACATTCAGGGGACACCCTTGAACGTATTCCAAAAAAAAAATACCAGGTTCCAAACGATGCTTAACTTGCCAGCCAGCTTGCCAGCTTGTGTCACAAATGCTTGAAACCGAATCAAAATATGGTCTAGATAATACTGATGCTTGCCTCAATGTAAGGAACTGCATCACGTATGCTATCAAAATGATGTTAAAATCTTTTATAATGCTATATGAAGTCGAGGTCGTGGTCGAGAATCTCAACGGTCGCGGGTTTAAACCCCAGGCACACACCTCTGACTTTTCGAAGTTATGTGTGTAGTCACAATGAATATCATTTATTTTAACGGTTAACGAAAATATCGTGAGGAAATCTGCACACCTAAAAGTTCTTAGGAATTTCTTAGGTGTGTAGTCCGCCAACCTGCACTAAGCCAGCGTGGTGGATTAAGGCCTATACCCTCTCAGTTGTAGAGGAGAACCGTGCCTAGCAGTCGTATATAGGTATGGGTCTGATGACGATGATGAAGAATATAACTTATATGAGACTCAAAATAGTCAAAATCTTCTATACTACCTAATATGTTTGGTCTTGCTCGGTATAGTGATTTGTGACTTTAGAGGAAGAGAGACAAAAGATCTATTAATTGCAGTCCACGATGGAGCACAGATGTGTAATAAACCAGGTGACAGGTCAAATTTAATTGTTTACCTATAAAGCGCATACAATTAACATGAGCCCTAGGCACGTGTGCTTTGAATAATTTAATGTATGTACGTACTAATGTATGCAAGATCCGTGATTATTCCGATAATAACTTATGCTGGAGTAGGTTCCTTTATCGGTAATGACAAATGCTGTATTTTATTTATTTATCACACTTTACTGTACACATATTATAAAAACATGATTAAAAAACCAATAAAAGTTAAGCAAATGCCGGTCTTATCGCTGAATGCGATTTCCTCCAGACAACCGTAGGATGGAGTGGATTGTATAAGAAAATAGAGAGGGTGGCTAATACTGTAGTTCTAATTTGAAGGAATTTTGTTGAATAAACAGACTTGAGAATGGCACCTTGAGATAACATAAAAATATTAAGAGACATTACAAAAAGCAAGTTCTCGTAAGATTTCAGTGATTGTTTTGCATACATAACCTCATGCCTATATTCACGAAGGGGTAGGCAGAGTTGCATTTCTGCACCCACCAGGTATGTATCTGTTCCACGGAATAAATGATTTCTTAAACAATTGTCACTGTTAAAGAAATTATAACATGTCTGTTATACTAACAAAAACTCGCGTATTTCACCTTCCGTGGTAAGTTAGTAGTCATTTTATTTAGACCTTCTATTATAAGATCATTTCTTCCATGAAATAAAAGTTAAAAAATAAAAATTTTGTTAAAAATCATATCGACTGTTTTATTTTCTATCCAATTCGGATACCTATTTTCACAGAGGAAAAACGGGCAAGCAATGTTACTATTGCCGTAATCAAAAGCATTTTTAACACAATAATTTATATCGGAACATGAATCGAATCTTTTTGACACACTTCACAGTTTTTCCACATCGCTATAAATAAACTTGAGAGTAATGCAATTGTTACATTTACGGCAAACACATCCTTTCGAATTTTGGATAACGTAACACATATATTGTATTACATAAGACTTTTCGAATGTTGTTCAACTTTCATACTACATTCGAATCAAAACGGGCATCGTTCTGCGGAGGCGACGTACCGAACCAGTCTGACCATCTCTCTAGCTTAATCTCTGAACTGCAATAAAATTGCATTGTGATTTAAAGAATTGAAAGAAAGAAGAAAGCAGATCGTTTATTGTCACTAGGGATGCCAAAAACCATACAAAACCTTAAAATAAATGGTACTAACTACTAAAAAAACGTCGTAGGCACGTCAGGTAGTGACAAACAGGTTGCTAAATCAGTATTTTTGCTTCACTGTGGCGTGAACCGCAAAGAATTAGAATTCTTAATTTAGTCTAACATCTCATTTTTGGATAATAGCTTCTTCTACGGTTAAGATGCTCCTTTTAGATTTCTCGTCTTGGCTTAGTTGGAAATTGAATATGTTCTCGATATTTTCGTGCTGAAGTTACAAGCAGATGAGAAATTCCTTTTACTTAGATGTGTAGTCCACTAACCCCCCTAGGAAAGCGTGATGGACTAAGGTCTAAACCCTCTCAATGGTAGAGGAGGCCCGTGCCCAGCAGTGGAACATATACATTCTGTTCTGATATAAAATGGTTGGTAAACAGCTTTAAAGTTTTAATCGTAAATACGTCGCCAGCCCCCATTGGTGCCGTAGACTTTATTAACCTTAATTAAATAGCTACTAAATATATTTTATTGTATCGTCGCACATTCATAAACTAATAAATCAGAAAATCAAAGCAATAAATCTATGTAAATATTTTTGTAATTTCATAACACTGATATAAATCTTAGGTTTTTTCCAGTAGCGGACTTTCGACACTGTAGTAAAAAGTTTTCGATTCGAGGTCAGATCGCTCAGATAACTTGCATCTGTAATTAAATACTGTTGGACAGGTGTCTGTTTTTTACGGAACATCAGGTCCTTTCAAAGACCTTTTTGTTCGGCCGTCAGTTATATGTCCTATGTGGCTTACCCACTGCCATTTACCGAAACTTGTCAAAAGGACTGCTAATAAAACATGATATACTGACTAAGAAGTTGTAATTTTTGAGTTTGATGGCGAACTTGTTGAATGTCCACCCGCAAGGTGGACTGAAGACCTCATAAAAACCGCAAGAAGCCGCTGGAACCAAGCCGCTTTTTACGTGAAGCTCTGGAAATCTTTAGGGAAGGCCTTTTGGCTGATGTCGCGAAGCGTGAAGCGGTAATAAATATTTTTTTATCAAACATTCAAAAGAGCTTCTAAGAGATTACGGTTCCAGCCGTTTAGTAGCCAAAGGCAATCTTTGAATAAATTATCATCATCATCAGCCCATATACGTCCTACTGCTGGGCACGGGCCTCCTCTGCAACTAAGAGGGTTTAGGCCTTAGTCCACCATGCTGACCTAGTGCGGGTTGACGGATTACACACCTAAGAAATTCCTAAGAACTTTTAGGTGTGTGTGTGTGGTGTGATGTTTTCCTTCACCGTTAAATTAAGTGATTATTCATTGTGAATACACAGTACACACATTACTTCGAAAAGTCAAAGGTGTGTGCCTGGGGTTTGAACCCGCGACCGCCGAGATTCTCAACCGCGTGCTTAAACCTCGAGGCCTTCACTACTTTTTTAAATCAATTATAAGAAAAAATGATTTTTTTAATCAATTATAAAGAAAAAATGATTTTTTTATTCCTCGTGACGCTTCCTACCCGACGAATATAATATGTTATTTACTCCCGCTTTACCAGCGAAGATATTTATTGTGACGAAAACCTATCAATATAATACGTCCATGGGTATATAAATTAAGTGTACTGCCTATATCAGTTGTATTGATACAAGTTTTGTACGTATTATTAACGAGTCGTCATGAGTCGTGTTTTACATGTCCTATATCGACCCCACGTATGTGCGTTTTCGTATGTATGGGATATTTAAATAAGACTACATTTACAATCCAGGGCCCAAGGTGAACTACGTTTTGTGGTTTAGGTCTCAGAAACTGCAAACTATTACCATGTTGTTGCATGAACGAGGCAACTTAAGCAAATACGCTATGTGTTATTTCTCGGGACTGAGCGCTATGTCATTTTCCCTAACATCTTGCATGACAAACAGCAGCTTAAACTAAGTTAGGCGAGGACAATTTCTTTGAAATATACATAGATAAGATTTTGTCTGTATCTCCATAGGGAAAAAGGATAATACATTCTTCCATTTTACGGTACCATGAAAAAGGTCAAAAAGGGTATGTCAGGTTCTCCAGTCTTTCAGCTCAGGCTTGTCTGCTTGACTGAGTGAGGACCTTAACCAAAAATACCGACAATCTTCTCGGTGGCTGTCACGCGATTTGGACAATACGAGAAATTGCAAGGCGAGAAGCGCTCTGAATTGGTTTTCGCTACGCCCGACTCAATGTCCAAAGGAAACTCCTCGATATTGGAGGATTTTGAGATACCCACATCTTTATCCTATTCAGGACATTCAGATAGGATGAAATTCCGCAAAATTCACGAGGCCACGCGCTTTGCCATACATCTCGAGATCTTTGATGAGGCGCACTATAGTCTCTGCCTTTGGGATTCAGGCGTGACTATATGAATAAATAAATCCACCAAATAATAAAATTAAAAATGAATTTTATTTATTTTTCTGTGGGCCTATGAATTATCTTCGCTACTATATTTCCTTTTGCAAAAAATCCTTGAGAACCTTCCGTGTTTCTCAAACCTTTAAATAACTAGTAGGTGTAAGATTTATTATACTATTTATTATATTTAATGCTATAACTCTTCGGTGTCCAATGTTTTGATATATACTCGTAGTAGGTAATGTAATTAATTAAAAATAATTAGCGCTGCGATGTTAATTTTTAATTTGTATCACATGCTTCCGGCATACGATTTGCCTTCTCTATAATTTATTAAAATCCTTAATAACATTTTTTTGCATGAATTGACCTGTGCGATCTAAAACTCAATAATTTTTGCATTCAATTCTTTATTGCAAATCAGGAGACAATAGATTGGAAGGAAAAGTGGATTTGTGTTTACAATTAGAGATGTAAAATTCACAACAATATTGAGTCTAACACTGACATGACAAATCGCCGGAACGGGAAATTCTTTTAATAAACTACCTGGTTCGTATAATATGCAACAACAGATGTTACGTGCTA
This sequence comes from Hemaris fuciformis, assembly GCA_907164795.1. NCBI lineage: Eukaryota > Metazoa > Arthropoda > Insecta > Lepidoptera > Sphingidae > Hemaris > Hemaris fuciformis. The sequence continues at coordinate 6,711,853 of OU015455.1, read as the reverse complement.
AGAATAATTTTGCATTCGTATGACCAGAATTTACAATCTTCAAAGATGCGGAGGGTAGATTTTTAAACTCGATGTTTGAATTTAAACAGTGTCCAAGAGAAGATTTGACCAACTTATATGAGAACAATTTGCATCTAAATTTACCATTATCAGTCAGAACAAACAAGTTATCGAATCAACCGAAAGGTTCGCAAATTTGCCGTATCACGAACCTGTGGAATACTTTGTTAGCTCACATGTTATTGCCCTGAATAATTTCAGCGTTGCATTAAGAGGATTAGATAACATCGGGCTAACGGGTACTGGGTTGTCTTACTGGCTAACGGGTGTTGGGTGTTAAAAATAGTCACGAATCGTAGAAAACCGGTGTAAAGTGATTAGCATTAGATTCTTACCTGTTGCACAACCACGTCCAGAGGCTGCCCCGTCTGTAGCTCCTCAGAGGGTCGTCGTGTCGGCCTCACTGCATATTCGCGTTCTCCGATCACCTGAAATGATAGAGGCGTTAAGATTTTGGGTCAGTCATTTTAAAAATGGAAGAGACTATGCTATAAAGGTTTCAGGATCATAGGGTTGATGGAAATACAAATTAATAGTTGTTAGTGATATATTGTTTGGGGTATGGAATGGTCTGAGATCAAATTTGATTGCATGAATAGGAGACTCAGCAAAAATCTTGGAAATCCTCAAATCCCGTAATAGACAGCGCCTTGGACTAACATCCCACTTCACGAAATTGTAGATGAGGCTAAAGCTGCCAGTCCTTCAACAGCAAGAAATTCAGTTGTAAAGTTGAAAATCAACATTGATTTATTAATGCAGTGGTGTCTGTTGTCAATAGCCTTACTGATTAATGAGCTGTTCTTGAACGCTGCAATGCTGGGACACACGCAAATAATGTTGCAACTTCATAAACAAGCATTATTTTTGTAAATTCGCATCAAGGGTAACCTTCGCGACATTTGCGAAACGAGCAAAAAATTAACGTGGCTGCATGAAATTACATTTTGATTGTGTCGTGGGTCTAAACATTGACAAATAACTTCAATTTTTGGCTATAACTTACATCTCTGACCTAAAAATCTTTTAAATCAAATAATCGCTTAAAGTTTCATATTATTTTGACGTCTAGTCATAAATAAATTGTAATGTATTTTCTTTGCACCGCAAAATGGTACCAAGCCACTTGTGCTTGTAAAAAACAGACGAAAAGTCACACTGATTGCTACACTTATAGCGAATACTTTTGTTTTAATCTTGAGTCATAAGTTTTATCATTTAACAAGCAAGTGTTTTTAGAGAATCAAAACAGTTCCATCTCTATTAGAGTTTGTGGGTCTAAGGATTTGAAAGCTAATCTATACACAAATAAATAAAATTGGAGTGTCTGTTACTTCAATATTACATGAATAATATTATACCAAAATAACGGTTTTTTAAAATTTGTTGTCTGTCTGTCTGTCTGTTTGTTCCCGCTAATCCCTGAAACGGGTGGACCAATTTTAACGGGACTTTCACTGGCAGATAGCTGATGTAATAAGGAGTAACTTTTAGTTTATAAATTTTCTTATTAAAAATGTTTTTTCTGCGCGGACGAAGTCGCGGGCACAGCTAGTCAATAATATAAACATTTAATACTCTGTTGTGGCCTTCTACAAAATGTGATACTAGATTATTTTTAGTAACCGAATTATTTTGATACGACAAGCGCAAACACTTATTAATCCTCAAGAATTTATTAATTGAATTCTCCCGTGTTTGGCTTCCTCTCGACTGTATGTGTTTAAACAAACAAGCAGTCGAACAAACTGTATTTTTGTTACATAGATAGACTTGGACGACGTTAATAACTTGGCGTAATTTGAATTCATATTTACGTACATATGTACATAAAACGCACCGCAATTCACAATTTTTCGAAACAATGATGACGAAAAACATCGTAAAACCTAAGAATACTTTAACACGCGACCCGTTTTTTAGTTTAGCACTTTGTCAGATGCACCTAATAGTGGAGGTAATTTACCAAAGTTATTTATATTTCTCAATATTTTTGTAATAAAAGTTGAATTCGACACCTGCAAAAATAATAAAATAAAAATAAGTGGTTTAGGCGCGCGGTCGAGAATCTCGGCGGTCGCGGGTTCACACCCAAGCACACACCTATGACTTTTCGAAGTGATGTGTGTATTCACAATGAATTATCACTTACCCACCTAAAAAGTTCTTAGAAATTTCTTAGGTATGTAGTCCGCCAAACCGCACTAGGTCAGCGTGGTGGACAAAAGCCTAAATCCTGTAGAGGAGGTCAGAGGTCAGTTGTAGAGGAGGCCCGTGCCCAAGAGTGGGACGAATATGAGCTGATGATGATGAATATGATAGTAAGTTTAAAACTAAGTGTTCCTTGAGTGTATTGATTACACAGTTTGACTAGAGCTAAAATTAGCAGGGCCATGCCGTAGCGTTGTCATGCTTGACGGTATGAAGTGATTGTTTTATTAATAAACAAGCGTTTGAGTGTTACTGCAAGTCGTAAAAAAGCATTATTAATAAGGTAAACGGTTAATATCGGACATCAATGCGGATGTGTCGTGGTCCAATGACGCAGACCATGTTGTCTATAAACACAATTCGTCAGTAATCTGTTAATTGCTCTTCAAATATTACAGTTATTTTACAAAATTTTACGCTTAATGGGAAGCGTGTGTTGTGTAGGGGAAACGTACTACATGTCGTTGACACTGTATATTTTAAAAATTTGGTGTTTCAATTTGCAGTTTAATGCATGCTTATCCATAGAAGCCCAAAAGCTCTACACGTTAATTGTGGGATCAGGATATTCTCATTTGTCATTTTTTTTTTTTGTTAAATAAGGATTTAAAGCTTAAAGATTATTATTCGGAATTTTGTAAGGCAAACTGGACGTTTTGGCTTCTATTGAAGTACCGCAACTGGGCTTATCCAAGAAATAATTTACGATGCAAGTAGGTCCTAGGTGAGATTCCTGAATCGAGTTGTTTTACGGGTTTTTTGTGTTAATGAAGTTAGGTATTAGTAGGTGCATAGGGGCTGGAAGCACACTTTAAGACTTGCTATCTGTAATGTGGAATTAAAATATAATTTTGCCTATAGGCTTGAGTGTATGTATAAATTTGTCCCCAATCATAAAAAGTCGAGTAATTTGTCGAATATTATTGAAAAATATTTTTTTTTACAAAATTAAAACTGGTGTCTTTTAGCAACTGTGTTCTCTTCCTACCTACCGCTGTACTTTGTTGCGTAATCGTCTCAAAATTTGCGAAGTTTTAACCACAAATTCAACGGAACGTTTATTTGGTCGCAGCGTCGACTGGTGCGTTTACCCTCAACCAAAATTGACCAATTTACACGTGCGTGAGTAAAATTATCGTCTGATGATGGTCCCGCTGCGGTTTGTTTTGAAAGCCCTTCCGTGCCGGTTATAACCGGATTTTAGGCGACAACATGTTAGCTGCATGATGTTAGGTGATGGATTAAGCCTTTCTTTTTTAATAATAATCACGTTCATATGATTATTTATCCCGTCTACACAATTTTGCCGGCCTGTTCTTCTAGATCATCTCTATGCTGGCTAATCCTGAACGCGAAATATTCGCGTCGTTTCCTAACGTGACTACCTCGTCCTCTCGCGGCAGAGGTGATACAATGGGATCGATGCAAAGATCTCTGGTTAGATTTCCAATTAGGGCAATTTATTAAGTTATTCCATTGGGAAAATCTTGGCAACAGCACTAAGTCTAGAAAGCCCGAAAAATCGCAATTGTCTTGCCTTAAGTTTTTTAGTCCGTATGCTACCGTTATCCTCTCAGTATTCTTTGACTAAAGGGAGAAGTTATAGCTAATGTATGAAAAAGATATTAATTTACTATCCCACATAGAAATTCTGATGAAATATCAATATAAATTTCGTAATGTTAAAGAAACAATGGAAAAAATGTCTTTGTTTCAAGTTACGTTCATGGTTGCAGCTCCCGTCTGAACACGATCCGCGCGGTTCTAATTTCAAACTGGGACGAGGACTCCTCTACCAATCAGAACGCCGAATGATTAGGTACTCCGTTCGTTCCACCAATCAGCTGACTGTTATTTTTAAACATGGCGGACTACTACTAGGGAAAAGTGCAATAAAATTTTGAAACGGTTTTTGTTGCTTGACGTTTTTGTCAATACAGATCGATATAGATCTGTATGATGTTGTAGGAAGTTACGTTGTTGTTAACGTTTTTTGTCAATATTTTTTTTATATTTTGGTTAAAGTATTTATAGATATATAGTAATTCGAAGATCGCGTGTTGAATTAAGATTTGCTTGTTTATAGACATCCTTTTGTATTGGAAGGCTAGATATATACACTACTGGAAAAAAAATAAGGGATCAAAAAATAAATCCCAATTTTTAGGCGATTTTCAACAGGCCGTAACTTCGAGAGAAATGGTCGTATAGGAAATAAAAAAAAAGTAAATTGTAGTTCCAAGTGCCTAGTTTCTGGATTAGAACATTAAAATTTTGTAGCGTCAGCGGTTTTTGAGTAACCTTAGAAAAACCAGCAACAAAATAATAATTCATTTTTTTTTAGTTTTTCTTTTTGGTCTACGGGCGTGGAAAATAATGTTGTTGCTTAACCAGTATAAGGATCGGATATTATGTTCATTTAGCTTTAATTTCTTGTTTTTAACACCTTGATACGTTCACTTCTCGCCGAGATATCGGTCTTCAAATGGAAAAGGATCCTTTTGTCTTTAATTATCGATATCTCAGCAACCAATGATTGCTCAGCAAGTTAAAGGTAGGTTTCAAGAACTTGAATAAATATCCTTTAACGAATAGCTTTTGTTTTTTTCGAAAAAACAAATGTTCATCTTGTCACATGAATTTGAAAATGCAACAAAAAAGGGGCTTTTGGCGGTTTTTTGGAAAATTAAGTGCTGGATCGAAAATATTGAGGAAACCAATAATGTTAAGTGTGCATTTTACAATTCAATATGTCCACAAAAACTCTACCAAGTGCCAAATTAATCCAGCCAGCCGTTTTTTTGTTTCACTCGATCGAATTTTTGAAAAAATTAAAGGATCACGTTTTATGCTAATTTCGTTAATTTTGTAACGAGTATTACCACCCCTATATTATCAATAACGGCTCTCAAACGTTCAGCCATGTTAATGCACTTGGAGCTACAATTAACTTTTTTTAAATTTCCTATACGACCATTTCTCTCGAAGTTACGGCCTGTTGAAAATCGCCCAAAAATTGGGATTAATTTTTTGATGCCTTAATTTTTTCCAGTAGTATATATTATCGATTATGTGATTCTATCGAGATTATTCAAGTTCTGTCTTAAGATTTTTCTTATTTTGTCATAATAAACTCCTTGTTATGTGAGTGGAAACATAGAATTTAATAACGTTCAAAAATAACCGTTTTTTAAAGCTTTAATAGCACTATTAATTCCAATGAATTATATAAATCTTATAAAAAGTAATAAATAATTACTTGACCGGTATGTTAACCAAGGTTTTTATAAGATATTTATTATTTTTAAATACACAATTACGTCAAAATCTCTATAATAAACGTTGGAAGGGAATTAAAAATCGCCATGAATTAAAATAGTTTAAGACGTTTATGTAAATTTTGAATTAATTAATGGCAAGTCGTATCTCGTCGTATTAGTCGTGAATCGTGATAGCCAGGAGGTTTATGCGCGCGGTCGAGTCAAAGCTGTCACGTGTCCGAATTCTAGGCAAACATCTCTAACTTTTTGAAGTAATGTGTGTATTCACAATGCATTATTACATACTTAAAGGATGAAGGAAAACATCATGAGGAAACCTGCACACCTAAAAAATTCTGAGGTGTGTAGTCCGCTAACCCGCATTAGGCCAGCGTGGCGGACTAAAGCCTAACACTTATCAGTTGTAGAGGAGGCCCGTGCCCAGTTGTGGGACGTATGTATATGTGTTGTTGATGTTGATGATGATGATGATAAAGTTGTATAAAAAATATTTTCTAATACCTTTCTACTTACCTATACCAAAAATATTTTAAAAGTATGGAATAAAAAATATAATGTATAGATAATGTAGAATTATGCAGAACCATAGAAAAATAACTGTTAGTTAAAGTAGTATTACATTGTATATTTTAGTGTTTCATATAAGACCGATCAAGGATCATATGGTATTTACAACATATAATTGTATGTTAGTGGTTTCTGATATTAATACAGTTATTTATTTAAGATACTTTGTTACTCGTTTATTATACATAAATACGCTTCGGGATTATTAATTATTTCTTAATAATTAGCAGTTCATATAACCTCTAATTTCACAGATGATAAAATATTCTAGACACATATTACGTTTTATTTATGCACGTGCAAACAGCCACTTAAAAATAGATAAAGATTTAAATAAGAATAAGACTATTTAGTTAGTGAATGAAATTTTATTTAATTTACATCATTCTTTAGTTTTTATGCTACAATTTATGAGCTCGGCCTAAATAAATATAAAAAATTTCGATATTGGGTATCGTCAAAGTCATAAAAAACACGAGAAATATTTCAAATATTGATATATATGCCATATTTTCTACTTAGTTCAAATGGAGAAAAACACTTTTATAACATTGATTAAAAAGCAAGTCATTGTCAGTTATTCAACACTTACGAAACATAGAAAATAATTTTCTATTCCGTCCATTAAACATTTATGTTAAGCATTAAACAACAGTTTTTGCTTTGTACGAATATTTACGACATTCATTGGCGGGTGATTTTTCACATTGTATGTAAAGTGAGCAGCGGGTCGAGCTACGCATTGCGCATGCGCCCGCGGTCAGATGTCAGCGACAATGGCGGGAAAACTGGCGACAGGGCTGCCAACATTATACTTACTTTCGTTTTTATTATCTTAATTTTAAAATCAGAATATTTTCTATAACGCTGTACACTTTCACCGACTTTCGGATAAGCGTTACTTCGTACTTGCGTCATATCTCTAAGGAATAAATGTTTTCTCGTTTCTTAATCCGGCATAGGTAATTTTGACAAAATAATATAGAATATTGGTTAGTTAACAAAGGTTTGTGCAATATTTATAAGTAAGGCGAACTTTAATTACATCTTCAACACAAGTAATTAATTAAAATACAAAATCTATAACTGTTTGTGTGTCTTATCCATCAGTCGTAATCTGAAGTATTTAAATCAATTATATTAGGTATATTATCGCCCTAGACTATCTTGAATATTTCTTGTTCATTTGCCCAATTATCCGTCTTTCAAGATATCTACAATATACCAAAATTACATGCGCAGTGATCGTAGATTTATTTAACAATAATTATGTAATAAATGAAATAAATATATGGCCTATAGATAGCATAGGCCAGTGGCGGTACTTCTATAGAAGCTCAAAAGCTCAGTTTGCCTTACAAAATTCCGAATAATTATAATCTTTAAGCTTTAAATCTTTATTTAACAAAAGTATTTTGACATATAAATGAGAATATCCTGGCCCCACAATAAACAATTATAAGCTAGACATTACAAAATTAACGTGTAACGCTTTTGGGCTTCTATGGAAGTACCGCCACTGCTCTCTACATGTTGAAGTACTCGTAAGTAACGGAACTAAAACCAAAATGGCGTTTTAATCTCCGCCGATGTGTTACAGCACAACCTTGCATAAGATAGTTAATACCTGCATGTTAAATTGAATATTACGTATTAATTCATTCATTAGTTCATGATATTTCAACTTGCGGACATAAAGCTGTGAATAGCCGAGCCAGTCAACGTGTGAATACTTGTTGATTGCAAGTCAATACAAGACTATAAATTACGTGTAAAGCTTACATCATGTCGCATTGTTTGTATGTGGAAATATTTTTAATACCCGCTGTATAGATTTATAAACTTGATAATTGGTCATTTCTGTATTTTTGTCCGACTGGCGTTTTATTTGCGTATTTCAGGTTTATTTATAGCCAGATTAAGATGTAAGAACGTAAGTTGCTAAATTAAAACACACACAACAGTTTCTACAGCAACAGGATAAATGCTCACTTAAACTTACTACTAAAGATTTAGTAATCGCCATTTATTTTGCCTCTGGGGATTGGTCATAATAAATCGAATATTGATTCTTTTTCTATGTGACAGTGATGCCACACTAAAAATAATATTTGATTTGAACTAATATTTTTTCTTAAACAAAAAAGAATAACGTTCCTAATTGGAAATAAAAAAATCTCAACAGACAAAAACACAGATAAAAAATCTTAGCTTAGACAACCCTAAAAGTAAAGTGTGCAGCGTCATTCAAACTTCCTTTAATTAGTTTATCCTATATGCATAATGCTATTAAATGTTTTACGATTGTCACGTTTGTATTTTTGAAAAATAACATAGAGCTTCCAATGTTGGCTTCAATATGTCCTATTTTAAAGTTTTATTCTAATATGCTTTTTTTCTGTAAAATTATTTCTTAAAAATCAGATTCATAATTTTTCCTGAAACAAACATTACGTTTATGCTCAGGAAAATGGATACACACCATAAAAGACACAAAATATTTTTGTGTTAATATACGGAATTCAGGTTTTCTACTAGGATCGTATGAAGTTGAAAGAGGATTCTCTCCACTGCTGGCATAAGAATAAACTGTAGTTATTTGACAAAACTATATTATACGCTTCTCTTTTATTTATATTTTTTTGTTATTTGGCTTTACTCCAAACAAGCATTGAATATCCTTAAAGTAGTTGTTGTTTTTACTATGAACTGCGAACAAAGTAGGTTTCCAGAAATATCCATGTCATAATTTCGTATGAAACATTGCCAAATTTTCCATTGTTATTTTTTTGTGTACTGCATTTAGCGCCGTGGGAAGCATCTATTGTGTTGTCACAGTTTTCGTGATTTTAATTTGTGATCGTAAATCGAGGACATTAGTTCTTATTTTCGAGTCACTCGGCTAGTTTTATAGGTAATGAGTATCATTTCAGTAGGTATTACGTTAAATGTTTGTGTTATTATCGCTATATGTAGTAACTATTGTGATTTAGTTAGTGTTTTATATTTTTAATCATTATAGAAGCTGCCGTTTTGATTTTTCTTTGAATTTGAATGAAAGTTTTATTTTTTTAACAAAGATACTCTAATTGCTTAATATGACAATTGTCACATATAACGTCAATATCAATTTAGGCTCCTAATAATAGAAATAGATAAGAGACATAAAGAATGTCGTAAATTCCAATTTCAAATTCAAAAAGGCGTTCTCTATTCGTATTTACAAAATGGCGGGCAAATCCCCGTCGAACGCGTAGTGCACCGATCAAGTCCGGTGGGCGTTGCTATCGCGTGTTTAGCAACCGCAAGTGGCACCGCCGAGTCATTTCCTGAGGCTACCTGTCTGTACCTATTACGCAGTTCCCGCGAACTAGCTGTGTCGCATTCTGTAGCTGTTGTGGCGGCTTTTTTAATGTCTGCCTTGCGAAACGGGATTTTTCAACACGTTTTATGGCGAGAAAAATTGCTTTATCTCGAATGTTGACGTTCTAACCTGCACCTGCTATTGCAATTGGAGATCAATTTGAGTATTACTTAAGAAGAGGACTAAGGGACATTTTTCCGTTATTTTTATGTTGATTCAATAATTGACACTTGATGGTAAATGTTGCATGATCCATATACAGTAATGACTAGTGAGAATCGATTACAATTATTATCGATATAAAATCAAAATAATTATGCCCGTCTTTTTAAATTGCATGTACATATGCAGACTAATCTATAAACACGACAGACTTGGTTGGGTCACAGTAAATAGTAGAATATTTGGACGGATAAGAATAAAAATAAAATAAAAATAAGATAAAATCATTAAGTATCGTGCAATGAATTACGAAGGCTATGAGGAAGACGTGGTCTGGTAATATCCATATCTTGCAAACATCGCAATTTAAATCTATAAAACACTTTTGTACCTTTTAATAATGTATGACCCGACTTTGTCCTCGTTGCAAAAAACTGACGAAACTTCTGCCCTTTAAGGTAAAAAAAATAACATTTAGCACAAGCTGTGACATTTCATTTTATTGACCAACTAAAGTTTGAGCGAAACGAATGTTTCAAACTGTGAAACATTTTACGAGCATATTGCCTTACTGTTGGCAAGCACTGTAGCTAAACATACGTTATCATATATATGGATATGTCCTGTCAAAATAATATATACTTCTATACTTATATCATGGATGAGAGCCCCGTGGCGCAGTTGGCTAGACACCAGCTTGTAAAACGAAAGACCGTGGGTTCGATCCCCGCACCAAGACAAATGTGAGTGATCTACAAATATTTTTTTCCGGTCTGGGTGTTTGTTAGAGGAAAAAGTCTGGTAGTTTCTGACACCCACGACACAAGACTCGTATCTTAGTGTGAGGTCAGAATTATGTATGTGACTGTTGGGTGTATTTATTTATTTATAAATGCGAAAGTAACTCTGTATGTCTGACTGTTATGCTTGCTGCTGAATCGATTTGCATAATTTTGGGTATGAAGATAGATAGGACCTTGGAAAAGTACATAATAAAATTACACCTCCACAGTTAAATAAAGTCTTAAGGGTCACTTAAATAAGAATAATATTCAATGTACTTTGTTAGTTTACATGAAAACACTTTATTCGGGTGTTATGCAAGGGTAAGTCCGGGCTTCCCCTAAGAAAACGTGTTAAATCTTACACATTTTAATCCCATCGTGATTCGTGACACAACCATGACCAACACCACAATCCGAAGCCATCTATGCATTATGAAATCAATTAGCCAGCCATCGTTTAATATTATCATTAGACTTTTATGGTCAAAGAATAATGATTTTATTACAATAAAGTTATTGCGTGAGCACTAACGGAAGCCATATTGGTGTAATTGGTTGGTTGACATCCAATCATCTTAAAGGACAGCTTGTTTGTGAAATAATGTTATGCGTTTGTATTAATTAAAAAATACCTTAGATAGTCTATACAGCAATAACAGCTGTTTAATCCATTACTCCCCTGCTGCCTAAAACTAATTGCGCTTCATTGTTTTATTAGAACATTATAGGTACCACTTTCCTGAATCGGTTCCTTCATAAAAATTTACTTTAGATCGTTCACATTGCTACTTTCCTGTACCAGCCACAAAAAAGTCATGACAGATTAAAAACAACTTGAGCGGGGATTTAATGACGCTTTCAGATTCAAGAATACGGTTAAGATTTCCATAAAATAACATTCTGTTGTCACCATTCGCTTGGGCAGCTTTCGTAACACCTTTATTATGATAAATGTGTCCGTTCATTGCGTGCAGAATGTAAATTTTTTGATGACGTCACCAAATCATTCTCATTTCGCCTTTTCGAGCGACCATTGCTGCAAAACATGACAGCCGGAGACTTAATCAAAATTCCATCTTAACGGAGAATCTACTGAAAACAGTAATGGAAAAGGGGCATACATCTTCGGTATTATGCTTATTGAGAGATCTAACCAGTCCCGATGTCCCATACATACATATATGTATCATCATCATCATCAGCCCAAATACGTCCCACTGCTGGGCACGGGCCTCCTCTACAACTGAGAAGGTTTAGGCCTTAGTCCACCACGCTGGCCTAGTGCGGGTTGGCGGACTACACACCTAAGAAAACCTAAGAACTTTTAGGTGTGCAGGTTTCATCACGATGTTTTCCTTCACCGTTAAAGCAAGTGATAATTCATTGTGAATACACACATAACTTCGAAAAGTCAGAGGTGTGTGCCTGGGGTTTGAACCTGCGACCGCCGAAATTCTCGACCGCGCGCCTAAACCTCGAGGCCATCACTGCTTTCCTTCGTTCTAAGAGAAATGGTTTTTAAGGTCATTCCATTAGCAATTTATCACTCTCATTCCATTCTCCTTTCTTTAATAGGATCATGTTAATGGATTTTTTAATGTTAATGTTAACTTTAAAATACAAAATTATGAGTTCAATATTCATCAACTCCGATACTGTCTTCAGGGAAAATATTTTTCCAATGGCTTTAGTTTCAACGAACAGTGTCTGTATCGCCCTTGAGTGAGTGACTTCTCGAACGTCGCGGCAGGTAATGAGGCATAAAAAAAATGTTTTATAGCACTATTTGTGTTTATTACACGCACTTACTCTGTGGCTGGGTTGCAGCTTGGATCAATGTTGCACATTAAGACTCTTAATGGTTGAGAAATATCTGACATTATAAAAGTAGTGATGGCCTCGAGGTTTAGACGCGCGGTGAGAATCTCGGCGGTCGCGGGTTCAAACCCAGGCACACACCTTTTTTTTTATATATATTGGCACGGCAAAGTGACCCCATTGCACCTGATGTTAAGCGTAATGGAGTCCATAAAAAGTGCCGACCAGCGACAGATGATGATCTCCCGTTGGTCGACACTATCATGCCGGCCGGATACCTCTTCACCTCTGACTTTTCGGAGTTATGTGTGTATTCATAATGAATTATCACTTACATTAACGGTGAAGGAAAACAGCGTGATGAAACCTGTACACCTAAAAGTTCTTAGGAATTTCTTAGGTGTGTAGTCCACCAACCCGCACTAGGCCAGCCTGATGGACAAAGGCCTAAACCCTCTTAGTTGTAGAAAAGGCCCGTTCTGAAGAGTGGGACGTATATGGACTGATGATGATGATATTAAAACTGAGTATTAGTTTAGAAGCGACTTGAGGTTATTGCTTCGAACAAACTTAAATAATTTGAAAGACCGCGAATTAATAGTTTTTATACGAGAAATTTAGGTTCCCGGTCCAATATAGCTAAATATTATTTATTTACGCTTTATACAACAAATTTAATTAACAAAATAGGCAATAGTATTTAAAATTAAAATAAAATTGTGTAACTGAGTGCGGCCTTATCGCTATCGGCGATTACTTCCAGGAAACCATTACATGCACCATTCTACCATTCTACCATTACATGTAGAATGGGTGGTCACAATTTATGATAAAAATTAAATTACGGAATGAATGATGTTTATTTTGCATTAAGCAAAAAGACATGGATGGATGGATGGATGGATGGATAAGGGCTGCTCAAGACCGGGATGGTTGGCGCCTACTTGGGGAGGCCTTCGTTCAGCAGTGGACGGCGATAGGCTGACAATATAAAAAAATATCAACCTTTTTGAAAGGCCAACTTATAATGGCCGTAAAGTACATTTATTACATATACATTACAACTTAACGAGCTTCCTTGATCCTCTGGCCCACACCACTTAAACATATTTATATGTCGCCTCGACATTTGACACGGCGCACTCCCAACCTGTACTATGCACGTGCAATAAACATTGTCATACGGCGCTGTTTATTGAAGTATTTATAGATATATATTTATTCTTTATTGTACACCATGTAATAAAAACAACATCATCATCATCAGCCCATATACGTCCCACTGCTGGGCACGGGCCTCCTCTACTACTGAGAAAAAACAACATAGGTATAACTAACTCTAAATAAGGTAGTGTCACAAATGGCGGCCTTATCGCTGTCGGCGATTTCTTCCAGCCAACCGTTAAATGGACTGGAGAGATCGGAAGCATAGAGTGGTCACAATTTATGCAAATGATTGAAATTAAAAAAAATCTGATGTACGCAAAATGTATAAAATAAATAACTTCAATAAATACAAATATATTATACAAATTACAACGTTATTTACAAAAAAGTTCCACATTGTCACACCTGTACCCCAGAAAAAAACACCCCAGAAGGTTAAGCAAAGATGTGTTTCTGTATCCCTAATTTCCGGATATTAAGTCCTTGCTCGTGAAAAATTATATCGAAAAAAAGGGAAAGCACTGTATTTCCGACCCGGGATTTAGCTTGGGATCTTGCACCGTATGCACGATTATTATTGTAGCCCAATATGTTTTCGCGTAATATCGAGCAGTTACGCTGTAGTTGTGGAAATATACACACATATCGAACGTGGTGGTGGTTATTATTTATCAAATCCTTACATAATATAATTTTGACGCAAAGACATACAAATAGGTACAAACTCACATTCGAATGAATGAAATAATGACGTAGAATGCAGATACTTCTACAAAATACTGTTTAAAACAAAAAATAAGGTCTATTTTAAGATGCAATATTTATAATTTATTACAAACTCAACATACAGCTAACATCAGGTGGCTCACTTCCTCATTTGCCACCTGATTAATAGACAGTGGCGGATTTACCAGCAGGCTGAGTAGGCTGGAGCCTAGGGCGGCAGATTTTAGGGGGCGGCAAATTTGCCCCATTTTTTTTTGTCTTACAAAAATAAAAACTGCCTTCAAAAAAAAACTATTCCAAAACAAATTAATATGCACTAAAAAGTAAAATAATAATTACGTATCTATACTAATAGATAGGTAAAGCTGAAGAGTTTGTTTGTTTGTTTGGTTGAACGAACTACTGGTCCGATTTCATTAATTCTTTCAGCGTTAGAAAGCCCATTTATCGAGGAAGGCTATAGACTATATAACATCACGCTACGACCAATAGGAGCGGAGCAGCAATAAAGAATGTTTCAAAATCGGGGTTATTTTGTTCCTTTTGAGAACTTCCGCTGCTTGCGCTGGGGAAACGGTTAAAGTTTCGCTAAAATAATGTATGACCGAATTGTTTCCCTTTAAAAGTCCTAAAAAAAAGTCCGTGACAGCATATGTCTATCTTTTAAGGATGGCTCACTATAACCTTTTTTATGCTAACCAAATTTGTTCTAAAATAAAGCATTATTTATGAAGCTGTTTTTATTAAGATGATATTAATCCTTATCCAAATAAATACGTTATTCATCACAAGTATTTAATTTAAAATAAATTTGCCCTTTACATCGCTTGATTTCAATGAGTATCTTAGAAGATATCGCAGTTTTAAAATAAGACCGCAGCGAAAAAATGATCAAGCGCGCAATGATGTTCACGTCTATTTGACCGATTTGAATGATTTTTTGGTATGGACATAAATGGGACTCTGTAAAATAGACTACTATTTTCTTTCTGTACCCAACCCTGTAGTCTACGCGGACGGAGTCGCGAGCAAAAGCTAGTTCTTCTATAACTTAATAGTCAACTTACTTTTTCTCTTCATCATATGTAGTTACGATCTATGTGTTTACCACGCAAGAAGATAGGTAGGTACCTATCCACTTCAAATTTAACTCAACACATACCTATGAATAATAAACAATGATCAAAATATTTTTTTGAGTTCCACGAAGTAAAATGAAATGAAAAATGTTAGACTACTTAAAAGTCAAACGAATTATTATCAGCCCAACTACGTCCCACTGCTGGGCACGGGCCTCCTCTACAACTGAGAGGGTTTAGGCCTTAGTCCACCACGCTGGCCTAGTGCGGGTTGGCGGACGAACGATTTATTACGATAATATAATGTATGAACGCTGGTGTATGTTAAGGTTGTGTGCTATCCCCGACTCTGTTTCTTCTGCATATCAATGACCTGTTATTTAATAATAACATTCATAGGTATGCGGATCATAGTACCGGGGATGCCTTATACGTATACTGGTCGCGCAAATTCCTCTTAGGAAGAAGTTATTGAGTGCCGGAATAAGCTTGTTTATTTGTCGGATCAAGTCGCAAGCTGGGGCGGGTAGAATTTAGTCCGGGACTTTGGATCGTGATCCTTGGGGTTCGTACCTTTTGGCATTCAATAAATTGCGTTCGCCGTTCAAAGTCTCCAACTGGAGCTCCTGAGTGAAGTTGTTGTTGCTCTCTTTCCGGCCACCCCGGAATTTACTCCTCGACCGGTGCCACCATGTCCGTGGTCGGTCAGGGACGAATCGTTGGTGGGATCATTTACATCTTCGGCAGGAGAGACCTCGGAGATTCCAATTCCAGGCGTTACGCCTGAGGAGCTGTACAGCGGCTACGGAGAAAGAACACCGCCCCCGCTGCTCGACGGCATCTTAGGACGTGTGTGGGTCCAAGTTGTCGAGTACCTGGGTGAGAGGCTCCGCCGCAGCCTCCTCTCCGCGTGTCTAGAGCAGGGCGTCTTCCCGTCGCGTTGGAAAACTGGGAAGATGGTCCTGCGGAGAAAGAAGGAGCGTCCCGCGGAGTCGCCATCAGCCTACCGGCCCATAGTGTTGCTTGACAAGGTCGTCAAGCTCTTTGAGCGTGTAATTCATGCGAGCATCTGGAGAGGGCACCTTCGGACTTGGCATCATGCAAGTATGGGTTTCGGAAAGGCCGATCAACTGTCACCGCAATTCTGCGGGTGAAGATGCACGCGAAGGAGGATGTAGCCCAGGGCAATTGCGTGGAAGCGGTGTCACTCGACATCGCCCACGCCTTTAACACATTGCCCTGGCCCTGCATAGAGGAAGCTCTTCGGTACCACGTGGAGCCGCCCTATCTCCGACGCCTAGTGCACTCATACCTTTCCAACTGGGATGTAGTATATCCGGGCGCTAACGGGTAGCACCGTAGAGAAATATCGTGCGGTGTCCCACAGGGGTCACTGCGGAGGCAGTGCGCCACGGCTAACAGCAACCCCGAGATGTGCGGCAGAGAGTGTGGCCTCTTGACTGTCGCGGACGTTCACAATAAGTGAGCGAGTTCACAATAGGGTGAGTGGAGGGCATCTCAAGTCCTCCCAATTTTGAGGTGTCCATAATTGGACGGTGGGCTGGGCAGCAGCAGACTCTTTAGGGCGCTTCTCGCCTTGAGATGCCGTAAAACCGCCTCAAATGCACGTGATGGTCACAGAGAGGTTTTAGACCGTATGCTGGCGTAGGATTTTGGTTAGGGACCCAACTCAGCTAAGCGGACAACTGCTCCGTGCGCCGAGTTGGAGGCCAGAGACCCCGACATACGCCTGACGGGCCTCCCTCGAGGTTCCGAAAGGGGAGCTTAAGGCGCTTTCCTTTTATTAAAAAAATATGTCAGAATTTAGTCTAATTTAATCGGTTAAAGACACAAGTTTGCGCATTTACGGTTAAGAAAACTCCCTTTTCTGTATATCACCTCGGTTCATTGGCACTTCCCTTAGTATCTCGTCTAGTATTGGAATCCTTGGGGGTCTATGTTTCGAGTACCATCCAGTTCTGTGGTCATCTGGAAGCTTAAGCCAAGCTGGCTTCGAAGAAACTTGGTGTGTTCAGCAGAGCGAGACTTTATTTCACGCCGGCTCAGCGCCTGCAGCTGTATAAGGCGCAGGTCCGGCCTCATATGGAATATTGTTCTCATTTTTAGATTATAGTACCAGTTTCATCCATTTGACCGCATTCAACGACGTGCCGCTCGAATCATTGATAAGCAGATTCTTTCTGACAAAATTGACCCACTGGCATTGCGAAGAGACGTTGCGTCTATATGTGTCCTGTATCGCATTTACCATAGGGAGTGCTCTGATGAACTTTTCGGCTTAATACCTGCTGCTGAATTTCACTACCGCATCACACGCCAGAAATTGAAGTTCCATCCCTACCATCTGGATGAATGGCGTTCCTCAACAGTGCGGTTCAAACGGTGTTTCCTTCCTCGCACAACATCTTTGTGGAATCATCTTCCCTCGGCGGTATTTCGTAATGGATACGACTTAGTTACCTTCAAGTAGCATATATTTGCCTCAAAGGCCGGCAACGCACCGATAATAGGGATGTTGACAAAAATTTGGAACTGTTTTCATTTTATAGATAAGAACGTAAATATTACGAAAAAATATATTTAAATTTTAAATTCATCAAATTTAAATAAAAAAACGACTTTAATTAGTTTAGTGTTTAAATTTCGCGCCTAAACGCTCCAAGCTGTCACCTGGTCTGATGACGTAACAGTGTATTAAATACAACAAACTGCTGTTAAACTAGGGATGAAACAATACCATTAAGGTATCGATACTTCTACTCAATACCGTATCGGTCGTCAAGTATCGATACTTACTCGGTATCGGTCGGCAAGTATCGATACTTACTCGTATCAAATCGTTTTTGGAAAATTTAGAATAAAAATCTTAAAATATAATAGGTAGTATTTTTTATCAATAAGTACAAAATTATAGGATTTTCAGCCACGTGGCGCCTTTGGCTAGACACCAGCTTGCGAAACGAGAGGCCGCGGGTTCTATCCCCGCACCGAGACAAATGTTTGTGTGATTCGCAAATATTTGATTCAATAATATTGTTATAATATTGTTTGGGAGACCGAAAAGTCTCTCGTAGTTTCTTATACCCACGACACAAATCGGTTAAAAATATCTGCTGCTTCAAAATTAAGTTGCAAGATTTCATCCAAACAAACATACATACAACATACATTGCAAGTTAAATAAAAGCTTGTAAAAAGTACTTGTAAAAAGTGTAAAGTTCCGATTTATCGAATCGATGTTTTTTCAAAGTGGACAGTGGACATCCCTAGGTTAGACAACTTGTCTGTGATTCTTCATACATTGTGACGTAACGCGCTCCGATTGGCGTTTGCAGTCACGTGATATTTGGAATTATTTTAAACATTTTTAATTATTTTTAATTAATTTATTACAAATATTTACATTTACAAAATATGATTTTCAGCATTCTAATATTCCCTGCTATGGAAAAAAAATAACTTTTCATACATTCGCTATTTATGTCAACATCCCCATTCCTCTGAAATTGTGGGTGTTCATGGGCGGTGGTGACCACTTGACATCAGGTGGCTCACTAACACGTTTGCCTCCTTTCTCATTAAAAAAAGAAAAAAAAGCAATTTTTAGTCTATTAATTTAAAAAAAAACACCTGTAGGGTATCGAAATGCAGAGTTCAGAAGGGGCGGCAAAATTTGAATAGCCTACAGGCGGCAAATGTCTAAATCCGCCACTGTTAATAGAAAATGCACTAAATTAAGGGACGTTCAACTTTCTTTCAAATATTTTAACATGGAAGCTATTCTGTAGTTCAATAACAATTAACAGGTAAATAAATCTCAGATGAATCGGGATGATAAGTTTAAATGAATTAAACAATTTATTTTCAAAACGTAAAATAATATATTTTTCGGGATACAATGTAGCCCAGTAGCATCTAGTTTCTAATCAAATCTAGGAACCAAAATATATAAATACGCCCAACAGTCACATACATTGTTCTGACCCAACACTCAAGACTTGTGATGTGGGTAACAAAAACAACGAAAGACTTCTCACTCTCACAAACACCCAGACCCGAAACAAATATTTGTGGATCACACAAACAATTGAAAATCAAAGCTTTTCACCTGTTTGATGCGTTACATAGGTAGGTACTTTCGATTTACCCTTAATTTGACAGACTATTTTTATTTTTTTTATACGATGATCACAAATTTTATTATTTAGCTTGTGAAGGGTCCTAGAAAAAATACTCGCAAAAATCTACAGTCAGTAATTGACATTTTCAAGTTAAATTCTTGTTGTTCTAACGAGAAGTATAACGCATGGTGTTTAATTAAGGGTTAAGTAAGTACACGTAAGAATATCTTAAGTATCATATAACGACAAAAAGTCACGGCCCTGACACCGCCCGGCGCCGCACAAGAACACGGGGTGATAGTTGTAAATTGTAATTGTTTTGTTGTATTACCGTGTTAAACGCTTTATGAGGTACAATAGGGGCTGTTATGTCGTAAAATCGTGGTTAGTTACACAACATTATCGTGGAGGAAATATTTTTAAAGTGTAAACGAATGGTCCTATTTTTAGGACACTATATTCAACAATTTCTTTGTTGTTAGGGCTCTTATTTTTATTGTTTCACACTGCTTTTCTAATAAAATATTTTTTACGCTGTGAAAAATGTTAAGATGATGTTAATGTAATCTTTTCAAATTGATATTTTTTCTCGATTAAGGAAGAGCGTTATGATCTGGATTCATAATTCTTAATGTACTAAGAACTTAATTTATATAATTCATCCAAAAATTCGAATGTTTTCGGTGCATGGGAAGTAATGGGTTAAAACATACATACACTCATCCTGTATCGCTAAAGGAGTAAACATAAGTGAATTTGAATACCCATGTTTCTACTGTTTTCAGTTTCCAGACAACATGCTTCCACTGAGAATTTCGTAATGGAAAACTCAAGAACACTGACCGCCCCTATAAAATATATACACGGTGGTTCCAATGAAGCAAGCAAAATGCTTGTAATGCAGTGTCGAAAACGAAAATGTATGCTCTATTTTACTTTATATTCTATTTTTCCCTGCGATATGCTATATTTAGTGCAGAGATCTTAGGATAACCTAATATTAACAATTAAACTGTTCTGAAAGGGAGACCACGGCTCGACAAACGTAGTGTAGGACGCCCTCTGGCTAGGCGGGGCGACAATTTACGCAAGGTGGCAGCGGTTGGATGAAGGGGGCCGAAGATCGAGCATAGTGGCGTGCAGTGGCGTACGTCTAGCAGTGGACGTGAGATAGTTGAGGATGATGAAACTGTTTAATAAATAAATAATAATAATAGAATGAGCAAAATAATAACAATTGCGTAATTGTTAGCATTAAAGTCTAATAAATCATTTAAGTCAGCGATTATGTCACATTATAATTCACGTTGATAATGAACTTGCATAAATATATCCAAATATTATCTGATAAACAATAATTCTCGACCACAACGGTGAATAATAAATAACTCAATATAAAAACGACTTATAGATTCTGTTCATTTTACATGACGCGTCATCGTGACCGAGCAGTATCATAATTGGACTAGCAATTATACAGGTTATTTTTTATCATTACCATAATAATTGTTTTCCATATAATTTAATTATATTTAAAATAGCGTTTGATTGCGGCTTCATTAGTGGTTATTCCGAGGAATGAATATTGTCGACTTCACAAACATTAGTAATAAAACTGCATAAATGTAGTCTTATTATACGTGTATATTATCGTAGAAATAGGGATATGTCTTTGTCTACATATAAGTTCGCTATTGCGAGTCTGTTACCGTTCCCGGGTACTTTTTTAGACTCCATGCCGCTACTGAGAAATTCCTAGCGAAAACCCGTTTACACTTTGTCCGACTAGAAAAAATCTGTCAGATTCTTAGAATGTTTTACTATAATTATGAATTTGTGTGTGTACAATAAAGTTTATATGCACCTATTACATATCTACAAAATTTTCATCATCATCAGCCTAAAGACGTCCACTGCTGGACATAGGCCTCCCCCAAAGACTAGACTCCAGAGTGTTCTGTCGGCCTGCAACCAGCGGCTTCCCGCGATTTTTACCAAATCGTCGGTTCACCTTGTGGGTGGACGTCCAACGCTGCGCTTTCCAAAATTTTACTACCCTATTTTTCTTGGTGTGTGAATTCTGAGAATGAGGACTGAATAATACTTTTTTTTTTACGAGAGGAAAGCTCCATAAGCTCCCCTGTTCGGTACCTCGGGGGAGGCCTAAAGGGGGATGTCGGGGTCTCTGGCCTTCCAACTCGGCGCGCGGAACAATTGTCCGCTTTAGCTGAGTTGGGTCCCTAAACAAAATCCTACACGGCAAAGAACAACACTACGTGATGCAAGTACAGTGTTCTCCAAATAGGATAATGCCAGTTATGCCCTCCAGATACTAACCGGGTATACACTATACATTAAGCTAAATTTGCTTAAATATGACTGCTGATATTATGATATGCTTGCTATGACATATTGTACACTTTGCCACTCACATAATCCTCTTTATTAGCCAATGCCCAATAGCCGATTTAGCAATGCCTCAGCAAAACCTTGTAATTGAAGTATATAATCGCTAACCGAATAAACAAAGATGATTTCCATGTTAATTATAAAAACCTTTGGAACACTTGGTGCGGTGATGTCATACGTTTGACAGGCGTGACACGGTAGCCTCAACTGACGTCAGTGATTGACGTGCGAAGGCTTGAGACGCTCTCCAAGCTGTTGGCTCGACTATTTTGGATATCCCATTGAATAATATTTAATTACCTGAAACAAAAAAAAATACACTTGAAGATTTTTGTACTAGTAATGCATCCACATCATCATCAGCTTATATACGTTCCACTGCTGGGCACGGGCCGTCTCTAAAACTCAGAAGGATTAGGCTAAGGCCTAAGGAAGACTAAAATCCACCACGCTGGCCTAGTGCGGGTTGGCGATTACACACCAAAAAAAATCCAAAGAGCTTTTAGGTGTGCAGGTTTTATCACAATGTTTTCCTTCACCGTTAAAGTACACAAAGAAACCACCAAATAAATGGTAAATGCAGTGTGGTCTATATAGAGTCGACTAGCAATTGACTATGGCTAACCATTTGAAATAATAATGCCAGATTGATATTGATAACCAGACATACATAGGCTGATCCAGGATAGCAGCATATTTGTAAGCACAGTACAGTTGGCTCAGTTAATATTCAATACAATAATTTATGATTGAATTAATAAGCTGCTCTGATTCGGAAAATATTCCAGAACAGTTGATTAAGACTAGAAAGGAAATGTCGGCATGCCGAGCGTGTCGAACCTACTATAAGACTATCATACGTTTGACACGACCCCTTCTTCGTAATTTCGGTTGTGTGTTTGTGGTTGACTTTTGTAAATGTGCGACAACCAATAGCAGCCTTTCATTTTTGTTTGAAATTTTAATCATTAGTCGTGTGATCGTAGGTACCTAGTAGTATGAATATTGTGACAGACAAGCGGTGAACCTTGTCTGCATACAAACAAAACTCGCAAGATTTCCTTTCCAACTTACATTGAAGTCAGTCATTCCGTAAAAATTAGGTCCAGCAATGAAAGTGACGGTGTGTTATTAGGGTATTTCCAAATAAAAAAGTTCCAATAGGTGCGTGAGAGTGGGCCTATTGGTTCAAAGAGCAAGCTTTAAAAAGGACGTATTGACATAATATGGAATAGTGATATAATAATTATCAATTAAGATGTGAGTAACTGGATTCTTTCACATAAATTTTGCTGTTACAATCAATTTATTAATGAATCGCGGCGACAAAGTTAACAAATAATTACATAATTTATTTAATTATGTGTTTTGACGTAAGACGCAATTTTTCAATAAAAAAGTTTATTTCTTTGTTCACTACAATTTAACTTAAAACATATTTTAGACATTGCGAAGACATAGACTTCTTTTTATAACATTTTTTATATTTTTTATTTATGAAAATTTTACCGCCATTATAGGTACCATCATATTGTTTTGCTTCTCTAAAAGCAAAGGCGCAATAATTATTCATCCATAAACTGCCATTTAAATCCACTTACAGTTGAATTATAACAGTATGTTTAAAGTAAAACGGTGAAATTAAGCAAGTTATTTAAAGGCTTAATGTCCAGATAGCATTTCGTTGATGATTTGCTGTCCCGCTTTTAAAGTTTACACTTGACTTGTTTTTTGGCGTACGAAATTGGCGGATAAAAGTTAACCGACCAGTCGAATGAAGGCTGTTTGTTTTTGGACGACACGTAAGAGCACGATCGTCATGATGGAAAAAAATCAAGTAAATGTCTTTGTCGTATAATATATGCTAGCGGCCTTTGCTTTTTCTGAACGAAATGTAATAAAAACATTGGCTTTTTTTGGGCCCTATCCCACCACACACCCGCCACTGTAACTCCTGTGCTCTATGATCAACAGCGGCACGCACAGTATTGACGCCGAGCAAAAAACTCAGCAAATCTAAGGGGACCTAAATTTGTCATAAGCCCGCAACGAAGTTAATCAGAAAGATAAATAAAGGAGGAGTTGGAAAACAAAGAGTTGTCCACTTAAAAACATTGGCTATAAATATTTCAGTGTTGTCAGCTGTGTCCAAAGTTTATCAAAATTAGTATAGCATTCAAGCCGTGAAAATGAATTATTTTAATTTCTTATAAGTTTTTGGTAGTAATCAACTATCGAGTATGCAATGCCTGTATGTACATTCGTATTATTTACCTACAAGAATAGTATTTTAAAGCAATTAAAAGTATTTGTTCACCAATTTTTATGTTTTTTCGCACTTGGACGTTAAAAATAACAAATAATGAAACTTTTGTAAGCATAGGAAAAATAATTTTTAAAAATAAATTAAGGATTTAATCAACATGTGAATAACTTGTTTGTCTTTTCTCGCCCCCCATCATATGTCTTAAATCATAATCATCATCATCATCATCATCAGCCCATATACCTCCCACTGCTGGGCACGGGCCTCCTCCATAACTGAGAGGGTTTAGGCCTTTTCGCGGCTAATTCTCGGCTCGATGACTGCGGTTCTCAGCCACCTACGCTTCCTAGCTGTGGACACACAATGTCTGATATCCGTATCAGGCATTGTGATGTTAGGCGTGAGCTGCAGTCACTCGATGTCCGAAAAGCCAGTGGTCCTGATGGTATCCCGGCGGTTGTTCTTAAAAAATGCGCAGCCGAGTTGTCTCCTGCACTAACACGCTTATACCGCGCGTCTTATCTTTCAGGTGTGGTGCCTCAATCTTGGAGAGAGGCTAATGTGCAACCGATCCCTAAGAAGGGTGATCGGTCAGACCCTGTCAATTATCGCCCAATCGCCATAACCTCAGTGATCTGCAAGGTGATGGAGCGGATCATTAATATCCAATTGGTCCGCTACCTGGAGGATCACTCGCTGATCAGTGATAGGCAATACGGCTTCCGCCGTAACCGGTCAACGGGTGATCTTCTAGCGTTTGCCTTGCATCACTGGGGGGAAGCGATTGATCGGCATGGCGAGGCTCTTGCCGTGAGTCTCGACATAGCCAAGGCATTTGATAGGGTCTGGCACCGTGGCCTTCTCTCCAAGCTTCCGGCATACGGTCTTCCCGGCAACTTGTGTTTGTGGATTTCGAGCTTTCTGCATGGGCGTAGAATGCGTGTCCTCGTCGACGGGCACGCTTCACAGCTCATGTCAGTTAGTGCCGGGGTCCCACAAGGCTCTGTGCTATCGCCCACCCTGTTTCTTCTGCATATCAATGATATGTTGTCGCTTGGCAACATTCATTGCTATGCAGATGATAGCACGGTCCATGGGCGGTACTGCAGTAAGCCACCGGGTTGCCGGGTGGATACTGAGAGTAGACGCGAGGAGCTTGTCATTGAGCTCAATCGGACCCTGGAGCTCATTTCTACTTGGGGTTCCCGGAATCTGGTTGAGTTCAATGCCAAGAAAACCCAGGTCTGTGCGTTTTCGTGCAAAAAATCCCCGTTTTCCCCTCTCCCCAATCTTCAGGGCTTTTCACTCGCAATGCGGAAAGGCCTTAATATCCTAGGCGTAGATATTCGCTGCGACCTCAATCCAAGGACCCACATCGAGGGCATTATATCTGCCACTTCGCGTAGGGTCGGAATCCTGAACAGGGTGCGCCGGTTTTTCACGCCCGGTCAGCTTTTGCGCTTATACAAAGCGCAGGTTCGGCCGGGTATGGAATACTGCTCGCACCTCTGGGACGGTTCCGCCAAGTACCTCCTCGATGCCTTGGATGGATTGCAGCGACGTGCCATCCGCATTGTGAATGATGCAGACGTTACAGCCAGCTTGGAGCCGCTACAGTTGCGCAGGGACATTGCCGCACTTAGCGTGTTCTACCGTCTGTATCATGGTGAATGCTCTGAAGAATTGTTTAACCTTGTCCCATCCTCTCCTTTCCTCACCAGAACCACGCGTGCTGGCATGCGAAGCCACAGCTTTATGGTCACAACAACCGCGGCTCGAACTAAAAAGTTCGCTAACTCTTACTTTTGCCGCACCATCAAGCTGTGGAATGGTTTGCCGGCTCACGTGTTCCCTCCTTCCTATGATCCTGGATCCTTTAAGCGAAGCGTGAAGAAGCATTTGTGCGGGCCGGCATGATTGTGTTGACCAGCGGGTGACCATATCGTTTCTCGCTGGTCGATATTATTTTTTGGACTCCACTGTGCTTACCATCAGGTACAGTGGAGTCACTTTGCCGCGCCAGAATAATAAAAAAAAAAAAAAAAAAAAAAAAAAAAAAAAAGTCCACCACGCTGGCCTAGTGCGGGTTGGCGGACTAAACACCTAAGAAATTCCTAAGAACATTTTAGGTGTGCAGGTTTTATCACGATGTTTTCCTTCACCGTTAAAGTGCGTGATAATTCATTGTGAATACACACATAACTCCGAAAAGTCAGAGGTGTGTGCCTGGTGTTTGAACCCGCGACCGTCGAGATTCTCGACCGCGTAAATCATAAATAGCCGTCGAAATAATGTATAGTTAATGTCTTATTGATGGAATACGGTTAACGCTAATTATTTTCCTGCGATTCGTAAATGATGGACATGATTATTGAAATAAAGACATTAGGGTCTAATGAAACATTACTGTAAAAGGTATACAATTTCAATTTGCCATTAAAACATTTCTCGTTTTGCGTCCATATTATTATCTTATTTATTTAATACGTAAAAACGAGTATTAATTTGTTAAATTGTACGCTTCGAGCTCGTGTTACTGGTTTATTGGTCCCGCGGCTGTGGGGTAAGCGATTGAGGCGTCCCAGTTTTGCTTTCCGGGTGGTGTAGTATGGGGTCTGAAAATGTGAAAGGTAAATAGCAATACGGTCTCTCTTTATTAAGCGGGACGTAATAACAGGTAGCAATGGGTTTAGAAACCCTAAACCCTCTCAAAGTTAGAGGAGGCTCGTGCTCAGCAGTGAGACGTATATGGGCTGATGATGAATGGGTTTAGAAATGCACCTCTGCCTACCTTCACCTTTGCAAGCACTCATGCTTGAAGAGTCTCAACTCTGTGTTAGTTTCCGTATGTGAATAATAATGCTGAGTGTCTAAAAAGGCAATTTAAGTTGGTATGACAAGTAAATGAGAAAGTATTAAAAAGATGCCGGAGAATATCGATCCACTCGGATGCAGTAGCTGTACTTCCATAGAAGTCCAAGAGCCCATCTTGTTTTGCAAAATTCCGAATAATAATCTTTAAGCTTTATATCTTTATTTAACAAAATCAAATTGACGTATAGTAAACGAAAATGGTGAAGGTCGCGGGTCGTCGCTGGATGCAGGCTGCCTCCAACAGGTCACGATGGAAGTCATTGGGGGAGGCCTATGTTCACCAGTGGACTTCCTTAGGCTGATAATGATGTTGATGAAATGAAAATATCATGACCCCACAATAAACAATTATAAACTAGACATTACACAATTAACTCATTTGTGCGGGCCGGCATGATTGTGTCGACCAGCGGGTGACCATATCGTTTCTCGCTGGTCGATATTATTTTTTGGACTCCACTGTGCTTACCATCAGGTACAGTGGAGTCACTTTGCCGCGCCAGATTAAAAAAAAAAAAAACGTGTAACGCTTTTGGGCTTCTATGGAAGTACTGCCACTGCTCGGATGGAATACTTAATAATAATGAAATCTACCTTTTCTTTAACGTATAGAAAGCGCCTTAAGCTCCCCTTTCGGTACCTCGGGGGAGGGCGAAAGAGTTATATTGGGGTCTCTGGCCTTCCAACTCGGCGCGCGCAGCAATTGTCCGTTTAACCGAGTTACGTCCCTAACCAAAATCCAACGCCAGCATACCGACTAAAACCTCTCGGTGGCAATAATAAAAACTACCTAATTGACACATGCAAATTGCACACACATGCAAAATGCCGTGTCTCATCAACAAATATCCGGTTACCGACAGACCGACATATTTATGTTAATTAAAGTGTCAACTTTAACCAGCTTTAGCCTTTTGCCCAGTAGTGGGACGTATATGGGCGGATGATGATGATGATGATTAAATAAAACATAGATATATAGTATGATACTAGGCAAGACGTCTACGTTTTACTTAAATAAATAAGTAATGAAACCAATGCATATTCTAAACAAACTTGTTAGCTTGTTAATGACAAGATCAAACGCTGTTACAAAGGTAAATATTATAACGTTCACTATTTGCGTACATATACACTTACAACTGTCTGGTGGACTAGTATTCGCCGCGGGATCTAGAAGTTCCATGTTCGATTTGAAACGAAAAATGTTATTGAATTTTTCCATTTGGAAATTCTCAGTAGCAGCACGGAGTCTGGATGTGCCCGAAAAACGGCAATAGGCTTGCCCCCTATTATGTGGGATATCATCATCATCAGCCCATATACGTCCCACTGCTGGGCACGGGCCTCCTCTACCATTGAGAGGGTTTAGGCCTTAGTCCACCACGCTGGCCTAGTGCGGGTTGGCGGACTACACACCTAAGAAATTCCTGAGAAATTTTAGGTGTGCAGGTTTCATCACGATGTTTTCCTTCACCGTTAAAGTACGTGATAATTCATTGTGAATACACACATAACTTCAAAAAGTCAGAGGTGTGTGCCTGGGGTTTGAACCCGCGACCGTTGAGATTCTCGACCGCGTGCCTAAACCTCGAGGCCATCACGACTTCTTTTACGTGGGATATAAACCTGGCCAAATGTGGGTGCAGAAATGCACCTCTGCCTACCCCTTAGGGTTTACAGGCGTGAGGTTATGTATGTCCGTATATATAATAAGTCGATTCGATGTTATTAATATCACGAATTAAAGGATTTCCCCAAGGCCGCCGCCAACGTAGCAGCTTACGTAGTCTCTTGTGCTTTTTAATACAAATATTAAACACCTGTACAGTGTACATATATTATGGATGTAATGGCTATATGTAGGCACAACTCGCTTGACTTGTTCGCACGTGTATGTTTTTCACTAAAGTGTTTTGACATACTATCTGTATCGTGGCTCAAATTACCGCCTTAAATTAGACTTTCCGGAATAAAACGTAACTTATGTATTAATCAGGGGTGTTAGCTACTTTAATGGCCAAATACTGAAACGCTACTTAATCTGAGGGCGACTTATATTTAAGTGGATGTTATAATTTAAGCGGTAAATACTTAAAAATTGTAATGTAAAAGAACTTTTTTTTGGTAATGTTGCTATTTATGGAAATTTAAGTGGGCATTAGTTAATCACAGTCTTAAAACCGATAAATGATGTTTCAGTTTACCGCTTAAATTATAACAGCCACTTAAATATAAGTCGCCCTCAGATTAAGAAGCGTTTCAGTATTAGGCCATAAGACTGTGAAATATGGATAAGTGGGACCTGGATATGTGAGAAACTTATATTATTGTGAATTGCAATGAGATCCCGGCACCTGACATATTGAAGCTATGCGTGTATTCACAATGAATTGTCACTTTCTTAAACGGTGAAGGAAAACATCGTGAGGAACCTGCACACCTAAGTTCTTAGGAATTTCTTAGATGTGTAGTCCCCCAACCCGCAGTAGGCCAGCGTGGTGGACTAAGGCCTAAACCCCCACAGTTGTAGAGAAGGACCGTTCCCAGTAGTGGGACGTATATGGGCTGATGATGATGATGATAATTAATGCTTTGCTCGAAAGTTCAAGTTATAAAGAGTCAAGGCTTGAGCGTCACAATTCATAATTATTCTACAATTACGCGTTACAATTTGTTAATTATCTCTTCTGCGTAGTAAACGCCTAGCTACTTATTGCGTTTTAAGAAAAATGGTACATTTTACCATAATACTTTCAATAATTCAAATTCAAGGCAGACACCTCTCACTTTACGAAGTGACATTAATCACGGACTAGAAAATAACTTATTCAATCAATCCTATAGGATTCTAGTAAATTAGTTACTTAAAAACGTTTTATATCGCAAGACGTTACTTGTTTCCAAACTCCGTGATGCAATTGCGAATTCACTGAGGAAAAAAATCTTTGCCTTCCCGGGAACCCAAACCAGGACCTCTATATCGCACGGCAATTAACTTGAGGAAAAAAAACGATACTACTGACAACTACAAGGTTTATTTACTTTCAGTTAATGCGTAAGGATTAATGTTGTTAATGGTGAATGGCGACGGCAATTCGGAAAAGTACCATGGCCTTTATTTCTGCAGTTCATTACCGTAATGAAAAGGAAAAAAATTGTGAATCACGTTGTTTGTATCAGATTGGGGTTCTTGTGTGACGTGAATTACAAATGTTTGTTATTACTTAGTCAGTGTTTAATTTTTAGAGTTCCGTACCTAAAGGTCAATACAGAACCTTATTACTAAAACTTCGCTGTCCGTCTGTCACCAGGCTATCACGAACCGTGATAGATAGACAGCTGAAATTTTTTACACATGCTGTATTTCTGTTGCTGCTATAACAACAAATACTAAAAAAACAATAAATATTTAAGGGTGGCTCCCATACAACAGATGTTTTGGCGTTTTTATAAATAATGGTACGGGACCCTTCGTCCGCGAGTCTGACTCGCATTTGGCCGGTTTTTACATTTCATTTCGTTACGGGAAATAGATTAAATTGATATTTACACGAACTGTGTTAAATAATATTAGATTCTGTTTTTTAAGTTAGGGCGAAAATAAAATAAAGTTCAAAGTTTTGTCTCTTGCATATCATCATCATCACTATCATCATCATCAGCCGATACACGTCTCACTGCTGGGCTCGGGCCTCCTCTACAACTGAGAGGGTTTTTACCTTAGTCCACCAAGCTGGCCCAGTGCTGGTTGGTAGACTACACACCTAAGAAATTTCTAAGAACTTTTAGGTGTGCAGGTTTCATCGCGATGTTTTCCTTCACCTGTAATGTACTCTTGCGTATACTCTTCATTAGATCTAAGAGTCGTATTAAAAACTATGGTGTAACTAGACTTGGACTCGAAACAAGCTATTATGACGCACTCAAATATTTACTTGAGTGCGGATATCGAATATCTCTTGTTTCACTGCAGTTCACACTTCACCAAGCCATCACAAATAAATACATTAGTATTTACGTACAAGAGTATAAGCTAACGTTTGCTATTACTATACAAGACCATGTAAAGTATCATTAGGAAAGTCAACAGCCCTCACCTTCGGAGCGTTGTCGTGAGTATAATTGCATTAATAGGGATGTTGACATAAATAGCGAATGTATGAAAAGTTATTTTTTTGCCATAGCAGGGAATATTAGAATGCTGAAAATCATATTTTGTAAATGTAAATATGAGTAATAAATTAATTAAAAATAATTAAAAATGTTTAAAATAATTCCAAATATCACGTGACTGCAAACGCCAATCGGAGCGCGTTACGTCACAATGTATGAAGAATCACAGACAAGTTGTCTAACCTAGGGGTGTTCACTGTCCACTTTGAAAAAACATCGATGTTTTTTTCGATTCGATAAATCGGAACTTTACACTTTTTACAAGTACTTTTTACAAGCTTTTATTTAACTTGCAATGTATGTATGTATGTATGTATGAAATCTTGCAACTTAATTTTGAAGCAGCAGATATTTTTAACCGATTTGTGTCGTGGGTATAAGAAACTACGAGAGACTTTTCGGTCTCCCAAACAATATTATAACAATATTATTGAATCAAATATTTGCGAATCACACAAACATTTGTCTCGGTGCGGGGATAGAACCCGCGGCCTCTCGTTTCGCAAGCTGGTGTCTAGCCAACTGCGCCACGGGGCTGAAAATCCTATAATTTTGTACTTATTGATAAAAAATACTATTATATTTTAAGATTTTTATTCTAAATTTTCCAAAAACGATTTGATACGAGTAAGTATCGATACTTGCCGACCGATACCGAGTAAGTATCGATACTTGACGACCGATATGGTATTGAGTAGAAGTATCGATACCTTAATGGTATTGGTACATCCCTAGTTTAACAGCAGTTTGTTGTATTTAATACACTGTTACGTCATCAGACCAGGTGACAGCTTGGAGCGTTTAGGCGCGAAATTTAAACACTAAACTAATTAAAGTCGTTTTTTTATTTAAATTTGATGAATAAAAAATTTAAGTATATTTTTTCGTAATATTTACGTTCTTATCTATAAAATGAAAACAGTTCCAAATTTTTGTCAACATCCCTATTGCGATAACTAATATCCGTAAAGAGTTAAGAACAATGGGTGCAAAGATTATTAAAGCCATGACCTGTAAATTACATTAAATTATTTTTAAATTTCGAAGTTAAGTATATGCCATGCGATCTAGAGGTTCTGGGTTCGATTCCCGGTCGGGTAAAGTGTTACTGAGTTTTTCCCTTAGGAAATTAGGTAGCAGCACGGGGTCTGAAATTGTGCTCGAAAAACGGCAACAGGCTCGCCCCCTATTACGTGGGACTGAAACATACCTGGCGAAATGTGGGTGCACAAATGCACCTCTGCCTACCCCTTCGGTGAGTTTATGTATGTATGTATGCAAGTGTGTATTGACAATGAATTATCACTTGCTTTAACGGTAAAGGAAAACATCGTGAGGAAACATGCGCACCTAAAAGTTCTTAGGAATTTCTTAGGTGTGTAGGTAGTCCACCAACCCGCACTAGGCCAGCATGGTGGACTAAGGCCTAAACCATCTCAGTTATAGAGGAGGCCCGAGCCCAGCAGTGGGACGTATATGGGCTAATGATGATTATGATGATTTTTAAATTTCAGTTTGTGCACTTACGACGACCTCTCATTTCTCTTTCTACATGTCCGTTCTCGGTTGTCTGTAAGAGATCTCCTTGTGCGATAAAATTGCGTTTGCTAATTAAGTTAAATACACTCCTTAGCTTTTATTCTTATATGTACAGCTATGTATTTTAAATAAATTATGAAGTCAACGAAGAATTGTTGATACTGAAAGTGACTCCCAAAAAAGTTTAACCTATTTGTCGTAGTCATCAAATTGTGGATTATGAAAGTGAGGGAAACTCAGTTGCATAGCGTAAATATGTGCCCTGCTAATAGGATTTTACTTAAAGTCAGCCCTAAGTCAACACTGAGTATTGATAGTGTCTGATAAACGGTAATAGACTCGCTCCACATTACGTACATTTCAAAAAGCATATCCGATTCTGCCTTTTTGGCTGCGGATTCTACTTGTGTGGATGGGTCTATTTCTTAAGGGATATAGGTGTTATGGTTTATGTATTTATACAAAGCCATGAATACCAATACCCTACCCTTTTTTAACGAGAGGAAAGCGCCTTAAGCTCCCCTTTCGGTACCTCGGGGGAGGTAGAAGGTCGTCCAATTATGGACTCCTCGAAATTGGGAGGGCTTGAGATGCCTTCCACTCACGCTATTTTAGACGCTCAACTTTTAGGGGATAGCGTGGCGGAATTCCTACGCCCCTAATCTACAGGGCGGGATTACTTCTACCCTAGGTTAGGAGTATACTCGTATTTAGCAGTCAGTTAGTTATTGAGAATATTCAGCATTACATAATGTTAAGATGCTAAAGTGAAAAATCTATTCGCCTCAACAAACAACTAAAAATTCCATGACGTACGTATTCAGGTTGAAAAAATATCGTGTTTTTCCATCAGTTAACAAATGGTGCAGGTAACATTTTACGTACATATTTAATATTTATGCATTTGCATAGTAAGCACATCCTGTTGCAGTAGGTACCCACTTAGGGATTTGACTATTAGAGCTCAACTATTCGTTGCGATTTATAAACATGCATACTTTAACTTTAATGACTTCGAAAGTTGATTAAGTATAATGTTAGTAAAGTTGTGTCGCTAATGTCGCTATACATTACATTTTACTTACAGTTCTAAAATAAATCTAATTATAATTTTTACTTAAATATTTTTTATTTTCTTAACACTACAATATAATCAACATGGAACTTATAGTTGGTAGTAGTTTCAATTGGGAGTTAAGGCAGTTTAGATTTTAGTATATTGTACATAAATACATAAACTCACGCCTGTATTCCCCGAAGGGGTAGGCAGAGGTGCATTTCTGCACCCACATTTCGCCAAGTAGGTATGTATCAGTCCCACGTAAATGGGGGGCGAGCCTATTGCCATTTTTCGGGCACAATTCCAGACTCCGTGCTGCTACTGAGAATTTTCTAATGGAAAAACCCAATAACACTTTGCCCGACCCGGGAATCGAACCCAGGACCTCTAGATTGCTTTTGTTAAAAAAAAGGTTTAAAGCTTAAATATAATTATTATTCGGAATTTTGTAATGCTAACTGGGCTTTTGGGCTTATATGGCAGTATCGCCACTGGGTACTTCGTACTAGGTATAAGCTAGTTAGAATACACTGTTATCTGTTGTACAACGCCCCGCCTACAAGCTTTGTCGTATGCCACGCCTACCGAGGCCGCGACCACGCCACGCCTTGCATTTGGCAATATCCTATATTGCATTCGGACACGACATTGCACAGTATTAGTATATTTAACAACTACAGACAGACTGACGGTGAAGTAAACATCGTGAGGAAACCTGCTCACCTAAAAAGTTCTTAGGAATTTCTTAGGTGTGTAATCCTCCAACCCGCACTAGACCAGCGTGGTGGACTAAGGCCTAAAACCCTCTCAGCTGTAGAGCTGCCCAGCAGTGGGACCTATATAAGCTGATGATGATTTTTAATTTATTTTATATTTTAATTTCGGACCAAAATAGCTCTTCAGTAAAAGCCATAGAAAACAACAGACATTAGTGTGTCAGGATAATCTGGTCTCGCCGCATAAAGTGCTCTGTCTGATGTAAAAGTCTTCGGTTCAATCCCCGGGTATGTAAAGTACCTATTATTGAGTATTAATATAATAAACGCTGCAAAACGACACATCTGCCTACCGCTTTATAACAACAATAGTTTAAAATTGACGATTCAAAAGAGATTGTGAAAGTCTATTTGAAATTTGAATAAAGAGTATTTTGACTTTGACACCGCATTGACCGTTAAATACCACTGCACATCGCCGATAAAAAAAATATTATTTTCGTGTGTGCGGTGTGTCTGCGATTCTAAGTTTATAGGCATGCTTCCGTATTTATTACATAATGTTTATTTTTCATTCACAATTCCAATGTTATGCTCCTAGCGGGAATGTCCGTCGTAAAATACGTTTAAAGTAATGTGATCGTAAAATTTCTTTAGTAGCCGCTGCGCGCGTAAGTCTCAAGACGTGAGCAGAAATTTAAATTTCAATGACGTCGTTTAAAACCCGTTTCGTCACAAAACGTAACGATAAAGAAAGACTAACTTAAAACTTGATTATAGAAATCTTTTTATCGAGTCATATGTGACTTACTACAGTTTAATAGTAACTTTAGATGAGTTGGAAAACAACTGTTTTCCAACTTCTTCTTTATTTATCTTTCTGATTAACTTTGTTGCGGGATTATGACAAATTTAGGTCCCCTTAGATTAGCTGAGCTTCATTGCTCGACGTCAATACTGTGCGTTTCGCTGTTGATCCTGGAGCACAGGAGTTACAGTGGCGGGTGTGTGGTGGGATAGGGTCATAATAGTAACTTTGGATCCGTTAAAGAATTGGGTTTCATCATCATCATCATCATCAGCCCATGTAAGTTAAATAGCCGGGCACGGGCCGCCTCTAAAACTGAGAGGGGTTTAGGTATTAATCCACCACGCTGACCTAGCGCGGGTTGGCAGACTACGTACCTACGATATTTTAGGTGTCCTGGTTTCCTGACGATGTGTTCCTTCATCGTTCAAGTAATTACTTATTATGAATACGTGTGTGTCTAAAGCTCGAGGCCAGAATAAAGAATTTGGTTTTGACAAATTACATAGGTTGGCCACACGTACGCAGTTTGCTTGTGTTTCGAGAAACAAAATAGCTTAATCATTTCACAAGCCCCGTTTAGGCCGTTAGCTTAGTACCAAAAATTATAATAAATAAATATAATGATTATTAAGCTATTTTCTCCCTATCACACACGCGCCACTGAAATTTTACTGTATATTCCTATGGACGTTTATAAGCTCTAGTACCTACTTATGATTGCCGAATCTATAAAAAATATATTTTATCTACAAAAGATGTGCAATTTGACGGCGTAGCACAACAATGTTTTTGCACCGACAAAAAAATATAAATGCTTGAATATACAAATAAAAACACCAGCTACACAAAAACTAATGCATTTGACGGGGTCACGGCGGCAACCTCCGTTCACGTACCCATTTGTATAATTAATCAGTACTCATTATAATTTGTGTATTTTAAACAAGTGACGCTCATTAATTTTATGTAAATCGTGGGGCAGTAGTGATGGCCTCGAGGTTTGGGCACGCGGTCGAGAATCTCGGCGGTCGCTGGTTCTAATCCCAGGCACACTGACTGACTGACGAACAGTCGTTCGCAGTTATGTGTGTACTCACAATGAGTTATCACTTATTTTAACGGTGAAGGAAAACATCGTGATGAAACCTGCATACCTAAAAAAAATCTTAAGAATTTTCTAACTGTGTAGTCCGCTAACCCGCCCTAGGCCAGCGTGGCGGACAAAGGTCTAAACCCTCTGAATGGTTGAGGAGGCCCGCGTCAGGCAGTGGGACGTACCTATACGGGGTCTAATAATGTATTGTGGAGGGGCACTAGTATGGGGCTTTACAAGTTCAAGTGGATATTAAGTGGCTAGTAGCTTATTTAGGGTGAATTAATGGGAGACCTTTGGCTTTTTAAGCTATGATTACAGACGCGAAATTATTATAAACTAGGATCGACAGCACGCACAGAAGTGACAACAAACATAGCTCAAATTGTATCTATGCTAACCTAGCTATTTTTTAACCTAAAAATTCACAGACAAAATGCCAAAAAATCTTTCAACCTCACAAAACCCCAGATCTGAAACAATTATTTGAGAATCACAAACATCACGTGAATCCACAGAAGTTGCCAAGAATAACTATCTATACTTTTCGCACCCCCAATAACATCTCAAATTTTAAATATTTTAGTTTTCTGATAAAAACAACCAACACCGAAAGACTTACGATGTAGTTTTACTAAAAAGAGAAAACTACAACTGTAAATGAGAGATGCACCTTTCGCTTCTCCATTCTATTACTTTTTACGTTTTACCCAAAAATAACTATTTTGTTTGGTATATTTGAGATGTGTTGGTGATGCTTATCTGTCTACCCTTAAGCACACATTAACCAAGTTTCTGTTTTAATTGTATTAGTTACTATGGAACCAGGTCTCAACTTGTCAATTATTATGCAAAAGGAAATATCAGAGAGCCAATCGGTATATTCTACTGAATTAATTATACATTATGTCTGATATACATAAGCGTCTAGAGCGGTTTTTGGTTAATTATATGCTAATGAAATATCAGAGGCCAGGTTTCGTTGTAAAAGTTAGTCTGGTAGCATTTAAACTGGCTAAACTAATGAAGTATTCACAAAGAAT
This sequence comes from Hemaris fuciformis, assembly GCA_907164795.1. Lineage (NCBI taxonomy): Eukaryota > Metazoa > Arthropoda > Insecta > Lepidoptera > Sphingidae > Hemaris > Hemaris fuciformis. The sequence goes on along the minus strand of OU015455.1, from coordinate 6,674,504 downwards.
TATCACGTACTTTAACGGTGAATGAAAACATCGTGATGAAAGCTGCACACCTAAAGGTTCTTATGAATTTCTTAAGTGTGTAGTCTGCCAACCCGCACTAGGCCAGCGTAGTGGACTAAGGCTTAAACCCTCTCAGTTGTATAGGAGGCTCGTGTCTAGCAGTGGGACGTACATGGGCTGATGATGATGATGAAACTAATGTAGACATTTCCTTTGCTTTTTATTGTGAATTGTCTGCCTTTATTCATTTCTTGGGTAGTTCCAATTTATCTGTAACTTTTCTCTCCTTGCTTTTCCTTTGACGAAAAAACTATCTTAAGTACTTATTCAAGTTATGTTTTTAACAGACTTAAAAAAAAGGAGGAGGTTCTCAATTAGACTGTATATTTTTTATGTTAGTTACCTTAGAACTTTCGACTAGGTGAACCGATTTGAGGATTCTTTTTTTATTTGAAAGCTGGTGCTTCCCGTGTGGTCCCATTTCAGTCATATCACGAGTATGTGCGCGACAAATGGACGAATAACTCAATACCACGCCAACCGATTACGATGGTTCATTTTTGTAGTTCTCTGTACGCATTCATAACAAGACAAGAAGACCCATAGTTATAATGCAATTAGGGAAATGACTCTCTCTGGTCGTTACGCTTTCATGCCTGCGGTTTTGAGGTAGTTGAGACCTAGACAAAAGACAATGGTAAAGGGTTTTTTTCAAAAATGATGTAATATAAAATATCATAATAAGCTTATATTCATGAGCCTAAACCTAAACCCTAAGGACCTGACTAAGGCCTAAACCCTCTCAGTTGTAGAGGAGGCCCGTGCCCAGCAGTGGGACGTATTTGGGCTGATGATGATGATGATATTCATGAGACAAGACAAGACAGAACTGGCCGGAAGTTTGTTAACCACCAGCTTGCGAATAAAAGGCAGCGGATTCCCGCATCCCCGCACCGAGACAAATGATGATGTGATCCACAAATGTTTGTTTCGGGTCTGGGTGTTTGTGAGACCAAAAAATCTCCTGTATTCTCTGTGGTTTTCTACACAAGACTTGTATCTTATTATATTGTGATTTTTCGGTGTATTTAAAAATACATATATCGGAAATATTATTGAGAAGCAGTGATGGCCTCGAGGTTTAGGCGCGCGGTCGAGAATCTCGGCGGTCGCAGGTTCTAACCTCAGGCACACACCTCCTCTGACTTTTCGAAAGTATGTGTGTATTCACAATGAATTATCACTAGCTTTAACGGTGAAGGAAAACATCGTGATGAAATCTGCACACCTAAAAGTTCTTAGGAATTTCTTAGGTGTATAGTCCGCCAACCCGCACTAGGCCAGCGTGGTGGACTAAGGCCCTAAACCCTGCCCAGCAGTGAGACGTATATGGGCTGATGAAAATATTATTAATTCATGAATAGATTTTTGTTCCAGTAACCAATGCATTGATACGCAGGTTGTAAAAAACAAAGTATACATTGCATATTATCCGGTGTATAATTATATAGACGCAAATAGGCCAGTAGGTACATAATGGTCGCTTCGTGTAAGAATCGCGTGCGTTGCAAAACAACAGGCTGCTTACGCGTGGGGTTGCCAGGTTAAACATATACCGACATTTTAAACCTTTACGAGGCTTCGCTATGCGGAGATTTTCATATGGCAATAATTACTGAACTTGTACTTAATGTGGAGTAACTTGACATTATTCATGTTAAAAGTTCAGTCGATGGAAAATTTTGTTCACTGATTATTTAATATTTCCTCCTTATTATAATAGTATAGATTAATTATTACGTTACTTCAATTCTAAAACCGAAAGTATTTTTAAAACAAACCTAATAACTAAATAGCCATAATTGCTTGTTTAATAAATGTACCAGTAGTTTTTATATTTTAAAAAAGACGCGGCTGTATTGTGTGTGATTAGTGGAAACATAACGCTATCTCTTTTGTACGCACGCAAATTAATGACCATGGCGTGACCGTTGTCAAACAAAACCCTTGTTGAAATTCAAGAATCACCAACACCTCAATTTGAAAGTTTTTTTTTTAATTATTTATTTCTGAATAAAATTAACATAATGTAAAGTTTTAATGAAAAAGACTAATCCATATTTCAAGGTTATTTGCATATATGTGGGGAACATTAAATCTAGCAACACTGCATGCACCTGAGGCACGGTAGGGTTGCCGGCTTGCAGGAAACTAGACCGCTAATCACACCGGATTTTCGATCCAGTGCAATGTCAAAACACGAATTACTTGTACAACAGTCAACTGGAAATTCTCACGATGCAGTGTTAAGATTATTGAAGAATAATGAATAGTATACAAGGTTTTTTGATATTTCAAAGGGCACAATTAGTTTCGTAGATGATTTCTATCTATCTGACGACGAAGATGAATTTAGAGAAAGTGAAAATATTTGTTTTTGTTTTGTTTTATTATACACGCATATTATGTCTACCTGCTCACTTTTCGACGGCTCTGTAGCTTCATAGCTAGCTTATATTGCCTATTTCAAACAAAATGTCTGATCCTAGAATCTAACTCGGGATTTATCAATAGCACGCCATTGATTTATTATTGTCTATAAATAATACAGTGTAACCTTAATATAACGAGCCTCGATATAACGAATTTCTCGATTTAACGAATTTTTCAAAATCCCCTAGAACCGTCCATAAGAGCTAATTTAAAATATACCTTTACATTTATCAAAAGCCTTTAAACATCGAATTTTTAATAATTGCAGAATATTGATAAAAAGTTATTGACTTCTAACGTTTTTTAAAGGTTATCTTTACATAACGAATCCTAACAATTATTCCCACTTAATTGTACAATAGTTTGTTCATGTCTCGATAGGTTCAGACACGTTAAATTCTTCGTAAGACAGACTTGTTGTTTTATGCTCAGTAAAGTAAACACTGCTGTTTGTAAACGTTGTTACTTTTAAAGTGGCAATGGCTAAGAAACAAAAAAGGTTTTAACCTAGAAAAAACCTAAGCCGTCTCAACTATAGAATAAACTTTTAACCATACATAGAGAAGAATACATAATGACGATGTTATTATTAATATCGCTTTCACTTCTCAATAAAATAAATTAAACGTGAATTTTCTATATACCTATTTTTGGCTATATTTTTTGACCGTAACAGCTGAAATTTAGGCGACTGCCGAAATACCAATTGGACCAATAGCGCCTCTTACAGCGTGCAATGTTTTAACAACTGGTACAACAATGTTTTGTCAGGTGCTAAATAAAATGCTAATTTCATGTATTAAATACTTGGACCGCGGGCTGTGTTGCTGCAATGTATTACCAAGGAATTTAAAGCGGGTACAGACTATACATTGTATGAATTTACGCAATCATCATCATCAGCCCATATACGTCCTACTGCTGGACACGGGCCTCCTCTACAACTGAAAGGGTTTAGCCCTTAATCCCCTACGCTAGCCTAGTACGGGTTGCCGGACTGCACACCTAAGAAATGCATAAGAACTTTTAGGTGTGCAAGTTTCCTCACGATGTTTTCCTTCACTGTTAAAGTACGTGATAATTCATTACGATTACACACATATTCATTATATTCATATTTGGTACGAATATTCATTTCTATGATTTAAACAAGGACGTGTAACATTAATATATTTTGAATAGGTCACTTTTTCTGATCTTTAACGACATGGTTATTAAACAAATCCAATTCTTCGCAATTTTTAGTTTATGTGTGCGTTACACAATACACACAGTGGCGGCTGGCGGTACTTCCATAGAATCCCAGCTTGCCTTACAAAATTCCGAATAATAATTATCTTTAACCTTTAAATATTTATTTAACAAAACCAATTGGACACATAAATGAGAATATACTGACCCCACAATAAACAATTATAAATTACACAATTAACGTGTAACGTTTTTGAGCTTCTATGGAAGGACCACCACTGAATACACTTATCTACCCTCTCAGTTGCAGAGGAAGTCCGTGCCCATAAGTGAGACGTATACGGGCTGATGATGATGATGACGCATACCTACATCTATCTAGAATAATATAGCTTTGAGCTCTTTTGAATACAGAACGAAATTGACTACGTCATTAGTACTTGCGTCCACAGGATTAAATTGAGTATAATATGATAGTGGCCTTAATATTTATTGACATTTTATGTACAGTTGAGTGAATAATGATAACAATGTTTTTCTTTGTAATAGATATTCCCCAGCTATTTTTATAAAACACCTGCTTCGTGGGTCTAACCTCTAGTAATATAATAAAGTTTATATAGAAGTTTCAAGAAACGATCACCCGGGAACGGCTCAACCAGTCTGAATAAAATTTAGCATACATCCAGATTAAAATAGTGGAATAGCAAAAAAGATACTTTTTAACTGCCTCGTGGTCTCGCGGTACAAGTATGTGCCGTGGGATCTAGAGGTCCTGGGTTCGATTTCCGGGTCGGGCAACGTGTTATTGGGTTTTTCTATTAGGAAATTCTCAGTAACAGCCCGGAGTCTGGAAATGTGCCCGAAAAACGGCAATAGGCTCGCCCCTATTACGTGGGACTGATACATACTTGGCGAAATGTCGGTGCAGAAATGCACCTCTGCCTACCCCTTCGGGGAATACAGGCGTGAGTTTATGTATGTATGTATGTAATGTATGTATGTATACTTTTTATCTCGGAAAACACGATTTGACGTAGATGAAGTCGCGATCGGTAGTATGGCTTTAAAAATCATAACCTCAATTATGTCTTTGAGTAACGACAAATACATGTTTATGCAAATTTGTTTATTTTCGCATCCGCGTGTTGTTTATTAAGTTATAAATATTCATATATTGTGAAATAAAAAATGTGGTCATTTTTTTAACGGAATAAATAAATTAGTAACTAGTCTTTTTTGCTTTAATTAAATTCAAGTGTTTATTTTAGCATAGGTGTACCTGATTAGCGCATATATATGTATGTAAATCTACTTAGCAATTGGAATAATCATGGCCAGCCGAATTTATAAATTAATTTATAAAACTTGATTATACTGGTACCATGGCAAGTTTTTAATCTGCATCAAGTTATATTTGGAATCTGATTAGTGTGTAAGGTCTAGACCAGGTGTAATCACCTTGCGATTCGACGAGCTTTTGTGCTAAGCCCTTTTGTTATTGCAGTTGTTGTAATTGTTGTTGTTGCAATTTGCAGCATGTCGCTGAATGAAGGGATCATTGTTGGTTGTATAAGTTATGAAACCTAATTATTATTTCGTGTATTTATTTTTGACTGTTACCAATAATCAAAATGTATTTTTTTCTTGATTCTTTAAATGCTGCGTACTTTCCTATTAACGTAGCCAACATTACTGTATTTACCTATTTTTTTTCGCGGCCCGCTGCACCATAACTAACAAATGTTTTTTTACTGTTACCGACATTAAAAAAAAATATTTCTTGTTTCTTTACTTCTTAGTAGCCAACGTTACTTTATTTACCAATTTTTTTCGTAGTCCGATATAGCTATTAAATGTTTGTGAAACCTAAGAAAAAGTTCGCTTACCGCTGTTTTAGAATGTTACGCAATAGTCGCGGGTTCAAATACAATGGAAGCACACCATACTATAAAAATACTATACAGGAAAATTAAAATAATTATGAACCCCACACTACATATTAGTATTACTTCATATATATCCAAAATAACAGAAAATATAATGAGTTCGATCTAGAGACCATTCCTTTTCATCATGCTATTTTCATATAATGAATTCTGTCAGTCTGTTTCTAGGTGACAGCGAAAAGTCTTAAGTAACTAATAAAGTAGAAAATAATAAAATTATCTGTTGAAGAAAATTAGGTTTTTATTTCAATAATAAATTATAGAAAAGATAAATCGGAAGCCGGAAGCTTACGATACAAATTAAAAATTAATATTACATAATATTTTTTAAATAATTAACTACATTACTACATATCACAACATTGGACACCGAAGAGTTATAGCATTAAATATAATATATAGTATAATAAATCTTACAATTACTCGTTATTTAATGGTTTGAGAAACACGGAAGGTTCTCAATTAAACCACCGAGAAGTTTGTCGGTATTTTTGATTAGGGTTCTCACTCAGTCAAGCGGACAGTTGCTCCGCGAGCTGAGCTGACTGGCTGAGAAGACTGGAGAGCCTTTTTTTTGTTCTCGAGGGGAAAGCTGATTATGGCTCTACTTCCCGCCAGCCCTGGGGGAGGGGGGCAGGAAGGGTATGTCTGCGCAGACGTTAATGCCGGCTTAATACATACAGTTTGCAATATTATGTTTTTCCTCAACTCAAGCTCCTATATTTTCAAGCGTCTGTAGGTAAGTGGAGATTTTTTTACACCATATATTTGACCCCGTACAAATGCGTCATAGATTGACGTCAATCTGCGTTTTGGCGGGATGTGTGACTGTCGTTTGACAGTATTTGCGAACTGTGTTAAAGCTGTGGTTGACGACATTGCAATGACAATTAGCACAATAGTTTTATTGACAACTAGCTTTTGCTCGCGACTCCGTCCGCGTAGACTACAGGGTTGGGTTCAGAAAGAAAATAAGTTGTTGAATGGGTTAACAACACACTCACTGCTGTATCCACGAAGGGATATACAAAGATGTAACTCCGCCATGTATGATTTAGAAATGAGAATTTCCTAATGCAAAAACGCTGACACTGCCTAAAATCGAACCCGGGACCTCTAAACCTAGACCACGGTACAATTAAGTAAGATTGATATCATGAGCAGATATGTAAAATACGAAAACGGAGCAAAGGATCGAGAGCTGTAAGTGTAAAACCAATAAAAAATAATGGAAACTACGTCGAAAGCACAACTCAAACATCCTTGTGTCTATATTTACTCATAGTAACTTGTTCTGCCATGACGGACGAAGTAAATAAACATTGTCCAAGATTGCAATCGCGTGTCATAGACAATACATGTATTATAGTAACAAGGTTTTTGTTCGCAAACTTATAAATGCAGAGCTAGGTATATTTATGATTGGTATTCATGATTCATTGTGTAAGATTTAGTTTAAAGAAACAATTTTTTTTTAGTAATATCTTAAAATAGGTTTTCAATTTTCTGGCGAATAATTAATATTAGCTAATAAGTATACACTTTTTCTTCTTTTACCCGATACATCGATACAATGATCGTGATATTTGCACAACTTTCTCACAGTTTCTTCTATGGCGCAGTTGGCTAGACACCAGGGATGTTATGGAGCTCCGTAACCGTAACCGAAACTATCGGATATCCGAAATAAAAATATATCCGTAACCGTAACCGTATCCGTTTCAGAAGTTTCGAATAGTTTCGGATAGTTTTGTATAAGGGTGGAGTCTAAAAAAACGGCATGTTTCGACTTCCGACAGGTTTTTGTTTCACCGTTCACACGCCACGTGAATCTTGCAGTTTGTTTGTTATTTCTAGTCATAATATAACCTCTTTCATAACTAATTAGTTTCTTATTTTAGAGTCGATACTTAATTTAAGAAAGTCTTGTGTTAAGTAGCACTACTTCACTGAAACTTCATCTTAAACGAAAACACTGACTGACAGTCTTGTGTCGTGGGTATCAGAAACTACGAGAGTTTTCGGTCTCACATACACCCAGATCCGAAACAAATATTTGTGGATCACACAAACATTTGTCTCGGTGCGGGGATCGAACCCGCAGCCTCTCGTTTCGCAAGCTGGTGTCTAGCCAACTGCGCCACGGGGCTGTCAAATTCAAGTCAAATTTATAAGCCCAGAGAGGGGAAATACTATTTCGGCTTATTCGTCTACATTGCTGTGCGGGGCTGTCCGTAAAACGCGACTAAATCTGTGTAGATAACTATTGCGGATTTCACGGCTGTTTCTTCGAAGTTTTTTTTTTGTACTATTGTACACTTAACTCCTCGTCCGTATCACGAGGTTGGCTGAGAGGTGTATGTCACAACCTCCTTTCTTCCAATTCGGCGCCCGGAAAAAAATGTTCGCTCAGCTGAATAGGAGCCATCCAAAATCCTATGCCGGCATACCGATAAAGAACTGGCCTGGTGACCTGACTGCTGACATGGTGGCCGTCTACACTGAAGTCGCTATCCATGGGGGATACAACAATCCTAATACCAGCGTCTTGCTCATTAATTTCATAAACTCCGATTCAACTGCTAAAAAGGTCCGGACAGCGTCGTGCTTACCATCAGGTACAATGTTGTCATTTGTCGTTCCAATATAAAATAAGTAGACAACTAATTTCTGTATATTTTTTTTCAAAATTTTAAGCTCAGTAGTTTCGGAGATAAGGGGGGGGATGGTCAATTTTCGTCTATTTTCTTGAATAATTTGGAAACTATTTATATTAAAATTACAAATAAAAATACATTTAAAATCTTCACAACAAGACCTTTCATTTGATATGTCACACGATTCCGTTTTCAAATATATTTTTTTAATTTTCCACCTTCCCCCCAAAAATGACCTCCCATATACAGATTTCATATATTCACGTAACACCTTTGCGTTTGGGTCATAGAAATCGATGTGTGTTCCAAATTTCAACTTTATCGGTCGAGTAGATTATAAATAATATATAATATATTATAGATAATTGACTGTGAGCGACGGACAGACGGACACACTAGTGATCCTATAAGGGTTCCGTTTTTGTATTCAGACGAACGGAACCCTAAAAATAACGTATTATGTGAGGGGCCACTATACGAGAGGTTGTAATGTCAAGACAAATTCCGATAGATACGCCTGATCACCGTTTTATTAACATAAATGATGTGGTTGCAACCGCAAAGCCCTTGACATCGTTAATAGGCCTGGATCATTTGTACGGTAATAGAAAAATATACGTGAAGTGACAAGTCAGACGCTTAAGAAAATAGGTGCTGCGAATTCGATCACTGCACACCTAAAAGTTCGTAGGAATTTCTTAGGTGTGTAGTCCGCCAACCCGCACTAGGCCAGCGTGGTTGACTAAGGCCTAAACCCTCTCAGTTGTAGAGGAGGCCCGTGCCCAGCAGTGGGACGTATATGGGCTGATGATGATGATGAGTTCGATCACTGTATGAGACAAATGTTGGCCTCAACGAACATAGTTCGGGTCTGGATGTTTTTGAAATCGGGAAATCTGTCGTAATATTGATATCTACGATATAAGACTGTTGTCTCAACATAGCGGCTAATATTTAAGGTACTGCCTAGTTTATATCTAAAAAAATAAGCAGGTATAAAACTCTTACCCATAGTTTTTCTCGCGTAAATATAGAAATTTTTAAGCTTTCTCCAAACAAACATTTGATTTCCACGGAGGTGAATTTAAAAAAAAACCTTTTTAGCTTATATGTACGTCAAATTAATATCTGCAATCGGAATCTTAGCAGAATCCTTCCAGTTGCTTGAAGAGTGTCTAGTGTTTGAAATTAGTCCAGTTTGTCTTTTAACAGATAAATTTAAATGGTGATCATTTCCTATTAAAATTCACTATACATTTCAAACATAAATATGTTAATTGAGTGCAGCGAAAATTCACAGAATTATTATGAACTCGTTTCAAAATTATGATACGAACTTAAAATCTTTTGACAAAATTGCCGCAACCGGTTTTTTAAAACGGCTGTTTTACCAGCTAAGAAATAAACGATGTGAATTTGAACAATATATACCTATATATTAAAAAAAAACGAAATAAATAATGCGTCAAGAAATGTTTTCGGAATTGGGCGCGTTGAAGAAAAGCAAAAACAAGCAATGTCCGGTGTTCAAATCGTTAATGCCACAAAGATATGAAAACATTTTAAGAACTATGAAATTAATGTTACATTAAAATACTTATTATGGAGTTGGAAAGATGGAGTAATTATCAGCTGGCTTGATTTCTGGATATACAAAAAAAATTATATCCATTTTTTTAATTACAAGTAAAACTTATGCCCAGTAGTTTAGTGTGCAGATACCGCACACAAATATTTATTTATTTATTTATGCTTCATATACATAAAAGTATAAAGGCGGACTTAATGCCTAAGGCATTATCTGCCAGTCAACCTTAGGGTGGTGCAGAGAAACACGAAAAAGGTGCATAAATATCGACAATGCAATATATATAATATATACATATACATACATAGATATTAATATAAATATATACACCTACATATATACATAGAAAATATATAATATGAATACATGACTACACATAAATATATATACATATATACACATACTATGATACTTCTGACATACGATTGAATAAAAGTTGCCGAACCCTTTCTTTAAAAGAAAAACGGTTTGTCAAATATTGTTCAAGTTGTATCAATTAATCAAAGTAATGGGGTAAAACCAAACTGAACACGGCAGCACGAGAAATCTCGCCATTATAAACGCCTCGTCCGATATTAATTAGATTACACAAAATAGTTTCGACCGCCATTAGCATAAATTTTAATCGTTTTTGTTGGCTCCATCACAAACAACGGAAAATATAATAACCACCGTCAGATCCGCGTTAGTCTAATTGTGGAAAAAAAAAACATTTTCGGGGCCTTGTAGAGGTATTTTCTTGGATTAATGTAAGGTTATGGATAAATATACAGAAACTGTAATTATATGAGTTATGATTAAGTTTAGTTAACTTTAACATACATTTTTTTTGTTTTCTAAATTACTTTGTGTTTTGATTTGATAATCCATAACATCTTACTTATAAAGCCTTTAATGTATTTTTTGTAATATGCATTGTTTTTGGCTTAAAAACTTGTGTTTTGTTAGAAAATAGACAATGGGCATAGCCTTTATTTTGAACCGTTATTTTAAATGTTATTTCATGTCTTTTTAACTATTTTATTCCACAACTTAACATTAACATAATGTACGATACTGTCACATTACCAAATTGATATTCGAATTAATTTGTCATTAGATACAATTTAAATAACGAATGTCTTATAATTATTCACAAAAAATGTCTGAATAACCTTAATCCGCGGTAGGCTTACTTTGACTTTAAACTTTGACTCCTACAAACATGCTTTAGGTATAGATAAATAGAAGATATCAATAATGGAATTAAATGGAGGTAATTATTTTTACTTAACGGTATCCTCTGGCGCAATAGGGAAGAAGGCGACTGTGAGACTGTGTGGAGTCTAGACTGTGTATGTGATTTTTATTATATTTATTGTTATTTATTATTATTAAAAATTGCTATCTGATATCCTCTGAATGTAATCTCATAGATTCATCCTAAAAGATTGCCTTGATTAATAATTTAACAATTTTTTGAAATTCAATACTTCAATAGAAGGATTAATTTCAGTGTAAAAAAAACAGTAATCATGGTAAACTTAAAAATTAATAACCGCGATTAATTACTACAAAGTCTACTTCTATTATTTTAGAGTAAAATCCGTTTGCGAGAAGTCTCGTTTCACAATTTCAACCGACCAGATTAGGAAATGGCCACAACATTGCGAAACTTAAATGTGCCCATGATCATTCATGACCACATCCGAAATAGCTGTAATTCCAACCAATTATTAAATCGTTTATCGTAATGGCGTTACTTATACTCAGTGTAATGCGTTTCGTAATATCTGTCATGGCGTCCAAAATGGCCGAATAGACAATGGCGCGAACTTCAAATAATGGCGGTAATGGAGCATTTATGTCATTTTAAAATCTCATAGATACGGGCAATGATTGTTTTTATTTTAAACGTGTAGTTTATGTATGTGTATGTATATAAAATTCACTGCTGACTGACAGACTTAGGGATCGACGTAACACTGATACGGCTCGATCTAAAAGTGACATTTTGCACAAGGGGTTTCACTAATAAGGGATATTCGAAAATTTATCCTCTAATACAGTATAATGGGGATCGATAGCGACAGCGTCCGTGGTGCAGTTGGCTAGACACCAGCATGCAAAACGAGCGGCCGAGCGCTCGGTGCTTTTTTTATTATTAAGAGCTCAACCAAAACATGATTACGTCACTCCCGTACACAACAAAGACATGTATTAACTACTTGTGAATATTTATTAATTATACAAGGAATATACATATACCTACATAAATTCTAACTACATATACACATTAAAAGAAAACTTTTACTTAATATATAACTATAGATAATATCTTTCAACGCTCGATACTCGCACCAAGACAAATGTTTGTGAGATCCACAAATATTATTTTCGGGTCTAGGTGTTTGTTAGACCGAAATGTCTCCCGTAGCTTCTGATACCTACGATACAAGAGTTGTATCTTAGTGTGGGGTCGGAACTATGCATGTGTATGTCATGTCAGGTATATTTATTTACTTAAAAAATAAATGTCGAAATCAAATTTAACGTTAGTGAAACTGCAGGACAAAGCAACAAAAATGTGTATGTGTAATTCAACTTTTTTGGGACCATTTTTTATCTTTTTGTTTATTCGTTGTTTCACTTTTATTTTGGTTTGTGTTTACATGTTTTCCACTCGCGTTGGGTAAACGCCATGTAAATTTTTTGACGCATAATTTAATTTCCTTTTGACGTCAACCATTGCTTTGTTCTTAATTTACATTTAATTTTTTGACGTCATCTGTCCGATTGTTCATTAACAATTGAGTTATTGCTTGATTTAAGATTTTATTTTAGCATCTCATAATCGACAATTAACACATAATGATGATTCCCCGTAGTATTAAAATCATAGAACATTAATGCAACATCGTGAGGTAACCGTGATGAGTCCGCAAACCCGCACTAGACCAGCGTGGTGGACTAAGGCCTAATGATGAAATTCAACAATATATAGAGATTGTAAGGTTTTGCCAAAGTCTGAAATGGAATAGATTTACATATATTCATATATATAAACACACCTAAATAAAAAAAAAAACTTTCGGGTTTCTTTACAAAATATAACATACGTAGAAAATAGTTAAGGCTGTAAAAAGTACACTGAATGATTAAAGAATAAAGTGATTACGATTCCATGGAATCCGGATGAAGTTTTATTTATGCGATTTAAATAGGAATAAAAAGCAAAACTAGATTAGAATATAATAAATATGAATCTTAACAGGTGTAACAACATTATAATGCTCTTAAAACTATTATTAGAAACGAAATGTAAAAAACAGTTAATTAACATATTCTATTCATATTTATTTGTACTATATTTATAGCATACAAGGTCTACGTAATTTAAGAAACCCAGTTCTCAGTCAAATTTAAGCACTTCGTTAATTTGATCTGATATTTTTTTTAAAGCTTTAATTTAACTTGCAATGTACATTATGTAAGTATGTTTGTTCGGGTGGAATCTTTGAACTCAATTTTGAAGTAGGTATCTTCAACCGATTGAGCTGAAGTTTTGTATACACGTTTAGTTTGGATGACAATGCACGATATGGTGTGTGACATCATTTTAAATCCAATATGGCGGACCATCCAAGATGGCTGAATGTTATTTTTAATTCATTTCTACAATATGGATATCAAATAAAAGGACTTGTTGAGAGTAACTCGAAAAATAACTAAAAAATAAAATAAAAGAAAAAACAACTTTAAAAAAAAAGATTTTATTTAAACGCTCTAAATAGAAGAAAATATTTTTTTCCTTTATAATTGTAACTATCAACTAACTATATCATATAAATACTGTGAAAACATCTTAAGGCCGTACTTGCCATAGGTTCACCTAGTAAAAAAAAAACATCTGAATCAAAACGTAATGTGTTGGTGGTAAATTAATGCGAATTATACACCCAGTAAAACAAAACATTGTATACTTGATAAATAATTATAAAAAAACTTTTGCACATCTGTGTCTCCGACAATTGAAATTTCGATGTCATACTTCTATATACAAGTGACAATATAACCGCCGTTACATCTTTACCAACTTTCCATTTTCTACTAGCCCATTACCACCACCAAAATACACGTCAAACCACGACCCAAATTGATCTGAACCTAACCCATTGCAAGATTTCCAAAGGCAGGTTGCATCATCATTAACCACAGGCACAAATAAGTAGAAAAACATCCACAATGGTCGAGTTCTCATACTTAACAACGTGCGCACTCAACAGCCGGAAAGATAATATCAAAAGCTACAATCTTATATTTGAGAAAAATAATAATTAATTTGTGTTGCTAAGTTTCAGTTCCCTTGACAATGCTTCTTTATTATTTTGTATGGGTATGTATTAAAATAACTTTGCTGCATCTTCTTGATTAGAATGGTTCAATACCATTCTGTTTTAGAAACATCATCATTCTCTTACCCTGTAGCCAATTTTTATTTGGGGTCGGTGCAGTATGTTTTATCCTAACTCTGTCAATCCATGTATACCATACATCTATTAGCTTCATTCACCCCTTTTTCTTTTTTATCTTCTCTTACGCACTCCATTCATCTTTTCTTTGGCCTTTTTTTTTTTTTTTTTTATTGGCCTTCCTCTGTTGTCCATCCTTCAACATTTATACTCATTATTTTTTTACCTACATATGCTTCATCCCTTCTCATAACATATCCAAACCGCGACAGACGATTTCCTTTCAGCTTACATATCACAGGAGCCACTTTCAAACTTCCTCTAGGCTCTAACGTATTCAATCCTCACTCTGTCAATCCATGTATACCATACATCTATCGTAACATTCGCATTTTCGTTTTAAAAACATGTAAGACTATTTCTTAACAATCCAACCGATTTTATGGACTTCTCCCCTACTATATGCACGAACTGATCTTGGAAAGAAATTCACTTGCATTTGTCACAACGGGTTTGATACCATATACATATTCTCTGGACCGGACCGGTCAGGAATACGATGATTCTGGTAACTTGTAAATACGATGACTAGGAAGATAGCTGTTTCGTAGTAGGTACATCTTAAACATTTAGTAAAAATAAATCCGGTAATGTTTACGTAATTCTTAATATTTGAAGGTTAAGCTCGTGGTTTACTACATTATGACAAGCTTAACATATTTTATTTATCGAGGTGAGAAGTCTATGGCAAGCCGGGTTTTAGTGATTATCTTCGTTGTTAAAGTAAGTAATATAATGAGCTATTAAAAAACAAGTATAAGATCGACTAAATACTGGACAAAGGTCACAAGACATCCCTGGACTAGAGTGCATCCAAAAGGTTACTCTGAATTCTGAAGTCCTTTGCGGTAAGCCAAAGCCCGACGAGGATTTTATAAAAGCTGATTTTGAACTAGATTTAGAACTAGCTTTTTAATCATTTGTAAGTGATAATGACTGATCTCATCATCATTATGATCATCAGCTCATATACGTGCTACTGCGGGGCACGGGCCTCCTCTGCAGCTGAGGGGTAAGCCTTAGTCCGCCACGCTGGCCTAGAGATGAACGACTGGTCTATATTTATGAATAACAACAGAATACTACCATTATTTTATGTGTAACATTATATACTGATTAGGGATGTTATGGATATGATATTTCGGATCTGGATACGGATATGGATATAGGAATTAAATTATATCGGTTTCGGATACGGTTACGGATATGTAATTATTTCGGATTATCCGCTAGTTTCGGATAGTTTCGGTTACGGATATCAGATTGAAGTAAAATATAACTGTTTTCGACACTCTGGTAAGAAAAGTTTTTATCACAATGTTTACATTTTGCACAATCTACATTACCTTGATAAAAAAAGTGTCCAAATTAAAGTCGATATTGGTCGCTTTTTGTCTACTCATATAAAAATCAATTTTATAATTAACACAAGACTTTCTTAAACTATCCGAAACTTCTGAAACGGATACGGTTACGGTTACGGATATATTTTTATTTCGGATATCCGATAGTTTCGGTTACGGTTACGGAGCTCCATAACATCCCTGATACTGATTAAAAATAGTACAACAAAAACGGAAGCAATCGATGTTAGAGCGGACAGTTACGCAAACTTTTCTATAAAGCGGCAAATTAAGGAAGTCATTCCGCGCCCACTATGTGCTATAGATTAATATCTCATTTGACATATTAAATCATAATATATCATGTAAGGTAAATTACTTTTGGAACCGCCTTTAGGATGGCTTGGTTCGTCTTAGATGGATTATAGGAATTTTTATTATTACTAGAAGTTATTGGAGAAGATTTAAGGTTTCACAATTCAGTCAAGTCACATATACTACAAGAGTATTATTTTGAACGTCTTTTTTATTATTATACTTATTGCGCTTGGAATGGTAAAATGACCCCGCTTTGCGATTTTCCGTAAAAATATTAAGATACATATTAGTATTAAATTTTACCGCGATAAAAAGTATATAGGATACTTCGGTGGGTCCCATCTATCTCCATACCAAAAATCATTCAAATCGATTCAGTAGTTTCGGAGCCTATTCAATGCAAAAAACGAACAAACAAATCTTTCCTTTATATAACATTAGTATAGATATGTAGATAATACTACAAAAAGAAAAAATAAACTATTACATAACCAAAAACAAAAATTTTGTTTCTCAAAATTGTGAGTTTAAAATCCGCCGAGGCAGTACCTATATAAAAACACAATTGAATTTTCATGCCTTGTTAGATTGTGTATTTTGTTTTACAACAAAAAGTATGCTATATTTACTTTTAAATATAATTAAACGATATTTTTAGAATCTTGGATTATGCAAATTTATTAAAATATGATACAGTAAATATAATATTAAAATCCATGGCGTGTATCTAAAGCTGCAATCTAGGGGTGTTCATTTTCTGGGCCGTTTATTTCGCTCCTAACTAATGTATCCTTGTGACTTATCAGCATACCGTCACAGATTCCACTAACTTCTACTTCTGATTCTATAGATACAAGTCTTGTTGGAGATATCAGGGGCTTCGAAACTTTACGGTCACACGAACACAAGTAGATCGATTAGTTCATACCACGGGACTACTTTTTACATTTATTTAAAAATGCAATACGTAATATTAAGCAACACTTTTTTGTTTTTTCTATTACACCAGAATTTTGTATATTAAACGAAAAATAACTGCGTCCTCGTGAAATAATGATAAGATCGGCGAAAAATATGAATAAGTAAAGAAATTTACCGTGGTCATATAGAAATTCCGACCCTAAAATAAGACTTAACTATTTGAAAATACAGATACGAATGCATTATACTGAAAATCCAACCCAAATAAATACACCAAACAGTCACATACATAGTTCTGACCCCACACTAAGACTTTCTGTCGTAGGTATCAGAAATTACAGGGACTTTTCGGTCTCAATATGTATGTCAAATGTGCCACAATATCGGTCCATTCGCAAAGAGTGAAATGCATTACTTCTCAATACAAAAATGATCTTGCAAATACTACGTGACGATGAATATTCATTCAGTACGGCAGTTAATAAAGGTAAAGTTCAAAACAAACACTAGGCCAGTTCAAACCTAATCATAGCGAGATCGAGGCCAACTCGGAACGCATGTCTATATCTGATCTAGTTTAAATTTTGTAGGCAAAGACACCTAGCAACATACAGCCCAATTGTCACAAAAATGTATAAATAATAAGTATTGAGATTACTTAAAAGTAGGTATGTAATTAATTCTTAATTAACAGGTCACTATGGAAGTCATTGGGGGAGGCCTATGTTCAGCAGTGGACTTCCTTAGGCTGATAATGATGATGATGATGTAATTAATTAATAATTATTCAATATACTAATAAGCTTCTCAATTTAATATAAATCTAGGTAGATCATAATCTATACGATGTATAGATTATTTCTTTATACGCTTATTTCCACAATTTCTCAATCTCATCTCAATCGAGCCGCCGAAAGTGAAAATCTTCGTCATTAAACTGAACGAATAAATTCCAATGCGCGGTACAAGTATGTGCCGTGCAATCTAAAAGACTAATCTCTTATAGGTAAGGATTCTTATAGGTTCTATTCCCAGGTCGGCAGTGTTATTGGGATTTTCTATAAGGATATTTTCAGTAGCAGCTTGGAGTCTCGAAATGTGCCCGACAAACGGCAATAGGCTCGCTTTCTATTACGTGAAATAAAAGCAAAATTGATAACATGCAGGTGCAAAAATTTACCGCTGCCAACCCCTTCGGAGAATACAGGCGTGCATGCGTATATTTGATTGAATAAAAAAAAGACTAACATAGCGAATATAAAACAAGTTGAAAAGTTAATTGGACAATGTAACTATTCATCATCAGCCCATATACGTCCCACTGCTGGGCACGGGCCTCCTCTACCATTGAGAGGGTTTAGGCCTTAGTCCACCACGCTGGCCTAATGCGGGTTGGCGGACTACACACCTAAGAAATTCCTAAGAACTTTTAGGTGTGCAGGTTTCATCACGATGTTTTCCTTCACCGTTAAAGTACGTGATAATTCATTGTGAATACACACATAACTTCGAAAAGTCAGAGGTGTGTGCCTGGGGTTTGAACCCGCGACCGTCGAGATTCTCGACCGCGTGCCTAAACCTCGAGGCCATCACGACTGAATGTAACTATTAGTGTTCAATTATTCAGCTTACCAGTGTTGGTAATTCCATATGAGCGCAAAAGCCCAGCTTGCCTTACACAATTCCGAATAATAATCTTTAAGCTTTAAATCTTTATTTAACAAACACAATTTGACATAAATGAGAAAATAATGACCCCACAATAAACATTTGTAAACTAGGCATTACACAATTAAAGTGTAACGCTTTTGGGCTTCTATGGAAGTACCACCACTGCAGCTGACATATCCAAAAATAGCTGGAATAATATTAGTAAATTCCAATATGTCAAGGAGATACTTAGATAGTTATTGACAAATAAATAAAAACAATATAAAAATATCACAAAATTATGAACGCGGATGTAAATTCGGTGTTATGAATATAATCAAATAACAAATTGGTCTGAACATGTTAATCTAGACCAGTAAAAATTCTGGACTAAACATTTCCTGGTCAACTAAACAAATATTGTGCAATATAGGAAGTGTGTATAAGTTAGGTTAGGTTATGTTTTCATTCAGCCTTGGATTATTTTTAGGTTATCAAACCTGCATACTGTATTCAACAAATCAATAAAGATATTGTGAAATATTTTTTATGATTTTTTGGATGATGAGGTATGAAGAACAAAAATTACTAACAAAGCGAGCCGCAATAGCTACCATTTTTCGTGTTCCGTAGTTCACGTCTTGGAACCATTATGGTTTCGTTACGTCCGTCCGTCCGTTATCAACTTACCTTCCAAACGGTTAGTGCTAGAAATGAAACTGCATGGATATATGTATCTACCACGTCAACAAAGTTCTAAAATAAAATCTCGAAAAATATTTCTTTTTCGGGGTACCTCCCCTACACGTAAAGTGGGTTAAGTAGTTAGTCATTAATTTTTTTATTTTTTTTATACTGGCACGGCTAAGTGACTCCACTGTGCCTGATGGTAAGCACAGTGGAGTCCAAAAAAATAATACCGACCAGCGAGAAACGATATGGTCACCCGCTGGTCGACGAAATCATGCCGGCCCGCACAAATGCTTCTTCACGCTTCGCTTAAAGGATCCAGGATCATAGGAAGGAGGGAATACGTGAGCCGGCAAACCATTCCACAGCTTGATGGTGCGGCAAAGATAAGAGTTTGCAAACTTTTTGGTTCGAGCCGCGGTTGTTGTGACCACAAAGCTGTGATGTTATAATTAGATATAATTATTATCATTAGATAGGTCTTTAAAAACTTTGAAAGGTTGATGAAAAGATTTTTTTAAGTGAAAACTTCTTTCGCGGTGCTGTGCACTTTTTTTGGGATGGGTAAAAAATGTTGAAGTCGCGTCAGATCACGTGACCCTGATCAAAAATGCGTAAGACGGATTATGTAATATAAATTGTCAATTTTTTATTTATGTAGGTATGTTTTTGCGAAATACAATGTATTTAATGAATTGATATTATAAAACTACTGGTATATTAAATATTATATTATTAATCGTCGTACAGCAATTTCATGTAATAAACAAGCCTAGAAAAACATATTTTTAGAAATCTATCCGTTTTTGTAGTGAAACTGTAATGAATTCTTACAGCGCCCATAATGGAATTGTCAGTGTCTGTTCGAAACATATTTCTGGTGAACGGGTTGGCCGAAAGGATTCTTAAAGTTATAGCAATTTTTAATAATGATTTAGGCGCCATTCGTTTAAAAGACGCAAAATTTTATCAACTTTATTCATGTAGACTTTTCGTATAAATCGTCAGTATACAATACTTCCACTTCCGAATGTGTTATCGCTGTGGAGAAGGGCTCGAAACTTCCTCAGAAAATGGTTAGAAATACGAGTACTTATTTAACTGAGACAGAGCATAGGTACAAGTTATACTTATTGCTTATTTAACTAAAGAACGTTAGCGAAAATTACTAATTCTCTAATACTAATTCCCAGTAAATACTTGTTGACATTTAAATGCAATTGTCGGGAATGTGCGAGTGTTGACCCAACGGTACAAGTTCTTGGGACTAGCTCGTTAAACTCTACTGTCTTCGGCTCACAGAGCACTCACTTTTGTTTATTTTTCGTTATGCCTTTCTAAATTCATAGGAAACGGAACGTAAAGCCTAGAGTAAATTTTTATTCATTAATTCTTATTCTTAAGAACTTTAAATAAAAAAAAACATGTTATTATTTATGGAACAATTAAAAAAATATTCAAATGTAAAAAAAAAGTAGGTACAATGGAATGATTTAATATTTTACGTAGCAACACATATAAACGGAGCCTAATCAAAACCCGTAGTTCCGGTTTGTTTCAGCAAAATACATATTAATTTTAGTTGTGGTGGAAAAAATAACACGCGCCGATCGAATTTGTATACCTACAAAAAAATCATCTTCGAAAATACTGATGACCGTTTTTAATGTTTAATGATTAGAAAAAATATTTCATTGGTACTGAATACACATCTTCATTTCACATAAACATAACCATCCGAAGAAGTTGACATCTGTATCAGCCATGATGTAAAGAAAGAGAGGGAGAATGAGAGAAGAAAACAGCTATATCAATATCAAAATGGCGACGACGCGATTGCATTTTAATAAATATTTACAATTTATATGTAAACTAAGATTTTATCTACGACATCAGGATGTTTAGAAACCTGGATTATAATATTAATATCTTGATAAATATTGCCAAGTATGCGCCAAAAAAACCCGGAATATAATTTAAAATCAAACTAACGACATACTAAATCCTAATAGTTTATATCCAACTAAATGCATTAATTTACATTTTAAAATGTGACGGAAATAATTTTTGACATATTCAACTACGAAATAAAACAAATAGATAATCAAAAACAAAGTTTATCACGAATTCATATTGATTAAAAACGTTTACCTCTCCATCGCACTTACCAGAGATGTGTTAGAGGGAAAGAGTCAGCTATACTGTATCTTTTTCGCACCTTCCATATTAAGTTGGCGAAGGTATAGCATGAATTATCATTTTATCAGCATTCAGATGATTGTGTGATAAGTTTTATCATCGTACAAACAGTAGTATCTGCTATTGACAGAAAGCAAGAAATTCACATTTTTCAACGCTCGTCCATTCACCTGATGTTGCGTAGCAGTATTTTTGTCGTGTTTGGCATTGTGGGAATAGAATTATACCTTTTTATCCCTTCGTGGGTAAAATTTTGAACCTATGTATGTATGTCTATCGTTTCCTAAATTGAGATCTATTTTCTAATCTAATTTTTTTTTTTAAACTAAATTCCGTAGCTTCAGTAAATTCCGAAGTATTTGTCTTAGTGCAAGAATCTAACTAACAACTATCTTACATGAGCTATTACCTATGTATATGAAATTAATAACCAATTTGTATGACAAAGTGATGTTCATTATTTTTAGAAAGAAAGGTGGACAAAAAAGGGAAGGAAGATATGTCAAAACAAAGAGTATGATGGTTTCATTTCACTATCAATGTGAATGTGAAAAAGCGAGGTAATAAACAGATAATAGGTAAAACTGTTGAGTCGGTGAAACTATTATTGGTTTTTCCGTTAGCAAATCCTTGATATTTAGACTATGGAGGTTGACAATATTACGACATATGCAGAAAATAAAATAGTTAAATAGAAACTTTGTATTATAAACAAAAAAGGTTTATTACTCATGAAAAAGAATAAAATGTGAGTTCTGTCGTCGCGGACGACTGTCTGTTTTAATTGTAGTTTAAACTAGTTTGAAATGGATTTTGTTTTACAATATTTTGATGCAAAAAATAAATATCAATGATATTTTTTTAAGAAAAAAATAATAATTTACAAACAAAGTATTTTTATGTGAGGATGAAACCTCATAATTCAGTGTTTTGTCACCCGATTTGCTGTGGAGGGAAGTTGACAACTCTTTGTTTTCCTACTCCTCCTTTATATTCTTTCTGATTAACTTCGTCCTGGGATTATGACAAATTAGGTCCCCTTAGATTAGCTGAGCTTCATTGCTCGGCGTCAATACTGTGTTTGCCGTTGTTGATCCTGGAGCACAGGAGTTACAGTGGCGGGTGTGTGGTAAGATAGGAAAAAAACAAAGCGATTGGATTCGTAAGTCAATTCAAAAACAATGCTATTTTACACAGTGGCTTTATAACTAGCCAGTATCAAAATTGATTCAAAAGATGTGTGGCAATAAAACTATAGACAAGATTTACACGCTTGGCCAAACATTTTAATGCACACCTGTCAAACCTTCATTAAATAAGTTTTATATAAGTTTAATAACTCAACTGTATGTTGCGAAATCATTGCATTAACGACGAAAAAACTCTGGTTTAAGAGCGTAATTAGTTATAAGATGTAGGTATAACAACCGACTACTAAGCCGCCGGATTTAATGATAGTGAAAAAAAAACTTTTTATTGCATAAGCGCGGTGAATATTGCTTGACTGATGGGAATTACGTATACAAAATTAAGTAAAGCGATGTTATGCCTACAAGTATATAAAATGTTGGTATTTTAGAATTTTTATACACATAGTTTATCAAAACAAATTTGATCATTATCGATGAAATCAATTCTCAATCGATTTAATTCTAGCTTTACGATTCACGACTTTGAAATAATTATGACATTGTATTAAAATATTATGATTAATAAATAATTCAGTATGGTAATAATTTATAAATAAAAATATTAATCTAGACTTGAATATACTTTATTTGTTTATATTATGTTACTTAGAATTTACTCCTTGTCAACTGATATACGCGCCAACGCGTTTCGTATTCAAATGTGTTCCAAAGACGATACATTTATTATTTCTAACATGCATGTTTAAACAAAATGTTAAACGTGTTGCATAACATTGAATATAGATAGAACACTATAGAAATAATAAAAGTAATTAATATTCCCAAATAAAAGATATGCTAATGAAACATTGTACCATTGAAACGTGGATTGAAACAAGATTAAATATTTGAAAGTGATGTGTGACGGAGGTCGAAAGTAGTAAGAAAACCTTTTAAATATTGTAGCATGTCAAGTAAGGACATACTAAGCAGTATGTATTTTAATTAGTTTTGGTACATGCATGTTAATTATTGATATTTCTAGATATATATTTTAATTAACTATTGGTTTAAAATGTGAAAGGTGACAAATTAATTATACTCGTAGCATATGCTGGGACATGACATGACTGAATATTCACGTTAGCAATGACGAACGGAGTGTTACCTATGAAGTGTAATGATCCATTAAATTGTTTATTCGAGATACATTGAGTTACGAGTATTGTCGTCCCTAAACATTTGGATTTGTTATAAAGCAATATTTCGTGAAGTTTATCAATCTCACGCGAACGTGGAACATAAAATTACTGAAAAGTACAACTATTTAACATAAGGAAATCTAACTTATTATAAATATAGAAGTTAGTATGTAGATATCTGTTAGTCAGGAATTATGATTTGATCGATACTTTGCATACCAACAGTTAATTTAATAAACATGTGATATTGTAACTTCACATTTCATTTTTCATGATTCGTCTTTGCATGTATCTGAGAAGGTTATATTATCGTAAGCATATAAGAAGACTTGTCCAGCAGTGGACCTCCATTGGCTGATGGATGTTGATGATGATAAGAAGATTACAAGTATTCCAAAACATGAGATGTTGAGTCCTATTTGTTCAAATATAAGCGAATCGTAAGCGCATATTAAATAAATATTTATAAAACTCCAAATAAATCGAACCTAAAATAACTAAATGCCTCACGTATACACCTCACCCAAACTGAAGACAAACAATTAAGAGAGCAAATATTTTATCCACTACCGTTAAGGGCGCAATACCTGGAATTAGGATGATGATGACTTATGTCAAATTAAATCGTTTACATGTCTGCGTTGTTAGTCCCGCGGTATTAACAACGCTTACCGATTTGTATTCCTGTGCAGGTAAAGTATGACGTATATATAACGATATTTATTTGATATTTTCAATACAACACTGAATAATTAGTGTTAAATAACATCCATTCTACTACGTTCTTATAAATTCAGCGCTGGATATTTTTTGCTATAAAACAGACAAAAAAGCATGAAAAATGTAAATTGCTTTTATCGTCTGCTCATTGCAAATAAGCCAGCATTGGGTAGTGTTAACTTATTGATATTGCTGTAAATTAGGTACAAGAGATCTAGCGTGCCTGCAAATTGTCACATTGTATGTATTGCATAATGGTAACGCGCTTAGGCTGGCCGCACACAACAGCCGGTAAACCTAATTTGAAATAATTTTTATTGCTTTAGAAAGTAAGTATTGATTTACGGAAACGACAAAATAAATCTACAAATTTTATACTAATAAAAGCCGATGTCTACTTTCATTATATTTCTATTTTCTTCATATTCACTCACTTGAGTTGTGTCCCGTTATCGCTGCCCAGGCACTGGGCGTAGACTCTGGGGGCGCATGAATGGCCAGACCAGGCAAGACTATTGCTTTTTCGGTTTGTTCCGAATAAGTTCCCGCTGCGCCCCTATTGTTCGATTCCAACACACACGTACCTACATGCTCGTCTGCGTGTTTGCCCACATCAGTTTTAGTTCTTTAAAAATAGACCTTTCTTCCAAAATATCAAATAATTGGTTCACCAACACCAAGGTCCTTGTGTTTTTTTTATCAACCTGAATGAAATTAAGTAGGCCTATACCTACATATCACTTATCTAGCTAGGGTAGTTATAATATCTAAAAAAACAAGGGCACAGTTAGAGAAGCTCGCACAGGGCGCAGAAAAAGCTATTTAGGGCACTGCCCGTTATGTGCGAGAGGAAAACTTCTGAAGTAATCATGGGCGACTGAACAAAATTTGTGCTTTTTCGTATTGACACGCAGATGTTAAGGCCACGTTGGTTCCCTATTAAAAACTGGACACAACAAATTTAAAGTCACTGTATGCCTAAAACAAGTAATTTTAGTTCATACATACATACATACATAAACTCACGCCTGTATTCCCCGAAGGGGTAGGCAGAGGTACATTTCTGCACCCACATTTCGCCAGGTATGTATCAGTCCCACGTAATAGGGGGCGAGCCTATTGCCGTTTTTCGAGCACAATTCCAGACTCCGAGCTGCTACTGAGAATTCCCTAATGGAAAAACCCAATAACGCTTTGCCCGACCCGGGAATCGAACCCAGGACCTCTAGATCGCTCGGCACATACTTGTACCGCGAGACCACGAGGCAGTCATTTTAGTTCCTCACAAGTAATTTTAAGATCTAAGTATTTTAGGTATATGTTAACCTATCCAGCACTGAGACGTACTTGGACTAAAGCATCCAAACTTAACACACATATCCTTACATAATTGTAATTTGATAAAAATGATTTTTAACTGTAAGCTTGTATCGCGCCTTGCACTCGAAGTAAAGAGGACAGAACGTGTTTTATCAGTCAGTCGGTTTCGTTATCTACTACTATATCTAGTGGTATAAACAATACTAATTGTAACCAACTTGTTAGACTGCATGCTGCTCCGTATTTGGGTACTATTATGTCAACATGCTTTTAGCTCAATTAGCTTCGAAAAGAATGAGAATCCATAAACGGCGACGACAAACTTGGGTCGTGGGATATGTATCTAATTTTTGTAAAATCATATAGACTAAGGAAATACAGTAAACTGCCAAGAAGGCGCTCCGTTTCATATATTTTTATATAAATAAATAAATACACCCAACACTCACATACATAGTTCTGATCCCACACTTAGATACAAGTCTAGTGTCGTGGGTATCAGAAACTACGGGAGAGTTTTCGGTCTTACAAACAACCAGACCAGATTTGTCCCGGTGCGGGGATCGAACACGAAGCCGTTCGTTTCACAAGCTGTTTTCTAACCAACTGCGCCACGGGGCCTTCAAATATGAGTAATTAATGTCTGTTTCGTTGGTTCTGCAGTATAAGAGTGTGCCGTGCGATCGAATGGTTCCGGTTTCGGATAAAGTGTTATTGAGTTTTTCCAGTAGGTACCTACTAGCACAGAGTCTGTAAATGTGCCCGAAAAAAGGGCTAGCATTCTAGTACGTGAGACTTAGTATGTCAGGGAACCTGGGTTTAGAAATACATTCCTGCCAACCACTTCAGAAATACACGCGTGAATACGTTTACGTAAAAATATAAACATAATTTGTTCTATATATTCTATTGTTATTGTTTGTTTTAAAATGTATTTGTACTTATAATTTTATCGCTCCAATTCGTCTACAACCATGACATTTAATGCCATATCTGTGATTAGAATATAAACAAACGCCTTTATAAATATAGGCATTCATTTTAAATTTGCAAGTAGCAGTTATCAAATCCACGTAGCTGTATTACACTCGTCTATTAAAAAACCATTAGCATCCAGCACGCTGGGTTGGCGGACTACACACCTAAGAAACCCTTAGGAACTTTTACTTTCCTCACGATGTTTTCCTTCACCGTTAAAGTATGTGATAATTCATTGTGAATACACACATAACTTCGTAAAATTAAGTCAGAGGTGCGCCTAGTGTTTGAATCGCTCGGCGAGATTCTCGACCGCGCGTTAAGCTCGAGGCCAAATATAATATTCGGAAGCCTGACAAATAAAGATTGTAATATATTCCAAAGAATATTTTTTTAACTAAAAATGTTAATAAGTCCGCGAATGCGAAAAATGACTTAATATTAATACAGCGATATATATTCTATACGTGGATGATAATTATATTTTTCACATTGAAATGTTTGTTTTAAATTATTTTATCGGCAATAAACTGACTGATATATGACATGTTTTTTTTTATTAAGCAAAAAATACATTTTTAAACTGTCTCTGTCACGTTATAGCTGTTCCGTTATTTGCCAAAATGAATTCTCTATTTTAATTGTCAATTTTCAACGTTTTTCGAACTTGGGTGCTTTCTTATTTTGAATAAATACAGTAAGTACTGGCAGAAATATTTACCATTTTAATATAAAACATTTCAATGTTTACAGCTGGTAAAATCAATAACACACTTGGTGTGATCAAAACTTGGTTAGCTGAACGTCGTAATTACGTAATCTTCGCCACTTACCTACTTCAAATGTAAAAACAAAGTAATTACAATTTAAAAAAAAATTTATGTAAGTTATTTTCGTATACTTCCCATTACCAAGGAGATACTTTAAAAACCGTATGGCTTAGTTTATAAGTCACAATTTAATAAGACTGTAAAAATAAGAAAAAATAATATTCACGTGTTTTTTATACTTGATCTGTAACCTCTGCTACTATAATGGCCTCAAATACGATACAAAAGGTACACTTGGTGTTAAAAATGCTCCATCCTTTCGTAATAAACATGTTATTAATTGCACACTACGGCTAGTCGTATTAAAATATTTTTTCCAAATAAGAGAATGACAACTTTCTCAATATTCTTTACAAATCAAATAAGAAATAGGATTATTCGTCAGTTTCGGTTTAGAAGCAGCATAAAATTATATCGTAAGATATCATAATCTCCTTAAAATTTATTAGCGTGGGATTGTATTCATTTTATTAAAATTAACGGTATAAGTTTTTTACTATCTATGTCATCATTGAAATGCTAATTCTACAATATTTTTCTCTGCTTCCAAAAAGCACCAGCAGTTATATAAAACTAGCTATTTCCCACAACTCAGTATGCAAACTTTAGACTTCAAAAAAAAAAATCCCCGTTTTTGCCACATTTCACATTGATGCTCCGCTCCTATTAGCCGTAGCATGATGCTTTATAGCGTCGCATTCTTCGAAAAATAAATTATTCAACACAAAAATAAGTTTTCAATTAAACCAGTAGTTCTTGAGATTATCGTGTTCAAGCAAACAAACTTTTCAGCTTTATATTAATAATAATAATATACTCGTATTTAAAGACACGATATTACGAAGAAGTCAATATGCCCTAAAAAATCTTCGTCAACATAATTATTATCCTGATTTTAGCACACATTTATTGACGTATCTCCCCTAAAAATTTAAACTTTATAAGCTTATTGAAATAGCGCATTAGTGTGCGGTCCCCGGGAATCTGAAGGGGCCGTTGGTAAAGTCGGTTGGACTGCAACTATTGTAATTTATTACTGGGTTCCGTAGTCGCAAAGCCGAACCATTTGGTTCCACCTATGACGTCTGTCCGTCTGTCACAGGCTTTTGACTTCCTAATGGAACGGAATAATGACTTGAAATTATCATATACAACATACATGTAGACAAATGCACAGAAGAAAATTTCTTATAAAATGTTTCATTAAAACGAACTTTGTGATGAAGGGAATAGAGTCCTTTTCAATTTAAATAAATTTAGAGCTAATATTTAACAAAAATTTCATTAATTTTATAAGAGATCTATTGAAATCATTTAATTCAAGAGTTAAGGTCTTACGTTTCGTGGCTTTCGGATAATTTTGCGGGAAATGGCGGTGCGGTCGTCTATTATTATTTATTGACTTGTCAAACCAGTTTTGAATACGTGTGGGTTTGTGCGATAACTGCCAATGTACACGGCGATGGTTTACCTATATCACATTTTAAACATTAAAGATGCTATCTGCTTTATTATTTCAATTTAAATAGCCCTAAAATAATTTGAAATGTCTACCAGAAAGGTAACATTGTGCACGAATATTTTGATACCTATTTCTTTTTTTTAACTGAATGAATATAAGTATATAATAAACACAAACGCTATCACATCTAAATTGTTTAATGCATGAAAAACACTGACAAATTTTTAAAGTATTTCGTTTGCGAATATTTTATTTTGTGAATATAAATATGTTTCTACATATTTGTAGAAGAATTTAGAAGAAACAGTTCTACTGTATGTATCTTCAATCATTTAAAAAAAAAATGAACTCCTTTTATTATTCATATTTAATTTAAACAAAGAAAATTATTTATTTTACGTTACAACGTACCTATTTTTATTCTTTGTTACAAGATATTCAACTTAATTTTATTGTGATGACCGAACCATTAAATATTTCAATAATTTTAATAGTGTCGTTAAGTAATGAGACACTACAAAATTGTCAGCCTAATTACGGTTCCAATGGAACCAAAATAATAACTAGAACAATCAGTCTCAAACATATATCAGAACCCACAGTAATATTCAAATTGTATCGTCATTAAAAACTAAGACACTTTTTGGTCTAGCAACCCGAGGGTTGGTTCCGCAGTTCAGGCTCCCAGGCAGTTCACCTTTGGTTTTAAATTTATGTATTTTCTCGATGAGTTATGCAATTCAACGAAGAAGAAATACTGTCGTGAGGAAACTTACTACTGTGTCCAAAAAATAAGGTGACATTGTATTTATTTCGAAAATTCTTTATTTATTCTTCCAAATCAATTTCATCCCCTTCAAAGTAATCCCCTCCCGATGCAATGCTCTTATGCCAACGGATTTTCCAATCTTCGAAGCACTGATTGTAGTCACTTTCCGGGATGGTCTTCAGTTCCGTCTTCGCTGCGGCTTGAATCTCCTCTATCGTATCAAAACGGTGTCCCCGGAGCGATCTTTTGAGCTTGCTGAACAGCCAGAAGTCACACGGCGCCAGATCAGGTGAATACGGTGGTTGCGGAACGATATGGGTTGAGTTATTGGCGAAATGATCACGAATTACGAGTGCAGTTTTCGGTACCAGTCGAGATTTGTCGCGCTTGAGGCCCAAAACATCCTTTAAAATAGTATTGACCGAGCCTTTCGATATGCCAACCTCATCAGCAAGGTCTCTAATCGTTAATCGACGGTTTTTCAACACCAAATCTTTGATTTGTTGGACGTGAGCTTCGTCGGTTGAGGTTGATGGTCGCCCAGGATGCTCTTCGTCTTCGACACGTTCACGGCCGGCTTGGAACTCACTATACCACTTGTAAACATTTTTTTTAGACATAGCCTCATCACCAAAGGCTTTCCGCACCATCCTCAACGTATCCGCAGCAGAAAATTGATTCCGCAAACAAAATTTAATGCAAATCCTTTGCTCAACAAATTTCGACATCGCGAAAAACGAAAAACTCACTTTTAGCTGCTCACAAAATGACGCGTATCTCAAACACTAATGAATATTTTGACATGTAAATTTGACATAGATGTCACGGACAGTACTACCAACCTAAAAAAAATTAAAATTCTCCAAGTCCTTCGACACGCGCCGTTTAAATTCAAATGTCACCTTATTTTTTGGACACAGTAGTATATACCTAAGAGTTTCTCCTTGATAAATGGGCAATCTAACACTGAAAGAATTATTCGAATCAGACACGCGTTCAAGCAAACAAACTCTTCAGCTTTATAATACAATATAAGTATGTGCGGTGCGATCTAGAGGTCCTGGGTTCGATTCCCGGGTCGGGCAAAGTGTTATTGGGATTTTATAATACGAAATTCTCAATAGCAGCACGGAGTCTGGAATTGTGCCCGAAAAACGGCAATAGGCTCGCTCCCTATTACGTGAGACTGATACAATACTGACCAAATGTGGGTGTAGAAATGCACCTCTGCCTATCCCTTCGGGGAATACAGACGTGAGGTTATGTATGTATATATGATATTTTATAAAGAGGTTATGACACAAGATCTTGTATATTGCGGTGCGCATCAGTCAAAACAGCAATAAAAATAATCATTAACACGGTATCTAAACGAAACGTGTTTTGTGCCAATTCATATACAACGCTTTTACATATTAATATTCAGCTTTCAAACAGTCGTTTTATGATAATGCAGCGACACAGGCTTTCACAGGGACATCTGTCTAAGCCAAGTTTATTGAACTTTGAGGAATTGTTACCTAATCTTTTGCAACATATGTGGAGTTGAGAGAATCCATTTCGATGCCTGTAGTATTTAATAAATGAACTAAAGTATCACCTAACTTACTATATATCATTATCATCATCAGCCGAAACACGTCCAGTTGCGGGATATAGGAGGCCCCGAAAGGCTTCCAGAGCGCTCTCTTAGAAGCGGCCTGCATCCAACGGCTTCCTGCGATCTTTTTGAAATCATCATCCTTGGACGTCCAACGCTGCGCTTGACGGTACGCGGTCTCCAATCGAGACTCGATTCGCCCCAACTTACTTTAAGTTAACGATGATTTTGGGATTGAAATAAAATTGTTTCTATGTGGATTACTACAAGTCACTTTAGAGTTCATTGGAGGAGACAAATGTCCAATATTAATAGATCTCTAATAACGGTCATAAGTAATTTATAATATTTTATATAATAATTATTTTTTACGTAAAAAGTGACCGCATCGGCATCTGAATAAAGGACGGTGTCTTATACTATGAAGTTGCGATAAAAAAAACGGTCTGGTCTACTTTGACGAAAACATTTACTGTTGTTTTTACGGCTTAAGAGGTAAACAAACAGGTAAACCCACCTGTTGTTAAGTGGTCACTCTCACACTTATGAACACCCTAAACGAAATATAAATTCTGAATTATGAATAAAATTCATTTATTCGTATCAAACCATTTTTTTTAACATAATTATTATAATACAGTTTATTTTTATTAATTCTAAGTAAATGATGTGTCTAGTCTAAGCTGTTAATGTAAATTAATTCTTACATAAAATAACGATGAAGTGTTTTAAAGCGTTTTGACTATGCAAGGTATCAGTGGCAGGTCACGTGTGCTGTGAACCGTGAGGAACTAAAATCGTATTCAGTGAAATTTTATACAGTGTAGATACAGTGTAGAGATGATATCCTCCTGTAGAAAGAACTAAATGGACGCCCGTGTCAAGTTCTGACATTAATTTAGGTATTCATTTTAGACCTTAATACAAGCGATAGAAGATTCAGGACTCTAGGCTAAATTCTTTATAAAGTACTATCGACTATTATAGCAGCGTATTTTTTTTCTTATTGGGATCCAGGAGGATATAACGACACTGAAGGGACTGTGCATTTTATGGCGTTATAGAGAGTTGTCGTTACATGGAGAGAAGAAAGTCATTGTATGGAAGGCAAGCTAAACCAATCAAAGCCAAGTGATGTCGACGATTTAGGGAGTTTGTCGTTAAATCGAGTGACGTTACATGGAGTTTAAAACACTGTATTATAAAAACAGAATCTCAGAAGTTTTAAAAACATTAATATCAGGCAAATACCTGGCATGTACAAAATACATAGTCCCGATTCTAATATGTTATTTTTGCAATTTACAAAGATCAATAAATTAAGCCTGTATTAAAATATACAACGATATTGCAAGTTTTATTCTACATACCATTAAAGTTCTAAAACTTTAATGCTTGAATTTAAAAACGCAGCTTAATTTAACAGGTCGACATTAATGTGTCGAATGCTCGGAAATAAAATCATAATAATAAATAACCACAGGTCGATCCTAGATTTAGTTGGGAGTTACTGTCAAGTGGCCCCTGTTGGGTAATAAATAAACTGATTGATACCCAAGTAAAGACCATATTGTATGATTCTGAAGTAGCGTTTTGACTCTTTTTTATTCATTTCTAGTATGCTAAAGGGTACATAAGGTCATTATGCATTTTTATTGACCATTTTCTTACCCTTTTATCGTCAAAAATAATTATAAAAATAAACGGAGTTTATATACTACGCCACATGATATAACAGTGGTGACGGTAGTTAAAAAATTGACAACGACTAGCGATTGAATTAGTTGACCAAATTTCCATAAACATAGTACAGATCTTGTTTTTTTTTACTAATAGTGCTTTATCTAAAAGGAATAACACTTAAAAATAACTATAGTGAACACTAAATACTTGTATAAATATTTCCGTCTATTTTGGTATCGTATTCCCTGACGCACAGAAATTTGTGCCTAGAATATAAGATCCGGAATAACAATAATAGACGATAACTACTGTAGGGTATATTAATTCATTGTTATTCCTTACTACTTCAATGCGTACGCTTCATGAACTGATGTGAAACCAACCATATCGCGAGTGACATTAACTAGACCCTCGTTACAACAACTAAAAAGTATTTCAGTATACTAGAAAATTCTATGATAGTTACCTACCCCAAAGCGAAAAGCCAGGTGCATGCAAATATTTGAAACCATTATAAACAAGTTTTCGATGACGGAATAGGTAATTTAAAATTTGTTGATATATTTGTATGATGCGGAATTTTTCTTAATTCATGAAATGCAATAAGATTTCGCTAATCATATATGTATATTATGATAATTATAATTTGATGAATAGGTACTATTTGAGTGTTTGTATATAAATATGTGTATAATTGAATTATGTGTTATAATACAAGAAATAATGATAATTTTTATAAGTTTAATCTGACAACCAATGAAAGACTGATTACCGAGCAAGATAAATATAAGACTGTAAAGTATAAAGATTAAGTGTAATGCTAAATATTTAGAATGACATAATAACCTAATGTAGGAGTCATTTATTGTGATTCATTCATCCCATCGTATCACGAAAAGAGGGTTCGTCGACCAGTACCTAAATATATATATAAATGCGTATCACATAGTTACACCTAGTAACAGGGCTAAGAAATATGATAATAAGGTAGTAAAGCGCTATTAGTCGACATCAATCGACAGCACTGGCTCATAAACCGGGCACAATGTTCAAATAGCCGAAACGAGATTGTGTTGGGACTTACCTGGTTGGTGAGTACATCTACAACGGTGTAGGCGAGGTACACGATCTCCTCCTCGTCGGAGCCGAGCGCCGCGCCGCCGAGCCCCGCCGTGCGCACATGCAGCGCGCACACCCAGCCCCCGCTGATCATCGCGCCATGCACTGCTCGCGCCCTTGTAAACACACACCACGGCACCGCCTAACTATTGCAACTGTGCTGACTTTTTACTGTTCATACATACGCAACTTTATGCACAGTCCGTGCCTCAAACACTGTTCATAACTCCGTCCAAACTCAGTCAACTTTCTAACGGTACCGCGTTGCTATCAAAACTTTTCCGCCGCTATACACAAGTGGGCGATCGTCGCACGTCGGCCCCGAAAATTCACGCTACAAGTTTGTGTATGTTCTCAAACGAGTCGAAAGCACTTTTTAGAAACCCGACGGTTACCCAACATGAAACAAGAACTCGCGTGCGGCGCGGACGGCGTTTTACCGCTAGCCGTCTACGTAAGCCGTTTCCGCTGTGGGTGAAAATCTAGAATTAACTCACTACACATCGGCACACGAATTCGACTCGAAGGGGTCCAGTTGATGTTTTAAAAGCCAGATTTTGGAATGAATGCGATTGAACGGTCCGTACGCGGCACACAACTATTGTTTTCACTCGGTGCGCACGAGCGAGCACCTGAGTACTAATTGCGCCTCGTTACAAATGTAAAATACAAGTTTGGTGGAATATTTTGGATGTTTTAACAGCAAACAGCTCGAGACGAGCGTGTCTGTCGGATCGGCGGCTCGACTGGCGCTCGCTGGCCCGCTTGCCCCCCTGTTGACACTGCGCAGGTAGCGCCACTCGCCAGGTGAGCGACGCGACGTTGCCAAACCGACCATTATCATTGATGAGATAGCTGTTGCGCGCACCACGTCATTTTGAAATTCACGCTTCGTTGCCGACATTATAATATGCTGTTTTTATTAAATACTGAACGCGGATTGTGCACTTTGAATGTTCGATGAAATGCGTACTATGTCGAAGTATCGGCCGCCGTGTTGAAGAGTTGGCCAGTGGATTTTGAGTAAGAAATGAGATAGGTGGATTTGCGTATCGGTCGAAATTCATTGCGTGTGCGATTTGACAACCTGGTTAATGTAATTTAGAGAAAGTGTAAACAGATACGAAGTTATGCGATCGCATTGTTAGCATAATTCACGTGGAATAGGCAAGGTCGATCGGTAGATAATAATAATTGACAAAATAATATAGGTTGTACCCACTTCGTGTTTTTAGTCCACGCGGGTGTGCGAAGGTTGTTATTTTGTTGATTAGCTTTTTATATATTGTTTTGCAGAAGCATCACTTCTAGGTTGTATGATTACAAAATCAAAAACTCATTTATGTAAGTTCATTTACGTCATACAAAATTAATTAAAATTATGATTTGGCTATAGAATGTGATTAAAATTTATTTCTACTTTTTCTTTGAATACTTTTTTTCTTTGTTATGGCAATTTTATAGTGACACCAACTTAATGGCGTGTATGAATTAATAAATCAAAGGTTTTTTTAATTTATACTTCTTTTGGCGCGTTAGGGAAAAATGAGAGTAAATTACGATATGCGCGCACACCGTCACGAAAAAGTTATTCAAAAAAAGTTTATATGTTTTAGATTTTAAAAATGTACAATAGTGACTATTATAAAAAGGGATTTACATATTTATTAGTAGTCTGTGCGTTCAGAAATGTAATATGTTGTGTAAACTAAGAACTATGTATGTACATTATGTGACTGTTGGACGTATTTCAGGGCTGCCAGATTGTATAATTGGATACAAAATATGTATAATCGGATGGTGTATTGTATCCATGACCATTTCGTATAATACGATACAAAAACATACGGAATGAAATCAAACTGTCTAAAAGCTAGGGTAACTAAAATAATAGCTAATAATAGGGTAAATAAAAACAAGAGCTACTGTCCAGTCTCGAGTTTTAGGGTAGGTTAGGGTAGCTGAAATTTTAAAAAAAAGTTTCGAATCTCGACTTTCGACCATTTATCTAAGAAAAATAAAAAAAAATGAGCTAAATTACAGAATGGTTATGTATAATGCGATCAAATTTCGTATAATTGCAGATACTAAACCGTATAGCTGTGATTTATTTGCTGGCAGCCCTGACGTATTTATAAGTTTTACTTCAGTGATCCTGATCAGTCGTGTGGTGGATAACTTCTAACGCGTGTACATAAGTACACACACAATTTTTTTTTGTTTAATGAACATGCCATATTTATTCCAGTACAGTAAATCAACTTTTACTGATTGTATTGAGTTAAAATATTACATGCCATATTATAATAATGAAACTACCTAAATTATTGTAATGTAATATCAATGTCAAATTACTGAAGTTAGAAGAAGCGATATAAAACCATTACATTTTGAGAAATACCTAACCAACGCTTATAAGAAGTAAGGCCAAATATCTTTGCAAATTTATTGTACAACCACGAAATAATAATCGCTGCGAAACTGAGATCAAGACATTGTTGTTTGAAATAATCGTCAAATTCAACAAATATTCCCACATTATTCAAATTAATACTGTAAAACAATTCCTTTTGTATATTAAAAAAACAATATATCAAAATTATCGTGATAATATAAATCCCTGAATTAAACTTCAAGCGATAATCATTTGCTGCAAATTATAAATAATTTTGAACCTACTTGCAGTTTTTTTTATCACTAAAGTGACCCTCTGATTATACAAGTTTTTGAAAATTTTTGAATTACTAAAAATATAACATTTTTTCTGTGTTTGAAAAACGAGCAAGTAGTTGATCGGATATGAAGTGGTCTAACCTAAGGACACGCACAAACATAAATTATAATGCAAGCAAGCTGCAAGGCTGGGAAAAAGGGGTCTTTGTAAACACTAGTAGGTTTCCAGTAATTAATTACATTTACTTAGCAACAACTCGGGTAAAGCTTTGTTGTTTTCAGAAATAAGTCATTCCAATCAAAGCATCCCTAGCTGTCAGCTGAGCCCAATCCCACTGCCATGTTTCCATATTCCCGCCATTTTCGTTTATATTCAGGACCTCAACTCGTCAATGTCATAACTTAACTTTCTACCTGACGTAAGATTTATGCGCTGTACACAATGTATTCACGTTAACATATTAAAATTATACACAAACATAATAAGAAAGATTATAATCACTGTAACAATGATTTTTGAAGGTTACAGCGTTGTTGCCAGAAGGTTAAACGAAAATTTACAAATAGGTACCTAATTAACGCTTTTTTCAATGTGTATTATTCTGTCGACCCTTGCGACCTGAGAAACGACATCAACTGAGTTCAATGGCGTGACATTATTTTTTGTTTTAACCATTATATTAAATTTAAGCAAGATACTCTACGTTCGTGTGGAATAGCATAATTCCGCGGTTAGCACCACAACGTGCATGACTAAGCAAAAAATCTTAACTTTTCTTAACAAAGGAATAACCGCATATCATTTTCATAGCCGGATTGCCACCTAGAAACAAACCAACAACGGGTCGAATCCTAGCCAGATTATTGGTCTGTTGACTGTTGGACAGGCTGTCAGTGTCAGGAGAAGTGTTCCTAATATACTATGGAGAGTAAAGGTAAGGAGTGTAATCTGGTACATGCAAAAGTGTCCGTCATAAATTGGGGGCGCCACATTAGCATCAGCAACATTAATTTTAAAGGAAGCGGAAATCAATAAACGTACTATTGACAGTTCAGGATATAAACTCACTCTAGCTACACGCGTTTTCATAATAACTCTTTAAGGTTATATTTACTATTTTATTTTGTACTACGCAAGTAGTTGACATTTTCAATAAATAACTACTTTAACCGACAACAATATTAAATTCATACCATACCCTTTGCCTACACCAGCGCCATTCTGGAAGGTTTTTGAACTGTTATTTACGCTGACCGCTGGACACTTTTTTCGATTTTCTACTATGGGAGATTACACTCCTTACCTTTACTCTCCATATAATATACGAAGAGAGCGTGTAGCATAGCATACTTTGCCTACTCCAATGCAATAAAAATGTGAGTTATAAGTTCATATAAAACAGCGTGTGCTAGGTCCAAATTGGCAATTTTAAGTTGTTTTTTTTACTCCTGAAATTGTTTTGTAACACATTTTTTCATCTCAAACAACCACTGCAAAAACAAATAAAGAATAATAGAAATATTGGTGACTCGGCGTTTGTGATAAAAATAAATAAATGTTGGGTTTTTATGTGTTAGCTCAAAAATTTAAGTTTTATAAATAAAGTTAACTCAAAGATTAGCCACAGAAGTGCTAATTGATAAAGTATTATTGCTACTTATATTTGTACTTCGCTTACTTACGAATATTGTCCTTTTCAGTAACCAATACAATTTATCAATAGTCTAAAAGAAAATGAAGATAAATGGATCGGGATCAGTGTATTTTATAACAATAAAAATTATCATTATCATCATCATCAGCCCATATAAGTACGTCCCACTGCTGGGCACGTGCCTCCTCTACTACTCAGAGGGTTTAGGCGCTTAGTCCACCACGCTGGCCTAGGGCGGGTTGCCAATAAAATAATGAATAATAATTAAAGGAGAAGAAAACATTTTAAGATAGTAAGAGTGTCTTTACTACTAAGAAAATGAGGCATAAACCTACAAGTATTAAACATATTTT
Organism: Hemaris fuciformis; assembly: GCA_907164795.1. Classification (NCBI taxonomy): domain Eukaryota; kingdom Metazoa; phylum Arthropoda; class Insecta; order Lepidoptera; family Sphingidae; genus Hemaris; species Hemaris fuciformis. The sequence continues at coordinate 6,635,500 of OU015455.1, read as the reverse complement.
AACTGATCAGAATTATTGCGTTGACCATTGAGGAATAGTCATTATCCTTTCTCACTGCTCGCCATTATTAAAACTACACTGGAATTACTAAGTGCGAATACGACAAATTGCTAGTATATAAAAAATAAAAATGTTTTAACCTCATTGCTGTATAAAATTGCATAGAATAAAACTTATATTTACTTCGTGTCTTTTTTTTCTTTTGCATTGCCAACGTCCCGCATCTCGTATGAGTAGTTTTAGCCACAAACATGTTTTCGACGACGAAGCGATGGCGGGAAGTAATTATCTTAGTCTTTTTTGTCACTTGATAATGTCGGAGTACAGCCTTATAAGTGGCGAGTGACCCGGTTCGGAAGCTTTAGGCTAATTGTAAGACTGTAATATTATTTTTAAAACATAGTTGCTTAAGTCTATTTTTGTAGCTAATTTTATATTCTAAAAAAATATGCGAAAACCGCTTATAAGTTAATTTAATACCAAGGAATTAGTTTTATTTTTAACATAGGAATACAATGTAGAAGCAACATTTTGCCATCTCTTTTATACGTAAGAATTTTAATGGCGGGAAGGGAACGTCATTAATTATGTTTTGCATACTGTTTAGTGACTCTTCCTTAGCTTTTAAACTATTCTATTTTATAAGCCTTTACTTATGAAAGGGGAGTCATGTATACCGAAGCGATACTGAAAATATTTTATATATTTTGGCCTCGATTCATTTATAATTTGATGGAGCTTACATTTATGTTTAAATTCCCACGTATTAAATATTACAATGGAGTTAATTACACTTTAATATAAGTCTCCTAAACACAAGTTAAGTACAAATCTATTTTATAAATTTATATTATTTATTCATTGATAACTCAACTCAGCGTGATGGACTAAGGGCTAAGGCCTACACCCTCTCCATCGTAGTGGAGGCCCGTGTCCAGCAGAGGGACGTATAATATGGGCTCATGATGAACTCAATAAAAATATTATATAACAAAATATTGCAGCATAACTTATACGTATAAACAAATACAAATAAGTTTTTATTACCATTCGTGCCTTATATTGTCAATGTTGCATTTTATGCTTAAAACACTATTGTCATATCATATATTGTTTGAAATGTGTTATTTTTAACTTATCCATAAAATAATAAAACTATCACATGAGTCATTTTAAAGGCGAAGATATTTGTAGTAACCAAACACCCAAGTTTATCCTTATAATTAATCTATTTTTGTATCTTAGATTACTATTATCTTTTTAAAAACAATATAATATTTTCAGAAGTATCAAGATTTAGAAAAATAATTAATATTTAATAGTGCTGCCACTTTTGGGTACTTAATAACACGCCGCCATTTTAATATCTTCATTTTGCCATGAATTATTGCAACATTATGACATAATATCTATATTTATAGACTACAGATCTACTTTAAAATAATTTTACGAATTATGAAATATGGAAAAGTATTTAAAAAATAGCTTTAACTATTTGAAATTAAATCCTCCACTTGTCAAGGTTGAAGTATTTCAATACAAAAATGATTTACGAGCCACTTGTGTTTTATTAGTTTTATTTAGGAGCAATGAACTTTTGCCTTCTTCTATAGGTATATTCTATAGGAATGCAGTGATGGCCCCGAGGTTTAGGCGCATGGTCGAGAATTTCGGCAATCGCAGGTTCAAACCCCAGGCACACACCTCTGACTTTTCGAAGTTATGTGTGTATTCACAGTGAATTATCACTTGCTTTAACGGTGAAGGACAACATCGTGATAAAACCTGCACACCTAAAAGTTCTAAGGAATTTCTTAGGTGTGTAGTCCGCCAACCCGCACTAGGCCAGCGTGGTGGACTAAGGCCTAAACCCTCTCAGTTGTGGAGGAGGCCCGTGCCCAGCAGTGGGACGTATTTGGGCTGATGATGATGATGATGATAGGTATATGTACCTATTTCAATTAGTTATAACTCTTACAATTGTAGTTAACGGAAATTGTCAAAAATTTGATTAGTAGGTAATAAAAAACTGCGAAAAAGAATAATACTAAAACGACCAAAATTATAATTGTTAAAGATAAAAGTAAGGATAGTGTTAAGGAAAACGAGGAACAACAGTGGGTATGCTATTATAGTGGGGGAGAACTATAAAAAACAGTTGATGATTGGATCCAATGTGATAAATGTAAGGAATGGAGTCACGGAAAATGCTTGGCTTATGAAGGAATAGGCTTATTTCTTTGTGATATCTGCACTGATTAGTTTAAGTATTTGTGTTCACTTTGCCCTATCGTCCTATCTACTTTACCCGACCTATGGGGCAAAGTGGATACCGGCATATGTTACAGTATTATTGAAAATTAAAATTAAAGGACTGCTATTAAGCAATTTTTGTTGATTACATTAAAAACTTTAATAAATGTTGATCCTCATTGAACATTTGTTTTATTTATATGCCTATTGGTTATCTTCCTATAGCCCATCAAACGTTAAGGTGTCCACTTTGCCCGGACTTCCCCTATAAATACATAGATATTACACTTGTGCCGCGAGACCACCATGCATTTGTAGTATCGATTATACCTATTAGACAAAATTAGGCTAGCTGTAACACCTCAGCAAATAAGGGTATTTATGGGTTTTGTTCTACTTAAAAGAGAAATTCAAAAACAAAATAATTTCTTGCTGATATTCTTAGAAGCCGTGGTTCGATACAGTTAAACAGTTATCTGTCCAGACTGTACCTACACACGGTCTGAGCTTTATTACGGTTATAGGTACTACATACTTGAATACAAAAAGTATTGCTTTACTCCAGTTTTATTTATCCATCTGTTTCTTCCTTATTTACTTATTAAAAGCAGTGATGGCCTCGAGGTTTAGGCGCGCGGTCGAGAATTTCGGCGGTCGTAGGTTTCTTAGATGTGTAGTCCGCCAACCCGCACTAGGCCACCGTGTTGGACTAAGGCCTAAACCCTCTCAGTTGTAGAGGAGGCCCGTGCCCAGCAGTGGGACGTATATGGGCTGATGATGTTCTTCCTTTATTTTGAATTTTAAAGTTTATTTTATTTATGAAGGGGTGCTATTGTTGCAAAGCTGTGGCACCTACGTACAGTGTTTTTTTAAATTAGAATAATATAATAATTTTTACCCGTTTTTATAGTACCTAATTATAATATGTACCTATACTAGTCATTAGCATAGATCAGGGTTTCTCAAACTTTTGGTTTCTCCAACCCCTGTTACAGTTTTCAGGTGACAGCGAACCCATAACCCTTACGTAACTAATAATCCCCCCCCAAGAAAATTATAATACCTACTGTCTGTTGAAGAAAATAAGGTTTTTATTTCAATAAAAGATAACAAAGTGCCAAAAGAAATATATTTTCTTGCTTGTTTACTGTCGCAAATGGTGTCAATTTTAGGAGTAATTTTGTACAATGGTATCAAGTCGATTTCTGTATTTAGTTTTTATCATGACCAGGTATGAAAACCTACTCTCATTATGTATGTTGTAGCCAATATGTACCTATGCCGCAGGTGCCTAGGTACTAGGTGTCAAGTCACCATTACGTAAATCTTGTCGCGAACCCCCTGCTGTCGAATGGCAAACCCCACTTTGAGAAGCCCTGGCATAGATGCATAACTGACAAAGTTTTACTATTTTTAGATCTATTTTTGTATTAATTAGAATATGGATGAACATTCTTTTATTTTAGGATTAACAACAAATTAAATACCCAAATTTATTTCTAAATGCATTAATAATACGTAATATTAAATTCATAGCATAAATATTTTACGACGTCATAACTTATAATAACTTAATAAAATCCTTGATATTTTAAGGTAACGTCGAATCAATAAAATTGATTACTATTTTAAAATACGTATCTATACCTAATAGGAAATCATGTTTGACTGTAAGTAGGTAGGTACCTATCAGAAGTTGCTGGTATGGTAAAATCACACAATTGAATATTAGTAACCGCAATTTTTTGTGGGTAACAGAATCAATTATATTATACTTTAAAGTAAGAGTAATTGTATAAATAATTAATAGGCCATCTCAATTTAACTGCAAACATTCCCGTCCTTAATAAAGTGGATCTATCCATCGCGTTTTCCTATTATTTAAATATGTATATGAAAGCCATAAATTAGCTATGTTTTTAACGCGTCCTTAAACCGTAAAATCAGTTCACTCATTATTTTACAGTGCCCAAGTCATCAACAAAATTAGAACTGGGAGACCGCCCCTCGCCTCATTGGCGGGCGTGCGCGCGCATGGCGGCCGGACGGCCCGCGTCTCGAATTCCCGCCAACTGGCACATGTTACAAATATAAACACTCCTGCTCGACCAATAACCTAATTTACCTAAACGATTGTTTACTCCAATAATGCATTATGTGTTGAAATAACAAATGCTCGTTTATCTCGCAGTTAAATGAGAACAGCAAAAAGCGGTAAACAGGCTAGCCAATTTAATCTATTTTATAGGTTAATGTTGGCAGTATGTTGATGTACAACTAATGTTTTATTGCTTGAACAGGAAATACTCCCAAACAGGTTATTTTATTGTGGTGTAACAAGAGATTTATACCCATGACAATATGTTACCAATATTGTAACCCTATCGAGTTTCTTGGCACCGAACTTGATCATGGAATATAAAGAATTCTCATTACATCAAACATTTGACTGTTCTTTAGTACGAGTAGTATGGCTCTATCACGTAGTTAAGTTTCGAAAATTTGTGCACTACAATAAAAAATAATTAATATAAGCAAATATATGTGTAGACACTAACAGAAAAAAAATATTATTTATAGGGTACGCTATTTAAATATAATAAGTACTTATGCCGTGTTTTTTTTTGTAAGTATCTAAGTATAATGAATACATACCTACACCCGTCTTACAACTGATCGAATGCAATTAAAACAGACTTTTTGGGGTCCGTAGATAGTTACCTGTATAATATTCAACTACTTAAGTATTCAAATATGAAAACAAGATATCCTATATAGATGAGATCTCCCATTATTACATAAAATATTTTTTTTATTTTCTCACATTTTTTTTTGTCTGAAGTAAGTAGGTACCTATTTATATTTAAAATAAATTATCATTTTTACTTTTTGTAAGTCTGTCTTTCTTTTATTGGTGGACATTATTGCACAGCGATAAAGCTCTAAAAAAATAATATACCTAACTAGGTATATCAAACTTTTCAGAGAATAACTGCATTGAATTTGCCGTAACATCGAATTGTTAAGGCCAAAAACAAATGTAGGACCGAATATGGGATTATCATACTTCCATAGTCACAGTAATGCGTTTATTTCAAGTCAATATTTAATATACCTATCGTCATGATCAAGTGATGTATGCTATACCACATTGAGCGGTGGTCATCTATAAGGTTCATTTTTTTGTGATTGCCAGCGTTGCCAGATTTTTTTTCTAAGTCGAGATTTTGAAACATTTTTAATGAAAAAACTGAGATTGTTACGTCGAAAGCCGATTATAATAAAAAGCGTATATACCTAATCGGATGTTTTTAAATATTTATATTTTTTGAACTGAAAACTTCTTTAGCTGCGCTGTGCTCGTTTTTTGGGATGAATTAAAAATGTTGAACTCGCGTCAGATCACGTGACCCTGATCGAAAATACGTAAGACGCATTATGTAGATAATACAAATTTCCATGTTTGTGTACGGTAGCGCAATAAATATTGTATTTTACCACGTCAATGATAGTACTTTTATACTAAAGCAATTCGTGCGAAGTTATTCCCTAACCATTCCAAAATATTAAAAAATGCACATTAATGTTGAAGTTTTCACTGAACTGCAGGCACTCCCGAATGCCACGCATTGTTTCTTAATAATACTTACATAGAGATTTACTAACATGAGAATACCAATTAATGATTTAATAAAAGATGAAAATCTTACTGTTAACGTTATTATAAATGCCACAAATATTCTCACTTGAATAAAGAAGGTTTTAAATCCGTCTAAGCATTTAAGTCACGAAATACCATCGACGGAATGAATAGGGGACGATGGGGGAATTGCGGATGCTTAAGGGGAAATTACAAATAAAACTCGTACTATTAATATTAAACAGTCAGTCCTTATTAATTATTAAACTATAGTTATATACCTATTAAATCAACGATAATTATTATATTATGTGATCAATCCACATTAATTAAATTTTAATCAAAAACATCATCATCATCAGCCCATATACGTCAACACTCAAAATAGTAAATATCAAAAATTAGATCATAATTACCCAAAATGTCAAAATTCGACTATCTTGAAACGTGTGCGCAGCCGTCTATCGGCAATGTTTATTCACCATTAAAAATGGCAAAATGTAACTCTTGATTGTGGCGGCAGGACGCGGGGGGTAAGGATCGAGTAGAAACACGTTAGTCCGTATTTACCCCGCGTCCGTAATGCCCCCATCGTCCCCAAAACATAATCATATCAACCGAATTACACATTCGCAAAGTTCTGTTAATTTTGTGGTTATGACTGCGATGATTTGCATTTTTTATGTGGTCACAGCTGCCCGCGTTACTCCACTTTACTTAAATATTAAAACTTTTTAGAAAAGTCCTTCAGTTATGTTGCTTCTTTACAGTTTAGTTAAAATGAGGCTTCTCAACATAACAGCAGTAACTGCAGCGTCATGCATATTCTGCATGACGCTGACCATCAAAAAGAAATTTCAGAAATACTTAGGTATATACTCAGTATAAGTTCACGTAATATTTCCAAAGATATTATGTTTTTAGTTTTACACAATAAAAAAATAACTACTTCGTTTTTATTTTTTCTTCATAATACAGTAGCAAGAGATGGGAGATAAAAAAATTATATAAACTTACAAATTATGAGAAATATCGTGTCCCAAAAAAACTAACAAAAAAGCCTTTTAATTACTAAATGATGTTAACCTTTCAGAAGCCCTGCGACCCATAAACTTCCAACTCCTTTGTCAAAGTTACCCTTACATCAAGGTTAATAATAAACCTTATTATACAAAAAAAATACAGCTTCCGTAGTTATTACAATATTAATACAAAGTAAATTAAGACAATATGAATTTCGGCGATGCATGACCCGGATGGTGCGATGCCCTTCCCGACACGCTTGGGGCGCTGCAGTACGCTCCAACGGTAAATATTAAACATTAATTTCCCTCGTTGTTGAATGAAACAACGTATGGAATTTCTAAACTATTAAATATCTCATTCGTCGTATTAGTTATTACTGCTATATAGCAACAAGTAGGTATATTATGATATTTTTTTCATGTAGTCTGATATTAGATAGAGATATAAAGTGGTCTATTAAAGCATCATCCAAAATGTAATAGACAAAAATACATACATACATACATAAACTCACGCCTGTATTCCCCGAAGGGGTAGGCAGAGGTGCATTTATGTACCCACATTTCGCCAGGTATGTATCAGTCCCACGTAATACGGGGCGAGCCTATTGCCGTTTTTCGGGCACATTTCTAGACTCCGTGCTGTTACTGAGAATTTCCTAATGGAAAAACTCAATAACACTTTGCCCGACCCGAATCGAACCCAGGACCTCTAGATCGCACGGCACATACTTGTACCGCGAGACCACGAGGCAGTCAGACAAAAATTAAAAAACAATTTTGCATACCAAGACAGATCCAAACAGCAGACTAAATAATTCATGCAATCTAGTTTTTTTTTAATAAAAAGCACTTTGTCAAAATTAATTTCAATTAAAGATCGTACAATGGTTTTGAGGTTATGTTTCCATCCATAATTCATAAATTACAACACTAGCCGTACATATATTATGTTCGACCGCAGTATTTTGTTTTTTCTACAATAACACTGAACCACGATGCAACAATAACACTAGTTATTAACAAAAACAAAGTAGCTATTATGCGGCAACGGTCTATTGCTATTGTAGGCATTTCCCGCCTCTGCGCCGGTTTAAGCGCAAAACTTGCGCATTCTCTGTTTTTTTCTGACGTACCATAGATGTGCTTTTTTGATTCATACTTATGCGTAACATTAATGCTGCAATTATTATACGAGTTTTGCCGAGGGTCTGCGGACTTAAGAATTATTGAGTCTTGGATGAATAAATATTATTTTTTGTATACAGACTCACGACTTTAACCTCCAAGGGTTAGACAGACTTAAATCCCTAAGCAATAGTGATTGCCTTATTGCGTTTAACTAACCACAAATAAAACTCACTTTAATAATAACCTGGCCTGGCGTGCACAGGAATAACCTGGAACCTCCCAATCGCTCGCTGCATTAAATACGTCACGACAAACTAGGTATTTAAATTATGGGTAGGTACTATACTATTAATATTATAAATCATCATTATTATAATATCATCAGTCCTTATACGTCCCACTGCTGAGCATGAGCCTCCTCTACAACTGAGAGGGTTTAGGCCATGGTCCACCACGCTGGCCTATTGCGAATACATACCTGGCGAAATTTGGGTGCAGAAATGCACCTCTGCCTACCATTTCGGGGATTACAAGTGTGAGGTTATGTATGTATGTATAAACTTACTTCTTGGTTACGTGGGTAATTTTTACTAAATTTTAAAAGAAAGAGCCCCAATAGATAATATTAGGGACAAAATACCTAATATTATATTAGATGATTTTCATAATAAACATAAAACATCATCATTATCGTCATCATCATGGATCTTCTCAGTTGTAGACGAGACCCGTGCCCCTCAGAGGGACGTAGGTATATGTGCAGATGATGATTATGGATCTGTCTGGCATATTTAATGTATACCCATAAAATAATGAGAGACGAGGAAGGGAATTGATAAATGTAAACTACAATCAGCAATTCTGAAATTCGATCACAGTGCAGATGCTTACCGCACGTTCCAAGCCTGTTATTACATTAGTAGGTAACTTTCATAAAAAAAAATGAAACTAGCAGCGCCACCTACCAGGATTAATTATGTATCAAAATTATACAAGGATCAATGGCTAATGTCTTGTTTCACCATATAGTGCTACTTTACATCATACAATTACGTACCAATTGTTTCGTCTATGATGAAAATAATTTGGCTTTAGTTTAACGCGGTTGATAGAAAAAGAAAAGCCCGAATACATCATTAAAACCATCTGTACTAAACCATTCAAGGATAAATTCACTTTCACAGTAAAGTTAAGTAGGTACCTACCTACTAAAAAAATATTCAGATATTATGTTCCATTACTTAGGACCATGAATATGAAGATAGCTAAGAAATTTAAACATATTGGACGTAAAATGATATGAGTAACATTAGTGGTTAGACACATATAGTATTCTAAAGAACCCACTATAAAAATAGTTTATAAGCCAAGCTATGGTGAGCTTTTTTAAAAACGCGCTCACTCCTTTATGGTGTTGCAATGTTACAATATCATTGATTGATGGTAATGGAAGATAGTTTTCCGAAAAACTAAGTTACTAAACTTACTTAGACACAAAAAAGTTAATCAAAAATATGTGTATATATTATTATTTATTTCCTAAGTTATTTAAATTGTTGTATTAAAATAAAAAAGAATATTATATCATACGCTTTTTATTTTGCTGGCAATAGTGCTTACCTGACAGATGTTTACGCGCCAAACAACAATGGTTGCTCCCCAACGTTCCCAGAAAGCATTCGTTTACACGTTTTTTGCCAGTGATCCTGCTCAGTTTAACCTTCAAACTGTGAATAGTTTTTAAATACATAATCTTTGGTTGTTTATAGCAAAATGTCTTCATTGTATGTCTATATCAACGGCCCATAAACTGTAAAGTAGAGCACGCCTAGAGACGAATGTATCTGCCGCGCTAATTGACTTGTGTGGTTTTCATGATTTAATCCAATTAAAAGTTAGAATGAGTGTTGCAAATATGGCTGCATCTACGCCGCGGCGATCTTCCCGCCTTCCACATACACACACGCCGAAAATGTCTGAGATAAAGAAAGGTTTGTTCCAAGCCGAGTTGGAGGCTTCGCGGGAGTCGTTGACGAAGCACCGGCGTCTACCTGTAGTGGACAGTGAAAGCGACAGCGAGGACTGTGACCTGGGCATCATTAGCACCCTGGACTCGAGTTCTGGTGAAGAAAATGACCCAAGCATTCCTAAGACGCCGGAACGCAGTGTGTGGCGTAAGTACATTTAATTTTTATTTTTCATACACCATTGTGGTTTAAGCTATGTAAACAAATGAACTAGTTTCAAAACTTTTAATAGTTATAGTCATTTCAACAGTATTCAAATGAATACTTGCATAAGACTAAGACATCAAGGTTATCTTTGCATTTTCCTTCTTGTTTACAAAACGCTTATAATTTTTTTTCTCGTGACATTTTTACAAGTTATCCCAGAATATCATTCAGTCTGATTCATTAGTTCATGATTCTTTTTATGTGAATGCTATGCTATTGTAATATAATTTTGCCCAAGTAAGTGAAATCATCTCATATTATATATAGTAGTAAAAAAATATTGTAATAAAATGTATGTATCTCCATAAAAGAGATCTATAAGAAAATGTGCTACAAGTCAAATTCACCAGTATGCACTGGGCCTGTGTAGCTGACTAAGACCTCAAACTAAACAGTCTTACTAATGGATGACAGTGTAGTGGAGGTTATATAGGCTGATTTTTTATGCTTAATAATAATACTATAAGTCATAATCAGTACATTCCGGGCTAGATATTGTTGGAGGCTTGGGCAGTTCCACAACAGGCTGGGTTAATATGGTTATCATAACCATCCATAATTTTTTGTAGTAGTCTATAAAATATGTCATTCTTTTACAAGGTAACCAACTTTTATATGAGCTTATAAAAACACAAAGGCACAATAATAGACAGATAATATGTGCTTTTGGTCTTGTTTCCCTTTAAGGCTTAGTTAGGCTTATACTCACATAACATTCAGCTAGAATTTTATATTTTTATCCTTTCATACAAGGGTGTAAATTCATGAAATCAATGACACAATCTTCTTTTCCTATTCCAATGCCACCCTGCTGTATGTATTCATTGTCTTGTCAAAAAAATGACTGATTTCCTAGATATTTATATAATAAAATGACCTATTCTTTCATTTAATATTATTTTATTAAAATTTCCAATTATTTTATTAAAAACTTTAGTGGTTTATGGTTGCTTGTCAATGTGTTATCTACCCTGGGTTGTTCTCATTTTAGGTTTCTTTTTGATTGGATATATACAGAATAATTTGGTCCATGCTATTGGGAGGTTCTTAGTTTGATTTTAAGTTCAGAAAAAGTGTTTCAATATCATGTAACTCATAAGCTTAGGGTGTATCAATACAGTACCTCCTCACTCTTATAAGAATAGGTGATGAATAACGTTTTTAGAACTTGATTTTTCACCAAGAAACATCATTGCACTAATGTAAATATATCTTGACTTGTTATTAGGTCTCAAATAAATCCATGTGCATTTATATAACACATAAAAACTTTGTATAAATTATTCTTACATAATGGTTCAAGGAGTAATAACAATGTATATGTTGTACATAGTAACTAAAAGAATATACATTATTACAAAAAGAATGATCATCATTGTATAAGTAGGTAACTAAAATTAAAATTACTTTTTGTTTTATTTTAATCACTTTATTTTTCATTATTTTGCTTACACCTTAGAGGTGTACTCAATGATTTACTTGTTTTTTTATTTATTTGATAAAGAGTTATACTCTTCATAGAGATAACAACATCACCTCTTAAATTTTGCTGTTTAATCAGCATAAAAAATATAAGAACTGTCTACAAGTTATATTAAAATATATATTTTTAAATTATAACAACTTGCCTATAAGAGACTTGAAGTTAGGCTGCCTCATTAAATTTTGATACAACAAACTCTAAAATTTAAATACAAAATTTTTATGTATTATAAAAAGTATAAACAATTAATGTACATACATAACCTCACGCCTGCATTCCCTGAAGGGGTAGGCAGAGGTGCATTACTGCACCCACAATTCGCCAGGTATGTATCAGTCCCACGTAATAGGGGGCGAGCCTATTGCCATTTTTCACAATTCCAGACTGTGCTGCTACTGAGAATTTCCTAATGGAAAAACCCAATAACACTTTGCCCGACCCGGGAATCGAACCCAGGACCTCTCGATCGCATAGCACATACTTGTACCACGAGGCAGTCAATGTCTTTTTAAATATTCATGTAAAATTTTGATGGTTCAATCTGATTGTAAAATTAGATCCTTGTAGTTAACATCAATGTTAAAGATGTTTGTAATGCTTAAAGTTTGATTATATATTTGTATATTTTTATAAAGCTTTTATGAAACTGTTAAAATAATCTTTTCATTTTATTGTGAGCAATTAAAAACAACATTAATGAACACAGAACACAGTTATTGCATTAGTTATATTAAAGTGGTTCATAAAATATAATTACATGACCCACTTATTTTCTTGGAAGCATTTATGGCATTTTAGTAAAATACTTTTCATAAAATTGATACCATCAGTAATTAAAAACATTTTACAAAATTTATAATTCTCTATAGTTGGGCAGCTTAAGGTCCGATCCATAGATAAGTATTCAAATGGAAGGTTAACAAAGGGTGTTGAAGAAAACATTAAAAATAAATAAATAATGTAAAAGGAATGTTAATAGCCACTTTTGATGACATGTATGGGTATAAAGGTAAAGAATTTTGTGTTGGTTGTATGTAACCTATGGCGCTTAATTCTTTTTGACTATACCTATTAAATGGTTTTATTACTGTTTATGTATCTTATATCTGAAAAAAAGTGCTTAATTGATATAGTGGTTAATACATATTTTACTATATGTTAGATCTCTCTTTAAATACACCCAACAGTAACATACATAGTTCTCACCCACACTAGGATACAAGTCTTGTATTGTGGGTATCAGAGACTACAAGAGACTTTTTCGCTCTCACAAACACCCAGACCTGAAACAAATATTTGTGGATCACACAAAGATTTGTCTTGGTGCAAGGAATTTTAATTTAACAATAGCTATTATTGTTTCCAGGTGAGACAAGGAGCCGAGCGCGCACGTTGCTCAAAGAAAACAATGATTTGAAGAACTTCATTAAATCGCCGTTTACCCTAAAGAAATACCAGACGAGATGCACTGGCTCTGTCTCTACGCCGGCCACGCCGCACCTCCAGAACCACCCTGGAACCCCCTCATCCACACACTCCTGCGCCAGCGTCCATACAATCTCCTCTACCTCCAGCCGAGCACGAAAGAGCCTCGCAAGTCTCATAGCAGACACCGAAAGCTGCAGCAGTTCTTTGAAAGACTTGAACTTCGACACTGACTCAGGCACAGACTCAAAAGAGAACACTCCGACGAAGTCTGTCCGCAGATCCAGCAGAAGGCAGAAGATGACGCCGAAATTTCAGAGTTTCAAAGGAGTACTTGTGGAGCAGAAGAAGAACATAACTCCAATCAAGACAGCGGTGGTGTGTTTGACGAAGATGGACATGAGTACCATGTTGTCGCCGACGCAGATGTTGAAAACTCCGAATAATACTACAGAATCGGTTGTATCACCGCCGAAGATACGGCGATCGGTTGTCGAAATAGCTGAAAGCCCGGAATCAGGTTGCGACAGTGAGAAAAGTCACAAGCGATTACGCAATGACAGTATGAGCGAGGCGCCCAACTGTAAGCATCCTAGGCTAGATGTTCCTAAAGCGAGGTTGTCGCTTTTCAACAGCGATAGACTTAAAGAAATACTGTCAGCGAAATCCTTTTATGGTAAGAGCAACCCAGAGCTGAACAACACAGTAACAGCGAAGATTTCTCACGCAATAGAAGCGAGCACGACGCACCACCGCCGCCCACTAACCCACTCACATTCACACAAGCAGAAACGAAAACCCGGCCAGATTAACTTGGGCGTGAAGCACAGGATTCGCAAGCCGAAACATCATAAGAAGAAGAAAGTTAACGTGCCCCATCTGAACACATCTCAAAATTCAGCTAATGTTACCGTGAATACGGCGAGCTCTGTCAGTATGAACGGCACGACGATGCTGAGTCAAAACTCATCGCAGGAACTAAATGGTAAGTGTTACTAATCATTTCAAATATGTTCAACTGATTTTTTTATTACATTTTCGTACGTAAACCCATGAACTGATTTTGATGAACTTTTGTAGAGAGAAAGATCGGACTGGAATTTTAATGATAATGAAGTATAATTTTTATATATAATATATTTTAGTATTAATGTGTCATGAGCGCCAAACGCAAAAAAATCCATTATAAATTATGAAATTGTTCCTGTTAAAATTTTCTGTTACTTTAATTTATAATGGGTTACCATTACAAAGTTCAAATAATAAATTAACCATAGCTAAAGATTAAAATTAAAATGAGTAAAAGCGCAACCTTGACTTCAATGCTGGTTTTTAGCAGCTTATAATTATTTAGATTAGTTACACATGCCTCAGGTTTTTTATAGCCATTTCTAACAATGCAACAATATATCATGCCAAAACCGTTCACACCAGTTTTAAGTGAATTTGAAGTATGCCAGTAGGTGGGGTTTAAAATTTTCTGCTATTTATGGTACAAACTTGTCATATTAAGTACAGATAATTTATTTACTCCTAAATATTCATTTTTTCCTTTCACAGACAAAGTAGACCCATTCCAATCAGAGAAGCAGACAATAGAAGCATTGCTTAGTCAATGGACAGAAGAAGAAGTGCCTGAGTCAGAGCTCAGCCACTCAAGACGAGAAGAACTTCCTTGTTTCAACAGCACTGTTATAGAGGAGACCAACCAAATATTCCAACCAGTAACTGCTGTGCCCGTTACTGCTGATTTACCTCAAGACGAAGCCGTAATCGTCGAGCTGGGGGCTCAGAAGCTTACCTCTAACACTATACCACCAATGACAAACACATCACAAATTATGACAAATATATCCCAATGTGTGACAATGACATCTAATGTTGATGCAGCAACAGCCACGACAGTGACAACAGTGCCTCAAGATGTGGTGATGGTGGAATCTGAAGGTCACGTGGCCAGTCATGGTGAAGTTCCGAGGAGTGGCCAGTTCTTGCCAGTGGAAGGAGGATACTTACTCGTCGATGAAACTGTTGCTGAAGGTATAAACACATTTTTTAATACATTGTAACTTTTGACTTCCTCGTGACCTCGCGGCGATCTAGAGAACATTTGTGACGCAACCTTATTGTTATTTTACCAGTACCTATTTTGTCTTTTGTTTGGTGTGCAATAAAATAAAATAAAATAAAAATACACCCAACAGTCACATACATAGTTCTGACCTCATATTAAAATACGGGTCTTGTGTCGTGAGTATCAGAAACTACGAGACTTTTCGGTCTCACAAACACCCAAACCCGAAACAAATATTTGTGGATCACACAAACATTTGTCTCTGTGCGGGATCGAACCCGCGGCCTCTCGTTTCGCTAGCTGGTGTCTAGCTAACTGCGCCACGGGGCTGTCAAATTAAACCAATGTGACGCGCCTGCCGGGTTGTTGGGTTACTACGGCTGTAACCGCGCGCAGCCGCCTGATTGGTCCGTACGATCCAAGGGCTCGGGCGATGGACATCGCGCGGCACGCCACTCCCGCGTGATGATGATGATGATGGCGCCCAAGCCGTCGCAGCGCCGGCACGAACGGGAACGCACACGCGTCCCGCTCGCTCCCGTCGTGTCGCCACGTGGCACGCGGATCGCACGTATTTGTTATATTCTTCACGATTATTGTAAAATAACCCTTTGTATGCTCGCCTCTGTGAATAAATACCTTGTAAACTGGTACATCAATAATTGATTGCCTCGCAAGATATTCGAACACAAAACTTCTAGATCGCACGGCACACTTATCCCGTGTGACCACGATGCAGTTATATATTTGTAATTGGCTATTTACAAATTTAAAAATATATATACATATCTTTCAGAACAAGAAGAGGTGCCAGATTTAGATGAGATCGAGCGCGAGTTGAAGATGCTGGACGAGCAGATACTGAAGATGGCCAAGTCCAACAACATTGACGCTGAGGCAGTGCTCAAGTCCACGGAAACTGTGTTCTCAGCCAATAGCGGTACGTATTATTGTGATGAATTGGGAAAAACTACAGACATATATCCCTGCCTATATCCTCGGGGTTACAGGCGTCAAGTGTATGTATGATATCTGTATGATCTACGAATTTTGGATGAAAATGCATACATACATAAACTCACACCTGTATTCTCTGATGGGGTAGGTAGAGGTGCATTTCGAAATCCGCATTTCGCCAGGTATGTATCAGTCCCACGTAACAGGAGGCGAGCCTATTGCCGTTTTTCGGGCACATTTCATAACTCCGTGCTGCTACTGAGAATTTCCTAATAGAAAAACCCAATAACACATTGCCCGACCGACCGACGGCACATACTTGTACCGCGAGACCACGAGACAGTATGAAATGAAAACGCAAGTAGACAAAAATGAAAAAAATCCTAGCTCTAGGTTTGAGGCCGAAAATTCTCGTGTTGTATCACAACGCAAGTTTTGTCTGTAAATGTTTGGCCAAAAATATATAACTGATAATTATGTATCCCAAAAGATGCAGAGACCATCTTATTCTTTTTTAACTACAATTGCAAACCCTATAGAATGTTCGACTAATTGAGTCTCTTCTGGATTGTTCTAATAAATGCCGCGTCCTTTGGGTATAGAATTGAAAATGTGTGTTAAATTAATCAAATAAAATACTTGTAGGCGGCAAAACATAATTTATTACAAATACATAAATCATGAATAACTTTTCACCTCTATGATACTTAAAATATAATAGGCAATAACTTAACACGAAACTTGACTTTGAGCCTGCTAGCTACCTATCCCCACCAAGGACTTTAAAACACGTGTAACCTTTTAATTTGCTTAAGATTTAAAAAGATATTTCCATATATTTTTTATTCTATTTTTGAAGTGAAAACTTCTTTAGCGCGCCGCTGTGCATTTTTTTAAGGATGGGTAAAAAATGTTGAATTCGCGTCAGATCACGTGACCCTTATCGAAAATGCGTAAGACGCATTATGTAATATTAATTGTCATGTTTGTGAACGATAGCGCAATAAATATTGTATTTTACCACGTAAATTATAGTACTTTTATACTGATAAATAAAGCAATTCGTGTGAAATTATTCCCTAACCATTCCATAATATTCAAAAATGCCCAACGTTAATGTTGAAGTTTTCACTTCTGCCGGTACTCCCGGAGTGCCATCCGTTTTTCTTTATTTTTTAATTACGTCACGTTCCCTTTTTTATAAAGTGTAAATAAATAAATAAATTGTCTAACATAACACAAAATATGGAGAACAAAACTGAAATTATCGTAAGTATTCCAATACCTAGAATGTTTAATTATTTTATTATCCAATGTTATCAACGTTCACCTTTCCAATAACAATAGAAATATTTATTAGATGGCGTCCATACGGAAGTGTCTAATTACATTATTAATCACGTTATTAAATATAATGAAACTAATAAGTGTCGGCTGTGTGAAAATGTCGCAACGGGCGTAATAGCTCCATTGTTTGGTTTTAATGTACGGTTCAAGGCGTCAAGTTGCGCAATTGACCCGACTTTGGTTGTCAATTATCAACAAAATATGACGGCAAGCGTGCTAATATACATAATAGACTTCAGCTGTAAATCGGTTTTATAATTTTTTACAATATTTTCAATTTTGAGATATTTCATTCATTCATTCATCAGCCCACATGTCCCACTGCTGGTCACGGGCTTCCTCTACAACTGAGAGGGTTTAGGTTTAGTTCACCACGCTGGCCTAGTGCGGTTTGTGATGATATCTCGCGTTTTTTGTCAAAAAGCTATTCTCTTTTTTTTTATTAGAATTTCTGGCCTAAGGTATATCAGGCAAAATTTGCAAAAAATAAACGACCAGATAAGAAACACCCAATCTAGTTTTGTCCTTATATGAACATATCGTATTTTAATGGCCAAGTGCCCAACACTTTAGTATGGTTAAGACGATTTACGGGTTTAGTTAACTTTAAACGAGTGTTAAAATTTACCATCTGCTTATCAGGGATACAGGCATGAGTGGCAAAATATAGTGAAAACGTAACAAGTCCGTTTTATTATCCTCGGACCAGTATTGGTAATCCTTACAAATATTTGCCTGGAACATGTAATAGCATGATAATTTTGTAAAGAGACTCCTTAGCTACGATACTGACAACCCTAATATGCAATAATGGTTAAAAATTCACATTTAAACTCATGAGTGTAAACATAATCAGCAATTGTAATTTTATAGTTTTATTTATTTGTTTATTATCAGAGTATATTCATGAAGATAATTAATTTTCAACTTAAGCGAGATTAAGACCTTGCGGTTGACTCACGTAGACTGTCAAAAAAAGTAATTTGTATGGTAATTGGCATTGGAGTAGGTAATTGGGGAAGCGTGTAGGATATTTATATTTACATTGTATGTGTCGATTGCTTGCATAGCTGGTGTACACGACTTTCACTGCATTATAATATTTAGGTTATTGTAGCCTGGCCACGATCGAAAACTAACTGTAACGTATTGTTAGCTATTGAGAATATTAAGAGTAGCGTAATACCCCAAACAAAAGCCTACTTTAGTACGCTGAAACGTTCTAATACAACAAGAAAGTTGCTCCCAGTATAGATTATTTTTAACATGCAAATTAATAGATTTATAGATGAATACAGGGGGAAACCAAAACCTTATATGGGTCAGACGTATTTTCTAACGACAATCTAGCACAGAATTTGTCGAAGAAAGTGAACTATTTAATTTAAGTGATCACTTACGTCGGATAATTTGAATCTCTTGTAATTTAATCGTGACGTCCTCGTATCAAGTAAATTATTAGTCACATAAAGTATGTTTGTAAATATTAAATAACAATACTACTTGTTTTTCTAGATGTGCCACAACCAGTTGAAGCTAACAAGCCGCAGAAGCTGTTCCCAATATTCAGCAAGCCCAATCCCGGCACCAGTACTCCACCGGGAAGAGGTAACAATTATATTATACATTAGTATAATATAGTTATATATTTATAGTATTAACTATAAATGGGAATGTAATTTTTGTCTGTCTTACTTTAAGCACTAAGAATTTGGATGATTTTTGGTATAGACATATAAAGGACAATGGGAAAAGACACAGGATACATTTTAGTAATAAATTGTGACCGGACGAAGCGGGGTCCAATCTTTAGATTTATGTACGTTATCGAGCATTTTCATCCCAAACTAACCAATGTCTAAACCTGCGCACCTAAATATTGTCAAACCTGACTAAATATTTATGCCGGCGTCGTTTTCATTGCCGATATTGCACCATAAGCATTTCAAATATAATAATTTAATTTTTTATAATGTAAATGACAGCAACTGCGGAGAAGTCCAACAAGAAGTCGATAATTAAGACCGGCAACGATCAGTACGTGATCGACGCGGGACAGAAGAAATTCGGCGCCACACAATGCACAGAGTGCGGCACCATATATCAGGTATAACTTTGTTATCTTAATTTTTTAATGTACTAAGTTAAAAAAATTAACATCTAAAGCGAGGATATTACACTAGTAAATAATTTATAGTATTATTTTAACAGAGATCTCATTAAAATATTTATTTGTTCAATTTGTTGTAGAATTCTTCAAGTATTTTATTTTATTGTAAAAATAAATCTGAACATATTTCATTTACAGATTGGGGATCCTCAAGACGAACACGACCATATGGTTTATCACAACGCTACTGATGTCCTCAAGTATAATGTAAGTAATATTTCTTACGATATATAATATTTTAAATCTTCAAGCCGAGTCTTAGCTAGGTGGCACAGTGGGTCATTAGAGATGTGTGAGAAAACTTGATGGACAGTTGGTAACTAATAATAAATCAAAATAGGTTAATATAATACAAATAGTTATTTTCTTTTACTATGGTGAAACTGTAATGATGGTCACATGTAAAAATTGTGTGTATCACTTACGATAAAAATCGTAAAAAAAAAGTGTGGGAGTTCTCAACAAGATTGTTTTTAAAAGTGATCCGGTAGCACGATATTAAGCTCACGTGGTGGACTTACGTCTAACTTCTACTTTTGAAGAAGCTCGTGCTGAGCAAGGGACTCTGTTCTAATTCGTAAACAGTGATTGTTTCAATATTGTAAACTTTTTCTTGGTTGGAAAAGAGCAACACTAGAGTTTATTACCCATTCTTCTCTAGTGATAACTGCCTGAACAGGGTGGTAAAATTAATGTAAATGATGTTTTTGACATTTTATAAAATTGAATAAATATTATTTAATTTGATATACTTAGGTTTCTTTTTTTTATACTGGCACGGCAAAGTGACCCCATTGCACCTGATGGTAAGTGTAATGGAGTCCAGAAAAAGTGCCGACCAGCTAGAGATGATGATCTCCCGTTGGTCGACGCAATCATACCGGCCGAAAATCTCTTCACCTATCTTGTGAAGAAGTTTGGGGACTAATACCATGGTGAACAAAGGACCGACCGCGAGAAATCGGCCAAAAAATGCCGGCACGGTCATCCTTTCACCATGATTGAAGCCCCCCCGAAAACCGGATATACACTGGCTGATCCAGGAACGCGGCACACTTGCATGTGCCACTATGGCGGGTTTTACGCCCTGTGTACGGTGGTCGCTATCCGGGCGGATACGAATATCCTACCACCAGCAAAAAAAGGAATACCAGCAGCAGATAAAGGAATATTGTAGTAATTGTGTGCACTGTTGGTTCCAGGGCTGCAAGGAGGAGTGCGTGGCGGGCGCGTGGGGCGGCGCGCGGGTGGTGCGCGTGCGCGGCGCGGGCGCGGGCTGGCGCCGCGTGTGCGCGCTGCTCACGCGCCTCGTGCACGCGCAGCTCGGCTGCAGCGACCTGCACGGCGACGCACACGCATACACCGTTAGTCACACACACCATTACTACTCATCAGTCCGCCGACCCGCACTAGGCCAGCGTGATGGACTAAATCCCTAAACCCTCTCAGCTGTAGAGGAGGCTTGTGCCCAGCAGTAGGATGTACTAATGATGTCCTTATTTTGGCCTAATATCGAAAAAAAAAAACACCCTAATTTTCAATCGAAAATTCTCGCGTTAAAATATCAGCAGTTTAAATAAAAGTCGCTGGGCTTTTTGTTCGTTGAAATCTTTACTTTTTAATGGTGTAAAAAAAAAAACATTACTATGGTAAATGTTTTCAGAAAATGCAAAGAAACGAATAATTTTTTTAGGTTTCAAAATTTACTAAAACAAACATTGACATTTTATGCAAAGTTTTAAATGTCTTCATTTTTTTATTATTATTTTATAAATCCTTCAAGTTAATACAGACTATCTAAAATTAGACATACACACACTCTGGAACCCCACTCAGATATAAGTCTTGTGTCTTGGACATCAATCATTTCTTCATATATAAGACATCATTGATTCTTTCCTTGCAGTTCTACTGTTAAGATGTATTTGTTCCTTTATTTCTATTTATACTCGAAAGGAATACAGATGTGAATAGTCTTTTGATTCATAACATCTTTGTTTCAGGCCTACCTGTACATTGAGAAGAAACAGATTATAGGATGCCTCGTAGTAGAGCCGAAGACTCGCGCCTACAAGTTGGTTTCAAGTGATCCTGACTGTGTCAGTGAGGAGACATACTCTGTCAAGTAAGTTCTTAAATTGTTCCAACATTAGATTAAGCAACATGTTAGTTATGTATGTTAATTCTGTTTAATATCACTTGAAGAGATGGCCTCATTCACATGGTGATTAATTGTTGGGTTTAATGTAATCTAGTGGTGCATTCTGTACTCTTTTTATTCTGTGTATTTTGAGATCAGGCTGAACATATGCTGGTTAAGATTAAGCCAGAATAATTCTGTCACCTGATTAAGGATATGCTAATTGTTTCTTATCGTTCCACACACTGGTACTAGAAAATTGTGATGTAAAGTATCAGGCACCAACAAAAAGTATACTTTATGGATAATGCAGTGATTTATTTTCCTACCATGATAAAATCTATTTTATTTTATAGATGCGGTGTGTCTCGTATCTGGGTGGACCCGCGTCACCGCGGTCGCGGCGTGGCTTGGCGGCTTCTGGACTGCGCGCGAGTCTCTTTCCTGTACGGGCAAGCGCTGCTGCCGCAGGAGCTGGCATTTAGCGCGCCCACGCCCGCAGGCAAGGCCTTGGCGGCCAAGTACTGCGGAACTGACAACTTCTATGTCTACCTCGACTGAGTTCAAAACTCACCTAATACACTGAAGCGTTAGTGAGATTCAGTGACGTAAGTGAGGCAAGATGTAAGTTTCAAGAACAAGTGAGATTCTCAGAGTAATGACATTCCTGTAAATTGTAAGAAAAAGACATAAAAGTGCCTTAATTGCGATTTATTGTAGTGAAATGGATGTTTTAAAAACTTTTTGGTGAAAAGATGGAAGTGTTAGTAAATTGTGCATTCCTATGATTGTTATTAAACTTTTCACATAATTGTGCTTAGTGCTTTCTATTGTTACTTGGAAAAAGCTACCTTAATTTTGTAAATTTTTAAAATTGCAACCATGTAAATTACTCTAATTAAGGTATAAATTTATTTTAATACAATAATATATATTGAAAAAAATGCAACAGTCCTACATAAGATGTAATGTTTGATATAATGTTATTTTTTGATACATGGAAATCATTTTTGATTTTCATTTTTTTGTAAGGCCCCAGGTCATCATCATTAGCGAAAATTTTCTTCTTTGTTTTACATATCTTCTGAAGATAATTCCAAATGTGAGCAAAATATGCAGTGTGCATTATTAATATTCTTTGTAGTATTTTAACTTTTGATAAGAACTATTTTTGACAAGATTGTGTAATAATTGGGAAATAAATATTAAGTAAAACTAGAGTTTTACATTAAAAAGACATAAAAAGAATATTGGGACTGCTATTAGGTTTTATAATTGATGTTTTGTATGTATAAAGTGCCAATTTAGCTTTTAAGTTTTACTGCCTCGAAATGTTAATTTGTGATGTAATTTTAAATTTGAGATTGAGAATTCTCTCTTTTGTTCAGTCATTTTATAAGGTTATTTAACGAAACTTGGCATTTTGTAGTTTTTTTAAACAGTCTACTGAATACCTCAAATTTAAGTCATATTGTAGACTTAGGTGCACTCTGGACACTTATTTATATTTTAGAGAGGCCATAAAGTACATTGATTTTATTAACCAGATTTTAGACATTTTAGTCATGTTAATTGGTTATCAACAAGCATTTATTCCTTATTGCACTGGCCTAATACTGTTATAATTTTGAAATAATGTGCATTAATGTCACACTAATTAAGATCTTCTGACCACCTCAATCATAAAATTTTGTGCAAAATAATTATAACTGTGCCTGTGACTTTGTCCATATGGAATGGTGACAGCATTTTTAATAATTTAGGCTTTTTATTTTACAAATAAGACACATGTGAATACTTTAATAAGCAATTTGCAGTGTTTTACTGTGTTGTTCATTATTACAAAATAAACAAAAGGAGTTACCATTCTCAGGTACCAACTTAATATCCAAATGTACAACAAAAAATAGTAACAACAACAAAACAAAAAAAACAATGACCCACACCTAAAGTAAAATTATTTAATAAGCAAACAAAACACAAAAACTTAGTTATTTTTATTTCACTATGAACATATTCATTAAATGAACAAATAAATTGTGTAATCAATTTGCAGTTTATAATAATCAATTTGCACCAGAAATATTCAATTTTCGCTCAGTCGCCTGCCCATTCGGGTTAACACACAGGTATATTCTCCCCCCCCCCCATTTTCACTTTTTGTAAATTGCCATATTTATTTATAGATAATCAAAAGCCTAAAAATAAGTTTTTAAAGCTAGGAGAGCTTTCAAAATGAAGATACTCCATAAATTTCTAATGCATCTTTATTATTTAGATATCACATCATTCCAAGTATATAATGAACAGTCTGTCATTCACAAAAAAGTTATGAGACAGGTACCATTAACTATGTGAATATTTCTTTACGAAAAACATTTAAATCAAGATCTTGGCCTCATATTATGATTGCAGTAGATGTATTCATTAAATAAAAAATATGTTATCATAAAGTTGCCACTGCTTTTCTTGTTTGATGTCCAGAGTGTCTTTATCATAGTAAGTCGAAAGACTTTGGCTCTCTAGTTTCCTGACAGGTCAGTTTACTCACTCATTACGCTTATGTACTTGTAGGTATTTACTTAAGATTTTACTTTGACTTGCATTTTGTGGTGTAATTTAGTTGAAATACACTTATTGTGTTACTGATTCTTATGGTATGCTTTGAAATGGAATTTTGAAGATCTAAATACTTAATACATATTAGTTTTTACTTATTTTTGGACTTTTTTTTAAATTTACTGTTTAGTAAAACATATTGTTTGTCTATGGAAACATTGTGAAATTAATGTTATGAAGCCTTTTAAAAGGAATATCTGACTTAAATTTATATGAAGTTATTTTGTGTTATTCTAACCTAAATTTAAAATTGCTCTTCTGACTCTTGATTTAATTTCTTACAATTAGTGCTCAATGGAATTTTTAAACTAATGTTTCTTTCTGTTATTGATTACTTCTGCATCTGTCGAAATTAACGCAAATATTTTGTTTTTTAGTTAAGGGCGAGTCCAAAGATATTTCGTACCTTACCTTTGCCATAGTCGTGTATATAATAATTTATTTTAATTCGTTTTAATTTTCGATATTGTAATGTTTTTTTTTGGAAGAAATTGCATTTACTTTTTGAAGTATTTTTTTTTAAGTTACACGCAAGTGTGCGCTCATTTGGTTTAATAATAAAAATGTTTTTATACAGATTCGCTTTTATTTACGTCATTATCAACCATTATTAAGCCAGTATTCAGTTATATATTTGACCTCAAAAAAAAACGCCACTAATTAATCACAACATTTGTACTTTGTGGAATCAGCTTCCCTCGGCGGTATTTCCGAATGGATATGACTTAGGGACCTTCAAGAAAAGAGCCTATATTTTCCTCAAAGGCCGGCAACGCACCGATGATTCCTCTGGTATTGTGGGTGTCCATGGGCGGTGTTGACCACTTAACATCAGGTGGCTCACCAGCTCGTTTGCCTCCTTTCCCATAAAAAAAAAAAAAAAAAAGATAAAAATGCTAATTTCGCTATGTATGCTAGTTATTTTATTAATTGCTTAGAATTTCTAAGATTACCTTATTGAAGTTAAACTTCTTTAGGCGCGTTATGAAAAAATGATAAAAATGATGAGAGTGAAATTTTAAGATGCGCGCGCATCTGTGACACAAAATTAACAGTATGAAGTTGTCTGCTTAACCGCTCATTAAGTCTCGAAAAAAAATGTAAGTGTCAAATGGATCAGGAAGGTTTTAATATGTTTCAGATCAAGTATTTTTTCAAAAAAGTTTATGTTTTAGATTTTTAAAATGTAGAATAGTGACAGTAATAAATTAAAACTAAAATTGAAAATAAGAAATTTTCAATTATGTTCTACGCAACTACCAGGACATCATAAATCAGCAAGGACAAAGTACTAGCATTAAAAACTGTATACTCGTATAATCCATTCGAAATTTAAACCACGATGAATTAAAAACAAAACTTATTAATGATAGCATTTCACCTCTCTAGCTTTCTGAATGCCTAGTACCATTAATGAGTGAGCTGGCTTAATTTATTTTTTTATTTATTTTAATTAACGCATGGTCAGGCTTAAATCGTTTTTAGTAATATAACTCGCCCCTGCCTCTGGTACCTCCTCGTACCCCCCCCCCCCCGCGCCTGGCCCTTCACCCATAGAAAACCGCAAATTACCACAGAAACCATTCTGTTCACCTACCCCCCCCCCCCCCCCCCACCCCTAGCCAGAGACAAGACACCATACTCCAATAGCAATCACTCTGCTCTGTCATTCACTCCCTATAGCAAGAATCCTACCCCCCCACCCCACCATTGAAAATTTTTATTGCAGGAATCAACTCCCCACGAGACCTCCCCCCCCTCAGAAATTCTACCTCACCACCCCTCTGTCTAACTTCCTCAATTTTAATCGTAGGATACCCGAGTTTGGTATCATTGGAACCGGCGTGACGTAAGCTATCGATTGGCCCCATTGGAATCGGGAATTTCGTTCATCCTAATTTTAAGTTTAAGTAAAAAACTTATTATATTATTTAAGAAAATATATATTTATGTATGAAGTATAACTTCTAACGCGTGTACATAAGTACACACACACACTTTTTATTTATTTAGTAAAAGTTAATAATATTCCTGCCAGGTATATGACGTATTGAAATAAAAGTGCACAATTTAAAACAACATTTATTTTTACATACATTAAGTCGGATTCAAAATGCCTGAAACATACTGATTTATGTACACATCAGTTATAGTTTAATTTATTGATGGACAGTAAATTATACATACTCTGCACGAGTCTGTGAAGACTATGAAAATTATAAGCGTTTGTTATGTTATAATCACTTCGCAGTACACACTACTTATACACATAAATATTAAAAATTTCTTTTTATCTTTAGGAATTTCATTAATTAGGTATATTATTTAAAATTAAATTTGTTAAAAATATAGATTTTTAATATATATTTAAACGTAGGTATTAAGAGTAAATACACCATAATCCGCAGTCCGTCGGCAAAGAATCGAGTGTCTAACGTGCGACCTCGAACAGGTTCTAAACAAGGTGTTCTCCAGCTAGGCTACCAACCATACGTGGACTATAGAAAACGAAAGGTCCTAGGAAACGACACGAGTTGAGAGAACGATACACGTTTGTGCTACGACGGAGAGTACACTATGAGCACTAAGTAAATGCCATCGAAGTACCTCTAGGGCCTAGAGCGAGACACGCTTGCGGACAGACAGGTAAAACATTACCAAAAATATTTGCAGCACCACGCTGCGCTTTGTGTGAACAAAACTGTACTCGACACCATTCTCACATACGTATTGTGCGCACGTTCATACAACTTATCTGCTATGAAGATATATTTAAAAAAGGAGGAATCGTTCAATACTATTTGGTTATTGGCAACGGACGTTACATATCTACTAGTCAATGATCCGATCGCGCGAAACAAAGTACCATCGAGTCTACGCTATAACATGATTGTTGCGCCGGAGACGTGTGGAGTGACGTCACGAGCTAGCTGCCACGCCCCGCCGCGCTCCGGATACTTCCACTTACATCACGACACAGGCATTATTTCATCTAAATATCGAAAAACATAGAAAATTATTTTCTAAGCTACCTTTATACATATTACATGACTCACTTGTTATTGCGTTCACTTAATCGTAGAGGGGGTTGGTGAGGGTGCGGGTCGGGCTTTCGGACCAGGCCTACCGGCGGACCGTCGAGTGAGATAGAGATTTTCTTTTAAATTATACATAATATATTACAATAAATAAAATAAATATTAACAAAAAAGAATCCCCTTATTATCGTAGAATTGTTACAGATAAAACATTTTATAATGTGTTTTTTTTTTACGTTTATACAACAAAATACTGTTGTTTCAGTGCCATATAATAATTATCAAATATTATAGTTTCTCCCGTAATAAATAATTAAAATAAGTGTAAAATAAAAACTTTAATTTGCAATTCTTTTATATCTATCAAACTCGACTTGACCAAGCCTATAAAGTCCGGAACTTAGCACCGACAATATGGGATGGAGGAAATTTCACAACTTTAGCAGTCTACTTATTATTATATACGACTTTTTTATTTCTTTTGCATTGTTTCATATGCGATACTCTACACGCCCGAATGGGGGACGAGGAAACCAATTCTGAAGGCCTGATCGAATTTGGAAATTAGCGAACAGTAGAAAAATATCGATAATTTTGTCGACAAAAATATGTCGAAATTTTGACGATGGCTATAAAGTTTTAGTTATTTTTTTATTGCGACAATATGGTATTTTCGACTTTATCTGTTTTCAGACTGCTCGCTAAGTATATCGTGCAACCTCGCCCACCTTCTAAGTCGAGACACTGAAATTTACTTAATTTAGCTACCAAATAGTTTTTACTTTTTAAGTTACATATACAATAAGTATTAAAGATGCCATGTTAACTTTAATTACACAATGTATGCCTATAATGGATTTTGTGACTGGAGGTCGTCTGAAGAATACATATAAAATACCCAAAAATACAAATCCAATTTTAAGTACTTAACGTGAACCGGCTGGGTATTTGAGCAGTGCAGCTTTATCGAATCGATAAATATAAATATCGATATATGGTATTTGTGTTATCTTAATTTATTGTGATTCGTTTACGTATATTTTGTGCTGTTTTAATTATATGAATAGTGTAGACAGTAATATCCGGTACTGTTATCGATTTTTTAAATGATCATTGAAATGTTATGTGTCATAAATATATAAAAGTGAAACATATAATTCACAGAGTAGTGTGGGACGACCTCCGGACGCACCTGAGCGTATGATAATTAACATATATTCATATTATGTATTAAAATGTACGTTATATTTTTTCCTACTTACATTCAAAGTGTAACTTAACGTATTACACAAAAAAAAAGAAAAAATACAATTTCAATATAGTTATATTTAAAAAAATAACGATAAATGTTATTATTAGAAAGCAAAAAATAGCGACTTGTTACTTTACACTTTATAGGAAGGAATTCAGAGTCGAGATGGTTATGGTAACATGGTGTTTCCGCCAACTTCATTATATGGCACATGAAAAATCCATCATTCTTATATTAAGGACCATATACGGATTAACATAAACAAAATATTATAACAATAATTTATTAGTTGTTCAATTCAAGCGTTAGTGATGCGAAAATGAAATCATCGACGTCGTCGCCACCACGAACGCTTATAATTATATAATAAAACAGAAAAAAATAAAACAATAATGTATATCCACTATGCAATAACTAAAAACCAAAATAATAATCAGAAGATTCATCATAACGATACATATAGATCATATTCACTTAAAATAGCGTATTGTAAGTACATAAACCAATGTTTATAAATATTCTCTAAGTTAATAGGGCGAACATGTTAGTAACAGTTTGTACTTAAGGCTAAAAAACACATGTGTCCTCGAAAAAAAATATAGAATCTTTGAAAAATAAAAAATAAATGAAATACTGCTAAACATAGATAGATATTCGCTTAATCGCATCAAATACGACCTTATAACTCTCATCTTTGGGCCTTACAATAAAACTAGAAGCTCATATGTATAACCTAGGTTACCTACAGCGAAACACTCCATTTTTGTTAACATTTTTTCATATTATTTTTTTTCACTTTCGTCAAATAAATTGTGCTATAACAAATGTAGCTGTTACACCGACCAGTAAAACAATTAACAACTAAACATAATTATGGAAGACAGTTCGTAAAAACTAAAAATGAAATAACCTATTAAAAAATAGTAAAATTATAATTAGTAAAGAAAGACCTTAAAAAGAAAATCTGTACTCAAAAATATACAGCAAAAACCTCAAGAAACAAGATTGCGAGAAACACCTATACAACCTAATGTATATTTTGCTAATTTGTGTGCGGCGTTTATTTGGACGTTATTCAAATAAATAGAAGGGAAAAAATTGGCCTAATTTGAGCGTAAAACATGCTTGCACTCGATTATTTGATATGCATTATTAATAACAAAAATAATAATAATAGCTTAACGCGTATTGTTAAAAGCTTGCGTCCACTACGGAGATACATAAAGGAATACTATGAACTAGCCTCGATAAACCGATGAACATCGATGATCCTTAATATAAAAGTGTATCGACTATCGACACCGCTCGTCGTCGCCGCGCCATGCGACGCCCTCACCACCACACATTCGATTAATATTCGTCCGATACCCTTTCACTAATGTCGATTCTCTGGACATCTCTAGCATTTTGTTTAGCCAGACATTCCATACTTGTGGTGGAACATCTCTTCAATTACCGGGCGCCACGTTTATAATATACGGCAAATATCACATCGATATTTCTCTAACGGCCTCATACGATTTACGTATGACATATGCGAGTGTCAATAACATAAATAGTCGTGTTCGCTGCCCTACAACAAAATGTACATACCAACTCCAAACCATCTTAATATTATTGCATTCAAAACCATATTGCACATAAATCGATTAATAATTTATTAAGCCACAGAATCCGTACTCCCAATTTCACAATCGAGATATCGATGATACACGTCACTATACAAATCCATAGTTACATACAAAGAAATTCCATGAAAAAAGCAGCGATGAAGTTCCGCGTTAAGTTGCCAGCAAGAACTCGGACGTTCGGAAACACCATTGGTAGTGTACTGAGCTCATATCGACAGTTTGATTCGTTTCCGATCGTTAATCGTCTGAAACACAACACTAGTCGAATTAATAAAACCGATATTACATCAGCAAAAATAATAGTCTCAATTGACTAGTCGACAAAAAAATCGTATCCGACATTCGGTCGACGTGAGGTAAAAGGAGAGTGAGGTGGATGTGACATCGCAAACGAATCAAACTTTGTGAGGCGGCCGTGAGAGGAGGTCCCGGTGTGCCGCTGCGCGACGCGACACGCGACGCGAGGGGCGACGCGAGAGACGACGCCGAGCGACACACGCGACATCTGCCGAGCCCGCGACATCCGCGACACCGCGCTCGGCTTCACTTTATCTGAAAATATGTTTTATATCCATCAACATTATTTTTCGTCAAGTTGAGCGCACGTGCACATAAATGCGAAATAGAGAATCGTTTAGGAATAAAATCGAATTAAGTCGTTTGATCAAGTAATCCTTTCAATAACATGAACTTTAAAAGGTGTAAATAGTGTATTTGAATTTATCCTAAAAATTCTTCACTATGTATAAACAAATGAGTACATTTTTGTTGGCCTTTTTTAATATTCCTGCTTCATGTGGCTTCTTGATTGATCTCCCTTTGCTTTGTACTTTAATTTCATAATTTAGCTTTTTTTAAATATCAGCTGCCTGCTGTTAGTTATGTTTATCAGTTCATTTATTTTATTATAAAATTCAAAATACCACTTTTAAATTAACTTTTTATACCATATCCGTAACCTGCACTAGGCCAGCGTGGTGGACTAAGGCCTAAACCTTCTCAGTTGTAGAGGAGGTCCGTGCCCAGCAGTGGGACGTATATGGGCTAATGATGATGCTGATGAGGATGATATGATGATGATGGTGGTGCTGATGATGATGATAGTGGTGGCCCTGATGAGGATGATATGATGATAGTGGTGGTCTTGATGAGGATGATATGATGATAGTGGTGGTGCTGGTGAGGATGATATGATGATGATATCCGTATGATTATATTAGTGTGGATGTGGTATCGTACCGCGGGCGCGGCGATGCGAGTGCGGCGGCGCGGCGGGTGCGGCGCGGGCGACGTTAGAGCAGCTCGTACTGGCGCAGGTGCATGCGCTGGATGATGTCGCGGCAGTCGTTGAACACGCGCTTGATGTTCTCCGTGTCCACGGCGCACGTGAAGTGCGGGTAGCAGTAGTGCTTGCCGTCGCCGCTCGCCGTGCTGATGCGCTGCACAAACAGACATAATTACATTCCTTATTACAGCTAAATTGTAGTCACAGTGGATGGGACAAACAGGTCGGGTTAACGATAGTACAATTTGTCGGATAATGGACGACAAGCAACGCCTTCGTACGGTACAATTAATGAAAACATATTTCTGATATATAGAATAAAAAAAAATTGACAGTTAAAATTATTTAACCATTAGGTTAATAAACGAAATAGATAGCTGTATAGCTGCATGATTCGCTATATCGATACATTGACTCATATCGATTTGAATCGAATTCAATGTCAAAGTAAATAAAAACTTTATTCAATTAGACTCGATCTTAGGTAGCCATTTCTAGATCCTTTCCCATTCAGTATTGATGAATTATTAAAATGTGTGACTTGATAACATTGTAGTTGTTTAGTAAGTGCGGTACTGACGAGGAACTCGTCGCGTATGAAGTACTTGGCGCGCGCCACCTCTGGCGGGTCGCGGGCGTCGGGCGCGGCGTCGGGCGGCGTCTGGTAGCGCGCGAACTCCGCGAAGTACTCCTCCAGCCGGGACTTGCCCGCCAGCACCTTCTCCGCCAGCAGGTCCTGCTTGTTCAGGAACAGGATCACGGATATCGTGCGCAGCCATCTGGAAATTGCAACATTTAACATATCATCATCATGACTGATCACTGACCATGATAGTTTTGTCGACCTCTTAAACGAGTGTGTTAAACAGAAAAATCAGTTCTTCACCAATCAACCTCAACCATCAAGCTCAACTATCATCATCATAATCATCATCATCAGCCCATATACGTCCTACTGCTGGGCACGGGCCTCCTCTACAATTGAAAGGGTTTAGGCTGTAGTCCACCACGCTGGCCTAGTGCGGGTAAGCGGACTACACACCTAAGAAATTCCTAAGGACTTTTAGGTGTGCAGGATTCATTACGAATACACACACAACTTTGAAAAGTCAGAGGGTTTGAACCCGCGATCGTCCAGATTCTCGACAGCGTGCCCAAACCTCGAGGCCATCACGACTTAACTATAGCATGCCAATATAAAAACAGGATAAATCCGAGACCTGTTATTCCATATGCTCTTGAACAGGTCGAGCGACTCCCGCAGGCGGTTCTGCGTGGGGTCTTCCCGCAGCACCATGTTGTAGGAGGAGCAGGCCGTCACGAAGATGATGGCCGTCACGTCGTTGAAGCACTGGATCCACTTGCGCCGCTCGTCGCGCTGACCGCCCACGTCGAACATGCTGCAACGGTATAAAAATTAGCAACGAGAAACAAATTGATATTTTTTTTACGAGAGGAAAGCGCCTTAAGCTTCCTGTTCGGTACCTCGGGGGAGGCCCAAAAAAGGTATGTCGGGGTCACCGGCCTTCCAACTCAACGCATGGAACTATTGTTCGCTTGGTTGAGTTGGGTCCCTAACCAAAATTCTACGCCGGCATACCGACTAAAACCTCTCGATGGACGTCTTGCGCATTTTGGGCGGTACGGTAAATACAGGGCGAACGCCCTTAATTGTTTCCCGTTGCCGCCCAGCGCTCTGTCCAAATGTGGACTCCTCTGCGATAGGGGGATTTCAGATATCCCCCACTTGGCCCTATTTTGGACGCTCACATGGTGTGAGCGTCCGCGACATTCACGAGGCCATGCACTCTGCCCCACATCTCGGAGTTGTACAACTCTTGTAAGGGGGTAGCTCCCCCGTAGTACGCCTAACAATCCCGATAACCCCTACTTGTCGCCTCTTACGACAGGCAGGGGAACAAATTGCATTTGAATAACCTCATCATCATTAGACGCCTAAAGAAATACACTGTTGAATAATGGCTACTCCAAAATTGGTCACTCTGCGAAAATAAATCATTTTGTAGTGTGATGCGGATTGCGGTCTCTATTCGTTACACTTGAATATATGCTACAATATTTTGTACCTGTTTACACACTCGCGTCTTTTCTCATACAAAGCTCGAGCATAGAGGATGCGCTTAGGCTTGTTGAAAAAATATCGATGTTATACTTTCGCTATATCGATATGATATTCTCCATGATATAACTTACTGGAAATTGACTTTGTCGACGACGAACTGAGTCTCGAATATTCCGGAGGTGAGCACGCGACAACGCAGGATGTCCTGCTCGGTGGGCGTGTAGTCCGGCTGCTTTATTATGTGCACCTGGTCCAGGAAACTGAAACATACATCAAACAGATATTAGAGCATACATTATATGCATTTTTATAGGTGGCAATGGCAATTGGATAGTTCCAAAAATAATTAAACTATGGTCAACAACTTAGGATTTTAAAGACATTTGGATTTTCAACGGGAATGCGATGCTGATGACTGCCTCGTGGTATCACGGCTCAAGTATGTGCTGTAAAATCCAGAGGTCCCGAGTTCGATCCACGGATCGGGTAAAGTATAATTTGGGTTTTTCCATTAGGAAATACTCAGTAGCAGCACGGAGTCTGGAAATGTGCCGGCAATACGGCAACAATCTTGCCCCCACTTGGGATCGATGTACTTGGCGCAATGTGGGTGCAGAAATGTACCTACCCCTTCGGAGAATACAGGCTTGAACATACATATGCATGTATGTGTTTGAATGGTTTAAGTTATATTGAATTTTTATAGCAATTTTAAGTAATAGCATAGTGATTTGGATGATCATTTCATGGTAGGGGGGCATAACGTTTTTCCATCGGGTGAAACAGACACGAGTGAGCGAGATGGAGCACATGGTGCGTGTGCAGGAGTGAGCGAGATGGAGCACATAGTGCGTGTGCAGGAGTGAGCGAGATGGAGCACATAATGCGTGTGCAGGAGTGAGCGAGATGGAGCACATAGTGCACGTGCAGGAGCGAGCGAGACGTGTGAGGTACGCACTACTTGGCGCAGTCGATGAGCTGGTACTCGTTGCTGCGCTCGTAGGTGCGCTGCACGCCCTGGTCCTTCCACAGCGCCTCCGTGTGCTCGTAGAACTCCATCGGGTAGTCGAAGTCGGGCTGCGACGCCACGTCCTGCACAACAACTACCATTCACAACCAATACCAACCAACTTTGTTCAAGTGGAAGAGGCGGTACTTCCATAGACGCCTAAAAGCGTTACACGTTAATTGTGCAATGAATAGATTATAATTGTTTATTGTGGAGTCATTATTCTCATATATGTATATGTCAAATTGCTTCTGTTCAATAAAGATTTAAAGCTTAAAGATTTATTCGGAATTTTGTAAGGCTAGCTGGCCTTTTGGGCTTTTATGGAAGTACCGCCACTGCAACAAACACTTCCTAATGTCATTTCCTTTTCTAAAACGATTATGTCGCTAAGGATTTCTCACATACACACACACCCAGTCCCAGAGTAATATTAATAAGCAATGCAAGTGTTGGCTTATGCGGGGATTGAACTTGCAATCTTTCTAGGCTCGATAATATTAGGAACGACATTAATTCGGTCATTGTTTTTGCTTTATTGCTGGCTAGGTCACTATATAAGAATTAAACAGTAGCGGTATAGAAGCCCAAAAGCCCACTTTCCCTTACGAAATTCCGTACAATAATGTTTCAGCTTTCAATCATTATTTAACAAAAGCATTTTGACATTTAAATGAGAATATCCCGACCCCATAACAAACAATTATAAACTAGACATTACACAATTTACGTGTAACGCTTTTTGGCTTATTAATCATCATCATCATCAAATAAATAAGGCTTATAATTTTGGAATTGATTTCCATTATGTTTGAAATTCTCTGCACTCAATCTTGAAGAATGTACAAACAAAGCCATAGGTGCAAACTAGTTATTTAGCAAACTGATTCATCTGCTTATTATATTCAGAATTGCCTTGATTCTGCGGTACATTAGTCACTCGTTTATATCAAGTGTTTTCCAAACCGTGATAAGATCTCTCATAATATTTTATTCTTTTGATAAAACTGACAATATCATTACTAGATCTATATTGTTTCAACATGTTCTGACTCATAATAGAATTTCTAAGATTTGTGCATTTATGTTGTTTGCTGCTAATCTTTAGGTGATCTCCGTAGTAGCACAGTAAATACTTCCAAGAAATTTAAAATGATGCATCTTGTTTATAATAAAGGTATATAAGTGATAATAAAAAGCAAATAAATAACCAAGTTGTAGAATAGACTATTTTAATGAGCTCAGAGATGTCCCACAAAAATCAAATTGAAGCTATTGAATTTTGGTGAATGAAAATTTAGGGAACCCAATATCTATATACAAATGTGTCTCTTGCTTATTGATTAAATTAAATTTCTTAATGAATTCTTTTTTTTAATAAAACTATTTTAAATTCTGTGCTCTTCCCACAGGTAACCTACATTTCTCCGGGATCAAAAGTAGCCTATGTTAATTCCTAACGTTTCATCTATGTCCACACTAAATGTCATTCATTTCGGTCAAGTATTTTTTAAGTTAAATCATAACAAACAAAAAATCTAATCTTTCCTCAATATGATCTTAGTATACAATATAAATATGGTAACGTACTTGTATATAGTCGACGCGCGCCTTGTTCTCTGGCTTCTCCAAGGGTATGGGCGGGGTGAGAGTGCTCATGGCACCGGTTATCGTCTGAAATACAAATATATATTGTTAACTTATATATAGTTAGGTTATCACAATGTGGATACGAAAGTATATTATATAATCCATAAGAATTTATGTGAATTAACCATCTTCATCATCAACTATTAGACGTCCACTGCTGGACATAGGCTAGATGGAAATGGAACTTTATCTGGTTTTTGTTAGTGAACTTCCTATGCTACTTTGGAGAGTAAAGTTACATTTCCATCATAAAAATTATATGTGAGGAGTATTTTCTGAATTTTAAAGTGGCGGGGGTAGAAATGTAACGTATGAGAAGTTATGTTGCTATGGCTTTATATGGAATAAATTATATGGTTCACTTTAAATTTTTCTTTAGTCCTCTCAAATATAGTAGTAGAGAGGGCTGAGGGGGGGGGGGGTTAACATAAACCATTCCCATCATCCTCTCAAGACCCATTATGCATATCATCTTCATTATCAGCCCATATATGTCCCACTACTGGGCACAGGCCTCCTCTATAGCTAAGAGGATTTAAGCCTTAGTCCACCGTACTGGCCCAGTTCAGGTTGGCGGACTACACACCTAGCAAATTCCTAAGATTTTTTAAGTGTGCAGGTTTCCTCATGTTTTACTTCACCGTTAAATAAACCGAAAATTCATGGTGAATATATATGCATACTTGTAAAAATTTACTTACACTTAGTGAAACTCACTATATTATATCTCTGTATAGATACGATATCTATTACTCATACTACTCTAGGTGTGATGGCCTCGAGGATTAGGTGCGCGATCGAGACAAAATCTCGGCGGTCGCTGGTTCAAATCGCACGCGCATATCTTTCACATTTCGAAGTAATGCATGTATTATTGCATTTTAACAGTGAAAGAAAACATCGTGAGGAAACCTGTAATAGCTAAAGTTCTCCATAGGGAGTATCGCCAGTCGCACTAGGCCAGCCTGGTGGACTAAGGCCTATCTCCTCTCAGTTGTAAAGAAGGCCCGTGCACAGACGTATGGCTAGATATAGTCATCATCATTCTCTTGCCCTGTTCCCAATTTTTATTTGGGGTCGGCGTAGTATATTTTATCCTTCCAAAAATCCCTATCAGCCGTCATGTCTTCAGTCACCCCTTTTTCTTTCATATCTTCTCTCACGCACTACATCCATATTTTCATTAGCCTTCCTCTGCTTGTCCATCCTTTGACTTTCATACTCAATTTTTTTACCTATATTTTTAGTTATAGCTGATATGGTATGGTGGTAATAAAGTACATTAAACAAGCATACACAAGTACAAGTGCAACAAGAATTCGTGATGGCCTCGAGGTTTAGGCGTGCGGTCGAGAATCTCAACGGTCGCGGGTTCAAACCCCAGCGTGGTTGGCTAAGGCCTAAACCCTCTCAGTTGCAGAAGAGGCCCGTGCCCAGCAGTGGGACGTATATGGGCTGATGATGAATCAAGTACATACAAGTATCGCATCTCGTATGTTCTTCTTGATGTCCTCGATCTTCTCCCGGCGCTCCTTGTCCGAGAATCCGTTCACGTGCAGGATGCGCATCTGCTTCACTATGGTGGACTTGCCGGACTCGCCCGCGCCGAGCAGCAGCAGCCGGTGTGTGGCGCGGTATAGCTGCAATTGTCAATTACACATTATGGGATTATATTTAAATCTTACGAGATAAGAATATACAGTAGAAACTCGATTATCCGGCCCACTAAGCGCACCATTAAAAAAAAACTACAAGTCGAATTTACTCGTAGGTATGCAATCATGTTTATTTGTCAGAAAATGTATCTCTTAATAAACATTAATTTTCGTTGATATATATTTGTTGTTTTAATAAACACATAATATTATGAAATATTATGAACGAGGAAGCTAAAGAAAAATGTCAGCAGAAAACACATCTAAATGGTTTTCAAATTAAGTTATCTGTGACATTTTTTTATATCGGAGAGCTGAATAAGTGATGTGATAAGTCAGATATGTTCACCTGCTTATCCTTCTGCAGCTGCCTGGTGATGGCGTCGCTGCGCCGTTTCTGCTTCTTGATGTCGTCGCCATCGCTGCTCTTGCCGCCCGGTGAGCCGAAGCAACCCATCGCCGACCACGCCGCCCACCTGCGGCAACCATACCACCCTTACTTCATATTCACTATTATATATACATATATACTATATTATATGACTGCCTCGTGTTCTCGCGGTACAAGTATGTGCCGTGCGATCTAGAGGTCGGGCAAAGTGTTATTGGGTTTTTCTATTAGGAAATTCTCAGTAGCAGCCCCGAGTCTGGAAACCCGAGAAACGGCAATAGGCTCGCCCCCTATTACGTAGGACTGATACATACCTGGCGAAATCTGTGTGCAGTAATGCACCTCTACCTACCCTTTCGGGGAATACAGGCGTGAGATTATGTACGTATGTATGTATGTCACAATTATATAAACAATTATGGTGGTTAAAGACATGCCAAGATCCTATTGACTCGCTACGCTTCACCGCTCGCCGTGCGTACTATTGTCCTGGTACAGTACAATAGTACATAAAGTTGTTGCTGTGTTGGGTGTATTCATTGACATTAGCACTTGCAACGATAATTTTTTTTGGAGTTTTCGTCGTAAAATCATTGCCTTTTTTAATGTTTTAAAACTGGTAATTAAAATGACTGCACTACGCTTATTGACGAGTAAATTGGTGTATAAATTGAATTATACTCAATGGATAAAAATCATGGCAGTCTGGGTACCTTTCTTCACGTGACGGGTAAGGTATCCACTTGTGCTACCGCTGCGGTCAGCCGGGTCACAAAGCGCGAGGTTGCTCCGCAGAACCGCATTGCACTCTGTGCGCCGCGGCCAATAAACCTGCGGGGCATTCTGTCGGCAGCAAGGCCTGCACGGCCGGGTCAGGCCGCCGAACAAGGAAAAGTAGGGGACGGACTGCTGTTGAGGCCACGGCCCAGCCGCAGCCCATGCGCCCATTGCAGGCCGAGAATGAGCTAATGGAGGTCGCCCAGTAATGGACTTCAAGATCCTCCAGGCGAACATCAATCACTGCGCTGGGGCGCAAGATCTGCTCCTTCAGTCCATGGCGCAGTGGTTGGTGAACGTGGCTGTGGTCGCCGAGCCGTACTTCGTCCCACCCCGTGACAATTGGGCTGGGGACCTTGACGGTTTGGTGGCCGTGATAACCCAGGGTGCTGCAGGCTCCCCGCCCTTCGAAAAAGTAGCGAAGGACCGGGGATGCGTAGCGGCTCTGTTGGGAGGTGTATGGTTTATCGGAGTTTACTTTTCTCCCAACAGACCCTTGGCCGAATTTGAGGCTTTTCTCACTCGGCTGGGGGCCTTGGTGTCACAGGGCCAACCTTGCCCGATAGTCGTGGCCGGCGACTTCAACGCTAAGTCTCGAGCTTGGGGTTCGTCGGTGACTGACGCTCGTGGCAGGGTCCTGGAGGAGTGGGCGATCTCCCTCGGCCTGGCCGTTCTTAATCGGGGATCGGTGGATACGTGCGTGAGGCACAATGGCGGGTCGGTGGTGGATATTTCGTTTGCCACCGATTCCGTCACACGCCGTATCCGGGGCTGGAGAGTCCTCGTGGGCGTGGAGACACTGTCGGACCACCGCTACATTCGGTTCGATGTCTCCGCGCCCGCCACTAATCAGTCCGGTGGCAGACCGAACGCCCCGATTGGGGGCGGCCCACGATGGGCACTAAAACGCCTCGATCTAGAGGCTTTGGAACTAGCCGCTTTGGTCCAAGCCTGGCTCCCCGCGCCGGAACCCCCGGTGCGGGTTGAGGAGGAGGCCGAATGGTTCGGGGCAGCACTGACTAGCATCTGCGATGCAGCGATGCCCCGAGTCCAACGCCTCCCTCCGCGGCGCCAAGTATACTGGTGGTCGGCGGAGCTCGCGCAGTTAAAGTATAATTGTGAGGTGGCGCGTCGCCGACTTGCCAGACTAAGGCGCCGGCGGATACGCCAGGCTGACTACCTGGACCAGGAGCGGCTGCTCCGCGGCTTCTATAAAGAGACCAGGAGAGTGCTGCGGGTGGCCATCAAAGAGGCGAAGGCTGCGGCCAGAAGGGAGTTCCTGGGGACTCTGGACCGCGATCCGTGGGGGCGCCCGTATCGGCTGGCGCTGAACAAGTTGCGCCCGCCGGCGCCCCCCCTTACTCAGAGTCTCCGAACGGAGCTCCTGCAGGACGTGGTCGCCGCCCTCTTCCCGGCCACCGATGTCATCGTCGTTCCTCCACCGATGCCGCCGAGACTTTGGTCACAGACGATCGGCACATCTCGGGCGGCATCGTCGTATGTTTCGGCAAGGGAGACCCCGGAGGGTCATCCCCCGGGCGTGTCGCCCGGGGAGTTAGAAGCAGCAGTGCTTCGGCTGCGGAGCAAGAATTCCGCTCCAGGGCTCGACGGCATCCCAGGACGTATCTGGGTGCTCGTAGTCGAGTTCTTGGGGGCGAGGCTCCGCGGCCTATTCTCCGCGTGCCTAGAGCAGGGCCAGTTTCCATCGAGATGGAAAACAGGGAAGCTGGTCCTGCTCAGGAAAGGAGGTCGACCCGCTGAGTCGCCATCGGCCTACCGGCCTATCGTGCTGCTCGACGAGGTCGTCAAGCTTTTCGAGCGCATCGTCCATGCGCGCCTCGTCGAGCATCTCGAGAGGGTCGGCCCGGACCTGGCCGATTGCCAATACGGATTCCGGCGGGGCCGATCTACCATCTCGGCGATTCTGCGGGTCAAGGCACAAGCGGAGGAAGCGGTGGCTCGGGGCAATTGCGTCGTGGCGGTGTCCCTAGACATCGCCAACGCTTTTAACACCTTGCCCTGGGCCTGTATCGAGGAAGCACTGCGGTACCACGTGGTGCCACCCTATCTCAGGCGCCTGGTGCACTCGTACCTATCTAACAGGGACGTGGTGTATCCAGGCGCTGACAGGTGGCACCGAAGAGCAATGTCGTGCGGTGTTCCACAGGGGTCGGTTCTTGGGCCCCTTCTGTGGAACATCGGCTACGACTGGGTGCTCCGTGGTGCCAACCCCCGGGGCGTCGGCGTATTCTGTTACGCCGACGACACGCTCGTCACTGCGACGGGCGGGACCTTCCAGGAGGCCGCCGACCTCGCCGCGGTTGGAACTGGCAACGTGGCGAGGAGGATTCGGCGGCTGGGCCTCACGGTGGCCCTTCACAAATCCGAGGCCATTTGTTTTCACCGGCCTCGGATGGGACCACCTGCTGGGGCCCACATCGAGGTTCAGGGCGTGCGAATTCCCATCGGCAAGCAGCTCAAATACTTGGGGCTGCTGCTGGACAGTCGGTGGGAATTCCGCGCCCATTTTGAGGTGTTGCAGCCGAAGCTGCTGCGGGTAGCAGGCGCTCTGTCTGGCCTGCTGCCCAACCTGGAAGGTCCAGGCATCCCTTGCCGAAGGATGTACATGGGAGTCGTGCGGTCTATGGCGTTGTATGGAAGCCCAGTATGGGCCGAGTCCCTGAACAGGCGCTGCGTCGCTCTTCTGCGCAGGCCTCAGCGTGCGCTGGCGCAGCGACTGATCAGGGGCTACCGCACGATCTCCTACGAGGCGGCCTGCGTCTTGGCCGGGTCCCTGCCGTGGGATCTTGACGCCAAGTTCCTTTCGCGTCTTTACCATCAGCGAGAGGAGGCGTCAAGTCGCGGGGACAGACTGGCCCCGAGAGAGGTTGAGGCAATAAAAGCCTCCCTCCGTACGGCCGCCGTGGAGGAATGGCGAACCAGGCTGGAGGATCCCAGTGCTGGTGCTAGGACCGTCGAGGCAGTGCGTCCTGTCCTCGACCAGTGGATGGACAGGCGCCACGGCGCGGCGACGTTCCGCCTGACACAGGTGTTGACGGGGCATGGATGCTTCGGCCACTTCCTGTGTCGGGTGGTACTGAAGGAGGAGTCCGCCGTGTGTCACCACTGTGACAACTGTCCGGACGATACAGCCCAGCACACACTAGAAGAGTGTCCAGCCTGGGAGGTGCAGCGCAGCGCTCTCCGCGCTATTGTTGGTGGCGATCTCTCGCTCCCGGCCATCGTATCATCGATAGTCGGGAGTCCGAGGTCATGGCGAGCAATGCTCTCCTTCTGCGAGCACGTCATGTTGCAGAAGGAGGGCGCAGAGCGGGATCGCGAAAGAAGTGATCCCGCCCGCCAAAGACGTCAAAGAAGGAGGCGCCGGGTCAACAGAGATAACTAGACCCGGCGCCCTGCCCTGTGGCAAGGGGGCGTTAGAATCCCACCACGGTATCCCTTGCCTGTCGTAAAAGGCGACTCAAAGGGGCCCTTGGGGTCACTGGGCGCGCTGCGGGGGCGGCGCGTCCTCACTGAAAGTGACCCCGAGAGGGGCGGCGGCACTGTGGCCTGTGTACGTCGCGGGCGCCCATCCACAACCGGGGCGCCCGAACCAAGCTAGTGGGGGTGCAACTGCGCCCCCTACAACTCCGAGACGGCCGAGACTATAACGTCTCGGAGGCGCACCGGGCGGCTGCGGCATTACGGTGGGCGCTTCTCGCTCACGTACCGTGGTCGCCCCACTCGGCGCGGAGATGGCCACCGGGGGGTTTTGGTCGGTATGCCGGTTTAGGGAATTTTGTTAGGGACCCAGCCCGGCACTAACATCTGCGCGGACATGACGTCGCCGCGCGCCGGGCTGGAAGACCGGTGACCCCGACATACGCTTCCCGCCCCCCCTTCCCTCGGGGCTGGCGGGAAGTAGAGCCATAAACAGCTTTCCCCTCGAGAACAAAAAAAAAAAAAAAAAAAAAAAAAAAAGGTATCCAAGACCATAGGTAACATATTTTTTTGTCACAATTGGTATCGCATCACATCACTCGAGCTACATATAATAAACTCGGAAAACACGTCATATATCTAGTTATTCCAATATGATCAATCAGTAAGTTTTTAACCATGATATTCAATTTAATTCAATGAAATTATCGGAGGCCTAAAAATAATCCCTACTACCTCTTACCTTTTCTCCAGAAGGAAAATATGAATACATAAATAAATGAATACACCCAACAGTCACATACATAGTTCTAACCCCACACTAAGATACTAGTCTTGTGTCGTGGGTATCAGAAACTACGAGAGACTTTTCGGTCTCACAAACACCCAGACCCGAAACAAATACTTGTGGATCGCACAAACATTTGTCTCGGTGCGGGGATCGAACCCGCGGCCTCTTGTTTCGCAAGCTGGTATCTAGCCAACTGCGCCACGGGGCTGTCAATAGGGGCTGAATAGAGGACAATTGTATTATCTAACTCAAACTAGCGCAACACCTACCCTTTCGAATAGTGGGTGTTCATGGGCGAACGTAACTATTTCCTATTGCATAACATCTTTTGGTGGACTTAATACATTTTTGCACTTCGTTGGCATCTTATATTGCATGTTTACTACCAATTTACAAATCGGTGAGTGATTTACGAAAGCGATATGGAACATTCCAGTAGGTCAAAGAGGCCCCATATAATTAGGAATTAATTTGACTGGTTAAAATTCTATAAATAGACTATTGTGTGCGCTATGTCAAGGCAAGAGGAAAAACTATTTGTGTCCCATTATACCAAATGTACTGAGCATGGCTTTTGAACGCACCATTGTATTTATAGTGTTTTTTTTTGGGCTGTCACGTGGTTGACAATTCGAGGCTATATTCTTTTGATGCAACCTATATCATCTATACAAATAAATAAAATTGGAGTGTCTGTTTGTAATATTGAAATAACCGCTTTTTAATAAATGTTTATAGATGTATACACGGTACATATACCAAAATAACGGTTTTTATAATTTTTGTCTGTCTGTTTGTTCCCGCTAATCTCTGAAACGGGTGGACCGATTTTAACAGGACTTTCACTGG
Source organism: Hemaris fuciformis (assembly GCA_907164795.1). Classification (NCBI taxonomy): domain Eukaryota; kingdom Metazoa; phylum Arthropoda; class Insecta; order Lepidoptera; family Sphingidae; genus Hemaris; species Hemaris fuciformis. Next base: position 6,591,151 of record OU015455.1, on the reverse strand, counting down.
CAGATAGCTGATGTAATAAGGATTAACTTAGGCTACGTACATATAAATAAAATTGGAGTGTCTGTTTGTAATATTGAAATAACAATTTTTTACTAGATGTATATATGAATATATATGTATACTAGCTGTGACCGCAACCATACCAAATGTACTGAGCATGGCTTTTGAACGCACCATTGTATTTATAGTGTTTTTTTTTGGGCTGTCACGTGGTTAACAATTCGAGGCTATATTCTTTTGATGCAGCCTACATCTTATCTGTACTAATATTATAAAGGTGAAGACTTTTTTGTTTGTTTGCTTGAACCCGAAAATCTCAGAAACTAATGGTCCGATTTGAAAAATTCTTTCAGTGTTAGATATCCCTGTAATTATAGAAGGCACATTACGATCAACGGAAGCGGTGCAGCAGTTAAAATTGTAGAAAATAAGGAGGAAAAATATTCTTTTCGAAGTCTAATATTTTGCATATTATGGTATTGCTGGCAACATTTACTAACTGTATAAGACCCGCCTTAGTGGTGTATGTAACAGTGAATAAGGTATCGTAAAACTACCGACCAATGGAAGATAATATGTTTTTTTAAAACTATCTAGAAATCCATCGCATATAAGCTGTGGGATTTAAAGGAGCTTATCGACCCAGACATTTCAGACTCTTTAAGTCATATGTGAAATCAGCTTGAGATTTCAAGCGCATAAAACCAAATTGACTTTTAATATTCGTTCAAAAACCACCACTCTAGGCGGACTAATATCAATGTTTTAGGCTTCCATGAAGTGTGCCAATATTTTGAAATATATACATTAAAATTTAAACTCTATTTCACACGTCATTCGTCATCGCAAAATCACTTATCTTACAAATAACATTTTTTACTAATTCCAATGATTGCGTATCGAAAAGACAGTCTCTCGTTTCACATCTGGCAAATTAATCGAATTAGTTATTGAACTCGAGAAGTTGTTATGAGTAATGTAAGCTCGCGTTACGTGACTCTTTACTGGCAGAGAATCGGATGTTCCACTACTAATCGTATTGAATACTTTTCATCGAATGTTCCTCATATATTTACTCTGTCTTGACCGAGTGGTGGCCGAGGCAGAACAAGCGCAGTGTTGGCCGACCAGCAAGATGGATGGACGATCTGATAAACGTAGCTGGCAGATCTTGGATGCGACTAGCCCAGGATAGGGACGAAGGGCACGCTAGATGAAAAATGGCTGTAAATGATGATGATTTCCATCACATACTGTTTATTTTTGAGCAGGACTCTCCTATGCTATTACACAGACCTTAGTTCTTCACGCCGGCCTATTCATGAACCTAAAAAGCCTACTAGCTTTTTTGAGGTATGTAGCTTTACAAACTAGGATAGACAATGTTGTTGGATTTTGCCGTTAGGGAAATCTCAGCAGCTGCTCATTTTTGTAAGATTTGTTCGATAAAAGGCAACATCATCATCATCAGTCCATATACATACGTCCCATTGCTGGGCACGGGTCTCCTCTACAACTTAGAGTGTATAGCCCTTAGTCCACCACGCTGGCCTAGTGCGGGTTGGCGGACTACACACCTAAGAAATTCCTAAAAATATTTTAAGGTGTGCAGGTATCCTCACGATGTTTTCCTTCACCGTTAAAGTAAGTGATAATTCATTTTGAATACAGGGCAACATGTCCACACTTTATTAAGTGTGACTTAATAACGATTAAAATACGGGTGCAGGAATACGCTTTTGTGTAGCTCTAAAGATATACAAAAGTCTGTTTAAGATAAAATTGGCACTCTCCGAAAATTCCGAAGCGTGGTAGAGACGAGGCGTCCGCCCGGCGTGTCTGTAGAGCCATTCCGCCGGCAATTGTTCCCGCCGCGGTAACTCACTCAATATGCAAATGAGCTCATTATGCGAACGCTTTTTGTCCTCGCCGGCCAATATGCAAAGTGATTTCGGTAACCGATTAGATGTCGAACGCTCGGCGCGCGGACGCAGCGCAATTCTCGCATGGTTTTAGGATGGCATTTTGCTGTTTTCATGTTTTTGAATGTCGAATGACGATGGATTTTTGTCATCATATCTAATCGAATCCTAAGTGAAAATGAGCGCGAGCGTCTTAAAATATTGATACAAAATACATACATACATACATAAACTCACGCCTGTATTCCCCGAAGGGGTAGGCAGAGGTGCATTTCTGCACCCACATTTCGCCAGGTATGTATCAGTCCCACGTAATAGGGGGCGAGCCTATTGCCGTTTTTCGGGCACATTTCCAGACTCCGTGCTGTTACTGAGAATTTCCTAATGGAAAAACCCAATAACACTTTGCCCGACCCGGGAATCGAACCCAGGACCTATAGATCCCACGGCACATACTTGTACCGCGAGACCACGAGGCAGTCAGTGATACAAAATACTGTTTATTAAAATAACTGACACCCTTATAAACTGTTTATAAAATCCCTGATAGCCTTTTCTAGCGATCCTTAAAATGAGTTCTACGGAACGGATACTGGAGAAATGTCCACCAGGTTTTCGCGAATGTCTTAAAGTTTGATTGTTAGGTAAAACTAGAAATATGTGTTGAGAAGAACTTATTACTGCTACGTAACAAGGTATATAAGGAATATTGATTTAAATAAGTAATTTTATATAATAATGTAAGTTTATTATATTAATTAGCATATGAATTTTAATCATTTAAAAAGGGATTCTATTAAATTAAATACAATTTAATGATTGTTCCGTTACTGTAAATGTAGGAAGTAAAAATAAAAAAGGGGTTATTTGACCCATCGATCAAATACTGCCAATTGTTGCGCCGCTTAATGTGTACTATAATATAATTAAATAATAATAGCATTATAGTTAAATTAAAAGGTCGTAAACCTCACGATACGTAATGTTTAACTTATTGCGCCAGGTCAGTGTAGCCATGTTTTCTGTCCATTTATAGGATATTCCAAAACTATAGTATTAATTTGACAATCTCCTCTCCTTATCCGTAGCTCATTTGGCCTGACATAAAAATTATTAAATTTTTGTTAATTTAAAAATGTTTTGTCTCTCGTAACCCCCGAACTTCACAAGTCATCCAACAAAGCAAGATGAAAAACTTCTCAATTTTGATTTCTTTTCCAATATTTTTAACAACCTTATAACAAATATTGACAACCCATGTCAAGTCGTGATGGCCTCGAGGTTTAGGCACGTGGTCGAGAACCTCGGAGGTGGCGGGTTCAAACCCCAGGCACATACCTCTAACTTTTCGAAGTTATGTGTGTATTCACAATGAATTATCACGTACTTTAACGGTGAAGGAAAATATCGTGAGGAAACCTACACACCTAAAAGTTCTTAGGAATTTCTTACGTGTGTAGTCCGCCAACTCGCACTAGGCCAACGTGGTGGACTAAGGCCTAAACCCTCTCAGTTGTAGAGGAGGCCCGTGCCCAGCAGTAGGTCGTATATGGGCTGATGATGATGATTAAAAATAAAAATAATGATAAACATTGACAATCCATGTCAATATATGATACAGTGCTGCGAACAGGATTCCTATACAGCTGAGGTTTGGGGCTTAGTCATGGACAAATCAAGAGTTAAATGAGTGTGCGTATATGTGGTCGCAAGTTCAATTGCCACCCAGCTACAATTCAGCGAACTCATGAATGGACGGTAACTGTACCCTACCTGCCATATAAGTGGACCCTGATGACGTTCATATACCAATCGGTGTTTATTATTGCTTATAGTACTCATAATTGAGCCCAAATATGATGGGACTGCTTACAAATCAGTCGAACGTTCGAATACAAGCCACACACAACTACACAAAAAGTATTTCAATCTATCTATTTACTGATGAACTGATGTTTTTTTTTTTTATTGCCTTAGTAGGCAGACGAGCAAGCGGTCCGCCTGATGGTAAGCGTTACCGCCACCCATGGACTAAAGTAATGCCAGGGGCACAACCCAGCCGCTGCCTACCGTGTTGTGATCGCCTATTTGGCACCGTTGTACACACGTCGTGGCGTGATCTAGAAGTTGTAGATTAAATTTCCAAATAAGACAGAATATTTAATAAATATATACACCTAACAGTCACATACATATGTCGTAGGTATCAGAAACTACGAGAGACTTTTTTCGGTGTCACAAACACCCAGACCCGAAACAAATACTTGTGGATGACACAAGCATTTGTCTCGGTGCGGGGATCGAACCCGCGGCCTCTCGTTTCGCAAGCCGGTATATAGCCAACTGCGCCACGGGGCTGTCAATTGGGTTATAATGGAAAGCCGCGGGTTAGGTTCCTAGATGAAGCAGTACATTATATGGGACTTAAAACATAGCCGACGGGACGTGTATATTCTTGGTTTAAATAGAAAACTTCTGACGAACTCTACAGGCACACTGGCATGTATGTTGAATGTACGTACAACATCAAACAAGGAAAACATAATTATCATTCTGTGACACAAGTTATACAAGAGGTACGTGCTGGTGCCACCCACGGCCGCCGCTTTGTATTCCCAGGTTCACTACATGAATGGTCTGCAGTATCGTCTTTATACGATTGAAACTATCAAAACTGCCTCGTGGTCTCGCGGTACAAGTATGTGCCGTGCGATCTAGAGGTCCTGGGTTCGATTCCCGGGTCGGGCAGAGTGTTATTGGGTTTTTCTATTAGGAAATTCTTGGTAACAGCACGGAGTCTGGAAATGTGCCCGAAAAACGGCAATAGGCTCGCCCCCTATTACGTGGGACTGATAAATACTTGGCGAAATGTGGGTGCAGAAATGCACCTCTGCCTACCCCTTCGGGGATTATAGGTGTGAGGTTATGTATGTATGTAACTATCAAAATTATTCACATGGCGATTGGTGAAGTCATACTGGCCGTTGCTTTTTCTCCCCACGTCAAGGTGACATGTGTTGTGCCACCGACAAAAACGGTGCAAATAATTGTGCTTATGCAAATCCATTGACAGTTGAGAACAATGAACTTGGTCAGACGCGAGTTTTGAAGCGGATTTTTTATGGCGGCAATGTGACCGCTGTGCCACATGACGTTAACAGGGTGGTGTTAATAGTAACTAGTGACTATAGTAGATTAAAACTAATCCTGGTCTCGCGGTACAAGTATGTGCCGTGCGATCTAGAGGTCCTGGGTTGATTCCCGGGTCGGGCAAAGTGTTATTGGGTTATTTCCATTAGGAAATTCTCGGTAACAGCATGGAGTCTGGAAATGTGCCCGAAAAACGGCAATAAGCTCGCCCCCTATTACGTGGGACTGATACATACTTGGCGAAATGTGGGTGCAGAAATGCACCTCTGCCTACCCCTTCGGGGAATACAGGCGTGAGTTTATGTATGTATGTATCTTGTAATCGGGTTTAAACTTTAAACTGCATGGAAGTACACAACACACCTAGTCGTTTTGGTCATTATGGCAAATTTTTATCTTCTCTTTAAGCAAGGTAGACGCTATTTTGTTTTTTTCATTAAAAAAATCTCATAGCCACAGTAAATTACATCTTTTAATTTATAAATGCTGTCTTTCATGTCTTAAAAACTGACTTCCATAAACACATATTTCTTGATCACACAAATATGTCGCGATGCAGGGGTCACGTTAATCATATGTTAAACTATGATCTATAAGCTAATTCCAAGACACTCTATTAATGGCACACGCCTAACCCAAACGTAGCAAATGCCATGGTATAATTGCGAATGCAATCGGAACTGGTCAATTAGTTCTCATTTTACACTCCGACGACGTCCCCCAAAACGTTCTGCGGCAATTACTTGCTCAATTCACTCGCATCCACACGCAAATACTACATACATAATTGCTCCAATTTAATTATTTATACTAATATATATTAATTATCTATACAAATAAATAAAATTGGAGTGTCTGTTTTTATATTGAAATAACCGCTTTTTAATAAATGCAAATGGATGTATACACGGTACATATACCAAAATAATGTTTTTTTTTTATTTTTGTCTGTCTGTCTGTTTGTTACGGCTAATCTCTGAAACGGGTGGAACAATTTTAACGAGACTTTCACTGGCAGATAGCTGATGTAATAAGGAGTAACTTAGGCTAAAAAATAATTATAAATAAGGTTGCCTGGAAGTAATTTGTGACCGCCATTTGTGACAAAACCTTATTGTAATGTTACCAATACTTATTTTGATCTTTTATTTGATGTACAATAAAGCATAAATAAATTAATAAAGATGAAAGATTCGATCGTTTGTTATAAAAAAATGAATAAATTACTTAAACGATTTGCATGCTATTTAGTCCGGACTTAAATGGTACCTTGCGAGAGAAAATTGGTTACTTTTTCATAATTGTGCCCGGACGGAGCGGGGTCCAACCGAAAGTAATAAATAATAAGAGTTACACATAGTCCTACCCTATTTTGAGTTGAGACATAATACTAGTGTTGTGATCATCAAAAACTATCAGACTGCGATCTCTCAAACATCCAAACCAGAAAGAAAGAAATAAATTACGCAATGGTTAATGCTTTTGTAGTGTTTCGATAGATTGCTTAGGCCTTATAAAAAATATTTTGTAGTTATTTAGATATTAAACACGTCTAAAAGAATAAACCAATTTGTTGTCACATTCATTATCAAATATTTCGTTAAAAAACATTTATCATTTAGTTTTCGTGAATTTTAACAATTCAAACATAAAGTATAAATTATGGAGAGGTGGCAGAGGCAAATCTTATACCAAAAACTGATAAGCGAGTCGGAAATCCTTCGATAAACTCCATACCCCGTCCAATATGCAGTAATGTTACGTGCCTACATGTCACGCCCTTATGGCGACGGCTACGTGAGACTCAGGCCGTTATTAAAAAGATCCGATGACACTTCGAAAAGATCGAAAATAGCCAATGATTTTTAACCCTCATCTTATAAATATAGGGTTGGTTTTTGCGCAAAACTGCTCGGTACGTAACAAGAACGCGACGGCTAGAACATTTAAGCACTATTTTAGAAAACATATTGAGTGGGAGACTTTAATGCTTTATTTTGACACGGGACTTTGTCGTATTTGAAACTGAATCGAAGTTATCATCAGGATCAGAAGGCTAATCACTTATTGAAGGTAAACTTTAAGGTAATCTCTTATGTCTCTGGAAAATATTATTTTGTATCGACGCCACTCACGAATAGCAATAAACTTGCTTCTGATTTTTCCCAATAATCCTTCCTTTTCATATGATTTTTCTTTAATCACACGCCATGGCACGGATACCCTGCTGGATAATACTTTAGACCAAGCTTTCAAAAGCGCACATTCACAGTTCTTATACATATCATAAATGGGAACAAGCTGAACCAATTTGCAGTTTTAGTTTTTGACCACTTTTATAACCTGAAATAATGATAAGTTTCTGAGGATTTTTTTTCATAATATTTATCAACTTGACAAGCGGTTTGCTATAATCTTTATTTATTATTCCTCACTCCCTCTTATTTCATGCACGCTAGCTACCAACAGCATGTCGATACGTGCGCCGCATAAAGTGCACCCACAACGCGCGAAGTCAAGTCATTAGGATTCAATGTCGACAACGACATATGTCGAGCGAAAGTGTCGAAGCATACGTTATGCGTTTGGGAAAGTCTTTAACTGTACACCATGAAAGGGACCGAGGAATCATTAGGACATTATGATATTATAAGTATTCACTTGACTTTTCGAAGTTATGTGTGTATTCACTATAAAATATCACTTTCTTTAACGGTGAGGGAAAACATAGTGATGAAACTTGCACACCTAAAAGTTCTTAGAAATTTCTTAGGTGTGTAGTCCGCCAACCCGCACTAGGCCAGCGTGGTGGACTAAGGACTAAACCCTCTCAATGGTAGAATATGCCCGGGCCCAGCAGTGGGACGTAGCTGATGATGAAGTATTCACTTGGGACTCGGAAGTCTCATAAAGGCAAGAGAAAACCAGTGTTCCCATTTTCTTTTGTTTCTCATCATTTATAATTTACTGACGACGTGTCTACGAATCTCTAAGAACAGAGAGAGATCTGCAGTGGACGGAGGGAATGAAGAAAGCAGAAGTTTTTTGTGTATGATAAGAACAGAAACAAGCTTGACGGATTTAGTGCCACAGATTTACAGAAAAATGACGGACGCAATATTGATGAGTGCGTGAGATTGTTAAAAGTTATGGTAGAAAGTTAAAGGGCATTAGGTGTAAAAAATCGTAATTATTAGCCCCAAATCTATGCATCAAATTGTTGTAACAGATGGTCAGTTAATCAGTATACCAATTGACTGAACTAGTATTACATCAAAATCCGCAAGCCGTTTGCTCTACGAGTCTCCTAAAAGGTACTTAATGATGCAAGACTCTTTGGTCGTTCTGAAAAAGAAAGAATTTAAAAAAGGCCTGGCCATTAATAACACGGGCTTCCTCTGCACGTACAGCCATCTGTTCGTCTGGTACGTTTATGGCGGAATGCACTTTTACCTCGTTATCGGTCGCGATACGCCGCTCCGGTGGCTCGACACCTTTAGGACGTGTTTCACAAGAGCCGTAACGCGTTCTCGGAATAAATTTTACTTTCCTTTATCAGTACTCATCATTGGCAGAAGTGGATTCGATGAACTTTAAACTTATGATCATTACGGGTGTATGAAGAGACAATTTTGTGCGGCATTTCTTTCCTCGCGCGCTCGTTGACGGTATCAAATTTCTTTTAAAGAATAGTCAGATTATCTGACGATATTACGATGTTAAAACAATACAACCTTTTTTTTTTAGAAAAAAGAAACAAATTTTCCGAATAAAACGATTTTTCCATTAAACAGAAAACTATGCCCTTTCTTTACAGATAAAGCAAACTCACAACTTATATACAGCTAGCATCAGTTATGTCATAATAATTTTAGTCAAATAATATTCTCGTATCTTAAAACAACCCAAAGGTTTTCACGAACTTTAATTTTTTTCTTGCATCAGTACCCAATTACCATTCAACAATTCTCATTACTATAAACATGATCTCACCAAATTAAACAAAGTACCAATTTCCGATAGGTCAAACCAAAAAAGCAACCAGAAGCAACGGCCGTGTCAAATTCCATGATGATGGTTGTGCATAAAAAAAATAATCTGGAAACGTTTCTTTGACGGTCGATCGCGAGCGAGTCAGTGAACCGATTAACGGGGAAAAAACTTCGGGAGACCCGACGCTAAATATAACGCGAGTCGACAATTGCAATCATTGTTTTGTTGTTTACAACAGATCGTGTACATCGCAGTGCCTACTATGAAAATCGAGAGTAGTTTCTACAAGTATTTGTCTTTTAACAGCCAACTTTAAAAATTAACCAATGAAAATCATTTATTTGTAAGCGTGGCTTACAAACTTCATTCTGATTGGTCTATTATTGGGATCTATCTGTAGATACAAATAATGTTTTTTTATTGGAATCAACTATAAATGTAACTACACAGATAAATACGATGTGAGGGCATTCCATAATTTTGAATGTGTTCAAATCCTTCTGTATTATCAATAGCCACAAGACCTCTTACTGTTGGACATAACCTTGTCCAAAGAGATCCAGAGTGACCTTTTGTAAGTAGTCTGCACCCAGCGACGTCCTACGACCTTTTAAATTCCTTGTTTCATTCTGCATGTCGTATAGGAATGCGTACGTGGTTGAAACACTGAAAAAGCAACATGCTATGTTTTGGAATTGAACTGATGTTGCTTCTTTTCCAAGACGCCTAGGTTACAATTAGCTGTTGCCAAGCAGTTGATGTATACATGGAAATTCCTCGTTTTATGGCTTTGGACTGGAATTCATGTAGATTGATGTCCAATTATTTCCATACATATACTACAATGTAGACAGCACCATGCGCGCATTAAAACAGGTGTTAAAGGTTTTTCCACGTTCGGTCCCCACGTCAAAAGGAATTATGGTAAATTATATCAAATAATATTCTATTAGCGAATGGCAGTGGTACCTACTCGCACTAAGAGCAAATGTTTGAAATCTCTCCTAGAATAACAACATGAATTCATTTTAACGGCTTTATCTGTGAGACAATGATGCAAAACGCGCAATTAACACCCAATACCAAGTATCCACTTTAAAATAGCCTTTTCAACCGTAACGTCCAAACAAAACATAGATTGTACAAATTCGAAAAATTTCATGTTTGATAAATAGGCAAACATTTGCTCCAAAATCCGTAAATCACTTCATAATCACTTTAGAATGTTACTAGAAACCCCATACTATTAGAGATAATAATTAAATTTAAATAACCACAATTTTACAAACAAAAAAAAACAAATGGGATACAATAAAAAGCAAACATTTAGATTGCCTACATAACGACTTTCCTATTACGTGCTAAGTGGTACAATGTGTTTGTATAACAATGTTATTTGGGAGAACACACCTAACAACAACACACCATGGGATTTCCCATACATGGATATGTGTACAGTACAAAAATAAATTGTTAACATTAATTTACCTTGGCATCCTATCCTGTGTATTTTGAATACCTATCCTTATCCTGATGGATATTACGTATTGTATTAAAATGATTAAGCCCTTAGCCTTTACTTCATTATTGCGAAATTGACGTCAGTAGTACGGTGTTTGAACACAGACCGAGAACGGAATCAAACTCCCGAAAGTTGAGGGATGGGCAAGCATAGGAAGGCCAAAGAAGAGATGGATGGAGTGCGTCAAAGATATGAAAAAAAAAAGGGATGAATGAAGACATGATGGCTGATAGGGACTTTTAAAAGGAAAAAAAATCAAGAGGATGAATATGAACGAAAATAAACGCCTATCCCATGGGATTGGGATATCAACCCGTGGATATTGAATTATGCTTTTACGTAGCCCTTCGCGCATATAGACATTAATGTTTTATATCTTTGATCCATCACACTCGTAACATATTACAGAATTTGCTAATTAAAAAAACTATAATACTTTATTTAGACCCAGAAATCAGAACCAAGACCTATCGATCGCTTACATCAGACGTAAACCGTGGGATCAACGAGGCAGAGTAAGATCAAACATGAATATCGCCATTGATATATTAAGGAAGTATGCGTATTCTATGCAACTGATCTAAGTTAGTGTTAAATAAACTTCTGTTACGTAGACGATCCTCAGGTCCCTGTGGACGTCATTGGGAGAGGCCTTTGTTCAGCAGTGGACTTCTTATGGCTGATACGTAGACGAAGCTAAATAAATTTCCGAAATGTTTCATATTAAGTACCTACTAAGAAAAAAAAAAACGTAATATTCAAGATTCTTGTGATAATATCAGTATATTTATCCTGCTAAATTGAATTGATTACACAAAGTCTGCACAAAAACATCACAATGCGAGCGTGAGAAATAAATTCTAAATATAGATGTGCTATTTCATCTTGTTTGGATTACATTACTATTATTTATGTGAGTGATAGCTAAGTTTAGAGAATAAGCTAGTGAATTGTTCTCGGGTTTTCAAGGCACTTACTTTCCTAAATTATTTGTTAATCAAAGCTTTTACGATAAATAAAAATCAGGAGATTTTTTTTACAACAATATGGTCACTTAAGAAAGGACATTCTCATTAAAAATGCACTTTTGAACCAAGCTGCTGAGAAGATTTCAACGACTTTTTACCTTATGCTAGAATTTGGATGACGGATTGAGGCAACTTTTTTATCCCGGGAAAATGTTATGCCTCCACGGAATTACCAAAACACGGACACAGGACAGATTCCCTGTTGCTTATTAATCACGCATGTTTCAATTCTCTAGAGACAAAATTTTATCATTAACACACTTTTTCCTTGCATTCGTTTTTGAAAAGGGTTACAAAATTAACTAACTTTGCCTCAACGTTGTCATATCTTTTTTATGGGGTCGCTATCACTTGTACATTCATATTCACGCTAGTATCTCCCAAAATGGTAGGTTGAGATGGATTTTTCACTATGGCGGCGATCCTATTGCAGATTTTACTAACATAGTTAACACACTTTCAGTCTCCACTTAGACTTAGATGAAATTACACACACATTTTACAGCGTAACCACCCGAGGCAAGCAGTTAATATTTACCATGAAAAATAGGCATATATTTTTTTAAACCGGAACAAAACGAAGAGCGTTAATCCTCGACGGAACTTTCACCTGCAGTTAGCACACTACAATGAGCGAGAAGTGTCGACGCGCTAAGTATTTTGCACCGAAATTATGTGGCGTCGACGCTCGCCGCCACTGTGTATGGCTTTATATTTAATGCACGACTGCACGGAATGTGAAAAACTTGTGTATTGTTAACTCAGATGCATTATAGTGAAGTGGTTGGCAGAATTTTATTTTTGTACACACGTTTGGCCCCAAATAAGTTCCAAGTCAAATGTAATAAATAAATAAATACACCCAACAGTCACAAACATAGTTCTGACCAAACGACATTCTACAAGTCTTGTGTCGTGGGTATCAAAAACTTCGAGAATCTTTTCGTTATCACAAACACCCAGACCCGAAACAAATATTTGTGGATCACACAAACATTTCTCTAGGTGCGGGAATCGAACCCGCGGCCTCTCGTTTCAGAAGCTGGTATCTAGCCAACTGCGCAACGGGGCTGTCATAACGCTGTAATAGGGGGAAGTTTACTGAAATAGAATGAAAACGAAAATCTAATAGCATTATAGCCGACTCGGGAATCTAATCCAGGATCCCGTGATTTGCTGCCGCAATCTGATGTATATTGCGAGACCAAGTTTATATTATATCCCCATGTTATTCAGAATCTTCTGCAAAAACAAAAATAACCGGACGATTGACAGAATATCATTCCTTTTATACTGCAGAGAGGCTTTATGAATTCACTATCCTTTGTATCATCATCATCATCAGCCAATATACGTCCCACTGCTGGGCTGACCCCCTCTACAACGGACATGGTTTAAGACCTTCTTAGTCCACCACGCTGGCCTAGTGCACACACCTAAAAATCCTAAAAAATATAGGTGTGCAGGTTCCCTCTGATGTTTTTCTGCACCGTTAAATTACGCAATAATCCTTAGTATACCTACTAGTTATAACTTCGTTTTCTATTATACTGCTTACAAAACCAGACATCCGCTGAAACTCCGACAAAATAACATAGATTTAATAGCTGCATTGACAATAGTCCTTTCAAAATGATTTACATGAATAGGTCCGCATTAGTTATCGATGTATAATATTGCAATGGGGTTGCGTTGATAATCACACGCGTCACAAAACTGACCGGTCACAAAGGCTCGTGTTTCTATAAATGTCGCCGGGAACCGCTGTGTAAACGACAGGTTGTGTAAACGAACGCCCACGCTCGACAATTGACGTTCCCGAGGGTAATAATATTACCGACAATTGTAGTGCTGTGGAATTAAAACAACTTTTATGTGGGTAGGTGTTTTGCATTCGAATCCCACGAAAGTTGAGAGAATTTGGTAAAACATATGCATATGCATGACAGCCCCGTGGCGCAGTTGGCTAGACACCAGCTTGCGAAACGAGAGGCCGCGGGTTCGATTTCCGCACCGAGAAAAATGTTTGTGTGATCCACAAATATTTGTTTCTGGTCTGGGTGTTTGTGAGACCGAAAAGTCTCTCGTAGTTTCTGATACCCACGACAAAAGACTCGTATCTTAAGGTGGGGCCAGAACTCAGAACTATTTATGTGACTGTTGGGTGTATTTATTATTATTATAAATTCTCTATTCCCCGAATAGCATACATCATACATACATAAACTCACGCCTGTCTCCCGTTAGGGTAGGCAGAGACTATAGAGCGCCAAATGCCACGGTCCAAACACACCTCTTTCGCTTCCTCCACTGACATTATCCTCTTCATGCATGCACGTCGGTTTCGAGGACTCTTTATATTGCCCTTTTTCAGTAGCTTACCTATATGGTCTTTATAGGTGCACCTGGGCCGTCCTCGACCGACTTCACCGTTCACTTCCGCACAGTAAATCTCTTTCGTCATTCTGCAAACATTCATCCTTTCAATGTGGCCAAACCATTTTAGCATCCCCCTTTCAATTTTAGTCACTACATCGACTTTCAATCCACATTTTTCCCTTATCACACTATTCCTCACTCTATCTACCAATTTCACCCCACACATGCTTAGCATTTCGTTAATTCTGTTTTTGTCCCACGTAATAGGGGGTGAGCCTATTGTCGGTTTACGGGAACAATTCCAGACTGCGTGTTGTTAGTGAGAATTTCCTAATGGATAAACTCAATAACAGCTTGCCCCACCCGGAACATACTTAACTATAATAAAACTATAATAATAAAATTAACTTATTATATACATCTTTTTCTATACAGCCTGTCTGTAGTGCAAAGTGATCAAACAGCACCTTACTGTGAGTTCATTGCGTTCCAAATATAGTGTGATATTATCATCCCTCACCGATTGCCACAGTTATGTTGCTCTGATAGTAATGTACACGGACTCATACTAGATTGTGGCATATTTGTGTCTCTACATCGCTGTTTGAGGTCACTGTCTTGTAAGTGTAAAAAAAGGAAAATAAATAAACAAACAGGGCTGCCCCGTTGGTCTTGCGACCTACCGGCATGCAACCGAGAGGCATTGACATCTCTACTTATGTCGGGGAGTGTTATGGCTTTACGAAATTTTCAGACGCATCATAGAGGAAACGCAGCAGGTAAAACGATGATGTATACAGACCTACGCTTTTGTGTATACAGACTCCAAAATACATATGTAAACATAGATGGCATTGGATAAGAAACCAATATTCCGCTTCGTCTAACGTAACGTAGGAGAGTGATGGTGAAAACACATGAGTCACGATTCCCTGAAGTGTTGATACTACGAATGATACTCGCGTAAACGTGTGCGTTCCATCAAACTGGACACTATATCAAAAAACACTACCACATGCGCAATCGATTCGTATGACTCAATCAGCCACTCATCGTCTTGTTTTTAGCGGAAAATATTGCACCTAAAATGAAAATAAAATTGAAAATATTTCCCAGGCTGGCTGGCAGCGGTTGGATGAGGAGGGCCGAAGGTCGAGCCCAGTGGCGTGCCATAGGAGAGGCCTATGTCCAGCAGTCGACGTAAGAAAGGCTGCTGATGATGATGATGATCATGATGATTACACCGGGACTCGGTCGAGATAATAAACATTTTGCCAACCGTAAATGTCAACCGTATTATCTCAAAGTCCCGTGTTTTTTTTCTCGAATTAGGCGAAGTGTTATTTGAATCTTGTTATTAAGAAATTCTCAGTACCACATTGAGTCCGGAGATTTACCCGAAATACAAAACTGTACTGTAGAAACACGAGATGAGGTGTGAGTGTATGTAAAAAGTTAACATTCACATTCATTATATTTTTAAATTTGTATTTTTGATGGAATTAGGCGTACATTGATTTATAATTATTATTAAACATTTTACTATCCCTCAGAAAAAAATATTTACCCGGGTTGAAAGGCGTCAAGAGAGCGGATATATACTAAAAGTCATTGATGATCATTTCAAAAAAATTGTTGCAGATATCCGGCATCCTTGAAATGCTTTAGCTTACTATAAAAAATATGTCTTTATTAAAAAATTGTCGGAGAGAATTTACATAGGTGGGAAGCCGCGGTCAAATACTAATCCAGTAAAGAATAAATCCACCAATCCTCACCAATCAAAAGTCCAACTCCTCCACTGGCACAATGAGATCCGCAGCTAATTATATAAAGTAACATTGACGTTCGCGTATCGATTCTCTATAAATAGTTAAATGACAGAGCTAACTTGGAGTCGGCGTTGTATTTTAGGACGTAACACAACCTGTGCATGCATATAATTAACTACGTCATTAAATGACGCCATTCGCTAAAATCGACACATTGGTTTAGAAACCGCGATGGGATTAAAAACATGTTGTATTGACTTTCGTCCCTTTGCAATAATTTTCTTCTCATTATGATGTCACGCTGTAAAATAAAATAATGACAAAATGCAACCAAATAGGTTGATACTTGTGCTAAGTTGGCTTAACAGGCCATATACGTCCCAATGCAGCGCACGGGCCTTCCGTACAACTGAGAGGGGTTAGGCCTTAGTCCACCACGCTGGCCTAGTACATCTCGGCGGACTACACACCTAAGAAATTCCTAAGACATTTTAGGTGTGCAGGTTGATGTTTTCCTACACCTTTTAAGTACGTGATAATTTATTGTGAATACACAAATAACTTCGAAAAGTCAGAGATGTGCCTGGGGTTTGAACCCGCGGCCGCCGAGATTTTGACTCGACCGCGTGCTTAAACCCCGAGGCCATCACGTCTATTACAACTGGGGTAGTGCTACTTGACTAATTCTGTAATTGTGACGTATTTTAGTCCAGGAATATCATGGCTCCATTCTTGTGTGTTGTTTTTCGGTTGAAACTCTAGAAATTAAGTTCGGTGACATAAGACATGTTATTTCCAATGACTTACGATATACTACAAAGTCATTGTAATGGCTCTCCTCTCTTAAAATATAGGGAGTGTTACTGCTTTACTTACTACGATGTTAAAACAATAAGTTTTGCTGGAGGCGAAACAACTTTTATGATTGCAACTCTGCTCTTTCTCTTATTCTTCTACTTCTGTCAAAGACAAGTAGATCGCCTACAATTAAACTGTACAATATCCATTCCCCGATATTTAACCCCTTACTGCGTCGTGGTACATAATATATGAACCAACCGATATTTTGGCTTATATTTCACAAAATTGAATACATATTTAATAGTTTTCTGCATCGTTTGTCTTATTTGTAACGTAGAAGTGTATGCGAAATCGGTTTAATGCTTGCTGTGAGCCAGTCGAATTAAAATTTACGTCGAAGTTCTCAAAACCAGTTGTGACAGGTACAGTGAGTATTTTGAATGTCGCAAATGTAAAGTTAGTTTATGTTTGAATGACAAGAGAAATTGATTCCATCTGTTCCATACGTTGTAACTCTTTTTAAATAATAATATTAGAATTTGCCTTAAAAAGTATGTTATTATTTTCCATTTCATGTATGTTGTGCCATATTAGGACCAAACCAAAATTATTCAATATTTTAATAAAAAAAAATTGAAATAAAAAACACGTGTCTTTTTATTTATTATTTTCTATCGCATATATTTTTTTCGACTCAAAACAATAAATCATGCAGTAAGGGGTTAAGGTAAACATTTTTGATGGCACAGGATATTTTGGCTTATGGTTTTCAAAATGGTTACTTTCTGTCGTTGTAACTGTTTTTCGGTAATGGTACCTATAATGTAGTCACAGACTTGGGTCGATCTACATTTGTAACTTAAATTTTCATTGTTTACCTCTAAACGAGTTTCTGAAACACCGATTATGTCAATTTATTATTGCAGAACATACTAATTACGGTATGGGATTTTATACTTCAAAATCATAAATCAAGTTAAAAGTTCTTCTTTGATAGAAACCACACCATAATTGAATGCTAATAAGCTGAAAAAAATCAATAAAACGATACTATGACTTGGCTTTTTCCTCTAAGATGCAATAGTGGAGAAGGTATAAACATGATTTATACTAGGCTAGAGCGAGTCGACGTTGAGTACCGACAGTTCCGCCATACAAGGTTGATTTTTATTGTATTTGTTTGCCTTTAGTTATTCATTCCAATTTTGAACGTTTCGTTAATTTTTACTATTTATATTTTCATATACAGGGCTTCTATGGTAACCCTGGGACCTACTCTATGGTCGCGAGCGGTTAGCTCTAACAATAAGATTTTATTGTGAAGAGTCAGGTATGTATGGGTTTTGTCGCTTATTTTTGTTGTGCTACTAACACACACACACACACATATAATATCTTGAGTGCGGTAAAACGGGACCTAATTACTAAGACTTCGCTGACCGTCTGTCACCAGGCTGTATCTCATGAACCGTGATAGATACAGTTGAAATTTTGACAGGTGATGTACATTTTTGTTGCCGCTATAACAACGAAAACTAAAAACAGAATAAATAAATATTTCAGTGGGACAGTGGGATAAATATTTGCCGTTTTTATAAATAATGGTACGGGACACATTTTTTTTCTATTAAGGCACCGTATCTGTACTGGCTTCTACTGATAAGTGCAATTTGATCTAAATGAAACGGTAACTGGGGCCAATATCTTAATATATAAAAATACTTGTCACGTTGTTTGTCCGCGATGGACTCCTAAACTACTGAACCGATTTTAACTTTTTTTTTAAATGTGTGTTTTGTTCCAACTTAACAAATAGGATAGTTCATATCTATCTGAATTTATAATTGCAATATTATTAGCTTATTATCTGACAGTCATAATTATCTGTTAGTTCGAAAACATTGTAACAGATGGCGGTATATAGTAGTTAGTTGTAGTAAAAGATGGGTTCCAGAATTCACAAATAGTCCACAAATTGTTGAGTTAACTTCGCTATTTAGTCCAAAGTGAAACACATTAGGCGCCAGGAAGCCAGGACGTAAATTCCTCAGGGACAACACGCTTACAATACTATCAATAAACGTCGCGTTTTAGGGAGGAGAGATAAAGTAGCTCATTACCGGTAGATAACGTTTTCACAGTTATTTGTGTCAGACGGGTCTGGGTTTGTTACTGAATCATTACTGTACATGGAATTTTAAATGAATGAACGAAAACGAATGATATATTATTGTTTGATACTAACAGTATTTAAAAGATCTATAAAAAGCCTGTTCTAAACTGATTTATGGCTGAAGTAGCCTGTGAAATGCGAAGCAAGATAGTGATTCGACAATTGAGTTCCAATTCAAAACGCATATTATAATGTGAAGAAAAAAATCCATCCAGATTCCTCGCGGTCTTCATTAGGTCGTCATAAATCGCTAAATTCAGAAGGCTTTTAGCAAGACGCTCTGGAAATCTTTTGGGAGGCTTATGTCCAGCAGTGGACATCTTTTGCTTAATGATGATATTTTATGATTTGAAACCAACTCCTTAACATAATAATGAATGGATTGTATACTTTATCTATTGTAAGTTCGCGATTTTGGCAATGGATGCCCGAAGTAAATAAAATTATTAAATAAATACAATCAACAGTCACATACATAGTTCTTACCACACACTAAGCTACAAGTCTTGTGTCGTGGGTATCAAAAACTACGACAAATTTATTCGATCTAACAAATATCCAGACCAGAAACAAATATTTATGCAACATACGTGGTGGAAACCATCGTATACCTGAGAATTCACGTAAACGAAAGATGCGACAAAAAAACTTGTGGAAATAAAACGATTAATATTGAATTCGAATCATGTTTTTCACAACATTTCTTCATTATGAATATAATAATTTTTCATTATAATAAGCTTTAAAAAAACGCAAATATATTTTTCAAAAACTGATTTTATAAAAATGAGACTATTATCACACTACGCTATGTCACGCCTGTCAGAATCTGTATGAAGCGAAAATATTAATAATTAAAACATGAAATGTAAATTTTATAATAAGCCAAATTACATGTATCTCGCGGTGATAACCTGAATATGGACAGAAATATTCCGCTATAGTATTTATTTAGATTTAGTTTTTATCAGTTACTTTGTTCATACAATACTATTAATAGTATGCTATTATAACTCAAAAACTACGAGTATAAAATCTTTAATGCTGTATCTTTTTTAAAATATGCTGTATAATTATTAATCATTATTTTTTGGTGGTAAAATATAGTGGTGGTGTGATAATGTATCACGTACTTTAACGGTGAAGGAAATCATCGTGATGAAACCTGCACACCTAAAAGTTATTAGGAATTTCTTAGGTGTGTAGTCCGCCAACCCGCACTAGGCCAGCGTGGTGGACTAAGGCCTAAACCCTCTCAGTTGTAGAGGAGGCTCGTGCCCAGCAGTGGGACGTATATGGGCTGATGATGATGATGGTAAGATATAGGGTGTCCACCCGGATGATGACCACTGTACATAAGGTCACACACTGCACATAAAACATAATACTTAACAAAGGATGTCATATTTCGAGATTATTCTAACGTTAAAGTAACAAGCAGGCCAGCACAATTATTACGACTGGCAGTTAACATCAAGTGTCAGCACGGTCACTGTGTCGTGTCTGTATTAGAACAAAAATATTTTTTTGAGCAATTCGTGTTACTGACTAAGACACATTACTAGCTTCTATACAGAACCAAATTAATCTAATTAATATAATCTACAACTTATTAATCGAATTCATTATTCATTAGTTGTGGGGACCAGTTACGCCGGGTTGCAATTTGATAGAAATGAAGTAGACTGTGTCCTATCTCAAGCATCTATCTCCATATCTAAAATCACCCAAATTGGTTTAGAGGCTTAGGTAAATGCTTCAAATGCAAACAGACAGAGTTACTATCGCATTTATACTGCCTCGTGGTCTCGCGGCACAAGTATGTGCCGTGCGATTTAGAGGCCCTGGGTTCGATTCCCGGGTCGGGCACAGTGTTATTGGGCTTTTCCATTAGGAAACTCTCAGTTTGGAAATGTGCCCGAAAAACGGCAATAGACTACACCTATTATATCATATCTGGCGAAATGTGGATGCAGAAATGCACCTCTGCCACCCATTCGGGGAATACAGGCGTGAGGTAATGTATGTATGTAATATCATAAGGATTCTGGAGCGTATGAGAAGTACAAAGCGGTCTAAAGACAACATTAACTTTAAGTCATACTACTGAGTTTAGGGCACGTCAATTTGAATCATGGCTGTTGCATGCATTTAAAGTCGATCTGTTCTTTTATCTTTAAATCACTACCGATATACCACTACACCGCAAAAAACAAAATACTTTAAACTTCAAATTTGTCTCGAATGCCTTGAATCCTGGCTGTTATGCATTTTAAACATTGATCTGTTCTTTTATCATTGAATCACTAACGATATACCTACCACTACACCACGAAAGAACTAGTTTTAAACACACAATAAACTTAAAATTTGTCTCGAATCCCACTACAATCAACTATTTGCCTGCCTCGTGGTCTCGCGGTTTAAGTATGTGCCGTGGGATCAAGAGGTCCTGGGTTCGATTCCCGGGTCGGGCAAAGTGTTACTGGGTTTTTCCATTAGGAAATTCTCAGTAACAGCACGGAGTCTGGAAATGTGCCCGAAAAACGGCAATAGGCTCGCCCCCTATTACGTGGGACTGATACATACCTAGCGAAATGTGGGTGCAGAAATGCACTTCTGCCTACCCCTTCGGGGAATACAGGCGTGAGTTTATGTATGTATATGTATGTGTCAACTATTTTCTTCCCGATTGATTTAGTTGCGGGCTGGAGAGATGCAAGCGTCCCTCCGAGACTCGCCTAGTTTGTCACATTGTGCAATTTAAGTGCACGGGACTTTCATCGTAGTTCACAGGAGTGGGTTATCAGTAGTGTGAAATAAATACATTATAATTTCATGCCAGTCTGAGAAACGAGGGACCGTATGTTGAATTGCCGCAGTTTGGCTATACTTGTGTTATCCAAAGCATTTTTTCTCGGTTCTTATTGTTTGTGAGACCATAGAGTCTAGCGTGGCTATTGACATATAAGACAAGTTTTGTATTGTGAGGTCGGAACTATGTTAAATGAAATAAACAAATAATTACACCCAACAGTCACATACACCAGAAATCACGAGAAACTTTCCGGTCCCACAACCACGCAGACCCGAAACAAACATTTGTAGATAACACATACATTTCGGTGCGGGGATTGAACCCGCGGCCTCCCGTTTCAAAAGCTGGTGTCTAGCTAACTGCGCCACGGGGCTGCCAATGTATGTCGAAGTATTTACTTTTTTAAAGGCAATTACTACTTAAACGCTAAAGGATTAACATGGTTAAGACACTCCCAATTCTATTAATACTCGACAAAAAGCCTTAGTTGTCTCAGCATAGTAGACTAAAGCCTAATTCCACTCAGTTTTAGAAGAGATCCGTGCCCAGCAGTGGGAAATATATGGGCTGTTTTATAGGCATGGTCTGTAATTAGTATACTATGTATTGTAACAGTTTGAGAAGAAGTCGTCATGGCCTCGAGGTTTAGGCATGCGGTCGAGTGTCTCGACGGTCACGGGTTCAAACCCCAGGCACTTTTCGAAATTAGGTGTGTATTGACAAAGAATTATTACGTACTTTAACGGTGAAGGTAAACATCGTGATGAAACCTCAGCACCTAAAAGTTCTTAGGAATTTCTTAGGTGTGTAGTCCGCCAACCAGCACTAGGCCAGCGTGGTGGACTAAGGCCTAAACCCTCTCAGTTGTAGAGGAGCCCCGTGCCCATCAGTGGGACGTATATAGGCTGATGATGGGAAGAATTCGGACCGTTTTACCCTTTTTTTTGATTGAGTAATAGTACACAAAAAAATCAGCATGAGAAACTATGAGAATAGTTCTCATTCGTTGCATAATAAATAAAGCATTTGCATTATGATTAAAATTCTACTTTGTGAATGCAATTTCGTATTCGAGTGTTAAACTTTGTGTGAATATTCATGGGACTGAGTTTTTGTATGTACCATCACTAATACAAAATCTTCGTATTCACAGAAAATTGTATTATTGAATTTTGGAGCCTCCAAACTTTGTGAAATATAAAGATTGTATTTTTTATATCATTTTAAGTTATTACTTTAGTTATTTTATTCTTAGGTTCTGTTCAAAGACGTAACTACAAGAACTTCCAAATTAAATTCAAATAAAAATGCCTATGCAATAGTAGGAAACAGTAATCTAGATTTACGTAAAGTAATAAAAATCGTTAAGATTTGTCATTTATCGGGGTAAACAGTATTTTCTTTAATTATAGAGTGCATACGACAAAAATCGAAACGAACCAGAAAGCTCACTTCGAAAACCCGGCATAAAGTTTCTTAGAATTTCTTAACTTCAATGACAGCCCCGTGGCGCAGTTGGCTAGACACCAGCTTGCGAAACGAGAGGCCGCGGGTTCGATCCCCGCACCGAGACAAATATTTGTGTGATCCACAAATATTTGTTTCGGGTCTGGGTGTATGTGAGACCGAAAAGTCTCTCGTAGTTTCTGATACCCACGACACAAGACTTGTATCTTAGTGTGGGATCAGAACTATGTATGTGACTGTTGGGTGTATTTATTTATTAATTTTACTCATATTTCTCTCTTAAAGAACCCAAGCAATAATTTCTTTTATACGACTTGCTAAACAGAACTGGGACTTTCATAGTACGCACCTTATAAACAACTATCACGATAGTTTCAGTGATAATAAATACACAAACTATGCTTTGGACAGTCTAAGTGATATTGTCATTCGGGTCTGAGTTAGGGGCACTCACAGCTCGTTCCTCGAAAATAGGCCAAGTGGTGAAAATAAACAGGGAAGGAGAAAAGGTCGGGATAACGCGGGGTACAAAGTTGGTTCAAGTTGGTATGAATATATGGAAATATAAAGGTTTTGGATGAGGTCTTTCTGTCGATCCCCTGTAGAGAGACAAGCTCATATAGATTAAGATAAATGTAAAATAAAATAAGTCTTTTAGGTGTCTAAGAACTTTTAGGTATGCAGGGTTTATCACGATGTTTTCCTTCACCGTTAAAGTACGTGATAATTCATTGTGAATTATCACACAATTATTACACATAACTTCGAGAAGTCAGAGGTGTGTGCCTGGGGTTTGAACTCGCGACCGTCGAGATTCTCGACCGCGCGCCAAATCCTCGAGGCCATCACGACTTATATACACATATGCATTACAACAGATAAATTGGGATATAATTGCCCTGAGTGAAGTAAGGCAATAGTGAAAAAAAAATCCCATCATAGATTTCCTTCTCTACTATATAGAAACAAGCCCAAGACAGTATGCAGTTGGTTTTATTATCAAAAATAAAAAAAAAAAAAAAAAAAAACAAATTATGTGGAGAGCTTTAAAGGAGTATCATAGTGCATAGCAGTGATTAATATTGAGGTACCAGGATACAAAAAGCCATGGTCTGAGATACAAATGATAACTGAAAATAAATTTTATAAACTGGAGGAATAAAAAAGACTTGGAAGGAGTTAACTAACAAACAGGACTGGATCATACAGATGAAAGATAATAAAGCTTGAAGACAAGGATGAAAGATAATAATAGCTTGACCAAAGTCAAGGAATATTAAGAATTGCTACATCTACAAGAATCAGGCATGTAACAGGTAGTTTGTAGGCATAACATGGAATAGGGTAGCCAGAGAGAATGAATGAGAATGGAGTTTGTTACTCAACAAATACACAAAACATTGTGTAAATACATATATAACAGAGTAGTGATATAAGAAACATAATTGTAAGAAACATAATTACTACATGAAATAAAGGCTTTATTATTATTATATACGGTGGTTGTTATCCGGATCTATAAGTTTATCCTAACACCAGTAAAACTACTTTCAAATACCTAAATTAAAAAATCATTTTAAACAATTAGATACAGCAGTGAGAACATTAAATTAATGTGCTAAATGAAATTATTTCAACCTCTATTTTAACACAATTGGCTGTGTGAAGTGAAGGTGGTATTAATTGTAATAAAACATTATAATAACCTCAAATGACACGGATTATGATTCATTAAATAATTTAAGGTTTAGCCATGTAGTTCGCCAACCCGCACTATGCCAGGGTGGTGGACAAGGCCTAAACCGTCTCAGTTGTAGAGGAGGCAAGTGCGACATATAAGGGCTGATAATGAAGGTAGCAGTGTAATAATTTTAGTTTTGTGCATTTGTAATTAAAATAAAATGGTTAAAAAATATATGAATTTTTAAAATACTGCTGAAAGTATGTATAAACTTTACAACTGCATACAAATTATATATTACATGCAAGTATGTGTTTACTTTTTAATCATTCAGTCTGTAAATATTGTAAAAGATTTGAGCCACACATTTGACTTTTAGAAATTATAATCAGTGTTTTCATACATTAAAATAGCACTAATTTGTTATAATACTATTTTCAGGTGTGTATTTTTTGTTTTAGGCCTAGGTCAAGCAGTGAAAGTGATTTAGGTGTCACAACATCATATTACACCTATTATGAGTAAGGCCTTATTTTTCTGGGGCATAAAAAATATGGTTACATGAGATGTACTTTTCCTCTACATAACCACATCATAGACTTGAGTAATATGTCTTGAGTTAGGGACTGAAAAGTGTCAAAGTGCTAACAAACCTTTGTTTTTGCAACATGATTCAACTAGACTATATAATTTCTTCCTCACAATGTCATTATATTTGCACAATTTATCATCATCATCAGCCCATATACGTCCCACTGCTGGGCATGGGCCTCCTCTATAACTGAGAGGGTTTAGGCCTTATTCCACCACACTGGCCTAGTGCGGTTTGGTGGACTAAACACCTAAGAAATTCCTAAGAACTTTTGGGTGTGCAGGTTTCATCACAATGTTTTCCTTCACCGTTAAAGTATGTGATAATTCTTTGTGAATACACACATGTGTGTGCTTGGGGTTTGAACTCGCGACCGTCAATATTCTCGACCACATGCCTATACCTCAAGGCCATCACATCATCATTCATATTTTCATGTAATAAATGAAATTTTTATATAATCAAATTGATGATTGTTTTATGGGCAGGACATTATAAATTATACTGGTTCTTAATTACAAAAAAAACATAGACTTTGGTTTTGTGTAAAATTATAATTGTCTGTGTATTAGCAAGCATGTCCTTTCTTAGTCAAGTTTCTTGACAGAAAAGTCTTCTTTTCTGTTACACAAATCAATCAGTCCCTAAACAAATATAATATAGCACATAAAATATTAGCACTGTCAGAGAATTGAAGCCTAAACTTATTATAACACTCCTATAAAAAGCCAAGTTAATATTTATGGCTATTGGTAAAAAATGAGGAAAACTAGTTCAAACAGAGAAACCTTTTCAATTTTCTGTCAAAGATAACAAGCCAATGACAGTATGAATTTATTTTAAAAAGCAATTGCTTTTATTTTATGAAAATACAACTGAATGATAAGCCAACAATTATTTCCTCAAATCAATCATACTTTGCTTATACCTAAAAAATAAACAATGAACTTATCATTAATATCTTATGCAAGATAACAATATGTATCGGTCTATAAACCCATGTTAATTCAAATATTACATTACGATAATGATCAGCATAATATGATTGTAGATTTGCTATCTTTGTATTTAATAACTTTATAAATTTAACAAATTTAGTATTTCTTTGTTTTTGAATATCCTTTAAGTTATAAATTAAAGGGGTATGGGTGTATTTTATCTTCACAATGTTTATTTGAAAAAGTATAAATAAAAATATATATATACACAGTAGTAGGTTCATATTTACACCCGGAGCTGATTAATGTACCCACTTATTCTGAATATACTTTGCCAAGGACTTCCAGATATGTATATTACCACATATGGGTCTTCACCATTTAAGTATGATTTATATTTTTTATGGTTAATAAACATGAGTTTATCATCCATCTTATTTTTTTAATTATTTAAAAAAATAGGATATGCATGAAATTTGTAAGCATTCTCATGGCAGCTTGTTGCATACCAAGGCATTTAATGCTTTAAAAGAAAAAATATGCAATATGATATAATAATACTTTTGATGATATTAAATAATGACATAATTATAAATAAAGAGTATTGCATAATTTAAACAATACCAATGTGAGAGTTTTAATCTAATGTCATTAATTTAAGAATAGTTAAATAGATCTTAAATTTATGATTTTATTTTATGTACTTAATTGTAATTTTAACAATTTGATCATAACTTTGTTTCATGTTAGGTGTAATAATCCATTTTCTTTCTGAAATAGATAGGTATAGTATAGTGACATTGTTTAAGTTTTTTATTTATGTGTTTATCTTATGTTACCATGCCAGCATATTGAGGAAATCATAAATGTTGTTACAAAAGATCTACTTTATAGGATATTACTATTGTTTTTAACGGATCTTGAAGATGATATAATTGTATAATGGTAATAAAAGTGATGCAAAATTTTGTGTAGGTTTTTTTTACATAAGCATAGTTTTTACTTATGATCATATTATTTTTATTTTTCTCTAGGAAAACTCTGAATGCTTCAGGATGGGTATTTAAAGTAAATAAATTTAGTTGTATATTAAGCTGGATGCAGGCTGCCTTCAACAGGTCCCTTTAGAAATCATTGGGGGAGGTCTATGTTCAGCAGTGGAGATCCTTTGGCTGATGAATGAATGAATTAAATTTAGTTGTTATTACACCTTTAGATAAAATTTTATATCTTCTATTCACAGTTTCCACTTAAAATTATGTATGTTTCCAAACAAGAATCATATAAGATTTTTGATGGAGTAATGATTTTTAACATAGCTTTTTAATTTTAAGAGCTACAAAAGATTCCAGCATGATGGGATTAGAAACATTATTGTATAAACCCATCTTAAAATACAGCAAGTGCAATGCAGTTACATTTTTTCTGAAGTTTTTCTTTCCATCAAACCATAGTGAAAACATTGCATAATTATTATGTGGTTAAAAAAATCTTGATAACTTTGTTCACTAATAAATATATTGAAATAGTCTACTTTGAATCAACCAAAACCTCCTTCCAAATTTACTAAAAACACTGCAACCAAGACTGAAAAGGTTATGTAAATATAAAAGATATTAAATTTGAGATACAATGATGTTGATAACAAAATATTTGGCCTTGTATTGTTACATGTAAGACATATTATACTAGACAAGTGTTTTTTTTTACCATATTATCATTTATATTATTGAAAATAAGAATTATTCAACAGTAATAAAAGTACACAAAATAATCATGATTAAAAATTCATCTTTGTAGATGTAACTCTTTCAAGTACAGAGTAAATGATTGTATATGATACAGATCTTTTGCTTTTTAATAGTATTTAAATATAGTCTGCAATCATGTGCATTTCAGCATTATATGCTGTACTATAGAAAAAATTCTTATGGTAATACTTTAATTAAAAAACTCTAGACTTTTAGAGATTAATAAATGTTCTTTTCTATCTTTGTATGATTTGGACTCTAATCTGACAGGTGCTCAATGTTTGCTCATTGTGACAAAGTTATCAACCTGACATAAAAGCTGGCTGTCTCCAGGTATTCCTTAGCTACTACAAGTGGTTTGTGTTAAAAAGATAGTGCAGAACTCACCAGCAGGTGGGCGTGGCGTTGTCCACCGTGTCCTGGTTGGCCTGCGAAGGAGACTCTGCTCCCCGCGCGCCACCCGCCACTGACGAAGCCGTGGTGTCGCTCTGCCCCCTCACTGCGCCCGCATCTCTCTCACCACGGACACACGACACGCACAGCTATTATCTCGACCTCACTGACACTAGTTGCATCTCTACCTGAAAACCACCACAGCACTTCACAGGGAGCACTCGCGGTGCGGCCTCACCCCCGAGCGCCTACTCGCGCGCGCCGCAGCCGCCCCGATATCACTGCACGGGATTATATTCAAGCGAAAAAATGGCAACCATTCGCACTAACGGCCCGAACCTGCTAGCACATCCACCATTTAACACCGTAATATTTATAAACTTTCACGGTTTAATTATAGACCAGACGTTACTATTAACGTTTGAACATAAGTAAAAGCCGAGAAAATAATATTTATAAATAGCTTCGAATTATTTTGATACAAATCTATATCCGTCTATCACTGCATACACACCCCTCTTTCGGGTGGACTGGATCCTCTTCTTTTTCTTTACAGTACTTTTTACATACGTTAATTAGTACGAATTGGTTAATAAGAGTACAATTAAATGACCTACACCCTGATAACTACAAAGACATTTTGTAGCAATGACAGCGGATCCGTATCGGCTTCACAGAACCTATAGAAAAAAATCAACATGTCGCCTCCTTTGATATTGCAAGGTGTTTTATCATTGAAACTTCAAAAATCGAGATAAAGGGGCGTGGTCTGGCCGTATAAATAGTCGATTTTTTAAAGTATTTTTTCTTACGCTTAATAACAACTGGACATTGCTTATGAGACCGCATTAATTTCAATATTATCTGATAAAAAAACAATCTCTGCAGATTTAATTAAATTAATACCACCAACAACTTGATCCAACCTTAAGTTATAGATAAAATATTAATTACCAAAAACTATTAAGTCCAGATTTAATTTATAATCTAATTAAATAAATATTTCGGCCACATCACACATAAAGTAGTATATTTTTTTCTTTGCCCTTTAAATACATAGGTATGTATATACATAGAATATAATTCATATTAATATAATAAATGCGAAACTTAATTTATCGGTAAGTATTTAATGTTTCGACACATAAGTCGCTTAATTATTTTAAATGATTTTTGGGTGGACTTAAAAAATCGGTGTATTTTTTTAAATATAAACTTGCATCGGTCAAAGCTGCTAATGATATAAAGAAACAAAATACAAACTATATATTTGTTAGAATGGGCATATATTGTGACAAATCTTAGAACCACTGATTAGGCCTAATAATTGATTTAGAGTGTGATAAATTAAATTTCCAAAAACTAGTAGCCTAGAATATTTAATTGAATCCAAGCAATGGGGTGTAAATGACCATTATCATTTTAGTGAGTGAACTTCGAGATGTCAGCTTACTATTTTTAAATGTTCATTGCTGTTTAGTAACCATAGACAATATCTATAATCAATGGTTTTGAAGTAAATGTCCATTACCCTGATGTCAATTGTCAATCAATCAATGAAAAGGCGCGAATCTTGTTGAAATAAATGTGGGCACTGAATTGTTATTTATCATATTAAAATAAAACCTGTGAAAATCTTCTGGAATATGGCAAAACATAATAAGACTATTCACTTAATAGCTTCCAAATTAGGGCTTGGCGATGAAGAAAAAGTTTTAAGGTAAAATAGAAAGTAATTTGAAATTCTTTCAATAAAGTTTGTTTTTAAAGTCTTAATAACTTTACTGCCACCGGTGTACATTTCAGTAAAGCGGCAGAGTTTGAGCGTCTTCTACAAGCTAAATCGATGGCTGGCAGTAATATGACCGATACATGTAAAATCGTGATATGTTTGGAGTTAGCGGCTTCTATATTCGGTGCGGAATTTGATGTTGTAAGTACGAAATGACTATAAAATGTATTTATACCGAGAACCGAGAAAAGGAAAAGAATATATTTAGACCGAGAATGCGTTGGACAGACAGCCTAGACGCCTTTGAGAGGGAGTGGTGTAATTTGACACGAGAGAGGAGTGCAAGAAGAAGAGCCTTTGCCTAGCAGTGAGATCTAATATGGGCTATTGAAAAAAAACACTTAAAAAAATAAGTAAAATGTATGAATCTGCATTGAGCTATCATAGTGGACTGAGGACTATTCGTCATAAGCATAGATGAAGCCTGTGTTCAGTATGAAATTTGGAGATGTTTAGAGTTAACAGATATTATTTTCATAGTTTCAAGGCTTTCCTAAGTTTAATATCAATTTTAACAAAATACATAAAGAGTAAGCTTAGTAACTATAGTATGTTTTTATTAGTGTATGTTTCTTATTGCAGAAAACAGCCATCAAATATTCAGGCCTAAAGCCAACAATGTATAATAATTGTAAGAAGATGGTTCAGAATTTGTTGGAGCTGAATGGGGATAGACTGACGACAAATATGCTGTGTGTATCTCTGCAGTGCACCAGTGTCCAAGAGCAGGCTGATAAGATACTTACTGATTACTGCAAATTGGCAAAAACGGTATTTTATTTATAAGTAAAAATTATTTAAACCAAAAGTACTACATATTTTTGGTAACTGATAGAATCTCCATATGATTAATTTAATGTTATTGACACAAAAGTATTTAGTAACAGCCATCTATTTCCACTTGTGCAATGATTAATTTGAGAAATTTATAAATATTTATGATGCACTAGGCCAACCTGCACTAGGCCAGCGTGGTAGACTAAGGCCTAAACCCTGTCAGTTGTAGGGGAGGCCTGTGCCCAGCAGTGGGTCAAATATGGGCTGATGATGATGATAATGATGCACTAGGCCAGAATTGTGAACTAAAGTCTAAACCCACTCAGTGCGAGAAGAGGCCTGTGCCCAGCAGTAGGATGTATATGGGCTGATGATAATGATTAATGTAATTTTTGAATATTGATGTTTTAGGAAGTGGATATGGACCTACCCCAGTATGTGTGCATGGCAGTGTTCCATGCTTGCAGGTATGATATACTTAACCAATCTGTAATCTAATTATTTAAATCAATAATTATTTGGCTTTAAGTCTATTTGGATATTAATATTTTCGTTTATTTGAGTTCAGGGGTTATTACCGTGATTTAATGGAGAGGTCTATTCTATGTCCATCTTTTGACTGCTAGCCAACGATGATTATGATAAAGATTTTTTGTATGAAACAGTGTGAAGGATCCTGAATACCTGAGAGATTTTCTTTACAATGTAAAGTTAACCAACCCACACTTAGCAGTAGTTTAAAAAAATTAAGATGTGTAAAATTGACGATTCAAAAGAACTTGTAAAAGTCTATTTGAATAAAGATATTTTGACTTTGACTTTGACTTAGCCATGGTGAACCTGTGAAGTGCCTGTTAACTGTAAATGAGACTTGTGCTCACTAGGTACATGGGTTGATGATGATGCTAGAGATGAAAATTGTCTACAGTAATAATATAAATAGATCAAAGGCTTACCTTTAATCCTTGGGATCACAGGTTATGATATATTACATAATTATATGTGCCTTTAAAGCTTCTATTGACTTTCCAGACTCAACAAAGTCAAGGTTTCCAAAGCTAAGCTTATAGAAAAGTCTAGACTAAAACCTGCACAATGGGCTAAATTAGACATAGAATGGACCAAGTTTGTTGATGCCAATTTCACAGCTGTTAAAAGGAAGCGAGGAAGACAAGCCAAGAAAAGTGATAATGGTAAGACATTCTTTGTTTACCACTCATCGTTTAACATTTCACAAATGTTTCTTCATATTGGTTATATTTATTTTATTATACAGAGTGTTGACTGATGAACAGTGGTACTATTTCATTTACGGGACTAAACCAAATTATGTTTGATAACCTGTCCTGTATGTCCTGCTTTAATGAACTACCAACGAACCCCCAAACAAATATTGGTATTTGGTGGTAACACTAATATTGGTCTCAGTGTAAGAATTGAAGGCACAGCCCATCTGTTCAACACTTTAAGGTATTTAAAGTTTTTTATCACTTCCAGTTGAGAATGAAGCAATGGAAATTGACACAAAGCAAAAAGAAGATGAGCCATCAGAACCACAAATAGAATCATACCAAGAATGGAGACAGAGGATGTTGAAGATTGCATACAGAGAGCTTCAAGAACTAGAGGCAGACACAAAGAGATATAGGGACATCAGTATGACGCCGAGAAGATCACCCAGAAAAACTCCGCAGAAGTTTTCACCTTACAAAAGTCCAAACAAGAGCAATGGTGTGAAATTACTGTTTCCTATAGATTTATAATTTAGGATTAGTTATGCCAGAAGTGCCTTATTGTATGCCTTCAATGATTCACATAAGACTATCTTAAAATATGTTAATATATAATTCTTGGGCCTATGACAATATAAATATTGTATGACATCAATGATTTATGATATCAACATACTTCCATTGAGGGAAAAAACAAGCATAACTGAGAGTAGGGTACAGCTGTGCTATTTCCATATCATTCAATTTATACTGTTTCTATTTATACCTAAGTACACTGGCTTGTATTGCTTAGTTAATGAAAAATAAGACTTCACTAAATTAAATTTATTGAATTCAAAGTAAAATGGGTGAAGAGTTATTTTAAGCCCCCAGAAGCTACAAGTATTTGTTTGTCAATATTTCATTGGCTATGTTTTTTAAATTACATCTAAATGAGGGTGGGCCTGTTGCCGTTTTTGCCGGCATATTATTGATACTGATAATTTGTTAATCAAAATATTGTAATTATGTCGACCTGATAATCTAATCTAGAGCCCCAGACAGCATATATTGCACTCTGCCGCAGCAGTGTATTGTTATAAATAAATAATTATGAATTTTTGTTTTTTACCCTCTATACCAGCGGACAGCAACGCGCGGCCCGCGGACGTCTTGCTTGCGGCCCGTGAATGTTAGCATTTTCATTTTTTCTATGAGATATGGCCAATTATACATAGGTATTATGGTAGAATCTAGGATAAATATCAGAAGTGCGGGCCCGCCTTTAGTTTATTCTGCCACATTGCGGCCCTTGCCTGCCAAAAGGTTGCCACCACTGCTCTATACTGTTAAATCTGTTAATTTATTTATAGTTATAAAGACTTCAACATCAAGTATGCTTTGGTTGTAGCATTCTGCAGTATTTTTACTTGTTGTGTAAAACCTGTAGAAGCAACCGCATGTGTCTACTAAAAAAAAGGTTATATAATATTACTGTTTGACATTTTTGCAATAGAGTTAAGTTTTATTTTCAATGTTGAAGTAACAATATTATCTCTTAAATATTTATTTGATTAATAAAATAAAGTATTTTACATAACATCCTTGTATTATATATACCATTTAAATATTGTTATTTTTTATTCTATACTAAAAACAGTCATTGGTACAATCTACACAGCCATGCGTTTGAAAATGGCATTAATAATATTATTACTAACAATAAAATTTTGCAACGCCAACATAACCGATCTACAGTTGAAGCAGACTCAACAAATCAACTCTACGAAAGAAACGATATATTTCGACGACCCCAGCCGTCCCACGCTAGCTTACCCCACATCTTTGGGATTTTTATTCATTTCCGCTACATTATTAATAGGAGTCTTTGTCAGATCTATTATGCTTTGGTTGAATTTATGCATTCCATACAGAGTTATCATGTTCTTCCTCGGAGGCCTGGCTGGAATTTGTGCAAATCGCTTTCCCAGCTTCAAGCCTATCGTTTACATCTGCTACATCGATGTTGACATCATTCTAATCACCTTTCTTCCTATACTAATATTCAGTACTTCTTATAGCGTCGATTACCACTCCTTTTGGAGGAGTGTTCCCCAAATTTTGCTTGTTGGTGTCCCTGGAGCGTTGTTAACGGCTTTAATGGCAGCGTTCATGGCTTATTACTTAATAGAATCTTCTTGGAACTTCTCCACGGCTATTCTGTTTGGGATCATTTGTTCTCCTATCTACCCTACGGATGTAATTAAGCAACTGAAAGAACTTTCTAGAGGGAAATATATAAGTGTTTTACTGCTGGGAGAAGGCTTAATCGGAGATGTAACGGTGATGATAGAATTCACAGCTGTTTTTGGGTATTTAGCCATGGCGTTAACTGAAGCTTCTCAAATTTGCCTTCTGCTACTAAGGTATGCAGGTGGAGGAATACTTTTAGGATTAGTAATGGGCAAAGTAATAGGTTGTGTGCTGACTATAACTTACTATGACATGTTATGTGCTGTTACTGCGACGGTTTCTGGTGCGTACCTAACGTATTACATAGGAGAGAAGTTCCTCTATGTTTCTGGGTTACTAGGAACCGTTATTGCTGGCGTGCTGGTGAGTAACAAGAAGTCAACGGTGGCTAGTGACGTGGAGCAAGTGGTAGCGAATTTCTGGGTGATTATGGCGCACGCTGCGAACACGCTGGTGTTCACCATGGTGGGAGTGGTGATCTTCGAGAAAGTCAGCTACGTGATCAGCGTGAGACAAGTTTCGTTGGTGTTTGTTACGTATACTACTGTTTATTGCTCTAGGTAAGTATAAAACTGTATTATTAATAAAATTTAAAATTCTAAGCGATTTAGTGTAGTTAGTGTCTTGTAATTTTTTGCTGTTAATCTAGCTAGGCAATATGTAGATTGTAGGTATCCATGTTATTTCTTAGTAGTAAGGAGTAGGAACAGGAATTTCTGATAATAAATTGTAGAATAATCTATAATGATTTATAAATCTAAAAATACTCCATAATAAACTCCCTCTAAACTAAGTGACAACCAAACATGGGCATAAGAACGGTTTGCTGATTTTGATTTCAAAATCTTCAAAGTAAATCGTGATCGAAAATTGTTTATTTAACCAATGGCCCTGCAGCTACGTTCATGTTAAAGAATTAATACCCAATTGCAACATCTAACGTACTTAAAAACTTATCTTTCCAAGAGCATAATTACAAATATCCATCCCAGGTTGATGGTGTATTCGGTAATGACCCCAATCCTTCGTCACATCGGCTACGGAATGTCTTGGCAGCACTGCATGGCGTGTGTATGGGGTGGTCTTCGAGGACCACTGTCGCTCTGCCTAGCTCTTATAGTATTGCAGACTCCTGCTGTGGCTGATGCTGGAGAGGTATTTATCATTGTGCATAACTCATTAACATTGGTCATCTAATCGCTGAATGTATGTGTCAGGATGAATACCCAGTAAACTAACCCAGGAGCATAATAGCATATGAATTTAAAAGTGTTAACAATCTATCATCATCATGATCATCAGCCCATATACGTCCCACTGCTGGGCACGGGCCTCCTCTACCATTGAGAGGGTTTAGGCCTTAGTCCATCACGCTGGCCTAGTGCGGGTTGGCAGACTACACACGTAATAAATTTCTAAGAACTTTTAGGTGTGCAGGTTTCATTACGATGTTTTCCTTCACCGTTAAAGTACGTGATAATTCATTGTGAATACACACATAACTTTGAAAAGTCAGAGGTGTGTGCCTGGGGTTTGAACCCGTGACCGTCGAGATTCTCGACCGCGTGCCTAAACCTCGAGGCCATCACGACTTACTTAACAATCTATTACCTACATATTAATTTGAGATATTACTAAGTCCTTCATATGAAATTAAAGCAGTAATTTTCATCAAGACCTAACCTCCAGATCTATCTCAAACAATACAAAAACATATGGATTTGTAGTTCATACTATATTAATACTTCCAATAGGCACATGAATACTTACGAACATATTCAGATACAAGCTTTGTGCCGTGGGTATCAGAGATGCGAGATTTTTCGGTCTCATTACCCAGCACTGAAAAAATAATTAAGGTTCATACAAAAAATTGTCTCGATGAAAGAATTCAACTCGCTTCCTCTCGTTTCTCAGGCTAGTACCTAATCAAATGCTCTTCGAGTTTTGTAATTTTTGTAAACATTACAGATTTTTATAATACAAACTGCCGGGTTGGTGATCATGTCACTTCTAATTAACGCTACCACCATGCAAAAGATGTTAAAGATGCTAGGATTGGCAGAAATATCATTGGCGAAGAAAGCGAATATGACGAACTGTGTAAAACGAATCATGACGATGCGTGATAGATGTATTTCGATGTTGAAAATGGATAAGTTTTTGGCTGATGCTAATTGGGACTTGGTTTTGGAAGGTGAGGGAAGAAGTGGAACAGATTATATCCATTGTTTTTAGAGAATTCTTATGTTATTGCATAATCTCATCACTCAAAAAAAATTTATCCATCAAATTATTGAAATATTGAGTAATTGAGCTTTGGATTGGTTTATATTAACTTAGGTACTTGCAATGTTATATGTATAATAAATAATAAATACACCCAACAGTCACATACATAGTTCTGACCCCACACTAGGATACAAGTCCTGTGTCGTGGGTATCAGAGACTACGAGAGACTTTTCGGTCTCACAAACACCCAGACCCGAAACAAATATTTGTGGATCACACAAACATTTGTCTCGGTGCGGGGATCGAACCCGCGGCCTCTCGTTTCGCAAGCTGGTGTCTAGCCATCTGCGCCACGGGGCTGTCGCATGTGTTTAAATGACAATTAAGCGCACACAAATAGAAGCGTTTGTTCTCTCATTTTGCTTTAGGTACAACAATAAAACATCCCTATCAACTCCAAATATCCGGCCGTGATGAGGACAGCGAGGATGATACGTATATGGGATATCGGTATACTACATGTCCTGACTGCGAGCGTGAGATACCTAATGAGCCTACGAAGAAAGAGTTTGCCGAAATGATGAGGTACATACATACATACCTACGTAAACGAATTTCCTACGTAAAAAAACTTCTATTTCCGCACCCAGACAATTGTTCGTGTGATCCACAGATTATTTGTTTCGGATGTGTTTGCGAGACTGATAAGTCCCTCGCAGTTTCTGATACCCACGACACAAGACTTGTATCTTTGTGTGGGGTTAAAACTATAGGTATATTTATTTATTTATTTAAAACTTCATTGTACACACAATACTAAAACTAAGGAGTACAGAAGACTAGAAAAGTACAATGGGCGGCCTTATTGCACAAGGCGATCTCCTACAGGCAACCTGGGATGGAGATGCAGGAAGAGAAATGAAAGGTAGTCGAAGTGTACTGGTTAAATTAAAAGACATCAATGTTTTAGCATTAAAACATTATGGTGAAAAAAATATGTGATTGTTTAGTGGAATTATTTTTAATTCTCACGTTTTTTACTTCCGAGTACTTTATTTATTATTTATTTATTTATTTATGCTTTATATAAATTGTATAAAGGCGGACTTAATGCCTAAGGCATTATCTACCAGTCAACCTTGGGGTGATGCAGAGAAAAAATATTAATGAATAGGTGCATAAAATATAAATTGTCATGATTAAAAATATATATGTAAGTATATATTATAATTATAATAGAAATTAAAATAAACAAATATATTTAAATAGACCATTACATAAACATATATACATAAAATACATATAGATATACTATAATGCTATTTATATAAGTATAAAATATAAATACATCCACATATATACACATATAATACATACTATGGAGCTTCTGACAATCGTTTTAAGAATAATTATTTAAATTTTCCATGAAAACCCGTGGCGTTATCATTCAGGGAAGCTAACCAGCGTGTGCTGAAAGCAATGAAGATATCCTATTGGCGTCAGTACGAGCATGGCAAGATCAGTAAAGATGGAGTGCGACTGCTCGTGCAAGCTGTGGAAGTGGCCGCTGACTCCGAACACGGCAGGGTCAATCTGGAACAACTAGGCTCTTTGTGGAGGCCTAAGGTAATATTAACGTCATAGTTCTACTGGCTTTAATGGTTGATATGGCTAGATAAGGTTCTAAAACTGACTGCCTCGTGGTCTCGCGGTACAAGTATGTGCCGAGCGATCTAGAGGTCCTGGGTTTGATTCCCGGGTCGGGCAAAGTGTTATTGGGTTTTTCCATTAGGAAATTCTCGGTAATAGCACGGAGTCTGAAATGTGCCCGAAAAACGGAAATAGGCTCGCCCCCTATTACGTGGGACTGATACATACTTGGCGAAATGTGGGTGCAGAAATGCGCCTCTGCCTACCCCTTCGGGGAATACAGGCGTGGGTTTATGTATGTAGGTTCTAAAAAGTTGTAAAAATACCCATACCTACCTACTCATTCAAGAATGTCTGATTGCAGGAGTAGGCAGAAGTATATTAATAGACTCATTTATTGCATGGTGTTTAAATACAAAGATTTTGGGATATTTTGGTGATGTGAAAGAGTGAATTCAAACTCGATCCAAAGATTTAGGTATAGACACATAATTTTTAAGAGGTCTTACTGCATACACATCAATAAGTCATTTCTTAGATATAAAAATGAATCGAAAAGGCATTAAGCCTTCTATTATAGAGGGGTAGAAGGCGTAATGCGGAAAGCGCAGCGTAGGACGTCCACTCACAAGGTGGTCAGACGACCTGATAAAGGCGGCGGGTCGTCGCTGGATGCAAGCTGCCTCAAACAGGTCACTGTGGAAGTCATTGGGGGAGGCCTATGTTCAGCAATGGCTTAGGCTGATTGATTGGATAGCCTTCTATATTATATTAATAAATAGTTAAAGAGTCTGTTTCGTTCAAGCCTCATGCGGTGAAGCTCCGCCGTAAGTTGGTAAACATGCTAAGCACGGAAGCCGGTAATGCCCAAGTGCCCCACGGGAGATGTCGACAGATCTGCCATCGTATAGTCTCCAACGTGTGGTTTGATGTCTTCATATACGTCATGATTTTGTGCAACACTCCCGTTATACTATGCGAGGTGGCTTTGCGACCACCCGTTGCTCCAACGATCGTGTATACCATCAAGACTTTGAATCTGTTAGTATTTATTTTATTTATTTATTTATTTATTTATTTATTTACACTTCCTTGTATGTACAAAATATTATAAAGAAACTTATCTATTAAAAATTAGACAAGAGGCGGCCTTCTTTAATTACAGATTCTTCTTCATAATTTACGTGTTGGAAATGGTTCTCAAGATGATAGCTATGGGCTTTGTGGGATACTTCAAATCGCATTGGAATAAGTTGGACTTCTTTATCATAGTTATGGCGACGGGAGGTAAGGATACGCTTTGTACGCTTCTTGAATTGAATTGAATACGCTTCTTGTGTATGATAAATGCTCTTAAGACAGTAAAAACTTCAGGGTTATTTTGAGGCAATCAGAGGCTATTATGAAGAAGCGAATCATTATCATTATCATCATTACCAGCCTCTGTCACGTCCACTGCTGGACTATGGCTCCTCTTCTATGGCACGCCACTGGGCTCGATCTTCGGCCCTCCTCAGTCAACCGCGAGAGGCCTATGTCAGTGGACCTCTATTGGCTGATGGATGGAGGGATGAATAGTGGGGTACGACTTATAACAGGGAAACCCTGTGCTATAAGAACCAGCAGCCTTCCAGGATCACAGTTACATTTTTTTGGCTAAATTCTTTAGAATTACATAACTATGAAACTTAATTTGGCATAGGTAGTTATAACATTATTAATTCTACATCATTATGTAACCGATAGTTTCTAATTACAATATAAGATATACAGTATAAATTATATTTAATAACATTACCTTCAAAGTGTGATTTAATCAACGCAGTTTTAAGTATCTTAAATCACACTTTTCTACACATCCAGAAGTAGTTCCTACCTTCTTGTTCGCATTCTAAAATTTTGGAGGAATAAAATTGTTACTTCTTTTTGATCTTATGTTTTAAATACAAATAAATACATGGTGTATTTATGTTTTAGACCTAGTGTTGGACATTATAGACGCCCTCACACCGTGGGATAAGTGGCGCAACCTCAACTCAAGTGTATTGACAGCAACGAAATTATTGAGGATGTTGAGATTCCTTAGGCTTTGTAAATTAGCAAGGTATTGTAATTATATAGCATACGGTAGCATACGACATCTCAACTCTATAATAAATATAATCAACGTAACGTACACCATTAGAGGGAAATTTTAAATTTTTACCAACACTTATTTATATTTAGCCTATATTTTCCTGATTCCTCAAAGGCCGGCAATACACCGATGAGTGACCGATGACAAATTAAGGTCCCCTTAGATTCGCTGAGCTTCATTGCTCAGCGTCAATACTGTGCGTGCTGTTGATCCTGGAGCACAGGAGTTACAGTGGCGGGTGTGTGGTGGGATAGGGCCAAAATAAAAAAAAAATACTGCCTCGTGGTCTCGCGGTACAAGTATGTGCCGTGGGATCTAGAGGTCTTGAGTTCGATTCCCGGGTCGGGCAAAGTGTTATTGGGTTTTTCCATTAAGAAATTCTCAGTAACAGCACGGAGTCTGGAAATGTGTCCGAAAAACGGCAATAGGCTCGCCCCCTATTACGTGGGACTGATACACATACCTGGCGAAATGTGGGTGCAGAAATACCTACCCCTTCGGGGAATACAGGCGTGAGTTTATGTATGTATGTGTAATAAAAAAAAATACACCGATGATTCTTCTGATGACCACTTAAATATCAGGTGGCTCACTTGCTCGTTTGCCTCCTCTTTCCCATTAAAAAATCTAGCTTTTTATCGATATATAATGGTTGTACTGGTCAAGTGAGGAGTGAGGAATGAATACGTTAGAGGAAGTTTGAAAGTGGCTCCTGTGATAGATAAGCTGAAAGGAAACCGTCTGTCGTGGTATGGTCATATTATGAGAAGGGACGAAACATAATATATTGGTAAAAAAGTAATGAGTATGAAAGTCGAAGGATGGACAAACAGAGGAAGGCCAAAGAAAAGATGGATGGAGTGCGTGAGAGAAGATATGAAAGAAAAAGGGGTGACTGAAGACATGACGGCTGATAGGGATGTTTGGAAGGATAAAACATACTGCGCCGACCCCAAATAAAATTGGGAACAGGGCAAGTGAATGATGACTGGTCAATGATCAAAACGTGGTTTCGATATAGAGAATGAAACAAGGAAGAGTCCGTTTTCTGTAGCACAAATGTCCTATCTAATTAAAGTCGACTTTATGTAACCCAAACAACTAAGCAACTAGGTGTTGTCACATTAAATATTTCTTATTTTTATTATAAGAATATTAAGCAGCGTCAACAAGCTGTGATTTCGAATAAAGTTAAACTAAAATTTCACATTTAATATTAAAGTAATAATTTTATTTTGTTTCAGGGTGTCTGTTCCAAAAATAATGGCTTACATAGATCGTATGATTGATATACAGTTGGCGTTTGGGTACGATGTCGGAAAGGTAACGTAAAAGTTTGATTAAACCTAATAATCATACTAATAAGATACTAGTCTTGTGTCGTGGGTATCAGACTTAACGAGTGATTTTTCGGTCCCACAAACACCCAGACTCGAAACAAATACTTATTTGTAAATCACTCAAACATTTGTTTCGTTAGCCCTTTGCGTCACGGAGGCTGTCTATTGATGTGAATTGATATTTTGTTATTTATTATGTTCCCAGGGTTTCGTTACAGGTGAACAAGAAGTGAGCAATCTCTTGCCTCAGTTAGTAGATAACAAACAAATTCAAGAAACGTTGAATGCGCGACTCGAAGCGGATCGGTGAGTACTTAGATGCGGCATGGTATCCGTATAACAATAATTGATACTTGTATGTTTATTCTAATGCCTCGTGGTCTCGCGGCACAAGTATGAGCCGTGCGATCTAGAGGTCCTGGGTTCGATTCCTGAGTCGGGCAGTGTTATTGAGGTTTTCCATTAGGAAATTCTCAGTAGCAGCACGGAGTCTGTAAATGTTCTCAAAAACGGCAATAGGCACGCCTCCAAATACGTGGGACTGATACATATAAGGTAAAATGTGAGTGGAATACAGGCGTGAGTAGTATGTTGTATTGTATTATGTATTCTAGTAAAGAAATATATATTAACAGCATATCTTTAAATGAGCAATTCTTGTATATATATATTGGAATCTCGGAATCGGCTCCAACGATTTTCATAAAATTTAGTATATAGGGGGTTTCGGGGGCGATAAATCGATCTAGCTAGGAATCATTTTTAGAAAATGTCATTTGGAAGAAAAATAACAAAAATCAACTGAAAAATATGACTCTTCCTGACATCTATTGGCGAATAATAATACTATTTTTTGTGAGCAACTAATTGCTTTAACGACACAACAGCAGATGGCGTTGTTAAGTAACATTATTCATATTTCATCATTTTATTAGTAATTCGTACTTAAATATAATTTCCAAAAAATAATAAAAAAAAAAAATCCGAGCAAAGCTCGGTCATCCAGGTACTATATATTAACAGCAGTTAATTAACAACCTAATCGGTCGGTTGCCGACGGTGGAGATGCACCGAGTTTGGTTCTCTCATTGGTAGACGTGTTATTGGGATTTTCGTACCCAACAATAATGGGGCCATGCGGTAGGTGAAAATGCATCTGACGATGCACCCAGCATCTGTGTCCACATTTCAGGGAATAAGGAATGAGTGTATGGATCAGAACTCTACCAGTTTTATTTTTTAGGTTGACCGTGACTCGCCAACTAGGGTTGCTGCAACGCGACCGGCCCTGGACAGCGATCACAGTTAAAACCAGACAAGCTACTACTTCCACACTGAATATCATGTTGTTGGATGCTATGCAGTTGAAAGAAGAAGGTATTTTACTGCAATCTGGGCAAACGTCTGCCTCTGTATCTGACAGCCCCGTGGCGCAGATGGCTAGACACCAGCTTGCGAAACGAGAGGCCGCGGGTTCGATCCCCGCACCGAGACAAATGTTTGTGTGATCCACAAATATTTGTTTTGGGTCTGGGTGTTTGTGAGACCGAAAAGTCTCTCGTAGTTTCTGATATCCACGACACAGGACTTGTATCCTAGTGTGGGGTCAGAACTATGTATGTGACTGTTGGGTGTATTTATTTATTTATTTGTATCTAGGATTGCCAGGTCGCCAAATCTAATAGCCGGACAGACCAGCCAGTTTGGCCGGACATTTTGATAGAAAGGCACAGCAGACAGACACCCTACGTTATTGAGCATTTTTTGTCTCAGTATTTAATAGGTACGATATAATAAATCAGGCTTTTTTGATTATTATTTTTTTACTTAAGTTCAGTCACGACTATAGGATGATACCTAGGGTACTTGAATCTAGATAGTGACGAAGAAAGTTATGAAATTTTCGATTGGCGGTCAGCGGATAGCGGTAGCTAAAGTAGTGATGGTCTCGAGGCTTAGGCGCGCGGTCGAGAATCTTTGCGATCGCAAGGTCAAAGCCCAAGCACACACCTCTGACTTTTCGAAGTTATGTGTGTATTCATAACGAATCATCACATACTTTAACGGTGAAGGAAAACATCGTGAAGAAACCTTTTTTTGTTTTCGAGGGGAAAGCTAATTATGGCTCTACTTACCGCCAGCCCTGGCGGAGGGATGCAGGTAGCGTATGTTGGGGTCACCGGCCTTCCAGCCCGGCGCGCGGTGACGTCACGTCCGCGCAGATGTTAGTGCCGGGCTGGGTCCCTAACAATATCCCTAAACCGGCATACCGACTAAAACCCCCCGGTGGCCATCTCCGCGCCAAATGGGACGACCACGGTACGTGGGCGAGGAGCGCTCACCGTAATTCCGCAGCCGCCCGGTGCGCCTCCGAGACGAAATCGTCTCGGCCGTCTTATCGTGAAGAAACCTGCATACTTAAAAGTTCTCAGGAATTTCTTAGGTGTGTAGTCCGCAAACCCGCACAAGGCCAGCGTGGTGGACTACCCTCTCAGTTGTAAAGGAGGCTCGTGCCCAGCAGTGGGACGTATAAAGGCTGATGGTGTAGCTGAAGTAATAAAATACTGCGCATTTGCTTTTAATAAAAATTACATATTATAGTAAGCACAATAAATGTAAAGGTAATATTTTTCAGGGTTTTTGGATGAAATGGAATACCGTTTGTTGGTTAATGCTATACAGGAAAAGGTGCAAATGTGTCGACATAAAGGCAGTTTAGTAGCTCCCTCTTCACCTGAGGTTATTACTTTATTAATTTTTATTGCAATAAATTA
Source organism: Hemaris fuciformis (assembly GCA_907164795.1). NCBI lineage: Eukaryota > Metazoa > Arthropoda > Insecta > Lepidoptera > Sphingidae > Hemaris > Hemaris fuciformis. The sequence continues at coordinate 6,546,604 of OU015455.1, read as the reverse complement.
TTTTTCCCACAACCCATGTAACATGTACTGCCCCGGACACAAATTTCTATTAATTTTATCACATATTCCATTCACAGCCATGCCTATTTAGTCCTATAGATACTTGTTTGTGTTTTGCGCGTATTATTTTAAGTGGAGAAGTAGTAATTTATTTTCAACGTTCATGATATAAAATTACAAGTTTTTATCTCTTTAAGTTAATGAAGTTTAATATGTTTTGCGCAGACTCAACTGCGTGCCGTGTCTTGGCTACAAGGCAACGAGAGAGTGGCCGAATTCTTCCTTGAAAACTCACAAATAATTAACTACAATTTCAACGATATTTTAATATCGCGAGGTAACTATTAACTTAATAAATGCTAGAATATTGTTTAAATTAAACTCAATACAATAAAACTATATATTAAATAATATGACAGCCCGTGGCGCAGTTGGCTAGACACCAGCTTGCGAAACGAGAGGCCGCGAGTTCGATCCCCGCACCGAGACAAATGTTTGTGTGAACCACAAATATTTGTTTCGGGTCTGGGTGTTTGTGAGACCGAAAAGTCTCTAGTAGTTCTGACACCCACGACACAAGACTCGTATCTTAATGTGGGGGTCAGAACTATTGGGTGTATTTATTATTATTATATCATCACTTACTTAAAGAAAAATGTGTGTGCAGATTGTTTATTGCAACTACATCGCAATGCATTGATTAGTCTAGATTTTATTTTGTTATATTATATAAGTAAATATTATGTTTTATAATAAGTAAACTGTAAGATTTATGAGGCACTAATAATTTCTTTTAAGGGGCGGTTCAAGCTTTATGGGGAGGGGGGTCTTTGGTTTGCTTATTTTGGATGACATGGGGGGTAGGGGAGTCTAGATGATGATTACGTCATCGGTAGTTAAATCTATTTTATTATTTTTAAAATTATAATATTTAAAAAAAAAACAATACATTAATTGAAAAATGTTTACGTAAGCATGGGGTTAAGAGCTTTGCTTTCTTTTGCTGACAAGGAGGATGGGGGGGTAAATAATTGTAATAAATCTGCTTACGTAATACTTGAACGGCCCCTAACCCAACTTAAAACAAAATGGATCCTAATGTTAAAGGTGATTATGGAAGGAAAAGTAACAAATCTTTGAAAAATCACAGGAGACGAGCCCAAAGGTCTGTACATCGTGGTCTCAGGACTGCTGGAAGCCAGTTACATCCCCCCTGACGATGAGATTGACGAAGCGATACCAAACTACGAGTTTTTCACTGACTTGAAATTTGCTGAACCAAGTCTTGATTATATTGTGTCTGGCAACGCTGTTGGGGTTCTTGGGGTGAGTCTTACTAAAGATCACACTGCCTTCCGCGCTGTAAGTCTTTCATTTTAATATTTTATTGGCATGAGATAAAGAGGGCTTCATAAATGTCCTGTAATTTAAAATATGATTTATGAAAATGTAAGCTCCATATTACATACATAAACTCACGCCTGTATTCCCCGAAGGTGTAGGCAGAGGTGCATTTCTGCACCCACATTTCGCCAGGTATCAGTCCCATGAGCCCTATTTGTGTTATTCGGGCACATTTCAAAAGTCCGTTCTAATACTGAGAATTTCCTAATGGGAAAACACTTCGCCCGGCCCGGGAATCGAACCCCGGACCTCTAGATCCAACGGCACTTATAGGTGCCGCGAGACCTTTAGGCAGTTAAGCTCCATATTACGTGGGAATTGTAACAGTGAATACGAGAACTGTGTACAGAAATTTAGCTCTGCCTTTTTTTTTTTTAAACTGGCACGGCAAAGTGACTCCACTTACCTGATGGTAAGCACAGTGGAGTCCAGAAAAATAATACCGACCAGCGAGAAACGATGGTCACCCGCTGGTCGACACAATCCTGCCGGCCCGCACAAATGCTTCTTCACGCTTCGCTTAAAGGATCCAGGATCATAGGAAGGAGGGAACACAGCTTGATGGTGCGGCAAAAGTAGGAGTTAGCGAACTTTTTAGTTCGAGCCGCGGATATTGTTACCACAAAGCTGTGGCTTCGTATGCCCGCACGCGTGGTTCTGGTAAGGAACGGAGAGGATGGGACAAGGTTAAACAATTTTTATACAATATATACACCAGTTTATTTCAACATTGATTTTATTTGAAGGTACTAACGAAACGTACGTACAGTTACACGGTGCGATGTGACTCCGCCGTGCAAGCGTACTTTATTACGATGCCCATAATAAAAGAAGCGTTTAAAATCGCCCCACACCCAATTATGGGGTAATTATATAAACCTATAAAAACTATATACAGGTTGTATTCAGACCGTGATCGGAAACGAAGGCAGGTAATAGCTAAGGTGATTACAAACCCCCTGGCGTTAAAGAAAATTCTGACAAAAAATATATTTTTTTTACGTTTTCCATACAAACCGCGTACATTTAATACCGATGGTTGTATGGAAAACGTCAAAATTTTTATTTTTTGTCAGAATTTTCTTTAACGCCAGGGGGTTTGTAATCACCTTAGCTATTACCTGCCTTCGTTTCCGATCACGGTCTGAATACACCCTGTATACTGAAACTGTATGAACTATATAAATCCTCCTCCTCGCGTCGTTTTCCTCATTGCTGAGGGTCGTGAACTCGTGATCCCCTGCACCAACAGTAGGTAATTGTCCTTCTTACTATGGCGCGCCACCTGTTCCTGTCTTTGGCATCGTGGAGCGCAGCATAGAGTCCCGAATTAAGCGTCGAGCAGATTTGGTCCGACCATCTCATGGGGCACCTGCCTCTCGGACGATTGCCCTGGACTTTGCCATATAAATAATATAAATTATATGAACCACTGAAAATAATAATTGCACTCATGTACCGGTTTTATTTTGGTAACGGTTCTTTGGCGTAACTAGACATCAGACTAATAATGATAAATTAATTAATTTAGACTAACCTAGTTTTAATAATAACACATTAAATATAGAATCATCATCATCAGCCCATATACGTCCCACTGCTGGGCACGGGCCTCTTCTACAACTGAGACGGTTTAGGCTCCACCACGCTGATCTAGTGCGGGTTGGCGGACTTCACACCTATGAAATACATAAGAACTTTTAGGTGTGCAGGTTTCATCACGATGTTTTCCTTCACCGTTAAAGTAAGTGATAATTCATTATGAATACACCCATAACATATATAGTATATTAAGATTAGACGGCCGTTGAAGGTTGTTTCCTAAATGCAATATTTTAAAGTTGCTTTATAAAACTTTTCTTTTCTTAATGTTGTTTTTAAATTCAACTATGTATGTTGCTTAGTTAGGTAATAGACTATATGTAATTACATTGTTAGGTTTGGAGCGGTCCCCCAACGCGACGTATTTTTTATACTATTATTAATATATACTTAGGTACTTTAAAATTTATTTATTTTTACTTTTTAAAGGGAACTTCGGTTTTTGTGTCGGGTTTTTTTCTTATTCAGCTGTTCTGTTCAGTAACCCTCTAACGTTATGAATGATGTAATTTCTTCTAGTTTAGAAGCAGCTATGTGGAGGGAAATAGGCATCAAGTTCTCCTTGATGGTGATGCCGTCAGTGCCAGCGTATCACAGCTGGCCAACAGAAAAACTTAGCATGAGGCTGGAACACTCTTTTGTGCCGTGTCTCAAAGCTTTTAAAGTAAGGAAACTGTCTTGATCTTTACTATAGACAAGTAAAAATCAAAAGATTGCATTAATACGAGAGCGTTTTGAAAATCCTCTTAATAAAACTTTCGTCGTAGGTATTCGTAGTTAACGAGTTGATGGAAGACATTATTTTATTGGACGGAATTTGCCAAGACATGGCGACCAGGGAGGTATTTCAACCACCTTGCTACATACCGAGGTAAATTGTTAGTTAATGACCGTTCAAGTATTACGTAAGCAATTCACAATTATTAAATATTTGTTTGGGGGTCCTTGGGAAGGGTAAAGATTTCTCACAAAAGAAAAAAAAATGCATAAAGTTCCCCTGTTAAAGTAAATGACTTAAACAAAGAAATCCCGCAGCCCGCGATAACCGATGTAGGGTGTTGTCAACTTTTGAACGCACGCTTTATGCGGATAAAAAAGAAATTGCTTTTTAAACTTTTGTAATTTGTGAAAAAAAAAAGGGGAAGTTTTTATTAATTTTTGCTTACGCACATTGGGGGCCCCGTATAATATTGATACGGCAGATACGGCGGTAGCTACGCCCCTGGCAACTCCTCAAAAATTCTGTTTTTTTTTAGGACGGTACACAGACTAGTTTTTCCCAAGTCGTCTCAGCTGATGGTGAGTAAGGAATGTCCGGAGACCAAGCTGCTGATAGTCCCAGCGAAGGACACTGACGAGTTTGACATCATGGAGGATGAGATTGACGATGTACAGTGCGAGTTGGTAAGTAATTTATCTATAAAAAAGACGCGAATAAATATAATGTAAACCTTCAACAAAGAGCTTCAAAATTATTTGTTGGATCATCAACTTCATTTCGATAAAAAAAATTGTGTACGAGTTACCAGCCGGATAGGTTTGAGAAAACTAACTTCTGGTACCTTTTTTTTTTGTTCTCGAGGGGAAAGCTGTTTATGGCTATACTTCCCGCCAGCCCCGGGGGAGGGGGGGGCGGGAAGCGTATGTCGGGGTCACCGGCCTTCCAGCCCGGCGCGCGGCGACGTCATGTCCGCGCAGATGTTAGTGCCGGGCTGGGTCCCTAACAAAATTCCCTAAACCGGCAAATACAATGTCTGGTAACGTGGCTGAAGTATGCAGCAATTGGACAATAAGTAACGCAATAAACAATTTGTTTGACCATAATGGTAATTGCATGCATGGTAATCGAGCAAGATTAGGAAGAAACTATATATGCGATAAACTTGCATTTTACATACCTAAATGTTAATTGAATTGTAAACTTGAGTACCTTAACAGAAAGTTTGAGTTGTATTGTTTACAGGCTGATGATGATTTTGTGTCTCATACTTCTGATATTTTTCCTTCATCAGGTCTCCAACGCCTCCTCGCGCTGCTTGTACCACAAAGTAGTCCGCAAACTGTCATCCGACAGTCGCGGTCCCATCCGTCGTCTGCGCGTCAAACGCCGCCGCCCCGCTCGCAGAGTCAACTACAGAGAGTCTGTGTGGGGGAAGCAGATCTGTTAGTTTATAATCATCATCATCATCCATCAGCCAATGGAGGTCCACTGCTGGACATGTTTATAATACTTCTTTTTTATTACTCTTACTATAATACGAGTACTTTTTTTTAGTTCTTATTTTTTAGTACGGCCTCGTCGTCTCGCGGTGCGTGTGTCGTGTGATCTAGAGGTCCCTGATTCGATTCCCGGGTCGGGCAGAGTTATTGGGTTTTCCATTAGGAAATTCTCAGTAGAACGGAGTCTGGAAATGTGCCCGAAAAACGGCAAAAGCTCGCCCCCTGTTACGTGGTACTAATACATACCTGGCGAAATGTGGGTGTAGGAATGCACCCACACTCTCACCACACACACACCCACACTCTGTCTACCCCATCAGGGAATAAAGGCTTGAGTTTATGTTTATGTTATTTTGTATGGGTAGTTCAAGGTTTTATTATTTTGTGGGGTGCTTTTACAAACAAGGTGACTCCAGCGATATCAAGATGTATTTTTTTACTATAGTTTATAAGGTCGGGATTGGCCCCGAGGAACATAGCTCAGAATATTACTACATAAGGTAATAGCACTAGTAGATGACCACTTAAGGACACAGAAATTTCTTTTTTAATGTCTAACTTTAATCATCATCCGAATTCAATGAGTGTTTTGTTTTGTAAACTCTGTGCAAGTCTTTTAACGAAATGAGCTAGTATTTTTTCTTGTACAATGGTTGAATTCAAGTAAAAAAATGAAAATAAAACTTAATATAAGAGATTCAGTAGTTGACCACCTAAAAACTAGTAGTTGACCATGTTTTGCATCAGTAGTTGACCATTCAGATTTTTTAATTATTTGTTAAATAAGAAGCCAAAGTAAGACAACTTTGCGTTTTATTTGAAATATAATAACAATAACATCCCCCGCTCGTTAATAAATGTTCTGGCCATTTCCCCAATCGACCATTTGCTTTCATCGATGATATTGTAGCTTTTTTTTAATAGCTTTAAGTACTTTTCCGGGATAAAAGTTATTATCGTACTTCATCATCATCATCATCATCAGCCCATATACGTCCCACTGTTGGGCACGGGCCTACTCTACAATTGATAGGGTTTAGGCCTTAGTCCACCACGCTGGCTTAGTGCGGGTTGGCGGACTACACACCTAAGAAATTCCTAAGAACTTTTAGGTGTGCAGGTTTCATCGCGATGTTTTCCTTCACCGTTAAAGTGCGTGATAATTCTTTGTCAATACACACATATGCAAATTCGAAAAGTCAGTCATGTGTGCCTGGGGTTTGAACCTGCGACCGTCGAGATTCTCGACCGCGTGCCTAAACCTCAAGGCCGTACTTAAATATGACAAATTCACCATTTACTTTTTGCCGAGGCTTTTGTCAGATTCTTAATCAGACAACAGTAGTTGAAAGTTTACGCATATTTTCAAGCATATCGTTAGGACCTATGATGTCAAATTGATCTAGAGTGGTTTCAAATATATCATCAGCAATGCTAATTGCTGGTGATCCTGGGATTGTCACTAGCACTAGTTCGTCACCAACAGTAATATGTACCGCAGTTGCTGATGGTTCCATTGTGGTTTCCAAAACACCATCATTATTGTGAGAGGATTTTTTTGCAGCCGTTCTTATGGGTGTTTTATGAAGACGAACGTCATTTACTGCTGAGAGCATTGCAGCTTCAGTATAATTTAGGAATGTACCCCTTTTCCCAGACATCTACAAGGTGAAAATTTGGTTTTAGTAACTGATCGTACCTTACAATAAAGGTGGTCAACTACTAAATAAAATTAAGTTATTGTAAAAGTAAATAAAATAGTTAATTCTAATTGATGATGCCCTTCATATATTATTCCGTACAGTACATTTACATGATACAGAAATTCGTCAGAAGTTGACCATCCTGGTCAATTACTAGAAAATCATGCTAAAACGGAATCAGTAGTGGACCACCCCCACATCTCAATCTTGTAAACAAATTTTCGTATTTTAAATACCCTGTTACCTCAATTAATCCTTAACGAATAAGAAAAGCAAAACACTTACCATCAACTAGGTGACAAAGTTGTTAATATTTAACTTCAAACTTTTTCCATCCTTAAGAAAATTATTACAAAAATACGAATAATAGATTTACGGTGCGTCAATCAACAAACAACTGGAGGCTATTTTGAATATTTGAAAATAATGGAGTCGTAGTTTGCGCGCTTCGTAGACCACATGACAGCACTGACTACTCAATATGGAATTAGTTTTAAAAAATGCCGCGAATTCTTATTTTATCAGTTTATGTGCATTGGTGGTCAACTACAGGTACATGGTCAACTACTAGTGCCATTACCTTAAATGTCAAAAAATAGGGAAGAAAAGCACTAAAACTAGATATTTGGGGCGTATATACAGTCGTCTATGTTTACATTGCCTTTGTGGTAAAATTAATGCGTTGACTGGCTCGTGTTTTTGTAAAGATACGAAATGGCGATGCTAAATATATATATTAAAACAAAAAAAGCTATTTTAAAAACAAGTGAAATAGCGTTATCAAGTAGTTCATTAAATCATTCAGCTCAGACAGTAACCAGAGCTCTACACGTATGCATGAGTGGGTACCAAGGGCGGTAATAACACAGATATTGCAATTATTATACATACTTATATTGTATCGTATATATAGGTACGACCTTCACATAAGCTAATAACCTGAGGCCGAGAAAAGGCTATTTTATGCTTTAAACATATTTGAAAACGCAAAAGCGTGTGTGTGTGTGACTGCCTCGTGGAGTCGCGGCACAATAACCGTGCTGTCCCGAGTTCGATTCCCTGAACGAGCTAAGTGTTATTGGGATTTTCTGTAAGAAAATTTGAAGCACGGAGTCTGGATTTGTAATTTTAAAATGATATTAGTAAAAGTTACTAAACGTCCAATAGCGTAGTTGGTTTAGTTACACGATCTGCTGAGATGAAGCTTTTTCAACAAACTTTTTTTTTATTACAGCCACCACAGGAACCATGTTGGTTCCTGGAACGAGCGAGAAAGAGTTAAACTCCAAGTATTACAAGCCGAGTGTGGTGGATATGGTAAGTAAATGTAGTATTGAAATTAGGACCTTATCGCCCTTACTTATAATCGTTATTAATTTGACTGCTATCTACTTAAACACTCTTTGCTCCATTGATTAAATAAATAATAAATAAATAAATACACCCAACAGTCACATACATAGTTCTGACCGCACATTAAGATACGAGTCTTGGTGGGTATCAGAAACTACGAGAGACTTTTCGGTCTCACAAACACCCAGTCCCGAAACAAATATGGATCTCACAAACATTTGTTTCGGTGAGGGGATTGAAGCCGCAGCCTCCCGTTTCGCAAGCTGGTGTCTAGCCAATTGGGCCACGGGTTGTCATTGTTTGATTGATTTATGATGTTAGAGGAAACGAGACAAAGCATGGTTAAGTGATAATTAAATTAACTAACGGTTATGATTAAGGCCCCTTGTTTTAAAATTTTTATATTATCTTATTTGTAAGCATAAAAAAACATTCTTAATTTTGATTATATGTACGACTTGTCTTGGTCTTCTGAGCATCAGTTTGGCGATGCCGGATTTGGATATTCACCACAATAATATAATATATCTATGGAGATTGTGGGGTGTATTCTCAAAGAATTATCGCACAATTTATCAGTGAAGGAAAAAGTCATGACAAAACCAGCACACTTAAGAATTCTGACAAGTTGGCAGATTTTTAGGTATGTGAAGTCTAATTATTGCGCACTTGGACAAAATGATGGACTTAGGCCAAACTCATTTCAAGAAAAGGCTCGTGTGCAGCAGTGGGTCGTAACTATCCTTCTAAAATCCATTGCCAAAATGTCAAGGGTTCGAGTGCACCGCCTCGAATTTGTTTTTTTTTAAATAATATCATAACGTGACTAAAAGATTAAAAGCAAGAAAATAGTAAAATCATAAGGAATCGTTTATTTACCTAAATAAACAAGTTACAACGACCGATAGATGTGAAATATCCTTCATATAACACGTGTGTCAATAAATAATTGCTTTTATAACTTGTAAAATTTAGGATATTTTTGATAGATCACAATAAGGATGAGGGCAGTGTAAAATAAAATAGTTGTTCGTTATGAATAGCGCTTCACTAAGGGGGCGGTACCCATCCCATCCATAAAGTATGATATTATCGTAAGTACATTTTACCGGAAAAAAAAACACGAAACTTCATGTGCGTCAGCTGTCAAAATTATCATCCTATATTTAACAAGGTATAGTTGAGTGGGCTTCTTATATTTCTCTTAACCTTATCTCAAAATTTGTTTGATTGCAGCCCGAGAAACTCGAGTCGCCGCGGCATAAAGGTATTTATTACATTTTTGTTTAATATGTGTTGCTACGATATTAGATATGTTTAAATATCACTTACAAATGTAGACGGGGAATAGTTTACAATTGTTCCTTACATCAATTTAAAGTTATTTATTGGTAAAACTATGGTGCTTAACTATACTGCCTCGTGGTCTCGCGGCACAAGTGCTGTGCGATCTAGATGTCCCTTGTTAGATTTCCTGGTCAAGCAGTATTATTGAGTTTTTCCATTAGTAAATTCTCATTAGCAACACGGACACTGGAAATGTGCCCGAAAACGGCAATAGGCTCGCCTCCTATTACGGGAGACTGATACATACTTGGCGAAATGTGGGTGCAGAAATGCACCTCTGCCTACCCCTTCGGGGAATACAGGCGTGAGGTTATGTATGTATGTATGTGGTATAACTATTTTTCACAGAAGTAAGACATCTAGATCCAATGGCTGGAACGCCACATCCCTCGGCGTTGTCTGCGGTGGCCAGTCAGCGCTTAGATTCAGAGCACGAGGTGAAGTATTTTTTTTAAAGTATATTGCAGTTTCCCTATTTCTATCCCAAGAGATAGCACAGTATTGACAATGAGCAGTAAAAACTAGCCTAAAACAAGTAAAGGGAGCGGTAAAACAATACTTAAGTATACCTAGTTTATAGACCTAAAATTTCCAATGATTTTTTTGCAATATTATATATATACACTTTGTTATTATCAATCTTCAGTTGAACAAGACCGTGCCCAGTAGTGGGAATAATATCTTATTTCTCCTACGGCGAACGTAGGCGATCGCGAAGTCCCAGAGTTGATCTCGGTTCGGGCTTACTGGCTTTTTTCTATCAAACACTTCCCGGAGTTTGGGAATGTTACTAAACAATGGCAATAGGATCGCCCGTGGTTACGTGAGAACATACCGTCAATCGTAGCTTATATCTTATGATTCGATGACAAATGGGTATTCAAGGGTTAAACGTACACATCTGACTACTCTTCCAGGAATATCATCATCATCATCATCATCAGCCCAAATACGTCCCACTGCTGGGCACGGGCCTCCTCTACAACTGAGAGGGTTTTAGGCCTTAGTCCACCACGCTGGCCTAGTGCGGGTTGGCGGACTACACACCTAAGAAATTCCTAAGAACTTTTAGGTGTGCAGATTTTATCACGATGTTTTCCTTCACCGTTAAAGCAAGTGATAATTCATTGTGAATACACACATAACTTCGAAAAGGCAGAGGTGTGTGCTTGGGGTTTGAACCTGCGACCGCCGAAATTCTCGACCGCGCGTCTTAACCTCGAGGCCATCACTGCTACCAGGAATATAGGCGTTGGTTTATGTCATCATCATCATGAGCACTGGGCACGGGCTTTCTCTCCAACTGAGAGGGTTTATGTATGTGCGTTTTATTAATATCAATCATTAATTATGACAGATTTACACGACGATGTTGTCGAAGAATAAAAGCTCGTATGGAAACCGCTTATCAAAAGATTGAATGCTAATGATGATGATTTTAAATTAATTTATTTTACTTGAGATATTGATATACATTTTATATATTATTTTATTGTGTTATATTTTATTAAAATTATATTTATTTTACATAATAAAACCATCGTCAAAAATCGTTTGTCATTAATGTGGGGATGATAAATTGGGTCAAGAAAATATAAATACATTTAGAATTTCACTTATTTAATAATAAAAAAATCAAACTAAAAAGTACAAAATTACAATCTAATCATGGAAAATATTTTTCCACTCTTTTTCACACAAAATATTTAAAATAATAACTATGTATGTACGTGAATTCGTAAAATTTCCAAAGAGTACTTTATAAGTAAAACAAACATAAAATTTTAGGAATGTTATTAAAATGCAAACAAATAAAAACGAAGACTATCTCTTTTAGCACCAAAATAGTCTAGGTAAAAGAACCTAACATTATTATTAGAATGCTGTTTTTAAAACAGATACAATGTTTTAATCTCAATGAAATAAACTAGGCCTATAATTTCATATATTGACAAAGATGACCATTCGTCCTTATTTCCATAATAATGTAGGTTCATAACATAAATAATAAAAATAGAAATCTATTTATACATATGAATTATTGTTTCCTTGAATAATATTTAAAATTGGAGGTTCCAATAAAACCAACCAAAATGAACCAGTATTGTCTCATTTGGCCATTGTTCATGTGGACCGCAAAACTAGAGATAATTCTACAAAAATAATCTTGTGCCAAGTTATTCATAGAAACTATAATAAATCTTATATTAAACACAATACAAACCCAACAAAAATATTAGTCTTATATTTAACTGGGTTTTTAGCAATAAATAAGGCTTCAAAGTTCAAATGTTAAATGCAAAATGAATACTTTTGTTTCAATGTTATTTTTTTATAAAGTTTAGATGGACTTTTTGATAAAATGTGTATTTGGAATCTGATAAATAAAAAATAAAAACAATCTGCGATTGCCATTATTCTGAATGAATAACTCAAATAATGTTTCCAAGAAATAAAACTATGGTAATTATAAATTGAAGCCTCAAACCCTTAGACTTTTCTCTTCATTTTCACATATCTTTTTTTTCTTAACCTTAATCCTAACGTAGGTTTTTCTTCACATTTGAATTCGTTTTCCAGCCAAGCCAGTCCCAGAGTGTTCAACACAATCAACAGATTTCATTAATAAAAGCTAAATGATTAGGTTGCTATAGCAAGACTATATTGTTTTAATTTAGAATAAATTTGATGCTTATTTATAATCCAAAATCCTCTTAATATATCAATCTAATCATCAGGCCAGCATGTTTCAAGAGAATAAGTTACCAAAACTAAACAATCTTGACATTCTGATAGCAGTATATTGTTTATTATTATTTTTTAAGTACTTGAAAATCATCAATTTCTACTTTCTCTTGACACATGTAAAGTCAACATTTATCTGTGTTAGGCGCTAAAGTTCCAAATTTATGTCCAATAGTTAAAAAATGTGGACTATACAAATTATGAAACCACCACACCAAATTTTATTTGGACAGGTGTATGTATTTCGTATTGTTAACATTTTGATTATTGGCAAGTGGAATATTTTAGCCAGGTTGGAACTTTCTAGTATTAATTGCACCTAATACACATAAATACACCTAGAATTGTTTAAGGTTGATAAACAAATTAATAACATATGATTTAGAATCTTATCTGAAACATTTTTAATTTTGACTAATGTTTTTAAGATTTTTTTGTTTTTACTGTAACTCATAAATGATGAAAGACCTAAAGATATATATTTATCAGACAAAAACAATTTTGAAACGTGGTAATGGTAGTAGACAGATAATTACTACATTTTTTGATGTAAAGGACAAAAGCCACAAGACTTGCATTGCTAACATAATATTTTGAGTGTGGGTACATTGATACATTGGAAAATTTAAAAAATAGTCTGTAGTCATCACACAACACTATTCCTACCAACATATGTTACATACATTACTCATTAACCTTAATAAATTCTAGATATGTTGTTATTAAGTTTGTTGATCGATTGGTCTACTTCCTGGGCTGTTGGATGTGGGGGTTAGGTTTTACATTAATATGTGCTGGAGGCTTAGGGCTATGGGCCACTTGAGCAGCCTCGGGAGTGAAGTCAGCATTACCCCTATTTGGTGCGCCAGCAATAGAAATTGGGTTGGACGGTACTGGCGATGGGCCTGAGAGGCCAGTCAAGTCTTCATTAGCTGACTCCTTGCCGTCTTTTGAATGTGGGACTTTGTGCTGGGTGATTCTCATGCCTCCAGCTTTGACTGTGAAGTAGTGATAATTACATATAAAATCAGATTTTTCTGATATTTTAGTTGTAATACCAGATTACGGTTGATAAAAACAACATGAGTTATCAAAAGTTGGGTAAGCAATTAGGCATTATCAGAAATATGTTCCAACAACAACAATTTTGTATAGGTAATTTCAACATAAATACATTTGTAAACCTGTTTAAGGTATAACATCTGGTTATTGACGATTAAAACATAAGAACAAAATGATTTATCAAAAGTTGGGTGAATAATAAGGTATTATCAGTATAGTTTTAGTAGTATTATAAGTAATTTTAACATAAATAACATCATAAAACCTGTAATGCTAAAGTAATATAAAGGTCCCCTTTCTTATTTATATTAAATAGTATTGCCTATCCTATTGGTTTCTGATGAGAATAAATAACAAAAATATCATCTTTATGATAGAATGAACATTTAGTTTTGTATAATTAAATATCCTTAGGCTTTTGGTGCATCACATTTATATATACATTATTAAAATTTTAATGTAAGCTTGGAATGTAAAAAACATGTTAAGTATTAATAAGCACTAGTTCTAATGTAGTTATTTCAAAATAAATCATTGATCTTTTGATTTCAGACTCAATTATTTGGCAACTGAAGTTTTTTTTTGATAAAAATTGGATGCATATTTTTTTTCTTATTCATTTGTTTTGTAACAAAATATGCAGAGAAACAGCTCTTTAAACAATTTTGATACATAATATATTATTTGATGAGGAAAACGTACCCTGATAGGTACTAAGTCTCACCATATAATTGCGTAGTAGACACAATTTGATCATGAAGGTCAATAATGCTCAATCACCATAATCGAAATCATAAAAAATATCTGAAGTCAATTAAATAATCTATAATGAGACACATTAGGCAAGTCTATTAGTGAGGCATTCATCTTATAATGACCTTGGTAAACCGTTCTTTGTTTGACAACATAATATCATAATAAACGAATCGTAAAAGTGACGCCATAAATATGCAATATTTTTTTATAGCTATTTATATTTTTCATAATGAATTAATTAAGAAACATACAAAACAACTTAAAGTCGTTCTAATCCATAAATATTATCCATATGTTTTCGACTACATATAGAAAAAAAAGAACATAAACAAAGGACTTTTACATAAAAAAATATTTCGTACCTGCTGGGGGATGGCCTGCTTTGAGTTGCGATGTTTCTTCCGTTGAAGACATAGCTAATTAAATGAAAAAGAAAAATATATAAGATTGCCGGTAATCAGCTTAAAATGGCAACGTCACTTAAAAACCTACTTCGAACGTGTACAAAATGCAGGAGCGATAGGCAGAATGTCAGACTTTTAGTAACGTACAGGTTTTTCATTACTTAGTTAGTCGATTATTCGAATATTTTCTAAGATCATTTATATTTTATTAAAAATATGTCTAGTTTATTTATGCAGTTGTAGTATACTTATATATAAGTTTATAAAAATCTGAATAGCTGCTAAAAACGAGGTGTTACGAATATAATATGTGTGTACTGTGTAGTCTATTCTGGATAAATTATGACTTGATTCTTAGTTTGCATATCATTTATAAACCTTCACATTTCTTATACTTCATAAAACAACATTACAAAGTTGTGAATTAAATAGTTTTATTTATGAAGACTTTTAGTTTTAAGTTCTTTAATAGGTTTAATCAACTTCTGAAAGCGGTTATGCTCGATTACCAATCACTACTGCCACGCGACATCTATTATTAAAAATGGAACTAAGGAGTTTTAGCGGGATGTCTGAATTTGTGGTTGGCTATTGAGTTAATAATTATTATTATTAATAATTATCATTACATTTTGTATTATAATATTCTAAAGTGAGATGGCCCAAAAGAATTTTTACGGAAGGAAGCCTGATAACCAAGCAAACGTAGTAACGTTTATTGTGTATAATCTTAAAAGAAGATCTAATGCAGGTATGTTCACTAAATAATAAAAGCGAAAATGGAAAAAAAAAATTAAATCAGTGAGCCATTGTATATTATTTTGATTCACTTTTTGGTTTATTTACCACATTATTCGTTAAGCTGATTTTATTTGAAAAGAATGGCAAGGAACTCCAGCATGGCTCTTTTCGAAGCATTTCACAACATCGATATAAAATAGCACATTTTAATTTTAGTACCTGGATGACCGAGCTTTGCTCGGATTTTTTTTTTTAAATTGTGTTTTTTGGAAATTATATTTAAGTACGAATTACTATTAAAATGATGAAATATGAATAATGTTACTTAACAGCGCCATCTGCTGTTGTGTCGTTAAAGCAATTGGTTGCTCACAAAAAATAGTATTATTATTCGCCAATTCGCCAATAGATGTCAGGAATCTACTCAAACGCCTCCTTTTTGTTATTTTTCTTCCAAATGACATTTTCTAAAAATGATTCCTAGCTAGATCGATTTATCGCCCCCGAAACCCCCTATATACTAAATTTTATGAAAATCGTTGGAGCCTATTCCGAGATTCCAATTATATATATACAAGAATTGCTCATTTAAAGATATATATTGATTTGATTGTAATTTGAGAGCTTTTATATTTACTAAGAAATACAAATTATAGATAATGGATTTTTTTTTTCAAAAGTGGTATCTACTAAAACCATAACCAATGAATCCTTTCAAAATATCCATCTTACGGTTGTCGTGAAAAGATCGCCATGTGCGAAATAAATACTAAAACAACCTTTATTTCCAAGCTTTTATTCTCAACCTCCTAGGTAGGACAACATCGGCGTCATTTTTGCCAGGTTTAATGATATCCTTCTGCAGTTCCATTATCATTCGAAGCATGAAGTTGACGACTTGGGAGCAGGTACCGTCGCGGAGCTTAGAGAAGTCTTTAGACGGAAGACATTGATTGTTAATAGTGATCGCTTGATGCGTGAGGGAGGCGAGCAGTCGTTTCAGGATTTCCACTTTCTTGTTAGCTGCTAGCGGGCGAAGGCGGATGATGAAGCGAAGTAAATACTCTAGGAGCATTGCGTCTTCCTGTCATGACAAGTATAGATTAAATAACATAACGTGTTCTCCGAAGGGGTAGGCTGAGGTGCAATTCTGCACCCACATTTCGCCTGGTACGTATCATGTAATAAGGGGTGAGTCTATTGCTGTTTTTCGGGCACATTCCTAGACTCCGAGCTGCTACTGAGAATTTTCAAATAGAAAAACCCAATGACATTTTGCCCGACCCGGGAATAAAACCCGGGATCTCTAGGTGGCACGGCACATACTTCAGCCGCGAGACAACGAGGCAGTCGAATATTGATTATATTTGTCAATTTAATAAACTCATAGGTACATAGTTCTGACACCACGGTTAGGTCAAGTCATGTATCATGGGAATCAGAAACTACCAGAGTTTATGGTACCACAATTCACAAATCCCCAGATCCCGGAACAAATATTTTTGTATCATAAATTTGTCTCGGTGCGGGGATCGAACCCTCCGTTCGTCTTTTCATTAGGAGGTGTCTAACCAAATGAACCATGGAGGTTGTCAATTGCGATGGAACATAAAAAATATATGACAAAGTATAACAATAGCTAGTAATTGTTCTTTTTTTAATTTCAATTTTTTTTTGGATACCTACCATTTGCAAAGCAAGTATGCATGATTCCACGTTATACGCCCGGCCTACGATTATTGAGAGATCTTCTTTGTCAAGTACTGGCTGCTTTAAATTTTCGAACCATTCGAACAGTAACCACGATAGTATTGCTGGGTCTTCCTAAAAATAAATAAAATGGTTCATCGTCTGACATATTACTGAGTTTCCTTTTTTATTACACGCAAAAAGTTTAAGGCCACAACACACAGATTAAAAAATATAAAATAAAAGAAATATCTTTACATATTATCTTCAAAGTTGTCGTATTTCATAAAATGTTTGCATAATTCATTGTGTAATTTTTACGATTTTATCTGGGAATAATGCGTGACAAACTAGACCGCAACAATAGTTAATTTTTTAATATCTATAGTTACTTACTTCCTCGTCAATTTTTTCCATTGCTTCTCTCGTTTGATTAATCTCATTCCGTAACTGTTTCATATATTTCTGCCTCTCTTCTGGAAGCCTCTGGTGATCGGTGATAAAAGCCTGAAAAATATTTGAGGTCATTTCATTGCAAGAGAAACTTTCGATATCATTACTATGTGAAAGTTGATTTATTTATTAGTTTCCATTTTGTCAATGGTTCTAACATGATTATACAGGTTTCTCGCCAGTACCTACCTGGTAACTTTGACGTGCATCAGGGTCCTCAAGTCGTATTTTTTTTGTTACAAATAAAATTTCTTTACAAAACTGATCATTTTATTTTATATCATACCTCGTGAACTCTCACGGCCGGGATGCTACCATTACTGGAGGTACCAGTGAGTCTGCTCACCGTTTCCAAGTTCCTCTCAATGTCTTCATCTACCGGGTCCCGCCACTCCACCATCGGCAGCGTTGTTACTTGATCTGAAACGAGTTTTATATGTTTACAAAAATAACCTTGATCAGGCAATTATAAGTTCGTATTAAGTAACTATGCATTGAAATATCGATATTTTATAAAATTATTTGTAACGAATCGATGGTGTGTTGAAAATATTATTAAAAAAGTAAATAATTCTACAGTTTTTTTGGACTTCATTTTACGCATTATTAAAGGTTATCCATATTCCGTAGACGTTTTTTTTGCCGGTTCACGTTTTAACTGAAGTGTGTAAAAAAGTAATATTTTTCATCATACCATTATTACATGAGCAAGCGACAATAATAAATGAATAAATAAAATTAATAATAATTTTTTTGTCGCTGGCCAATTTTTTTTATTATGGTTTAATTAGCCATTAGTGTGTCTTAGGTTCGGTTTCAAAGTCGAACGAAATTATGATAAGATTATTTGTTTAGAAATTTGAGTAGCTGCTTAAAGTATTTTACCTGTGTCTGGTTATCAAATTATTACACAATTATAAAACGACAGCCCCGTGGCGCAGTTGGCTAGACACCAGCTTGCGAAACGAGAGGCC
Source organism: Hemaris fuciformis (assembly GCA_907164795.1). Classification (NCBI taxonomy): domain Eukaryota; kingdom Metazoa; phylum Arthropoda; class Insecta; order Lepidoptera; family Sphingidae; genus Hemaris; species Hemaris fuciformis. Next base: position 6,528,151 of record OU015455.1, on the reverse strand, counting down.
GCGGGTTCGATCCCCGCACGGAGACAAATGTTCGTGTGATCCACAAATATTTGTTTCGGGTCTGGGTGTATGTGAGACCGAAAAGTCTCTTGTAGTTTCTGATACCCACGGCACAAGACATGTATCTTAGTGTGGGATCAGTACTATGTATGTGACTGTTGTGTGTATTTTTTCTTTTATAATTTCCTTTACCTATAGGCATGATTTGATCCGGAGTAGTAGGGTCAGGCGGTTTCCGTTGCCTCATCTGGTACACCATAAAGGATTTGTAGAAAGGTCGATTCCTTACGCGAAAATCTAAGCCGATGCTTTGGTGGCACCCACATAGTTTAAGTAGACGTTCGCAGAGACAATACACGATCTGAAACAGAAAGTAACATTTTAAAGAATTATTTGCACATTGGACATGTATTTTAAAAGCTAATTTGTGATAAAATTCATTGTAAACATTTTATTATACAATACATTTTATATTACACGTTTTGTACAAAGTAAGAGATTGTTAAGGTAAACAGTACACTCGATAAAATGTACATATTTATTAAGGACGGCAGTCTTAATATTGGATTCTCACAAGAAAATGGGGTGAAGAACTCGACAAACATGTCCTAGATTCTAGGAAAGGTCATTTTAAAATTTATGCGGAAGAAAAAAATAAAGGCGAAGGGTAGATAAAGCTGATTAGGCCTTCAGTAATTTCATTCTTATTAAAAGGAAAACCCGTCACTTCATTTCGATTTTCTGTAGGCGGTAGGGACAACTCTATAATACATCAGTTAAATCTTGCAGCATGGCTCTACTGAGAATAATTGACGGTTAAAATAATTATTTTTCATAATGTAAGTCGGTAGCTTATTTCCTGAAGATTCTCTAGAAGATTTGAAAGAAAATTATTCCTTTTGAAAATATTGTGTATAACTGCAGTATATGAAAAGTATTACTAATTGTTTTAAATGTAAGTAAAACAATTATAGCAACATTTGCAAAGAAGTAATCATGTAATGTACTCGTATGTAGTAAAAATGTAATCGTTTTATTTTATGATGTTATAAAATAAAAAATTATACACGTGTTTCAAAATTGCTTGATGGTCTCGCGGCACAAGTGAGTGACATGCGATCGAGATGACTGACGTTCGATTCCGGGGTCGGGGTAAATGTCATTGGTATTTTTCCATTAGGAATATTATGTGCCTGAAAAACAGCTCGCCCTCTAATAATACCTATTATTTTTTTACCTTCCCATAAGTGGCGAAAAGTGGGTGCAGAAATGCACCGCCGCCTACTCCTTCGGGAATACGATTATATACACTGAGTATTCATTTAAGTATACATATGAAGATATGAAAGAAAAAGGAGTGAATGAAGACATGACGGCTGATAGGAATGTTTGGAAGGATAAAACATACTGCGCTGACCCCAAATGAAATATACATATGAGTATACATATGTATGGATATAATGGGTATGCGTGTATAATTATTTGGTTAGTCACGTAGCATAGTGCGTCGTGTAAACATAAAGAAAACTGACCGCACTGGTAACTGACTGAAGACTAGTCCTAGACTGGCGAGAAGCAGTTGCGAGTATCTCTAACCAGTCGATACATTTATACCAGCCAGCGTAACGTAATTATCTACAGCTGTTTCCAGAATGTGAGGGTTAAGTATTGCGAGATCAGCCGTTTTTTACTAGTAAATTGGGCCTACGACACTTTCATTCCTCGTACTAATTTCATAGTGTATGTGACACATTAGGTCTACCCTGATTCATCTATAGAACAAGGCAAATGTCAGATGAAGGTTGGTTTCTATTCTATTCTCAGCCTATCGCCGTCCACTGCTGAACGAAGGCCTCCCCAAGTAGGCGCCAACCATCCCGGTCTTGAGCAGCCCATTGAAGGTTAGTTTACTAGACCGATTTTCGGTGAGAAGTCTATATGTAATTTTTACATTATGTTAGTGCGAAAAGGCTCTCGAACTTTCTGATACCATACCAATATATTTTTGTTAGCTCACCTTGGGTAGTTGTCGGAACGCTCTTTCGTCCGGCCCATGCAATGTGGCTCGTTGTCTGTACAAGTACTGTCGAAGGGTGAACTCCGCTGTTTTGTTGTCTTTCGTCAACATCAGAGGTTCCCTGAAAAGAAAGATTATAAATTTCATCAGTTTTGTCCGGCAATGTATTGGCTAAGCTGGCCTGGGTAAGGATTTTGTCTAACTAGGTAAGAGAGGAGGCCCGTGCCCAGCAGTAGGACGTATATGGGCTGATGATGATGATGATGAGGTAAGAGCGTGCTATAGTCTGTATCTAGGCGTATGTTGAGAAATTATCTCTATCCACAAGTCAACTCTAGGCGTACATGAATAAATTTGTGGTACCTATTTGGTGGAGTAAGGCCTTAATCGTCTCAGTTGTACAGGAGGCCCGTGCCCAGCAGAAGAACGTATGTGGGCTGATGATAATGATTTGGGGGATTCGTTATGCTCCTATCAGTCAAGGTGACCATAGACGGCGTTAACCATAATCAGAAAAAAAAAACATAAACTATATTGGTTTAGCCTCTTCTACATCTGAGAGGCTTAAGTATTAATCCCATTACGCTGGCCAACCAACTAGCCAACTGGCTGGTCACTGTGGAGATCATTAGGGGAGGCCTATGTTCAGTAGTGGACTTCTGTTGGCTGATGGATGATGACCAACCAAGCACCAAATATTACAAAATGAAAACGATCAACTTACTTAGAACTGAAAACTACGGTCTGCGGCAGTAGGTAGTGTTCAAACTGCTGCACACAAAGGATTTGTCCCGATGTCTGGACAGAGCGCGGCCTCTTCTTCCTCACCAGACGTATCGCGTCATTCGCTCTCACTCGCAAGGAGTACACTAGGTAGCATGCTATGAGTACTCCTGTTCTGCCAAGACCTGGAAAAAACGAGTACTGGTAAAAATACTTTTGAGAGTATTTAAAATATAATAATAATTAAATATTGGTAAGGTAAACGACTCACCTTTTGCTCAATCTTCGGTCATCAGTGGAGAAGAACATTACAAGCTTTCAATTTAATGTTTTTAAAATATTTAATAAAATACATACACCCAACAGTCACATACATAGTTCTGACCCCACACTAGGATACAAGTCCCGTGTCGTATCAGAAACTACGAGAGACTTTTCACTCTCACATACACCCAGATCCGAAACAAATATTTGTAGATCAAACAAACATTTGTCTCGGTGCGGGGATCGAACCCGCGGCCTCTCGTTTCGCAAGCTGGTGTCTAGCCAACTGCGCCACGGGGCTGCCAAATATTGTTTAAACGGTTAATTAATTAATATTTTAATATAAGTATTCAATTTAGGGAATTAAAAGATATTATGAAAGAAAAAAATATATATTCGAAAAAAACATCGTATTATTCCCTAACTTTCAAATTATTCGATATTTTTTCGAATTATCAAAATTTGAAATTATTCAGGAACTTACAAATACTTCGAAAAAAAAAAACGTAAGTTACAATTATTCGCACACTCCTTCTATATATGATCATAAACCACCCAAAAGTCAAATACATAGTTCTAACCCCATACTCCATATAGGTATCTTGTGTCGGGAGTACAAGAAACGACGCAAAATATCGGTCTTACAACAGCCAAACAGAATCATCATCCTCGTGTCACAGATTAACTATATTAAAGCTTTAAAATTATAATTTCAAATGACTATTCAAAGTCCATTCGCATATGTTAGTAGTTGACCCCGACAGTGCAATAGTTTCGAGGAAGACGCATCCAATATTTATTACTTAATTCAGGAAATGTATAATTGAGAAATATATCGATGCATCGACCGCCTTTTGATATCAACATTATTTGTAATATATATTTTTTAATGTATTCAGACCGTGATCGGAAACTTTTATAAGCCTGATCGGAAACTAAGGCAGGTAATTGCGACGTTGATTACAAATTAGTGTTCGAAAAAATGAATTTTTGACGTTTTTATTTCCTAACAATCGTAGATATTAAATGGATGAAAATAAATAAATACACCCAACAGTCACATACATAGTTCTGACCCCACATTAAGATACGAGTCTTGTGTCGTGGGTATCAGAAACTACGAGAGACTTTTTCGGTCTCACAAACACCCAGACCCGAAACAAATATTTATGGATCACACCAACATTTGTCTCGGTGCGGAGATCGAACACGCGGCCTCTCGTTTCGCAAGCTGGTGTCTAGCCAACTGCGCCAAGGGGCTGTCGGATGTGGTTGTAAGGAAAACGTTTTTTTTTTTTTAATGTCACGGTGTTTGTAATCACCGCAGCTATTATCTGCCTTAGTTACCGATGACGGTCTGAATACACTCTGCAAGATACCTCAGTTCTTCGGAATAAAATGATGTGTTCGATAGAAATGAGCTACCAGGTAGTCAACTATATCCAAATTAACTCACTCACTCACTGTATCGGAGGGTTATTTAGAGAGGTGTATTTTAGATAGAATATAATTTATAATAGAGGGCAAGATTGTTGCTCTTTACCGCTACTGAAAATTTCCTAATAACAAAACCCAGTAACACTTTTCTCGCCCTAGATGTCTACCTATCCCTAGTGCAGCACATATTTCTGCCTAAGACGATAAGTCAATCTGAATTAAAAATATTATTATATCAGAAATGTTTTCAGTTTCTAAAAAATGTCAAACTTTGAACAGCAGGTGATCTCATTATTTCCTTGCCCTGTTCCCAATTTCATTTGGGGTCGGCGCAGTATGTTTTATCCTTCCAAACTTCCCTGTCAGCCGTCATGTCTTCATTAACCCCTTTTTTCTTTTTTCTTCAGTCACGCACTCCATCCATCTTTTCTTTGGCCTTTCTCTGCTTGTCCATCTTTCAACTTTCATATTCTTCACCTTTTGTTGATCTGTTTTTTTTTTTAATAATTTGCGTATTTTTCGTGTAAAGTCGTGGGCAATAGTATTATTAAAACCACCGTTGTAAACTAGTTTTTAATTTTGCACGTATTGAGGATAATACGAGGGCAGTCCGATAAGTACTTAGCCTCACCGCCCGATGGCACCACTATCGTAAGATAAATTTACCATCATGTAGCACATCTTCGTAGACGGCTATTGTCAAAATTTCAGCCGAATTGGATTTGTAGTTTTGTTTTGACCGCGTGTGTAAGCGGACGTGTCCGCGGATTTTCGAAAAATGGAAAAAGAGCAATATCGGCCGGTGATTTGATTCTTGTTTTTGGAAGGGAAATCGCGCAGCGATATCAAAAAGCGCTTGGATGCTGTTTACGGTGACTCTTCTCCTTCAATGGCGACCGTCAAAAATTGGTTTAACGAGTTTCAACGTGGTCGCACGTCAGTTTTTGATGAGCCACGCCCAGGTGCCCCAAAAACGGCTACCACGGAGGATAACGTGAGAAAAGTCCCGATCTTGTATTGGCAGACCGCCGATTGAAGGTGCGCGAGATAGCTGAGACAGTAGGCATCTTAAAAGACCGCGTGGGTCATATCCTGCATGAAATATTGGGCATGAGAAAGCTGTCGGCTCGATGGCTGCCGCGTTTGCTCACTTCGGACGACAAGCGCATCAGTGACACAACTTCAGAGCAGTGTTTGACACTGTTTAGGTGCAATCCGAAGGGGTTTCTGCGTCGTTTCGTGACCGTCGACGAAACATGGATTCACTGGTACACACCAGAGACCAATAAACAGTCGAAACAGTGGACTTTACCCGGCGAATGTGCTCCGAAGAAGGCGAACACTGTCCCATCGGCCGAAAAGGTGATGGCCACCGTTTTCTAGGTTTCACAAGGTGTGATTTACATCGACTACCTGGAGAAGGGCAAAACGGTCACAGGGCTCTACTATGCCGAACTATTGGGCCGATTCAACGCTGAATTGTAGAAAAAACGGCTCCATTTGGCGAAGAAAAAAGTGCTCTTCCACCATGACAACGCACCGGCTCACACCTCCGCCGTCGCAACGGCCAAATTGGTCACATTAGGCTACGAACAGCTGCTCCATCTACCGTATTCTCCAGATTAGGCCCCGTGTGACTTCTTTTTGTTTCCAAACTTGAAAAAGTCCGTCGCCGGACAGAAATTTGAGTCGAATGAGGAGGTTATCGCCGCCACGGAGGCCTACTTTGTAGACCTCCAGAAAACGTTCTTTTCAGACAGCTTAAAGAAGTTGGAGCATCGCTGGGTCAAGTGAATCGAGTTGAAAGAAGACTGTGATGAGAAATAAATCGCCACTTTTCCAAAATTTTCGTTTTTCTTTTGTAGGCTAAGTACTTATCGGACTGCCCTCGTACATTAGCGTAAATTAAATTTATTTTGCATAAGTAAGTTAATAAAGCTAAATATAGTTTCGTTATGTAACAACTTGAATTATATAACAAATCCACCTTAATTTCTGACGATTATGTGAACTGATTCGTTGGTTGCGCATTTGTAAAGATATTAAAAACAAAACTTGTAAAAAAACAAGACGCGCAACTTAATCCTTCTACCGTAAAAACTTAAAAAAAAAAAGTAATAAGATCTATGTAATGTCAAGTCGGTTGATTTATTCAGTCCCTACTTAAGGGACCTTCTCTCTTAAGTTTTTAAGTCAGTTAAAATTGGACCGAAATTCCAAAATATTTTAGTTTTTCCTTGATTTATACATTAAACACTAATTGCATTCTAAATTTGAAGCTTCTAAGTCTGCTAGAAATGCCTAGTTAGAGTTTTTATGATCGGTCAGTCAGTCAGTGAGTGACAAAATTAGGAAAATTTAACTAGTAATAATTCTTAAACTACTGGTTCTAATTCCATGAAATTTGTAATATACTGAGTTCATACAATGCCTGCTTAGTTACTGAAAATTCAGTCTTCTAGTTGTATCTACAACGAAGTTACAGGGGGTCGAAAATGACCTGAATTACTTCGAGAAAAGGATATTACGACCGTGCCGCTTTATGCTCGATTTTGGGGGCACTGCATTGCCCCCAGATTGCTTATCGTTTTTTTTTTATGTTATTGACATACGATAAAAATGACGCTTATGTTCTAAAGTACATAATATAAATTGTTATCACGAAAGTTTGTTATTGTTGGTTTGTAAAAATTAGATATCATTCATTATACTTTAATTCAAATACGTATGTGTATATCAGTTGCTTTGCTCATATTTTTGAATAACGCGTAGTAGATGGCTATCCTATTGCTTATTTCAGATTCTTTGCTGCCGAGAGGGTTTCCAAAAGGTCAAACCAAATAACAGGCCTGACACGTTACACCTACACATGCTATGCCGATTGACGAAAAAACGACCATATGCTTCCCGTATTATCTAAATGTTTCTCTAGGAAATTAATACTCACTGCAATATAGAGCTCATAGGACTTCCTTCTATGATCGCTCCTTTGCTGTCCAAGGAGTGCGGTTATGGAATGCGCTTCCGCCGAAAATAAAACAATCGCCTTCGCTGGATACATTTAAACGAAGGGTTAAAGCTCACTTTCTATCATTAGATAAATAAGTCCTTATATTGTTTACTATACTTGTATATATGTATTTGTTTGTATGTATGTATATATATATATATATATATATGTGTGTATCTATTTATGTATGTAGGAATATATATGTATGTATAATAATAATGTAAATATATTTTCAAGAGTACTTGTATGTCCTTTTTGTATAAAATAAGAATAACATAATCATTATAAGCACCGCCCCATCTATTAGTAGTATCCCTCTCCCTACCTGGTTGCCTGGTAGAGATCGCTTTTAGCGATAAGGCCGCCAATTTTTATGTACCTAATTATGTTATTTGTTTTGTGTTAATGTCTTTATTATGGTGCAAAAATAAAGTGTTATTATTATTATAGAGGTATTTATTTTTAATTAACGCTCAGATCTTATGTAATACAACAGTTAATTGTTATCGAAGATTTGAATGTAAATAAGGATTCACAATGATTTTTTTAAACAATTCATATGTTGCAGCATTTAAAATTATTTATAAAAAATAGCTTGAGAACCAATCATTTTGAAAACTTTTGAAACAATAATGCGTACTGGAAAAGGTCTAATTTTTTATAACTATACAATTTGTTTACGCACGATAAGGAGTCTAGGATACACTGATGTCCAAGTCTTTATCGAACACCGTTAAAGACTTATCAAGTTTCGTAACCATTATACTTTGATTCCATATTTTTTCGGCAGCGTCCTCATTTGTTACTAACGAATTACGCGGAGGAACCATTTTACAATTCTCGAAGTAACCGCCAGTAATATTCTGCACTTCTTTAGACACACACAAATGTAAGGTAGTTTGTGCCCCTTCTTCTGGAGATTTTAACAAAGGTCCGATCATAACTTTTGCAATTTTGAGCAGACATTTCGGCACGTGTAAAATTTCAGTCACCACAAGTCCTGGATGTAGGGCATTCACAGTTACTCCGTCAGGCAGTCGTTTGGCAAGGGCTTTGGTCCACAGCATTAGAAATATTTTACTGTTACAATAAACCCGGAAAAAATTAGTATTAATTCCGTAAATGTTGTTCAAATCTACCCAAGAATGTGCTGATGATGATACATTTACTATACGGCTTGGTCGCGTTTCTATCAGTTTATTCATTAGCAGCATTGTTAAAAGAAATGGCCCATAATAATTGGTTTGCATAATTATGTGAATGCCATCTTCTGTTATTTCGTTTCCAGAAATTAGTGCGGCGTTGTTGATCAAAATGTCCAAGCGATTGAATGATCTGTTGAATTCATCCGCGAAATTTCTGACGTTGCTGAAATTGGACAGATCCAAATGTCTGTATTCAACGTTGTAATTTCCTGTAGTCTTAATTATATCCGCGACGGCCTCTTCGGATCTTTGCCGGTTGCGGCAAGCGATGATAAGTGTTGCTCCTCGTTTAGCCAAACCTCGTGCGGTTTCCAGGCCGATTCCGGTATTTCCTCCAGTCAGAAGCACTACTTTACCGGTAAGTCTTTCCTTTGATGTGCAAAATACAATCTTGTTTTTTAACCAAGTCTTCAACACCACGTATATGGCAACGTATATGAATATTATTATTAAAACAACGAGAAGTATATGCAATAACACAGATATAAACACTTGCGTAGACATTATACCGATTTTCTCTTTCGATGTTTAGGATTTCATTACGATATATTTTAATTTGCGTGAGTTATAAACGTCCTCGACGCGCTCCGGTGGGCTTAATACTGAATAATGATAATCGGAATATAATAATTCAAATGACCCACTATCTAAATATAGTCATGTTTGTTTACGAGTAATATCTAGGTATGTGTCTGATGCCATCTAGTGGATGACATGTTAAGCATCGGATCAGAATAACAACAACAAAAAAATTAAGACATTAACTGGGTCTGACCAATAAAATTATTTATCGTTTTATAAAAAGAAAAAAATCGCCCAAGTATTACTCAGTCATTGTCAGTAGTAAACGCGATTTCTGTTTTTTTTTATTGAATAATTTACATGTTCTAGTTTTAATGTTTACCATTCATCGGCATAAAATTAATCAACGTACTATACATGTCACAGCTGTCTGGTTAAATTAGGCCGTTCCTTACATTCCGGTATCCAATAGGAAATCTAGGCATTGAACTAGCATCACTCAGCTCTTTGACCAAAATGACTATACGACATTCAATTATCCGTTAAAACTAGGCGCTCAATTACTTGGCTAGTCTTCGTTCAGCCGCCACGCCGCCGCGCGCCGGTGGGAAATAGACGGCCAAGAACTTTAAAATTATTCAAGTCAGTGTTGTGCGATCTAGAGGTCTCTAGTTTGACTCCTAGGTCGGACATGGTTTTTTAGTTCGGAAATTCTCAGCAGTAGCAGATATTGATCTTTCCTTTTTCCTCTTTTCCTTTTTATTTACTTTCCTTTTTTGGTGTTTATGCGGAGGCCATAATATTTGTGGGGTTTCCCCCTTACATTGCAATAGTCTTATGTGATGGATAAGGCACTATGGATATTTAAGATCATACCAACACCCACTAAATGAATATAATATGTGGACCAAAGTTTCGTATCTATGCGGAGATTGGACCCTTTTCGCAGCTTAGTATACTAACTTAGTAACTAGCCAACTGCATCATCATCAGCCCAAATACGTCCCATTGCTGGGCACGGGTCTCCTCTACAATTGAGAGGGTTAAGGCCTTAGTCCACCACGCTAGTTCCAAGTAAGCGCATTTTACAAGTTAGGCCTCTATGAGCTAACAAAGTTATCTAAGCCGTTATAGTTTTCCTTCAAAGTTCATCACATTGGCTACCATCATGTTATTTTTAGATTTTTCGAGCCAGCCGTTTATCTTTTAGAAGGGGACGCCTTATTTTAACAAAAATGTGCTTTAAAGTTGAATATCTCGAAGACGGATGTCTGAATGAAAGATCGTCTCAATGTATTAAAACGACTTATCAAACGATATCCCACACAATGAGGTAAACGAGACAAAAAAACCATCCCCACTTCGCGTGTATTCAAGGTGTCGTAAAATAATAATTTTCGTGATTTTATTTTAGCACTTTTTTATAAATATGCAAAGTTTTATATTTCTAGCAATAACCGTCAAAGTGTTATTGGGTTTTTCCATTAGGAAATTCTCGGTAACAGACTAACAGCACGGAGTCTGGAAATGTGCCCGAAAAACGGCAATAGGCTCGCCCCCTATTACGTGGGACTGATACATACTTGACGAAATGTGGGTGCAGAAATGCACCTCTTCGGGGAATACAGGCGTGAGTGTATGTATGTATGTATGCAATAACCGTTTGGATATCGGAGGACGAACGAACGGACGTACAAGGCGATGTAATGGTTTCGAGATGTGAACTAAGGGACCCTAAAAACGAAACTAATTGGTCACTGTTTTTTTAACGCAATGGGAATTATTTATTTTCACGGTCAAAGCAATAATAAAAAAAAATAATAGAAACACGTTATTAATATGGCGTGTAAAACTTAAACTTAAAAGCAGTGATGGCCTCGAGGATTAGGCGCGCGTTCGAGAATTTCGGCGGTCGCAGGTTCAAACCCCAGGTACACACCTCTGACTTTTCGAAGTTATGTGTGTATTCACAATGAATTATCACTTGCTTTAACGGTGAAGGAAAACATCGTGATAAAACCTGCAAACCTAAAAGTTCTTAGGAATTTCTTAGGTGTGTAGTCCGCCAACCCGCACTAGGCCAGCGTGGTGGACTAAGGCCTAAACCCTCTCAGTTGTAGAGGAGGCCCGTGCCCAGCAGTGGGACGTATTTGGGCTGATGATGACATGATGATGATGGTAAAACTTAAGGTGAAAAAAAAAACTAAACTTGTAGGTAAGTATCACTGTACTGATACAACCAGCAATTTCATGTGATCCGTTTTGAACTTATTGTTAATGAAATACGACAGAGATGTTGTCACCAGCACAGACGGCAGTGGTTCACTAACGAGAACTTCTACCTACGATTATTATCTCTACAGTCGATAGAATTATTTCTGATATTCCGAAACAGTTTCAAAGAACTAAATTGTGGATAAATATCTGTTTCTGTCACAATTACAGTCGCTATAGCGTGGTGTATAGATAACGAGACCATTTATTTTTTTACTCAAAACGGTACATTGGTCTATTTGGGTCAATTAACAGATATTTAATGAAAAAAAAACAATACTTTTTTAAACTTATTTATTCGGAAAGGTTAGTTTGGTAGTTACGAATTAAAGAACATACTCAAGATGTTTAGTTATATTTGTAGGTATTTATTAGAGGAACAAATTTGCTTTAATATAGCTGGTGATGAGTTTAAGAAAGAATGAAACTCTTGGCAGGTTTTTTTATATTCACCTTAGTTATCAACATCGCCTTTAGAACTGATATTTGTAACTGGGATTTCTCAGATGTCCACAAATTGTTCATAATAGAAAATACTCTTTTTACTAGTGCATTTGTAGCAGGCAAAAATAAAATATATTCAATAAAATAGAAAAGTTTTTATGCTGAATATTGTTGGCGTGAAAATGTTTAAATCTCTCCACCCCGGTCGGCCAAAGCAATCGCGTTCGGCAGAAAACGGGACAATTTTGCGTTCCAGAGTTCATTTCGGGGACACCGGGACAAGTAATTATAAAAAGGGACAGTCCCGTTCAAAACGGGATGTATGGTCATGTTATGTATAGATCATAATTTTATCGCTATAAGGAGGTAAAATACATACATTCACTCATGTTTTTATTCCCCGGTCAAAAGTGCATTACTGTACCCACATTTCGCAAATTTTGTTTGTCCAACGTAATAGGGGCCTATTGCCGTTTTTCGGGTGCAATTTTAGATACCGTGCTACTGAGACTAATGGAGAAACACAACAACATTTTGCCCGACCCGGCAATCAAACCCAGATCGCGTGGCACATTTACCGCGAGACTACGAGGAAGTTAGTAAGGTTAAAAATATCATGGCAATAATCCAGATTAAAATCAATAAAAAAAATATATTCATAGTCTTTCATAATACTATTGAAGTGTCTGACTGTGTAGGCACATGACTAATAGCAAAAAAAAATATTTAAATTTTCTGACCAAAATTTTGCCAGTTTTGTTTTAAGTCCCATATATCTCATTATAGTATCCCAATTAGAAAATCCCGACTCCGAAGTCGTGATCACAGCTTAAAAATATTAAGTTAGTTAGACTTTAAAAAAGTTACAAATATGTTCTCTGAAATCGAATGTTACTACATAAAACTCACACAATTATAAAAGTATGTAAATAATTCTAAAATAAAATTATGCAAATTTATTTTTCGAACACAATTAAATATGATCTTAAGGCAAAATTTCACACAATCCTTCAATTACATGAAACTCTTTCATTGGTTGGACTACTCCGTATTCTCGGGGCCAGTGTCGTGAAATCTAGAGGTCCCGGGTGCGATTGTTGGGTCGGGCAGTGTTATTGGGGTTTTCCATTAGGAAATTCTTAGTAGCAGCACGGAGTCTAGAAATGTGCCCGAAAAACGTTAATAGGCTCGCCCCCTATTACGTGGGCAAAGGCGTGAGGTTATGTATGTATGACTTTCATTGCATCGTATAAAATTAATTCACATGACTTCTAAATTAACCTTTTATGGACAGTAAGGTAATTTGCATTCAATTTGAATATTTTTAGTATAATTGAGTTTATTTACCTGAGTGTACCTCAATGTCAGATTGTCATTGGTGGATTGACTGTAGAGTCAATCGTTAAGCATGAGTTATATATAAAAAGAAGGAAAAAATTCTACCAGGATTCCTCAATAAAGTGTCATGAAGTCCTAGTTTGAGCATGTACCAGGCTAACATGAAGACAAAGCTATATTTCTTAATACTTATTATTATCGATTTTAAAAAAATAATTAAAACGTTACAAATCTATTGATATCTATATAAAATTTATGATTCAGAAACAGACAAAGACCCTCATTCCTATGTACCTGGAAAAATAGGCTAGGGTGATTTTCTGCACTCACCATCAAATTCAATACATCAAATTGCCGGCACTGTTTGAAGTCCCACCAATTAATATTAGAGAGCGAGCCTTTTGCCATTTTCGGGCTCATTATGATCATGAATATCCAGAGCCTAATGCGGATGAAATTAGTGCTATACGCATGGACCGGATCTGCAACTTTTTATATACAAATAAACAATTTCTTAACCACTGAGGCATTTCTAAGTTATGTCATTAAAATTTACGATCCATATAATAATACCATTATATAAAAAGTGTTTTTAAAATAGAAGTCGGTTTGATTAACATAACATTTGAATTTAATTAAACATTTTAACATTACTTATTTTATTTAAATAAGCCCAACTTTACAATTTATCTTTATTTATAACAGAGTCGAGAGAGTCAGTCATTAATAGACTCTTCTTCCAAATTTCTTCAACCAAATCATCATTCTTTGCCACATCGCCAACATCACACGCTTTACAGTCTGTGAAATATAATCCTGAAACATTTTCTAATTCTTCTGAAACACAAAGGTGCAACGTCGTCTGGGCTCCTTCTTCGGCTGATTTGAAAAATACCGCTAATACAATCTTAATAAGATTCTTCATCCAAGGCTTAAATCTTTTAAATATCTCAGTGTTGACAGCACCTGGGTGTAGACAGTTTACGGTAACATTAGACGGTAGCCGTTTGGCCAACGCTTTCGTCCACATAACGTCACAAAGTTTGCTATTGCAGTATCTTTGTAAATAATGATTCGTAGTAAGGCCGTTTATATTATCTGCTGTAACTTTACCATATTTATGCATAAATGAAGACACTATTACTATCCGACTCGACTCCGACGCCATAAATTTGTCCAGCAACAGATTCGTCAACAGTAACGGCCCGAAGTAATTTACTTGCATCACCACTTCAATGCCATCTTCAGTGGGACGTCTTTTAAGCCCTGCACATCCAGCATTGTTTACTAAAATATCTAGACGATCGTATTTCCTGTTGAAGTCTTCGGCGAATTTTCTAACACTCCTAAACTTCGCGAGATCTAATTGTAGGAACTCAACTTTATTGTTTCCTGTTGTTTTGATGATTTCTTCGACTGCTTCCATAGATTTCTTCTCATCTCTGCTAGCGATGATGACTCTAGCACCCCGCCTGGCTAAATCTCTAGCTGTTTCCAGTCCTATGCCACAGTTTCCGCCAGTGACGAGTGCGGTTTTGCCATGAAGTTTTGCTTTCGATTTACACACACCTTTAATTGGCTCTATCCATAGTCTTAGTCCCAATAATAAAGCAACGAACAATCCTAACAAAAACACGAATGTAATAAATAAATATTTAATTAGAATGTACGCCATTCCTAGTATAAGGAACATTTCGTTTGAATGATCGCCACAACACTAACTGCGTCGTAGATAGTAACGGTGTGAAGTCGATTACGTATAAAAGTAAATGTCTGTAGAATGAGTTTTGTGTAATGGTTAATTTAATTTCACTTTTAAAATGTTAATTTTTAATTGTACTCAGTAAATTAATTAACCAAATTTATATTATATTTTTAGTAGCTTTAGGTTGACCGTGACAGCAGGTTTAATTAATCTAAGACATACACTACTGATTTTGGAGGCCATTTGCGCCACTTATGGTGAAGATAAGAGTAAAAATAAATACTTTTTAAATAATTTAACTAAATACTTTTTACGGCTGCTGAGAATTTAAACGTAGCGTTGTGGATCAAAAGCTCTAGCTTTTGACCACTTTCTCTAGAAAGTGTGTGTCATCTATGCCAGCGAATTAAAAGTTAAACTGACAAATATGATTGAGAACATAGCTTAGAGAACCGATAGTCGAGTCAGGGCGAAAAGTGTGCGCAATCAAAATGTACCGCATTCTATTCCCACGTTGGGCAAAGCGTTACTAGAGAAGCATGAACTTTGAACGTTCTCCGAAAATGACAATAGGCTTGGTACACAAATCTGTTCCTACAAAGATAGAGGCGTAACAAAATACGTCTAATTTGTCAACTTCCTTATACACTGTAAAAATAAACATATTATAATAACTTGTTTTCGCAATCTCATCACGCTTTAAAATTGTATTAATTAACACTCGTAGTTTTAAATGTTATAGCTAGATGGCGTAAGTTGCGAATATATTTAAATCACAGAATAACCACAAGTTAATAGGCGTTTCAAGCTAGATGGCGTTATAATCACTAATATTTGTTTTTTCACGGTTCAACTTTGTACGCTAAAACAGCCCTGTGGCGCAGTTGGCTTGATACCATCTTGGGAAACGAGAGGTTGCGGTTTCGGTCCCCGCACCGGCACAAATGTTTGTGTGATCCACAAATATTTGTTTCGGGTCTAGGTGTTTGTGAAACCGAAAAGTCTCTCGTAGTTTCTGACGTGAATGTCACGGACGATCACACCATGTGATCTGAAATCCCTCTATCGCAGAGGAGTCCACAATTGGACAGAACGCTGGGCGGCAACGGGAAACAATTGAGGGCGTTCGCCCTGTATTTATCGTACCGCCCAAAATGCGAACAATAGTTATACGCGTTGAGTTGTAAGGCCGGTGACCCCGCCATACCCTTTTCGGCCTTATCCGAGGTGCCGAAAAGGGAGCTTAAGGCGCTTTCCTCTCGTAAAAAAACCAGACACTTGCGTCGCGAGACACACCGCCGAGGCAGTCACAAACGGTAAATTTTGTATAATAAGTAGATCTCAACAAATAACAAATTCATTCCGATCAATTAATTTGTAACTGCCAGAATACGGGGTGGCTGCTGGCAATTCTATTCTAATATCAATTTCAGAACAATCGAAATGAAATTTCTAAGGACAATCGCTACTCAGTTCTAAATGTTTAATACTATAATACAAACATACCAGTGGCGGTACTTCCATAGAAGCCCAAAAGCCCTGTTTGCCTTTTAAAATTCCGAATAAAAAAAAAAAAGCTTGAAATCTTTATTTAACTAAAGCAATTTGTTAAATAAAGACCCTATAATAAGCATATACCTACATATAAACTAGACATTACACAATTAACGTTTAATGCTTTTGGGCTTCTATGGAAGTCCCGCCACTGATACATACATACATAAACTCACGCCTGTATTCCCCGAAGGGGTAGGCAGAGGTGCATTTCTGCACCCACATTTCGCCAGGTATGTAATACTATAATACTAAAACCTGAATAGATTAATACTATAATCTATTCAGGTTTTTAGAACATAAATCAATATTCCCGACAGTTTGCTTGTACCAATTCTTACCTGCTTTTAAAAGTAAACTGTAAAAAAATAAAAGTACCATGAAGCCTGAAAAGGTGCTCAGGAAATGGCGATGGCTTCGCTTTTTATTTTTGACACAACGTAGCTGAAGAAAAACACCCCTACCTTTCCATTAGGGGATATAGTCGTCACTAAGCAGTAAGTAGTGTTTGCCTGACATCAACGCTCTTTGAAAAATACTATTTACCTGTGTATATAGTCTGTTATTGAAATAGCCAGTGACGAATAAGTTTGAATTAAATCGCGCCTTTATCTTTGTAGATAGCAATTTGTACAGCTATGTCAAAGTAAATAAATACGTATTGAACAGGCTGCAAATTTTTGAATCACTGGAAATTAATTATGTTGTTATGCATATAGTTATTTAAAGCAATTGCCAATCGATTGTTTATTAATTGTGACAGAATCAAAAGTGTGCCCAGACGTAGTGATAATAGCCAAGAGAACTTTGGCTTTAGCATCACCCATCGCTCTTATCAATAAAGGCAACCAAGCGGTTTTATTCAAACTGATAACAAATGATTGTGCATCTCAGGTTAAAAAGCCGGAGACATGGATAACCCTCTTACAGTATCGTACTATTAGGAGTGCAGCTTTATATTTTTACAAGAAAAATAAAACGAACGACTGCCTCGTGGTCTCGCGGTACATGTATGTGCCGTGCGATCTAAATGTCCTGGGTCGGGCAAAGTGTTATTGGGTTTTTCCATTAGGGAATTCTCAATAACAACACGGAGTCTGGAAATGTGCCCGAAAAACGGCAATAGGCTCGCGCCCCCTATTACGTGGGACTGATACATACCTGGCGAAATGCCGGTGTAAAAATTTAATAATACAGACGTGAGTTAATGTATGTATGTATGAAAAAATAAAAAGACTTGTGTCACTAAAATGAGGATACAGGATGCCCTGTTGAATCCTAAATGAAAACTTCAAGTTTTCCTACATGAAAGGGCCAGATGAGCCAAGCAGGGATTGTGGAACAAACTCCTTGTGAGACTGGATTTTAGCTTTATAAAGGATTTGGCCTTTTATCCTGACCTGATAAGAAGAATTTTCTAGAATTTTCTCAGGCTAAGTCGTAATCGAGTGATATTTATACAAATCACGTAATGGACGCGGACGTCTACGCTATTGTTTTAATGGCAGTTTTAATGACAGTACATTAACGTCGCGTTATAGACTTACAAAAGTCTCAGTACGTAATCTAAGAAATTATTAGTTATTAAATACCACCATTAAAATAATAGTATGCTTCTATGAAATGAGCTCGTTCTGGGAAAAAAATACAATTTCTTAAATATATTATTTCATGAGCATTTTTATATTATACTAGCTTCAGCATCTTCTTTGATCTCGCGGCACAAGTGGTTACGATCTAGAAGTCCTGGTATCAACTACGATTCCCGGGAAAATTCGTCGAAATAACCTGAAATTATGTGAATGAGACTTTGCGCCGTATTTTTTTTTTTATTCAGTATGGTTCCTATCGTTAGATCTGCCGCGGAACTCTATTATTTAGGTATCTTATATGAACTGGAAACATAAAATCTAAATTGTTACCATATGTCATAGCGCAGACACAGTCTTCGTTTCTATTCTGAGCCGTAAACATGTCGCTCATTATTCACACCTATGATTTATTCATCAACGTAGCTTTCGTCTTCATAATATTATCTATACTTGTAACGGTAATATTCTTAGGGCTACGTTTATTGATAGAGCCAGTAAAAGGTGTTTGCAAATCCAAAGCTAAATTACACGGGAAAGTCGCGCTTGTAACTGGTGGAAATAATGGTATTGGCTTAGAAACTGCAAGAGATCTAGCCCGACGTGGAGCTAAAGTCATCATCGCTAGCAGAGACGTCAAAAAATCCGCTGAAGCAGTCGAAGACATCATCAAAACAACAGGTAACCAGGAAGTGGAGTATAAACACTTAGACCTTTCTAAATTCAGCAGCGTCCGGCAATTTGCGGAAGACTTTAACAAAACATACGATAGATTACATATTTTGGTGAATAACGCTGGTTGTGCAGGGCTCAAAAACCGTCCCAGCGAAGATGGCATCGACATGGTAATGCAAGTGAATTATTTTGGACCGTTTCTTTTAACTAATCTATTGCTGGATAAACTGATAGCATCTAAGCCGAGTCGTATCGTTATTGTATCTTCAGTTTTACATCGTCTCGGCCACGTTACTGAACAGTCAATGGATGGCTTGAACTATAAATACTTTTGGAGAAGTTATTATAATAGTAAATTATGTGATGTTCTGTGGACGAAAGCGCTAGCTAAAAGATTACCCCCTGGAGTAACAGTCAATGCACTGCATCCAGGTATAGTGCAGACGGATATATATAAAAAAGCAGTGCTCTCATTAGAGAGAATATTAATATTTCTAATAGGAGTATTCTTCAAGACAGTGGAGGAGGGAATTCAAACGACAATGCATTTGTGTGTAGCTGAAGAATTAGAAAACGTAAGCGGATTATATTTTCAAGATTGTAAAACGTGTAACGTGAATTCTTTAGCTAAGGACGACGATCTTATTGAAAAAGTTTGGAATAGAAGCCTGTTATTAACGATGTCTCCGCTTCCAAAAAACAATTGATTAAAAGCACCGTTTAGCGTGAGTATAAAAACAAATTGTATTGTTATCGCCAAGTATAATAAAAGGATTTTTGGGTGTATTTCTCGTGTTTTTGTTACTCACCAACATGTTTTATAAATTAACCACATTAAAATGAAATTGGACATTATTTTCATTATTGGTTACCGCTAACTGGAGGTAAATTAAGGGCTAGGCAGAGGTGTATTAATGCTACATATATGTTTTTCCATCTATTATGTAGCCTATTAGTTAGCGTTAGTTTCGGCTCGGACATATTTTTATTAGGCTTTTTAATTCGAAACTTAATACTTATATTACAAGTGAGATATATTGCGATGTGTTATGTTTTTTTATCTAAATGCAATTTCATATAAAAAACCTGATGACCTTAACGATACGGCGCGTGGTTGAGGCAGAATCTCGGCGGCCGTGGCTTGAAATATCCAATGAAGAATCCATTAATCACGTATATTGAGGAGATGAATAACATCATAGAGAATCTTGCACACATGTGAATTTTCTACAAGGAAGTTCTAAGATAAGTGTAGTCTGCCAATTCACACTAGGCGAGCATGGTTGACCGTTTGAATCACGAGGAGAAGGAAACTGATAATACATTGGGAATTTAACAACCTATTTTTTCAGTCAAAAAGTAGTCTATAAACTATGATTGTTTGTCACTAAAGCGGCTTTGGACGTCCATCAGTAATGACGTCTTTGTGAAGTCGTCTGGGCGTCGATACTGGCTGATTTTAATAGGTTGCTTCGGAAGTTTTAGGGATTAGTTGTATCAACTGTTTTCACGTCGAAGTATGTAACAGGCTAGTATGATACGCAATGTTGCGGGTTTAATTCCAGCATTAAAACAATTTACATGATCCACAATCTCGGTGCGGGCATCAAACTCGAGGCCTCTCGTTTAAATGCTTGCTCTAAAAAGGCAGTCTTACGTCCGAAAATTCCGGATTGATAGCTAGTTCTGACAAAAGATGTGACGCCAGATATTACTCAGTCCTTGGCCTTTGTCATTAGTATTTTCGTAAGTTATTCGTATGCATGGATTTTTTACCGCGTTTTAAATATTGTAATGAGTGCTTAAACAATGTGATGTTTTTTCCTCGTGGTTTACTTTTGTTTTATTTTTAAATATTAAGTATATTTTGGTTCAATTTTTGGAGAATAACGAGATATTTTTAGTATAAATAATGCAACGTTGTGTTGCTTTGTATGTATTAGCTTCTAAACCGATGACCTGACTTTCATATTATTTTAAACATAATATAGAATGTGCCCTGGTGATACTACCCTAGATTTTATAAGGATACTTTTATACATACATAGTGTCACGCCTGTATCCACTATACTGACTATACAGCGCCAAATGCCAAGGTCTAAACACACTTCTTTCGCTTCCTCAACTGACACTATCCTTTTCATGCACGTCGGTTTAGAGGAATCTTTATGTATCTTTTTAAATAAGTCACCTATGAGATGTTTATATGTGCGCCAAGCACATCCTCGGCCGTCTTCAAAACTCACTTCTGAACAGTAAGTCTCTTTCGTAATTTAGCATTCACTCATCCTTTCGCCTCGTGGTCTCGCAGTACAAGTATGTGCCGTGCGATCTAGAGGTCCTGGGTTCGATTCCCGGGTCGGGCAAAGTGTTATCTCGATAATAGCACGGAGTTTGGAAATGTGCCCAAAAAACGGCAATAGGCTCGCCCCCTATTACGTGTGACTGATACATACTTGGCGAAATGTGGATGCAGAAATGCACCTCTGCCTACCCCTTCGGGGAATACAGGCGTGAGTTTATGTATGTATGTATGTGTCATCCTTTCAATGTGGCCAAATCATTTTAGCTTCCCCTCTAAATTTTGGGCACTACATCGACTTTCAGTCCACATTTTTCCCTTACTACACAATTTTTTTATGTCTAGATATATTAAAATTCATTCATATTAGTTATATTTATGTGCTTTGCTGTGCCCCGCGGTTTCATTCGCGTTAAATTGTATTTTCTAGAAAAAAGGAGCTACATTTATGTGCTAATTCAGGGTGACAGGTTTCTCTATACAAAAGTTCATCAAATTATATCCAGTCCAGTGATTTAAGCGTGAAGAAGTAACAAACACAAATAGTCAGAAACTTTCCTTTATAATATTAAAGTGATTATTTTTTAGATACCTGCATGGCAATGTATCGCGACCCTTCCTTCTTGCAGCGCGAAAGACAGCACTTTCGCCATGTCCAGAAGACCACTAAGGCTCGCTTCCCCGTAGTCGGGCCAGGCGAAGTTGTAGTAGTATACTGGGGTTAAATAGTGATAGTTTATTGATTATTTTTAATTTTATATGCTAAGGATGATAAGTCGTGATGGCCTCGAGGTTTAGGCACGCGGTCGAGAATCTCGACGGTCGCGGGTTCAAACCCCAGGCACACACCTCTAACTTTTCGAAGTTATGTGTGTATTCACATTGAATTATCACGTACTTTAACGGTGAAGGAAAACATCGTGATAAAACCTGCAGACCTAAAAGTTCTTAGGAATTTCTTGGGTGTGTAGTCCGCCAACCCGCACTAGGCCAGCGTGGTGGACTAAGGCCTAAACCCTCTCAGTTGTAGAGGAGGCCCGTGCCCAGCAGTGGGACGTATATGGGCTGATGATGATGCTAAGGATATCGAAATAGCGCTGCTCTGATATCTTTAGAGAAAATTATCATAGTTTTGCATAGGTACATACATAACATCATGCCTGTATTCCCCAAAGGGGTAGGCAGAGATGCATTTCTGCACCCACATTTCGCCAGGTATGTATCAGTCCCACGTAATAGGAGGCGAGCCTATTGCCGTTTTTCGGGCACAATTCCAGACTCCGTGCTGCTACTGAGAATTTCGTGAAGGTGTGCGCGCGCATCGTAAATATTTACTCTCATCATTTTTCCCTAACGCGCCAAAAGAAGTATAACTTCAAAAATATATAAAAGAACTTAGGGCTGAAAATACCAACTGTCATTGGCCATGAAGATGGCTGGGTCGTAGGTGAATCCGGAGCTGGTGAGCGGCGGGCCGCAGCTGGCATGCTCTCCTGGAGTCTGGAGGTTAATCACGGTGCGGATGCCCCAACTGAAAATTATGTAAATTATTATCCTGGTATCGGCTGATTTCTAATATTAAATGAACCATTAAAGTTGATGTTTATAAGTGATAGTCTTAAATAAAATAAATTATTGGTAATTTTGGGATCAATTCGGACATAAGGATTATTAGGGGCCATTAAAGTATTACGT
Organism: Hemaris fuciformis; assembly: GCA_907164795.1. Classification (NCBI taxonomy): domain Eukaryota; kingdom Metazoa; phylum Arthropoda; class Insecta; order Lepidoptera; family Sphingidae; genus Hemaris; species Hemaris fuciformis. Next base: position 6,505,397 of record OU015455.1, on the reverse strand, counting down.
AAGCACTAAAGGGGGGTGGGGGATCTTCGCTATGCTTATTTTTGATGACATGGGGGATGGGAGGTTCTGGGTAGTGATTACGTAAGCAAATTTCTTTTCTTTTGCTGATTTTCTACAATTTTTCTCTCAATTTCTTGGATCAAAAAAAGAAACCAGAATAAATAAATAAATATATGTACTAATGTTTACTTAAGCATAGGAGGGGGGAGTAGAATATTTGCTTAGTTTTGCTGACATGGGGGCCGGGGGTAATAATTGTGAAAAATTTGCTTACGTTATACTTGAACAGTCCCTTATTTGAATTTAGCTGTACTGTAACCCTAAACATTTCAAACCTGGGCGTGGGACTCAAGTAATGAAAAAGGAATTAAGATATGAGACCACCACTTTCCCGCTTCCTTATGTTCACTGACGAGAATAATCCCAACGAACGACACCGTAACTGTAGAGGAGGTCCGTGCCCAGCAGTGGGACGTATATGAGCTGATGATGATGTTGAATGTACTAGGAGCTAAGAGCTACTAGGTATGTTTATTACCTCTGGAACTGTTGTATAATGTTCCTAGCGGCGATTGTGACGGTGCTTGGGCGCGCCATCGCGAGTATGTCCTCTGTAACCCTGTAAATAACATATGGCATATTACATTTAAAATTGTGTGTAACAATAGTAAAGAAACTCAATAGTTCAGCTCAGTTTTGTTCATGCCAGGGCGCGTTCACATAAAACGTCCGTTTTTAACGGATCCGAAAAAAAGAATGACTACTGGAGGTAATATTCACACAGCATTTTAACGAACGGATTTTTACAGATCCGAAGCTATAATAATAAATAAATAAATACACCCAACAGTCACATACATAGTTCTGACCCCACACTAGGATACAAGTCCTGTGTCGTGGGTATCAGAAACTACGAGAGACTTTTCGGTCTCACAAACACCCAGACCCGAAACAAATATTTGTGGATCACACAAACATTTGTCTCGGTGCGGGGATCGAACCCGCGGCCTCTCGTTTCGCAAGCTGGTGTCTAGCCAACTGCGCCACGGGGCTGTCGACTTATTATTAACTGGACCGTTATTTTTTACTGGATTCGGAATACTGTATTCTGTGTGAATTCGCTCATACAACTAACTACATGCGCTAATAACATATACGTTTAAACGGACCTGTAAAACGGATTGCTGCTTATTTTGTCGGACCGTTATTTTTTTACTGGATCCGCAATACTGTGTTCTGTGTGAACTCGCTCATACAACTACATACGCTAATAACATATCCGTTTAAACGGACCAGTAAACCGGACGGTCTATGTGAACGCGCCCTTATATGGAGTAATATGATAATATTTTTTTTGTAACTAAGCCACCTTTTACCTGGTAGCAGTAGCGGTACTTCCATATAACCCTAAAAGCGTTACACGTTAATTGTGTAGTGTCTAGTTTATAATTGTTTATTTTGGAGTCATTCTCATTTATATGTCAAATTGCTTTTGTTAAATAAATATTTAAAGCTTATCGATTGTTATTCGGAATGTTGTAAGGTAAACTGGGCTTTTGGGCTTCTATGGAAGTACCAACACTGCCTGGGAGTTAAATGTGGCGAAACATTAAAATAGATATCCTTCTATACTTGCTATCGTTCAAAGATTCAGGCGTAAGTATTTGTATGTAAGTATTGATAAAACTGAAGAAAGCAATAGAAGCAGTGATGGCCTCGAGGTTTCGGCACGCAGTCGAGAATCTCGGCGGTCGCGGGTTCAAACCCCAGGCACACACATCTGACTTTTCGGAGTTATGTGTGTATTCACAATGAATTATCACTTGCTTTAACGGTGAAGTAAAACATCGTGATGAAACCTGCACACCTAAAAAAAGTTCTTAGGAAATTCTTAGATGTGTAGTCCGCCAACCCGCACTAGGCCAGCGTGGTGGACTAAGGCCTAAACCCTATCAGTCGTAGGGGAGGCCCGTGCCCAGCAGTGGGACGTATATGGGCTGATGAAGATGATGATTGATATAACTGAAAAAAATAAAGTATAATAAAGCATACACGCCTCTGTAACTTAGAAATGGTTGAGACCTCATCACTTAGAAAATTGTTGACCGAAATTTCATTAGCTCAAAAGTCAATTCATTCAATTAACATAATGATGTTTGAAATGGTTTTTTCCAAGTATAATAATTTATGTAAGCGTGTATTTTATGTGAAATTTTAATGCAGTGTTATTAGGTCACTTGTAGGCACGTTGTGTTGTGAAAAGTAGAGAAATTCTATTATATTAATTAGCATAAAGTGGACTGGTCACGCGACTGACACATTTCTTTTAGTTTTTCATTCAAGGATATTATGTTGTTTTAATATCAGGCGGTGGTAGCCATTAAATTTTATGGTATTTTTTTTCACGGTAATCTAAGTTATAATAAGTAATATGAGTATGTTTTTACTATTTTAACGCTTATATACTTTACTACTTCGTTGATCCTGCAGTATATACAATATATAGGTGCAGCGAGCGATCGAAAGGTCCTGGGTTCGATTCCCGGGTCGGGCAAAGTGTTTTTCCATTAGGAAATTCTTTCAATCCCGCAACGAAGTTAATCAGAAAGACAAATAAAGGAGGAGTAGGAAAACAAAGAGTTGTCCACTTTTCTCCACAGCAAAGATGGTGACAATACATTGAACTATGAGGCTTCACCCTCACATAAAAAGAAAGACAATTACTATTAGTGAAATTAAAAACAATTAACGCATACATACATACATACATAAGCTCACGCCTGTATTCCCCGAAGGGGTAGGTAGAGGTGCATTTCTGCACCCATATTTCGCCAAGTATGTATCAGTCCCACGTAATAGGGGGCGAGCCTATTGCCGTTTTCGGGCACATTTCCAGACTCCGTGCTGTTACCGAGAATTTCCTAATGGAAAAACCAATAACACTTTGCCCGACCCGGGAATCGAACCTAGGACCTCTAGATCGTACGGCACATACTTATACCGCGGGACCACGAGTGCAATTAACGCACCACGGCTAAATAACTATGTGAGATTTATTGAATAAATTGGACCTAAGGTGCGAGCTGTTATGTAGATTTCCAATAATAGGCATGGCAAAAACGCTGAAAAGCACGAAAATTCTTCCTAGATTGAACGAGGTCTGTATAATAACATCAGACGTTACATGCATACCATTGAGCATAATGTGACGCTCATCCGACCAAATATTGCACTCCCAAAGGATATGATGTGCGGACTGTTAGTACTTATCTTATATGTTAGTACTTACCAATCTGAGTACAATCCTTGTACAGCCGCTTCTCTCTGCTGTGGCAGCTCATACTTGCACCTCGACCCGCCGCAGAACAACGCACATTGCAGTGCTGTTGGGGTGCTGGTGCGGAGACGCTCTCCTAAAGCGCTGTACAGCGCTGCAGGCGGATGGTTGATCCTGCGTCGGGATTCCTTGCTCCTGCAAGAAATATATGAGCAATTTGTTATCATAACTAATGTCTTTATGCAAACTGTATAAAAAACATATTTGGGAAACTATTCTCCTGCTGTATTGTAAATAGCAATATTCGTTTTGTATTTCGATTTGAAGGGACTAAGAAACTGGCATGGCAAGCATACGTAGCCCTTTAATAGAAGATAGCTGTAGCCCCCAACTTCGCATGCGACACTTTAGACTTTAAAAGGAATGTTTTTCCCCGCTTTTGCCATATTTTTTGTTGCTGCTCCGCTGCTTTTGGTGAAAGAGTGATGATATTTAGCTTAAAACCTTCCTCGATAAATGGACTATGAAACACGACATTTGTAAATCGGTTCAGTAGACCCAGAGATAGATTACAATCTCGTAATGTTTACCTTTTTATAATATTAGGTAGTATTAGTATATAGTTTATATATGTGCACAGGTCGAGGTTCCAATGCAACTGCTATTAGTAATATAACACTGGTCAACAAAAAAAAAATGCCGTGGTTTGAAACTTGTATTTTTCCATACCTTACCATGCGATTAGTTAAAATACGTTCATAAAAAAAAATGAAACACCCACTTTCTAAGAAAAAAGAGATTATTTGAAATTTATTTGTAGGCTGAGGTGGTGGGCTGTCTTCAGTATAAGGAATCGTTTTAGTTACAGATTCCACATCAGGATATGTAATTTTACTTCTTGTTTTATAAGAATATCCCTTCAGTTTCCTTAAACAAAAATAACAATCATTCTCATGATCTTTTGTTCCCTCCAAATTACAGGTTTAGAAAAAGGCATTTGTCGGTGGGTACCATTAAACCACCCTCTCAAATAACATACATTTCTTAAACAAAAAAACTTGGTGTCCAAGGTTGATTAATACTCTCAGAAATCTTTAAACCAAAATACAAATTGTAAATGTTATATATAGTAACGGGGTAGGACGTTCTCGATTGGAACTTGAATTAAACTCCTCACAAACAAAATACAAGAGTTTCGATGAATTGAAACACTTTCGATTTATAATGCAAACTATATACATATGTATTTACTATTTAGTACACTTCTTCAAAACCGAAACGTATTCAAATTGACAAAAAAACTTCACCATTTAAACAACAACACTGGAATAAACACCAGAAACTGCACGTCGTCGTAGCAATACTCGTATTACGTAATGGTACTTGTTAAAGTAATATTAAAAAATTAAACATCAATGAACGAACAATAACGAGTTGAAAATATACAGGTTTAAGGATACATCGTGTACTACCAACAACAATATTGTCTTTGTAAGTAAGATCAGCTGTTGCAATACTCTTTTTCGATATACCCTCACAAAATTAAGCTAAATATATCGTACATATGTAATTGTAGATATTTAGATACTTCGATGTAATAGATATTTTTTATTATTTTTCCGTTAATATTTGTACATAAAACCTACCAAAAAAGTACAATTGGATTAACGGCAAAAAGTCATGTTGACCAGTGTAATTAGGGCGATTATTTAATCTCTATTCTTGCCTATGTCTGGTCAATTAATTAGGATTCTCCGTGAAGAGGTAAGACAATTTTTTTACTATAACATAAACGAGAAACAATATTATTCATTATTCATAAGCTACTTTCCATTTCATGTCGTGGTAATTTAAAAAAAGGGTATCATAACAATGGTCTAGCAACAACAAAAATTTGACAGTAATTCAAATATATATACATTATAGAAACTGCGACTAGTCAAAACAATAAATTCCGATCTTTTCACTAAAACTAGAATTTGAACCAAGAGTTAAGAAGTTAAATACAGAGCTATTTACGATAAACATATAATGTTTAAATATTCTTTTAAATACAAGCACCTGTCCAGAAAATGGAATCTGCGGTAATTGGCAAAGTTAATGCTAGATTTTCGTCGATTTTTGTTGAACACTAATTTGGACATGGCGGCTTGTATTTCCGTGCGTTTATAGCGAAGGCTTCAGTCGTACTGGAGTAATTTGTGTTCTTATTCGTCGCATGTGGATAATAAACAGCATTGATGGTGTACCGTTCGCAAAGTAGTTTTTATGGTGCGATAAGTCAGTCTCAGTCTGCTGTATCTTTTAGGTATAGCAGACGATGATGGTCAATTAGGTGTGTCTAATATTTTATGAGAAATATTAATTATTAATTTTACAAGTAAATAATGTATATTATATGTAGGTATGTATAAGGGTGGAGTGAATTTCTTTTTCTTATCCTGGGGGATCGAATTTGTACCTTATAAAAAACAAAACTTTTTGGCACCCTGAGGTGGCCCACTCACATTTAAAATCAATTACCAGTCAAAATGTTGTAAAAACTCTAGTAAGTACCTATGTACATGTATCGAACCACCAGTTTTGAACCCACATCAGGAGTTCCGCAAGGTTCACATTTGGGTCCTGTATTATTCAATTATTTTATAAACGACATTATAGATTGTTCTATGCCTCCTCTACAACTGAGAGGGTTTAGGCCTTAATCCTGCTGGTCGCTGGCCGAATGCGGGTTGGAGGACTACCTAAGAAATTCCTAAGAACTTTTAGGTGTGCAGGTTTCCTCACGATTTTTTCCTTTACCGTTAAAGTAAGTGATAATTTATTGTGAATACACACATAACTTCTAAAGCCAGACGTGTGTGCCTGGGGTTTGAACCTGCGACCGTCGAGATTCTTGACCGCGTGCATAAACCTCGAGGCCATCACTACTAAGGACTTGTATTTTAGGTGTATTCAACGATACTATCGTTAGGTACAAGAGACCTCGTTTTGTTGTGCTTAAATACAAAGGCAATGGAGTGTCACCTTTAAGCTGATAAAAGTAAGTGTAATGTCCTGGTGTCTGAGGTGGTTTGTATAAATAATACTAAAAACATTTAGTTTCAATAGCGTCTGGCGTACCCACTCGGTCCGATGTCAGGCGTAGTAGTGAACCGGTTCGAGTGGGGAACAGCGCTTATATTATAATTTATTTTCACATCGACTGCCTCGTGGTCTCTACAAGTATGTGCCGTGCGATCTAGAGGTCCTGGGTTCGATTCCCGGGTCGGGCAAAGTGTTATTGGGTTTTTCCATTAGAAAATTCTCAGTAACAGCACGGAGTCTGGAAAAGTGCCCGAAAAACGGCAATAGGCTCGCCCCCTATTACGTGGGACTGATACATACTTGGCGAAATGTGGGTGCAGAAATACACCTCTGCCTACCCCTTCGGGGAATACAGGCGTGAGTTTATGTATGTATGTATGTATGTTTCACATCTACCTTACAATTTATAATATAATATTACATCTACACTACATACACTGCAGTAAGTAATGGCTTTCCCAACCGTACCGCTTCTAAAGCCAAACACACAAATGAGTGTACGGGTTCCACACAATGTGCTGATGACAACTGTGATTAAAGATAACAGGCCCCGCGCCACTACATTCGACACGACAACGTTAATAACAATACTTGGGCTGTTTTTCAAATGAGCGATGAGTTTTTGTGGCTCAATACGAAGAGTTTTAGTGGCTGAAATCGAAACGGAGGTAAGGTCTTGTCACAGACTTGTCATTATACTGTGATCCAAATTGTTGACTTGTTACGTTTGTTATTACAAACGTACACAATTTCATTGTTAATTATGCTAGGATGTTCCATATTTGATTACCCTAACATCTTTTTACATGTCCGTTTTATAAATTAGGTTGTCTGGAAGACAGCAGTTAGTGATAAGATTGCCTATCGTCAATTAATCCTAAGTATCATCATCAACCCATATACGTCCCACTGCTGGGCACGGGCCTCCTCTACATTAACCGGCACAGAATATGAGTAGGCACGAACACTGCTGAGAAATTGACTCATATTATAAGTAAGTATACTCGTATATAGTCAAAGTCAAAATACTCTTTATTTAAATAGACTTTTACAAGTTCTTTTGAATCGTCAATTTTAAACTATTGCCTCTTCGGAACGTGTTATCGCTGTAGAAAAGAAACGGCAAGAAACTCCCTCAGCAACACGAAATGTCATTTGTTTTTTAAAATCTTAATAAATTAGCAATATACAGGATGTATTCAGACCGTGATCGGAAACTAAGACAGATAATAGTTACGGTGATTACAAACAAAAAAATTCGTTTTTCTTACAACCACATCCATTTAATATCTATGATTGTTAGGAAATCGTCAATTTTTTTATTTTTTGTCGGGATTTTTTTAACGCCAATGGGTTTGTAATCACCGTAGCTATTCATAGCCTTAGTTTCCGATCACGGTCTGAATACACCCTGTATTTACATTGTTTAATATTATCATTATTACAATTCTACATCACAAATGTCTAACGATATAATAAATCATATCGCTTTTATAAGGTAATAGAAGAAAAACCTAAGGAAATTACAGTATGTGGGTGTTGTTTATTAAGAATTTCTTACGTATTTGTAGTCCACATATTTGTAAGGCCCTCAAATGTAGAGAGCCCATGTCAAGCAGTATGATGAAAGAGGGCTCATATATTTATTATTGTGATGTAACTTATCGCAACTGATGTAAATACCTCGTTGGCCCTGCATTATAGAAGTTCGGCGAGTGATCAAGAGTTCCTTAAAAAGGTAGGTTAATAATATTAATGGATTTTCAAGATATTCTCACTAGCCGCTCGGAGTCTAGTATTGAGTCCAAGAAAGGCTCTAATCTGAGGCTTGAAAAAGATGGCGAAACATAATTGTTATTGTATCTATGCCTACCACTTTGGAGTCTATAGGAGTGGATGTATAAATTTGTTGCGGCTTAATAATCTTAATAATTTAATCTCTGCGTTAATTAGTAACGATCCAATATTTATAAAGGAAATTTAAGAGAGGAAAATAAATTATTAACAAACAACCTTTTCCTTCTTTTAAAAATTTTCCTTTGTTTACTGCTTCTATGCTATGTTCTGTTATGACATTAAATTCTATCTATTCAAAAACTAGCGGTTTTTGCCAAATTTATATTGCGAAAACTTTGGTTTGCCTCAGTGAATTCTATAAAAAAATACTCTTCGAACAGATAGCAGTTCCACCAACTTTTTCCATTTTCGATCTTAAAACACTGCTTGAGTCCAAAAGCATAATTACAAAACTGTTTCGGATTCAAAGCAAAGATAAAGATTTTGACATCGTCAAACGCAAAAACAACTGATTGATGAAAATTAAAATTATTGGCTACTTTATAAGACTAGCTTTTGCTCGCGACTCCGTCCGCGTAGACTACAGGGTTGGGTTCAGAGTTGGCCTACGTCATAGTAGCTTTATGCATGCAAAGTCTCAGCTCGATCGGTTTAAAATTGACAAAGTTTCATACAAACTTTCATCCCCTATTCTATCCCCTTGGGGGTAGAATTAATCAAAATCCTTTCTTAGCGGATGCCTACGTCATAACATCTACCCGCATGCCCAGTTTCAGCCCGATCCGTCCAGCGGTTTGGGCTGTGCGTTGATAGATCACTATGTCAGTCAGTCAGTCAGTCAGTCACCTTTGAGTTATATCTTTTACAACTAGTACAGATATCCATGTAGATTTTTTATAACCATATCTTTCCTTCATGTATATATATATGTACATATGTATAATGTATATGTAATACATTAATTGAAGTATCATGAGTATTTCCTTAGTAACAACCCACAGAGGGTTTATTAACTTACATAAACACTCAATAATTATATTAACGTGCGTGTTGACCTCCATTACACAAATTAGGCTTTAAAACAAAGTTAACCCGTTTTAACACATTGTAGAAACATTTTATTCTACCATTTTCTGTTGCATAGAAAATTTTATGGTTACTTTGTTATACCCAACTTTAAACATGGGTATCATCATCATCATTATCATCATCAGCAGCCCTTCTTACGTCCACTGCTGGACATAGGCCTCTCCTATGGCACGCCACTGGGCTCGATCTTGGGCCCTCCTCATCCAACCGCTGCCAGCCACCCTGCGAATATCGTCACCCCACCTAGCCAGAGGGCGTCCTACACTACGTTATACATAGGTATACATATGTAGGTATAACTGTTGTAGACAATTAGCTGTATAGCAGGGGCGGGACTTCCATAGAAGCCCAAAAGCGTTAAACCGTTATTGTGTCTAGTTGATATTTGCTTATTATGGGGTCTTTATTTAACAAATTGCTTTAATAAAGATTTCAAGCCTAAAAAATATTATTTTGAATTTTAAAAGGCAAACTGGGCTTTTTGGCTTCTATGGAAGTACCGCCACTGCTGTATAGTATAGCTTAAAGTTATCTCTTCCAAAACCAAGTATGATGTATAAATGTCAAATGATCGCGAAAATGTTCAAATTATGTCTTTCTTATACACAATCAGGGGGAAAATGTATACGATACGTTTACGGAGGCTTATTAAAAGCGGGATAGACAATAGAAGTATAATTATAGCTTTCTATCTACGTTACAGCAGTGGCGGTACTTCCATAGAAGCCCAAAAGCTTAACACGTGAATTGTACATGTCTAGTTTATAATTATTTATTGTGGGGTCAGTATATTCTCATTTATATGCCAAAATTTGGCAGCCAAATTGCTTTTGTTACATAAAATATTTAAAGCTAAGATTATTGTTCGGAATTTTTAAAGGCAAACTGGGCTTTTGGGCTTCTATGGAAGTACCGCGTTACAGCAGCTGTCTTTTATGTCTAGTGTTTTAAGAGAAAGAACCTGTTGCCAATTTTAAAGACACTATTATACTAACGTGTTTCCTGATGAAATAGCCCAATGAATCTTTTTCCAAACCAGATATCAAACTTAGCTTCTCTCGATCGCACGCCGCACGGTTATGCCACTAACAAGGAAGAATCCATCAAGTGATGCTTTACTGGTATTCTTGTTTATTTCTTCCTACAACCCTGGGTTATGTAGGCATAGCTTAAAATAATTAAGACTTAATATATACTTAATTATTGTACATACATCCACACACACACTCACAACTACACACACACACACACACAAACATTCTCTTACACTTAGGTACATACCTGATTAGTATCTAAGCAATTTGTAATTATTTATGTTTTATTGTTCTAAATGTTATTATTTTATTTTATTAATTGTACATCTTTTCTCTTTTTCTCACATACCTATTTAGTATTTAAATTTATAATTCGATTTTGTTTTACTAAATGTTATTATGTTATTAATTGTCTTTCGATTATGTTATAAATTGTATTTCGATTATGTTATTCTAAAAATTATTATGTTATTAATCGTACAATATGTCCTTAATATTTGTTATTTTGTTTTGGATTCGTTTTTGTGAACTAGAACGGTGCTTGATGTCTGCGACACAGTTACAATACTCTTGCAGGCGTCAACGCTTATTCTAACTTTTCTTGTTGTTATTTTAAATATTATAAATAAATAAATATAAATATATATCTAAAAGTAGCAGGTTAACAAACTGGTAATTCGAAATTATGTGACGAGATATGTTATGGCCTATTGTCCAGTTTATAACTAACTCGCCGAGACCTCTAGACTGCTTCATGATCCAGGATTCGATTCTTAAATCGGTTTTCATTAGAAAATTCTCAGTAGAAGTCAATAAATGTGCCATAGGCTCGCTCCCAATAACGTGGTATTATCTGTTGAAGGTGCAGAAATGCACTTCTGCCTATACCTTCAGAAGTATAAGCGCACAACTTCTATATTGGCACTATCTCACCACACACCCGCCACTGTAACTCCGGCGCTCCAGAATCAACAGCGGCACGCACAGTATTGACGCTGAGCAATGAAGCTCAGCTAATTTAAGGGGACCTAAATTTGTCATTTGTCGAAGTTAATCAAAAACACAAATGAAAAAGGAGTTGGAGAAAAAAGAGTTGTCCACTTCCCTCCACAGCACAACTATAGCATAGTTTGGCTTTGAAATGTCACTGAATTAGGTCGTGTTTACTAAGGGTTATTCCATCTGCTGGAGTTGCGTGCGTGGCCAGTAATTTATTATACAAGTGGAAATGTGTACAGATAAAAATATAATGCGGTTTGTGTCACGCGAAACGGTGCGTGAGTGCACGGCGATCGATATTAGATATAGTAATGTGGAAATATGGGTTATTTTATTTTTGAGGGATGCGTAAACAAGATATGTCGTTTAATATTGCATCTTGTTTGGAATATGATTTTATTATACATAATGAGACTGCCTCGTGGTCTCGCGGCACAGGTATTTACCGTGCCATTTAGAGGTCCCGGGTTCGATTCCCGGGAAAAGTGTTATTAGGCTTTTCCATTAAGAAATTCTCATTGTCAGTAACAACAGTCTGGAAATGTGCCCGTAAAACGGCAACAGGCTCGTCCCCTATTACGTTGGACTGATACATACTGGCGAAATGAGTGTGCAGAAATGCACCTCTGCCTACCCCTTCGAGGAATACAGGCGTCAGGTTATGTATGTATGTACATAGTGAGAAACAATAAACGTGAAAGCACTTATGAATAAAAAAATCATTGAATATTATAATATCCTACGAGTAAAACTTCGGTTTGGCCCGAGCGAAATTAAAAATGGAGCTTTTTCAGAGTTCAGACATGTCTTTACAAGAAGCCTACCTAATCAGTTCAGTAGTTATTAAATTTATTATCTATACCTACTAAAATAAAACAGGCTTCGAAAAAAAAAACCTTCTAATATTATATTATAGAGGAAAGATATAATTGTTTGTTTGAATTGAATAGGCTCCGCAACAACTGAACCGATTTGAATGATTTTTGGTATTGGGATTGATGGGACACACCGAAGTAACAAAGGATACTTTTAATTCCGGAAAAATTTAGTGTTCCCGTGGGTATATGTTACAAATGCGAGAATAACTTTGTCTGTTATGCTTTCACGCCTAAACCATTTGACCGATTTGAATGATTTTTGTTATGGACATAAATGGGACTCTGTGGAGTAAAAAAGACTACAACTTATTTTCTTTCTGAACACAACCCTGCAGTCTACGCGGACGGAGTTGCGGGCAAAAGATATTTAATAATAAAAGGAGCAGAAACATTCGATTTCTTTGCGCATCCCCCGAGAACACTACATTTTTTCAGGATAAAAGTTTAGTAGCCTATGTGTTAATCCAGCAATTACATACTAAATTTCATCAAAATTGTTCTAGCCGTTTGGCTATCAAGAAGTAACAAACATGCAATGACGTTCACAAAATTTCGCCTTTATAATATTAGTGTGATCGGCAACAAAAAAATACCAAGTGACATTTTACGCTGACGTGACATGGCGTCAGCGGGGGTGTTCTTGGCCTAAATATAGCAAAGTGTGAATAAAACATAACCAACCACGTTTGATATGAAATAGCGATCTATTTCTATCTTGGTGTAACAATTTATTCTGAATTTATGTTTCTGTTCAAAGTCAAAAGCAATTTACCGAGAATGATAAATGTATGAATGTCATGAAACAACAATTTAAATGATCAATGTAGTGTTGGATGGAACGAAAAGGTCGTACGGGTTTCTATGAGTTCTCCGAAAATATTTTGTCTAGTATGAGGTCTGCAAATATCATCACCATCAGCCCATATACGTCCCACTGCTGGGCAAGGGCCTCCTCTATAACTGAGGAGGTTTATGCCTTAGTCCACCACGCTGGCCTAGTGCTAGTTGGCGGACTACACACCTAAGAAATTCCTAAGAACTTTTTAGGTGTGCAGGTTTTATCACGATGTTTTCCTTCACCGTTAAAGTAAGTGATAATTCATTGTGAATACACACATTACTTCGAAAAGTCGTAGGTGTGTGCCTGAGGTTTGAACCCGCGACCACCGAGATTCTCGACCGCGCACCTAAACCTCGAGGCTGCAAATGTGCATGAAGCCATATTTCAAATTAAAGATAAAAATATCCCGGCATCCTAAGCCGAAATTTCAATGTAATTTCCAAGCACAATAAATGGCGTTGAAATAGAAAACTATTTAAACAAGTGTGTACCATTTAAATCCTTGTAAGAAAATAACTGATGAGGTCAACCGTGGGCTGAGCCCTGAATGGTTTCCTGGATTACCGAGCGGCCTGGTCACGACATTCTGAGAACGCACCGCCGCGCTGCAATTAGCATGTTTATTGTAGCTTTACAACCTTATAGCCCATATTACTTTATACTGGTTGCTTAAATCACATGCCTGTATAATTCTGTTGTCACGACATATTTAAATTATACTTTGAAAAAGACATTTCCCTAAAACTTATTCTTTAAGTGTAGTGCAAACTTGTATTTAGTATATAGGTACTTCTTCTTAACGAGATGAAATTGATATCTTCAGCTTGGTCCCTACTGTAAAATAATGTAAAAGACTAAAACTTTGTGATATAATGGACATTTTATGGATTCAACTGGACTCCCATCTAAAACCAAGGCGATGCTTGTGCAAGCTTTAATCCTACCTATAATCGACTATGGTGATGTATGCTATTTCGACCTGAATGCAGATCTCCTCAATAAACTTGACCGACTTCTCAATAACTGCATTCGATTCATATTTAATCTCCGTAAATACGATCATGTTTCCTCCTATCGCTCCCAGCTCAAGTGGTTGCCAATTCGGCAGCGTCGTGACCTGCGAGCACTTTTGACTGTATTCTCTTATCTTACGTCTTCTACTGCACCTTCGTATTTATCCGACTTCTTTCAATATCTACATGCTAACCACGACAAAAATCTTCGCTCTAAAAATAATCTCCTTCTTCTCTGTCCTTCTCACACCTCTAGTCTCGTTCACTCCTCTTTCCCCGTACAGTCTAGTCTTTTATGGAATGCACTTCCCCTAGAGATGAGGATGTGCAAGACTCGTCAGTTGTTTAAATCAAAAGTTCGTGAGTTGCTGTTAAAGAGAATCTCAGAATCTCTATGATAGTATTTTTGTATTTATTATATTTATATATATATATTTATTTATATATATTTGTATACTTATTATATTTATATATTTACTATTAAACCTATATTCATAATTCATTACTTCTTTTCTTTGCCAAAAATATATAAGTTTGTGTATGTACATATATATATATATATATGTGTGTATCTTCATAAATTATTTTATTTGCACACCTGCTGCTCACATCTCTGCATCACCCAAGGTTCGACTGGTAGAGAATGCCTTAGGCATTAAGTCCACCTTTACAATTATATCATTGTATAAAGTGTAAATAAATAAATTCAATAAACTATTTGTAATTCGTTCCACATAGTGAGCTTTTCCTTCGATAAAAAAGTTACTATTACATTATATGTCATCATCATCAGCCCATATATATACGTCCCACAGCTGGGCACGGGCCTCCTCTACAACTAAGAGGGTTTAGGCCTTAGTCCACCACGCTGGCCTAGTGCGGATTGGCGGAATACACACCTAAGAAATTCATAAGAACCTTTAGGTGTGCAGGTTTCATCACGATGTTTTCCTTTACCGTTTGACTTGCGACCGCCGAGATCTCGACCGCGTGCCTAAACTTCGAGGCCATCACGACTTGTTATTTTACATTATTATGTGTATTAAGTGACGCATTATATGTATTTTGTGTAATTGAATCAACAAAAAATGTGTATAATTCGACATACATACCTCCCTGAGTTCCTGCCGTTGGCGTTATGTTCTGGAGCGACTCGCCTGCGCACGCGCCGCCTGCACAGCCTCGCGCAGACATTCCGAGCGAACCCCCACCCCTTCCACAACGGACATTGATTTGTCTCGTTCACTTCACCGTTCATTGCATAGCAATTATCCAAAACCGTTGTTTTTTATTCAATTATTCGGTAGATCAACGTACTCGTATAGGTAGAGCTACAACATACTGTTATATATTTGCTTATTAAATTGATTGAAGGAATCTAAAATGATAAGGAATGGTGCAGTTTGTGTACGTAAAATATCCTCAGAATGTCACTATAAGTTTCATGTTAAAGTGATTTCAAAATTCAAAGATTATGACCTGTGAAGAGGTAGCCCAAAGTGTTATGTATACTGTAATTCCCCCTAAGTAATAAGGCCACATTTCCAGACTCCGCGCTCTACTGAGATCAACAAAACTTTACCCAAATAAACCTAGAAATTCTAGTCCGTGCGCGCCACACTTCTGCCACGGGATCAATGAGCGGTCAAGTTTTCATCAAACTCTTTTTGAATTTTGTAGCTATATCCATCAACAATATTTTATTGGTAGATTGAAAGGTATTTTTATTCCGTTTCAATTATTAGGAAAAAATTACTCATAAAAAGTAAAGCCGAAATATATCTAATAATTTTGTTTGCAATACCTACGTCGATGCACTGATTACAGGTAGAATGTTTAAATAAAATGTATATTTACGTCAAACCTATCACTCATGTCATAAAGAAGGATACATACCAGCTCACTTTGTGAATTAAATAGTAGATATCGACCAGATCATTCGCGGTCTATAGATTCTACGTAGCTGTTGTCAAGTTATCACTTTACAAATCAAGGTCATTGAATATGCATTCAGGAATTTGAATTGCAGATCCACATTGGAGCATTTCTGATGTCAGTATTTGTTATAAGTTACATTTCTAATAGTCTGTGACGTTTATAGTAAATAAGATAAAGATAAGAACCTTTTATAATGTAAATAAAATTGAACGCAATTACTTCTTTCAAGGAAGCAGAGATTTTTCCGAATAACTTTAAGTGAATTCTTAGTATATTCATAAGTTTATTGATATATTTAATATTTATACGCACTGCAGTTTAGGAATTACGAAAGTTAGTTAGCATAGCCTAGGAGTAATTTACTAAAAGATAAAAACAAATTGTAAAAATATAAAACTTATATCCTTTTTTAAGCAGTTTTCCTTATTTAACATTGAGAAGCAAAAATATAAAATCAGGATGTTGCATTTAACAAATATATTATTTTTAATTAACGCGTTTGTTAGTTATTTATATGCTACACATTAAGGTAAAAAAAATCACCACAATTCACGTATGACATTCATTGCCACCATAAGTATAGTATGCAAAAAATAACAAAACAAATCCTTTTTTTTATAAATCTCAGATTTTTTATCTTTTATTCATACACAAATTAAACTTTTACTTTGTAACCGTTTCTTCGGAATTTTAACAAAGCTTTGGTTTCGGGATGTTGTTGGATAATTATTTTGATGTTTGATTACGAGAATAGTTTTAGTCGCGTGTTTTGTTAATTTCGCGCGTCGCCCTCCGTGGTTCGAGGGCTGGGAGCCTACTAAGCCGAACCAAGACGATATCGACTACACAACGCTAGGATACGAGTTTCGTGAGCTGTAGGTAATGTTTGGCGTGACTTCTAGTTGTTACAGTGAGTATGTACGAAAAGTTTTCTTTCGCATTTGAGAAGATTTTTTATTGATTGCTTGGCAATTTTACCGATAAATACATAAGTGGATTAATTTTGGATGTTGATAGTTTTTATTCAGTTGGTAACTTGGCAATGCGTTTGAATTGTTCATTCGTATGAACAACAACAGAAATAAATACAATTATTGTAAAATACTATCCTTGTTCTTTACTATCCATTCGCTCAATCTGTATTTTTTTCACTCACTGCATTAATTTATAACAAAGTCAACACTACCTTTATCTCTATCTGGTCTCGACTTCGCGAAAGAAGAAAAAATAGGTCCATGGTCCATTGATTTAATTTAAGAATAATAATGTAGGCTAGGAGATACACACAGGAATTATATTTAGTATTTAGCGATTTGGTATGGTAATGAAAAACGACTTCATTGAATATATTTTATTACTTTCATTGACAGATCAACCCTTCATAAAACATCGTTCATCTCCATTTGCCAGCGATTTACTGGAGTGTTAACACTGGATGCTTGCGCGGATTATGAGAGTCGAATCTTGGAGTATTGTTGTACTTCCTTCGGGGGCGTATGTGGATTCCGGATGGAGGCGAGTCCCGGAAAAGGTATTTAGGGCCAGTTACTGACTCGTACCGCAAGAATGGCGAAGGGTAGGTGCAAGACAAAGCATTGTAGGCGTTAGGACAGCAAATCTGGTAGTATTTGCGACAATCGTAGTCGTCGCGACAGGTCGGGGAGCGGTTGATCACCTTCATCTTTGGCGGGCAGGTGGAGGCAGCTGAAATGGAACATAAGTTTAAGAACATGTATAGTTTAGGCAACACATTGAAATTCGCCCCTTCGTTGATTGCCTCGTGGCTTCGGATTGTAGTGTTATGGGGCTTATTCATAAGGAAAATTTCTAGCCACAACGCGGAGCGGAGGAGAAACGGCAATAAGCTTGCCTCCTATTTTGTGAGGCAAGCACAATTGACGGTAGCTGGTAGATTTAAAGTAAAAAAAACTTATTAGTAAGTATAACAATGCTTTGTAGCAAGAAGCTAGATAGTATAAAATAATCTAGAAGCGGTGATGGCCTCGAGGTTTAGGCGCGCGGTCGAGAATTTCGGCGGTCGCAGGTTCAAACCCCAGGCAAACGCCTCTGACTTTTTTAAGTTATGTGTGTATTCACAATAAATTATCACTTGCTTTAACGGTGAAGGGAAATATCGTGATAAAACCTGCACACCTAAAAAAAAAGTTCTTAGGAATTTCTTAGGTGTGTAGTCCGCCAACCCGCACTAGGCCAGCGTGGTGGACTAAGGCCTAAACCCTTTCAGTTGTAGAGGAGGCCCGTGCCCAGCAGTGGGACGTATTTGGGCTGATGATGATGATGATGATGATGATGAATCTAGTAATCTAATAAGCAGTCCGTCTAAATATTGAAAGTAATTAAAGGATTATTTTATATTCGAATAAACATAGAAATAATAATAACCATGTCTTCAATCAAACGTATGTTATCTAGGGTACTAGTGTGTTATGGATGACTTCATTACGAATTCTATCCACCAGAGAAACTCCAAGCATTGCCCGCTCCATGGCATGTTTTTTTTTTTTTTTTTTTTATACTGGTACGGTAAAGTGACCCCACTGCACCTGATGGTAAGCGTAATGGAGTCCAGAAAAAGTGCCGACTAACGAGAGATGATGATCTCCCGTTGGTCGACACAATCATGCCGGCCGAATACCTCTTCACCTTTTTTGTGAAGAAGTTTGGGGGACTAATGCCATGGTGAACAAAGGACCGACCGCGACAAACCGGCCAAAAAATGCCGGCACGGTCATCCTTTCACCATGATTGAAGCCCCCCCGAAAACCGGATATACACTGGCTGATCCCGGAACGCGGCACACTTATGCTTAAAGATAATGCTATTTAATTCAACATGTTTCTTGACTTACCGATCTCAGCCACCACCACGGCTACAAACAGGAATAAATATAGGTGATCTGAAAAGAAAAATGTTTGAGGATAATATGCGTTAGTTTAGCACGCGAATGCCAATTTATCTAGACATATACCTACGTACGGAAATAAGAGGTAAAATTATTACTTGCATTTTTTAAGATTTATGTAACATATATACCTACTGAGGTTACTCTCAGCAGAAGCATACATTTTGGTATTACCTACATGTTAAGGACAAGGTGATCAATATTCTGTTTTTGGATGTATTGGACTCCAGAAATAAACCAAAATTACATTCATATATGAACGGTGAAGGAAAACATCGAAACCTGCACACCTAAAAGATCTTAGAATTTCTTAGGTGTGTAGTCCGCCAACCCGCACTAGGCCAGCGTGGTGGACTAAGGCCTAAACCCTCTTAGTTGTAGAGGAGGTCCTGATGATGATGACATTCATTATGCGTACTACCTACTGAAGATATTTTGCTCAATTTCATAAATCCAAGGTCTCCAAATGGATTTGACTCACACAGTCGGCATGTGCTAATCGTTTTATAAAAGACTTTTCCTCTAATGTTCAGTTATTATGTTACTTTAAAGCCCATTAGTACGCGATTTATAATGTTCACACTCAAATATTATTAAAAACATACATACATAAACTCACGCCTGTATTCCCTGATGGGGTAGGCAGAGGTCAAGGGGGCGTTAGAATCCCACCACGGTATCCCCTGCCTGTCGTAAAAGGCGACTCAAAGGGGCCCTTGGGGTCGCTGGGCGCGCTGCGGGGGCGGCGCGTCCTCACTGAAAGTGACCCCGAGAGGGGCGGCGGCACTGTGGCCTGTGTACGTCGCGGGCGCCCATCCACAACCGGGGCGCCCGAACCAAGCTAGTGGGGGTGCAACTGCGCCCCCTACAACTCCGAGACGGCCGAGACAATAACGTCTCGGAGGCGCACCGGGCGGCTGCGGCATTACGGTGGGCGCTTCTCGCTCACGTACCGTGGTCGCCCCACTCGGCGCGGAGATGGCCACCGGGGGGTTTTGGTCGGTATGCCGGTTTAGGGAATTTTGTTAGGGACCCAGCCCGGCACTAACACCTGCGCGGACATGACGTCGCCGCGCGCCGGGCTGGAAGACCGGTGACCCCGACATACGCTTCCCGCCCCCCCCCTCCCCCGGGGCTGGCGGGAAGTAGAGCCATAAACAGCTTTCCCCTCGAGAAAAAAAAAAAAAAAAAAAAAAAAAATGAGGTGCATTTCTACACCCTCATTTCGCCAGGTATGTATCAGCCCCACGTAATAGGTGGCGAGCCTATTGCTATATTACTGAGAATTTCCTAATGGAAAAACCTAATAACACTTTGCCCGACCCGGGAATCGAACCCAGGATACTTGTACCGCGAGACAACGAGGCTGTCGAGTTATTAAATATGGTGTTCCCCATTATCTCAGAACAATAGGTATACATGATCAACGACACATTTAGGCAGGATTTGTACCTTGTGAACGGTCATGCTATGGAAGTAAATAAAAATATGTTGCCACTATATCATTCTTTGTATGTCCCTCCCTTATACGCGCTTTCTCTACAATTGACGGAACTTTTTTGCGGGTTTAATGCGGCTGGTTACAGACACACTTTAGAATATTAAAGGAGAAAATCCTTAGACACGCCGCGCCGGTTTTATCACCATTTTTACATAAACTGATATTCTAACATCGTTAAAAGATGCTATGGGTCAGATTTAACGCCTGAGTATTGCTTTAACGGTACAAATGTACTGCTTCTGTTTAAGCGAATAAAAGGAGTCGTGCAAAGATCACACTTTAACTTTATTCGACTGTCTTTCACTGCCTACTAAGTATGTACCAGTTTAAAAATATCAATCACTCACTCATTCTTGCAATGTGCAGCTATTGTCCGTCTGGTCACTCTGGCACAATACTTAGAAATGTGCTGTACCATGAATCGCATAATATATAACAGGATAATATGAGTCACATTTTATCAGCGGTTATATTCTCATGGATTTGTATAGGAAAATGTTGAGTAGGTAATGTGTAACGACTTGTTTGTTTAATTCTTTCTTAGTTAATAGACATATATACATATATAACCTCACGCCTGTATTCCCCAAAGGGGTAGGCAGAGGTGCATTTCTGCACCCACATTTCGCCAGGTATGTATCAGTCCCACGTAATAGGGGGCGAGTCTATTGCCGGTTTTGGGCACAATTTCAGACTCCGTGCTGCTATTAATAGAATTACTAATAAGCGTGACCTATCCCGCATTGTGCTATCTTAGAACTAAAGGTCTTAATAAATTCATCTGTCATATCTATTTGGGATTCAGATGATAGTGAGATGAACGTCCGCAACAGAATCAAGATCACATAGATTGACAGACCATTCAAAGCGATCCAGCTTTTAGTAAAAGTGCTCCAATTCTTTAGTGCGCCTAACCACCGGATGAACCAGCCGCCTTACGAAGGACGGGCGATATTGTACACGTTGGTAACATTGTAACTCTCACTTGGATCCTTGTATGTTTCTAACCCGCAAGAAAATTGTTCAGAAAAAAAATAGGAGTTGGAAATAATGGATAAGGAATCACGGGACGTTGTTGTTTGGAGTTGTTTGTTTTGTTTTGCATGGTTGCGGAATAGTCACCATTGTGACACAATAAAATTCGACCTCCAATTGCAAGCGTTTCATGGTTGACGCTGATTCTTCACACTCAGAAGCCGTTTCCCATTTTACTCAACAACAGCTGAGAAGAATCCTATTGTAGTATCAATTGAAACTTTTCAGATCAATAGGTAAAATGTATTAGTGATGCTATTCCATCCGTAGTACAGTTTAAGCTCTTGCATGAGCTGAATAACTTAAATGGATTTATTGATGATGAAGAATAAGAGGAGTTCAAATTATTAGGACAGCCCCGTGGTGCAGTTGGCTAAATACCAGCTCGCGAAACGAGAGGCCGCGGGTTCGATCCCCGCACCGAGACAAATGTTTGTGTGATCCACAAATATTTGTTTCGGGTCTGGGTGTTTGTGAGACCGAAAAGTCTCTCGCAGTTTCTGATACCCACGACACAGGACTTGTATCCTAGTGTAGGGTCAGAACTATTTGTGTGACTGTTGGGTGTATTTATTTTATTTTCTACGTAGGCGAAATAGCTTGTGCTCTAATGATGTGTTCTTGTCCGAGCCGATAACCGGACAACCGGTCCCAGGACTCAGTCAGTTCGAGGCAGTGTAAAATATAAATCTGAAATAGGTATTTTCTTTCTGAGATCCATCAGTGTGTGATTCATATCAATTCCGCAGTTGCATTTTAATATTCATATTCTTATTGTATTTCACAATGTCTTCATTTGTATTGAAATGCGGTTTATGATTGTTTTTCTCCATGTTGACTTCCGAATACAATAAAAAATGAAAAAGTGTTAGACTGGCAATCTATACTACAAGCAATCAGCAAATATAAGAATTTGCTAACCTTTTTGATACGTAAAGAATTCGCTGGAACTTGAATGAAAGTTGTGTCCATCAATTGTAGATCCTCAGTCCACCCAGAGAAGTTACTCAAGAAGCTTTTGCTCCATCCGCGATCAGTTCTACGTATTTTTATAAATACATACATACATAACCTCACGCTTATATTCTTCGAATGGGTAGGCAGAGGTGCATTTCTGCACCCACATATAGCCTAGGTATGACCCGCGTAATAGGGGGCGAGCCTATTGCCGTTTTTATTTTTTTAATTATTTATTTACACTTTTTATACATTAAGTATAGAGGCGGAATTTTTTGTTTTTCGGGCACAATTCAAGACTCCGGGCTGCTACTGAGAATTTCCTAATAGAAAAACCCAATAACACTTTGCCCGACTCGGGAATCGAACCCAGGACCTCTACATCGCACGGCACGCACTTGTGCCGCGAGACCACTATTTTATAAATGTAATACAACTGTGCAAGTAATTTTTCCAACCGCAGATAAAGGACAATGTACCTACACCATTATTAATATTATCCTGCGTACCACAAGGAAAGTTCAATGACTAACAAATATCTATGGAGATATAATAATTATTAATAATAATGTCCTATTTAATTATAGAGATAGCTCAGTTGGTTGAGAAGCGAGATATGCTTATGGGTGAATCTCGCCATTTAATGATCTGTTTGGAGATTAAAACTCAATTTAAAATATGCTAATAACAGACAGTTATTTTCATATCTAACGCACAACCAGTTTCTTTCAACAATTTATTTCTAGGAAATTAGCTGCTTTATTACTGTTACATATATTCTTCGGTTTCCCTGATCGGGGTTAGTGTTATTAAAGTATTACATAAGGTAATTCTGAGAAGCAGTGCGAAGGTTGGAGGTATGCCCAGTAGAAAAAAATAACTGGCTCTGCCCCAAGTACATATGATTTTAAACACAGTTCAAACCGCAGGCACACACCTCTGACTTTTCAAAGTTATGTGTGTATTCATAATGAGTTATCACGTACTTTAACGGTGAAGGACAACATCGTGATGAAACCTGTACACTTAAAAGTTCTTAGGAATTTCTTAGGTGTGTAGTCCGCCAACCCGCACTAGGCCAGCATGATGGACTTAGGCCAAAACCCTCTCAGCTGTAGGGGAGGTCCGTGTCCAGTAGTGGGACGTATATGGGCATATGATGATGATGATGATGGTGAATCGACAGAGTAGAAATACATCTGTGTTTACTTCTTCGTGGTGGCATCAACTTGAGCAGCCGCCCAGGATTGGAATCCCCTACCTGTCGTAAGAGGCGACTAACAGGGGCCACTGGGGTGGCTGGGCGTACTGTGGGGGCGGTGCAAACCTACGATATGTTCCGTGCGCCCAAAAATAATTTGATCATTGTTTGTTATTCACAGGTATGTGTTGAGTTAAAGTGGATAGGTCCCTACTAACCTTC
Source organism: Hemaris fuciformis (assembly GCA_907164795.1). Taxonomy (NCBI): domain Eukaryota; kingdom Metazoa; phylum Arthropoda; class Insecta; order Lepidoptera; family Sphingidae; genus Hemaris; species Hemaris fuciformis. The sequence continues at coordinate 6,481,605 of OU015455.1, read as the reverse complement.
TTGCATGATAAACACATATTGATTAAGAGAAAAAGTAAGTTGATTATTAAGTTATAGAAGAATACGCATATATTTTTTTACTATTTAGTGCATATTAATTTGTTTTAGAATAGTTTTTTTAAGGTGGTTTTGTTTTGTTATTTTTTTTTTGATCGCATTGTTTATTATGGAACTACGAATTGTAAAGAAGTTAGAAGCGCCTTTTCAAATGTTAATAATAATTGCGCACCACGAGTACTTATCTACTGATTTCAAAGAAGCCTGTCATAGGCGGTGTAACTTCGAGGTAGTACATATTATTTCAATTATTTTTAACATAGGACTTAAAATAATTCATTATATATAATCTCTGTACCCTACTCAAACGGGTTCAGTACCACGTCTGACATCAGACAGAGTGGACGTGCCAGGCGCTATTTAAACTAAGCTTTATTAGTTTTATTTAAACAAACCAACCCTGAAGCATCAGGACATAACATGCGCTATGAAAATGCTGAAGTCAAAATGTTTAACATAGTTAGTAACGGGATTAATAGGGTAATATTTATATAGTGAACAAAGACACTGTTGAGTGTTGTGTAAATTGTTTCTTTCTATGCTGAATGCTGATGTGCCATAGGTACTTACCAATAACACATTCTCGGTTACACAAAATACAGTAAAGATTACGAAGTTTGTCGTCGTCACATAGAATCTAGCATTAAAGTAATGTGCTATTCTAAACAGCATTGACTATAGATGTCGTTAGGTGACAATCATATGCCGGCCTATTTGTATTATCGGATTTTGGTATCATCAAATGCGCTTTTGTGCAACCTCAGTCATCGAAGCACATAAAAAATGTAAATAAAAGATTTTTTAATGGAAAAATATTACAAAAATATATTAAAAATGTAAAAAAAATTAAATTCAAGGTCTGCTGCACTTCATTCTCTTTGTTGACGGATCCATCTTGCACACCTGTCCTGGACTGCATTTTACATTGTCGCAGTAAATTCCGGTGCCGGCTGTAAAATAAAAAGGTGGACATAAGTCTTTTCTAAACGCCCACAGTCTCATTATTCTTTAACGGTTAAGGAAGTGAAGTTAATTATGACGTGTCGTAGCGCCCCCTAGTGAGCGAGGAATCCCAAGGGAGCAGTGGGTATTAAGATACTATGAGGTTGGCGAAGTGATCAAGAGTCTAAGGCTTCATTCACACGAGTTTTTTTTAACGGACGTTAAAAAAGCGTTAAAATACAACAAATGCAGTATGAAGTTGCATATCGTCTATTTTCAACGCCCAAAATTGAAAATGCAATGCTGCTCGATAAAAAAGCGTCACGTTTTAAAAACGCTGTCGTGTGAACATACCTATACTTGGGAATGCATTTGCTGTATTTGAACGCTTTTTTAACGTTCATTAAAAAAACTCTCGTGCGAATGAGGCCTAAGTGGTTCTTCCAAAACAGACAACAAAGTTGGTATGTAATAAAGAGAAATTGTTTTATATATGAATGTTTCTGAATCCAGAAACGACGAGTCTCGACAGACCAAGGTAACATATCCTAAAGAATTATCCTGTAGTTAGTTTTGGATATGTGTGAATCTTTCTGGTACGAATATTTTATTTAGTTAACTTACATCTCATGTTTTGTATTAATTTTTTCTATAAAGATTTCTAATACCATGGGTCTGCACTATGGTTGAAAGGAATTAGGCATGAGTCTTCCATCCTGTTCTAATCTCCATAAAATTGTTTAATGTAATATATACTTACAATTAGAGTATTGGTTGGAGCCTCCATTGCCGCCAGCGCCTCCATACGGCGCGGCCTCTGAACAAGACTTGCTGTTGCAGGAATTGGAGCAGCAGACCTTTCCCTGCTTACAGTCGTAGTCCTGGATGCATTTTGGACTGCAGCCGTATACTTTGGACGGGAGAGGACAAGCGCCGGCTGAAATATTTATTTATTTATTTACGCTTTATTGTACACCAAATAAAAGAACAAAATAGGTATTAATGTCATTTTAAATTTAGGTTGTATCACAAATGGCGGCATTGTCTGTATCGGCGATTTCTTCCAGGCAACCGTTACATGAACTGCTGTGATCACAAGCATAGAGTGGGTGGTCACAAATTATGAAAATAATGAAATTATAAAATGATGTACGCATGTTAATATTTTCATGCTAGTTTTTATCATTATAAAAGTAAAGACGATTTAACAACAGTCACATACGTCACCCCACACTAAGATACAAGTCTTGTGTCGTGGGGAAGACAACGAGAGACTTTTGGGTATCAAAAACATACTCCAGACTAGTATTTATGGAACATAAACATTTTACTCTGTGCGAGGATCCAACCCGCGGATCCTCGTTTTACAAGGTGTCTAGACAACGGAGTAACAATTACTTATGTTGGTTTAACTTAAATTACAAGTTCATACTTTGATGTCATCATGATAATATCAGCCCATATACGTCCCACTGCTGGGCACAGGCCTCTTCTATAACTGAGAGGGGTAAGGCCTTAGTCCACCACGCTGGCCTAGTGCGGGTTAGCGTACTACACACCTGAGAAATTTTTAATTTTATTAAGTTGTTCAGGAGAAACTGCGACGTTTTCCTTCACCGTTACTTTTGGTTATCTTATTATTTGTATATTATACGTTTTAACTAAGTACATCCTTAAACAATAAACTTACCGGCTTCCGTGTAGGCAATAGTTAGTGCCACAGCAAAGAGAGACAACAATACTGTCATGGAGCCTGAAAGCAGAATAAGAAAATAAAAAACATTGTTTAAGAGATTATGTGGGTCATAAACAAAAAAGGGCATTATTAAAACATCGTTTCAGTTTTGAATACACCATGACATTTACACGGAATGTCGCTATGTGATGGTAAGTCTTGTGTGGTTCAGATTGAGGATCTACTAGCGAAAAACATTATCATTAAATTTTACCAATTAAAGCCCCACGCAATAGGGACTAAGTATATGGCCGTTTACTCGGCATATTTCCGTACTGCTAATGAGAATTCCCTAAGGCTTGCTCGATAACACTTTTCCCAGGGCAGAAATCAAGTTCAGCACCTCTTGATCACATCTGTCAATTAATTCCATGGGACCAAAAGACCAGTGGTGGTACTTCCATAGAAGCCCAAAAGCGTTACACGTTAATTTGTAATGTTTAGTTTATATTTTTTTATTATCGGGTTTGGATATCCTCATTTATATGTCAAATTGCTTTTGTCAAATAAAGATTTAAAGCTTAAATATCATTCATTCATCATCAAGACAGCCCCGTGGCGCAGTTGGCTAGACACCAGCTTGCGAAACGAGAGGCCGCGGGTTCGATCCCCGCACCGAGACAAATGTTTGTGTGATCCACAAATATTTGTTTCGGGTCTGGGTGTATGTAAGAGCGAAAAGTCTCTCGTAGTTTCTGATACCCACGAAACAAGACTAGTATCTTAACGTGGGATCAAAACTATGTATGTGACTGTTGTATTTATTATTATTATTCGGAATTTTGTAAGGCAAGATGGGCTTTTGGGCTACTATGGAAGTACCGCCACTGCAAAAGACCTGTGCATAAATATTCTTTTCAATAATTCGATATGAATAACTACACGTTATCATGAAGATATGAAAAAATCTTATATGATTCATCAATCCATCTTATTGGCCACTGACATGAATGTATTATCTCGACTCTTAATGGCAAAACCAGTTATGTATCAATGACCTGAATCCTGTGCTGACGAGACAACCCGTGTAATTCTGTATTATCTACGGTATATTCTCTGACTCTTCATTACATTTGTTTATTGTCACGGCAAAATGGCATGTCATGACAATGTCCGTTCCTGATTATAAGTGCGGTTCTGTCCAAAACGAACGTCTAAAAGCCAGAAAATCTATATTATAAATTTAACGTAAAATATCAAAATAAGCTTTTTTATTTAATAAAATCGACGTGATGGCCTCGAGGATAAAGTGCGAACTACTGAGACACTGAATGTTAAGGTACATCTATCATTTTTCAAAATTACTTACGTTCTAGCCGTGGGATCCAGCTCCAACCGGGCGCAATTTTGAACCTCGTGTTTATCCCACGCAAACCATAAAACCGCCATTTGTACTCTTTTCAAAATGTTATATATTCCTTTTTCTTTTATGATTTACTACTGTTTGTCAGTAAACAACAAAGTGTTAAATACAAATACAATCCTTCCCTCTTTAAAAAAAATGGTATAAATTTATAGCGCCTGTCATAATTCTCTGAGCAATGATTCATAAATGTGTTTCATATTTTATTGTGCCCTGGTCCGGCCCAGCGCAATTTTAAATATAAAACCCTATGTACATCGTTTCACAAAGTACTATCCATCTCCATACCAAAAAAAAAACTAATCGGCCCAGCGGAAAAAGGTTTTAAAGCGTAACAGAAAGACACAGACCGAGTTACTTTCGCAATTATAATATAGTAGGTAATGCCAATATCTCGTATTACGTGTAAGACACTGGACTGTATAAGGAAAAATAAATCCGTAAACTCACACAAAAACATCTGGCGAGTACATTTACTGAGTAGTATGATAAATAGGTATCCACTTATTAACGGTGAGTACAAATAAGGATGTCTTCAATTTCAGAATATAAACGAATGTAGTTACGAGGTTGTTCCTTACTTACGAGTCAGTATTTTTTTAACGTGTCCTATTTGGTTAAGTAATAAGCCATATGAGGATATTATTATTAAAAATAAAGCACGAAATAATAGGTACTTTTTTATTTGGAATATTAGATTAATAGTAATTTTATTTAATATTGTATTTTACAAAATTCATTGCTGAATTTGTTTCGACCGTGGTGCCTTATCTTTGAGGCCATTATGACTTTAACTATTTAATAATAGTAGATAGTTACTATAAATACGAAGGTTTTGATATATGAATGTTTTTTCTCAATCACGCCAGAGCGGCATAACAATTATTTGTCACAGAATTTTTTTTATTGCAGGGATCGAACTCGCGCCCTCTCGTTTCACAAGCTGGTGTCTAGCGAATTGCGCTACGGGGCTGTCAAAGAATCTTTTGGAACTCACAGATAATTATAAATCTTTGTCAGATAATAAACAAATATTGCGACTATAAATTGAGATATAACCTAAAATCCTTCAAAATGCATTAAACTGCACATCATCATCAGCCCAAATACGTCCCACTGCTGGGCACGGGCCTCCTCTACAACTGAGAGGGTTAAACTGCACGCGATGTGCAAAATTTGATTCAGTAGGTACTTTAGGAGTTCGTCGCCGATAAACGTGACATGCAATCATTATATAAATACATAATATTATGTAGATTAGGTAAAGGTAAAGGTCGCGGGACGTCGCTGGATGCAAGCTGCTTCCAACAGGTCCCTGTGGAAGTCATTAGGAGAGGCCTATGTCCAGCAGTGGACTTCCATTGGCTGATGGATGGATGGATGGATGTAGATTATAGATTATAAATGTGAGAGTAACTGTCTATTACATCTTCTCGTCTAAGCCTATGAGTCGATTTGGCAGATTTTTTTTATTTACATAGATGGAACCTCGGGAAATAACATAGGTAAGTAAGTACAACATAGTACAACATAGTACACATAGTACAACATAAGTAAGTACAAGTAAAAAAATAATATATAATTGTTTCATAACAAAAGAAATACATATTATAATATAATTATTGTTTTAGAGGGCCTAATAATCGTAACATTTCGTACTGATGCAGTTATTAGTGATAAAACCGCATGGTTAAATCTTGTCAAAGTGATTATTTTTTATTTATTTAATTTATATTTATTATTATTCTCAGCCTATCGCCGTCCACTGCTGAACGAAGGCCTCCCCAAGTAGGCGCCAACCATCACGGTCTTGAGCAGCCCTTATCCATCAGCTACCCGCCACCTTTCTCAAGTCTCAAGTAATTTATATTTGCTACATTAAATTGAATAAACATAATAATTGAGTAAACAGTACATATAAGTACTTTGCATTTTAATTTATTCAATTATTATAAAATTATTATATTCCTGTAGGTTATCATCAATATGCGATTTCAAATGTCAAGCACGTAAAAGCCACATTGCAAGTAAATAAGGAAAAAAATCGACTATTTTGCATCACCCATTTTGAAATTTACAATTCGTACCAACTTTTTGCGAAAATATCTGGTACAAAAAGTAGGAAATACAAGTTATATGATATACATTCTTTTACACAGGACTGTTTGGAAGTCCACGTAATAGGAGGCGAGTCTACTGCCAATAGTTGGGTACCAAAAATAATGCCCAGTGCCCACCCAGGAATTGACCTCAGGACCAAACGCCACCCACTAATTTTGCGTATTCAACGAGGCCGGTATAAATACAACTAATTATATATTTATATACGAGTATACCATACTATGTAAATTAAATTGCAATTTCAGATGCAAACAGGTTCCGAAAAACTTGATAGAGCTTGTTTTATGTATATTTTTTGTTGTTGCACTTTAGTTATACTTTAAATGATCAGCACATATACATATGTCACACTGCTGGGCCAGACCTGCTTGAAAACTTAGAAGGGTTAGACCTTAGTCCACCACATTGGCCTAGTGCTGGTTGGCGGACTACACACCTAAGATATTCCATGAATTTTTCAGATGTGCAGGTTTTCTCACGGTGTTTTCCTTCACCATTAAATGTAGGTCTGTGCCTGGGGCTTGAACCCGCGACCGCCAAGCTTTAATTCAATTCGATATAGACTTTAATTCAAAGGTATTTTTTTGACCAGTGTCTTTACTTTTAGTTTTTCGATTCATCAAAATCTACGTGTCCTACCTTTTAAAACTTACTTTCACAAAGCAGGTTTTCGATTAACAAGCCAGTACTGATTTACCAAAAAGGAAAAGTTGTTATACTTCAACAAAGTGTAAACAAACTCACCCATTTTTATACACTTTCTAGTAAACACGCGCGTCGCTCCGTAGTTAGCGGTACACTGACCACAGCATACGAGTACCTACAAACTGGTGAGTGATTCAGTATGTCTTGTTACGCATATATGTATATACATACCATACATAAACATCTTGTATGGACTGTATGTGTGCATTGCTCCTCGGCTCTTGATAAAATAATATAGTATATGTTTAAACTGCTTTGTTTTGCTTTCATATACGGAATATTTTGGAATACATTTCAAAAAATAGATTTTTCTAATAGAAAAACATAATTATACTGTGCCCCGCCCAGAAATTGAACCCAGTACGACTAGGTTGTCCAGCACACAAGACACATTATATTTTACTGCAAAACAGGATTCCTCCAACGAGTTAATCTATTCTAATCCTTAATCCTTAATGATATTATAAATGCGAAAGTAACTGTCTGTCTGTCTGCCTGTTTGTCTGTCTGTCTGCCTGTTTGTCTGTCTGTCTGTCTGTCTCGCTTTCCTGCTAAAACTACTGAACCGATTTAAATGAAATTTAGTACACAGATAGATTAGACCGTGAGAAAGGACATAGGCCACTTTTTATCCCGGAAAAGGGGTTTTAAGGGGTTGAAAGGGGGGATGAAAGGTTGTATGGAAGTATTGTCATTTTTAAAGCAAGAAGCTTGAAACTTATTTTTTAGGCTGTTGATTAAATATAAATAAAAATGACATTAGAAGTTTGTAAAAAAATGTACTTACCTTTAAGGAGGTAAAATAAAAATAGGGGTGAAAGTTTGTGTGAAAATTCGTAATTTTTGAAGCTAGAATGATGAAACGACGTGTAGACGACTGTAACTACTTATGTATATTATGTAACTATATGTATGTTATGCTTTGTCATTTGACCGATGTAAGCGATTTTTGATATGGACATAAATGGGACTCTGTGGAGTAAAATAGACTACAACTTATTTTCTTTCTGAACCCAACCCTGTAGTCTACGCGGACGGAGTCGCGGGCAATCTATTATAAAGAAGTCATGTTGATGAGTTTGTGAGGTTGTAGAGGGGTAATCTCTGGATCTACTGCAAGTTTTTTAAAACTCTTTCATAGTTCATAGTCCATTTATCGATGAAGGTTATATATCACGCTACGACCAATAGAAAAACTGTGTTAAAACGGGGTAAAAATGCCTTTACAAGTGCATAGTTTAGCATACGGAGATGCAGGCAACAAATATGTAGGTACATAGATATCTACTGTGCAGTACTAAACATTAAGCTTTAAAATTAAACCTTTCTTTATATATTTAAAACTAACGCATCAATTTAATACATGGTTTATTTTCAGGAATGGAACACTGCGTTTTTTGGACAATCAAGTCGCCCTATAAAACATCGCCTAATTGTTAGTGGAAATTTTGTCAAAATCTTCATTTTTCCAAAATAACCTGGTAGCAGCCGACAGATCGATATTAGTATAGATTGGACACCATATTGGACGATACAAAATGAATGGTATAAATAAAAATACACTCAAGACTAAGTGTGACAGTAGTCGATCTTATCACTAACTGCGATCTCTTCCAGACAACCTAATTTATAACAGGGACATGTACGAAGATAACCTTTATATTAACTTCAACATTATGCAGTCCGTCCTCGCGAAACTCCCATTCTAAATCCTTGGAACGCAATTTCCCAGCTATTGTCACGAACAATAAAACGTTAAACGGGTTTCCACTATTGTGGGAAGTGCAGACAACATTGCATCGTGGATTAAATCTAATAATGCGTTTCTTGAAACGGGTTTCTAAATGCATTGGATTTTTGCGTCAATTTGCAGACTACAGCTTGAGCCGTATCCTTATTTAACAACAAACAGGTATAAAATGTACCTACCTCTTTTGTCGCCGCGGGGTATCGCTAACAAACTTTAAATATCGATTCTTCTTCTATCGCATCGGCGGCATATCAGTTGTCTGGTCCAGTACACTGCCACCTTGATTGCTTAAAACAGAAGGTCCCTTAAATGGAAACTGAATAAATTAATCGGCTTGGTATCACGTGGATCTCACAACTTTTTACGGTAGAAGTACTGAGTTGCGAGACTTGCTTTTTTTACAAGTTTTGTTTTTACTCTCGCATTTGTAACATATAGCCATTCCCACGGGAATACTATATTTTCCGGGATAAAAAGTATCCTATGTTACTTCGGTGGGTTCCATCTATCTCCATACCAAAAATCATTCCGATCGGTACAGTGGTACAAAAATACAAAACGTACTTACTAAGCAATTTTTCGTGTTTGCGTTTTGTATTGAATTGGGCCCTTCTCCACCCGAACGCTATTTTATTAATAAAAAATACCCTATGTTCTTTCCCTAGGTCCTGTATATCGCCATACCAAAAATCATTCAAATCTGTTCAACGGCTTAAATCGTAACAGACAGCCAAAACTAGTTACTTTCGTATTTAATAATATTAGTATGCGTTTTTATATTTTTTACGAATGTCAAAACTTTTGGCTACTACTACAGGCAGTGACAACACGTCACTTAATTAAAACACAGTGGTCAAACATGGCACTAAGTTTTTTGAAGTGAAAACTTTAGCGGTGCCGCGCTGTGCACTTATTTTGTTTATTAAAAAATGTTGAACTCGCTTTAGATCACGTGACCCTGATAGAAAATGCGTAAGACGCATGTCAATTACATGACAATAGTTTTGACTTGGCAAACGCATGAAAACACAATGTACCTATCTTACTTTTAGCGATTGCCAAGTCAAAACACTTTTATTTAAAACATAAAAGATTTTTCATCATCATTCATCGACTTGGTATCATATGGATCTCACAACTTTTTACGGCAGAAGAATTGAGTTGCGAGACTTTGGTTTTTTTACAAGTTTAGTTTTTTATGGGATAACGTTTTAACAGTACAATAATCCCATGTATTAAGTGCAAGTTTTACTATTTGCCGGAGACATTTTGCGACATTTCGTGCTGGTCTTAAGATTTTTCAAATGAAAAACCCAATAAGACTATCTTTGTGAATTAAGCCCGACATACGAACGCATGCGCCAATTCATATCGTTGGATCTATTAGGCAGTCTTATCTATACTCTAAAACTGAACTAATATTATAAAGAGAAAAGATTTGATTTTGTTTGTGTGCATTGAAAAGCCTCCGAAAAACTAAACCGATTTGAATGATTTAGGTATAGTATGGATATAGATGGGACCCACCGAAGTAACATAGGATACTTTTTATCCCGGAAAAAATAGCGTGCCCGTGGGAATGGGTATATACCCATATACCCATATATTTATAACATATATAAATACGAGAATAACTTCATATGTCTCTTACGCTTTCACGCCTAAATCACTTGACCGATTTAAATGATTTTTGGTATGGACATAAATGGGACTCTGTGGAGTAAAATAGACTAACGCTTATTTTCTTTCTGAACCCAACCCTGTAGTCTACGCGGGCGGAGTCGCGGGCAAAAGCTAGTACCTATGTATTTTAATAAATAATTTACTCAGTTTCATATAAGGAAAACTATTCTTTGAGAAATTGATAGGGAGGGGGCGTCCTTAGACCCTAGAGGCAATTGCTTGTCGCTTTAAGGAAACAGACTATTTATTACCCAATAATATTGGAGAGTAATAAGATATCCCTTGGTACTTTGGTGCGAGTACGTAGGACTCATGACTTAATAAAATGTAGGTACATATGTATATAAGATTAAACTTTATGCGTGGTGTATATACACCAAAGGCCGCTTCCAAGAAATCGCTCTGGAGAACTTTGGATCTGTAAGGTCGGCTTGTAATAACAAGTGTCTTGAGAACATAGGTAAGAAGGGCGTCATAGGGCAATGCCCTACCTTAAAACACAAATACTCTGCCTTAATAATAAAGTAATACTAGCCAAAATTATGGTAAGCAGAAAAATCAACTGTTGCATTAAAATCATTAATATGAGTATGAATATATGTATGGAGTTGCGTATTTCTTTCTTCATTATTTGGAAGCTGATCCCTGTTTTTTTTTTTTACATCCGGCCTACTTGTAACCACGACTACCCCGCCTTAAATTTAAGTTTGGCTACGGCCCGCTTAAGACTTATAATATTTTATCTAATATTATAATACGGAAAAAGCATCTCTGGTTCTTCCATTCTTGTCTCTGAACTACTGGCTGAACCCCGAGGTTGTTTTATTTGTATTCCGAATAAAGTTGATAATAGTATTTTACTTAATAGTGACTTATTTACAGTTAACGCCTTTTTTTATACCGCCATCTCGTGGTAGATATTGATAACCACTTAACATTCAGTTTTCACCACGTTAAGTACATGTTTTACTAATAGATGGCATTGTAAATATTAGTCCCAAATATTTATGCAAAATTACTGAATTCATATATTCATAACTTGCTAAAATAATAGTTTTACTTAAAATTAACGTAAAATAAATATTATATATTGTAAAGTAATGCCATTACATTGCATGAGTGACGCCTACCGGATAAATTCGAAACTATATTTAAAAATTTCGGTTTTGTTGATTGTCAAGCATTCAAGTACCTATTCAACGGGTGATTTTTTGTGGAAATTGTGTATTTGCTATAATAATTCTGACTTTACGTGGTTTGCGTAGTTAAAGACATTATTTACGGACAAAAGTATGTTAATTGTGTAACTTGTGATATCTATTTGTTTTTTATACTTTGTCAACAATGGATCCTTTCACTCAAGTAAGTAAATTTGTAGCGATAACGGATTTCTATGATCTGAAGGTCACTAATAATTTGCAATAATATGATATCTAACGTATATTTCCAGCGCATGTTGGAAAGAGCGAAGGCTAGACAGGAGAAAATCGACCAAAAGCTTGCAAATTCCGGTCAAGCTGTACAGAAAAGAAAACCATTATCAGAGAACATTAGTGTCATTAAAAATCAGTCTTCCCCTGCTAAATCACCAAGTAAACCGGCACGGGAGTCCATAACTTCGCCGCGGAAGTCTATAAAATCCGAAACTCCAGTAAAAGCTGCAAATAAAAGACAGAGCACTCAAAAAACTGAGCCGGCTGTGGTTTCTTTAGTTCAGAAGCCAAGAAACGACGTAGTGGTGACTAAAAAAGAGTTTAAAAGCCCCAAAAGGGGCAGTATTAATAGACGCAACTCTGATGTGTCGGTTGAAATTAATATATCACATAGAAATGACATCCAGATTGAAGTCCAAGTGGAAGAAAGAGATGCACCTATAAGCGTTGTGTATGATTCGCAAGCAGAACGAGGGAGCAACGTTATTATTACTGAAATCGAAGGTGAGACTCGGCATGTACACTTTTCTATGCCTTTAATAAACTTTTAAGCTAAGATTGATGAAGATAAAACACTTTAAATTCTACAAGGGTTTACTATAAAGTATGTAGCATTATAGGAGTGTTATTTTGGAAATATTGAATATTTACAAGATAGTATTTCTTATTATGGACAATATAGTAACACAGCATAGCTTTATTATCTAAATTTGAATGTTTAGAGAGGACTATTATTTCTATATTGACACAGTTATGTTAGTCTACTCAATCTCATATAGATCCTGCTTTAGCACTTTAGTATTTAAAATTTATAATATTAATTATCATTTTCTGTGTGCATATTGCGGCTATGGCTTGTGTATGACTTAAATTAGGCTAATTATTTCATTGTATACATATATGAAACTGAACATACTGAGGAAATAGATTTGCTGCTGATTTTCTAAATGAACAAAAACCTGGAAATTGAATAGAAATATGTGCTATATTCTTATGTTGTCCCTTGTGTAAACAGCTCTCTAAATTTGTTAGCTTTTAATGGTGCCAAGTAATAAAATTAAATATAAAATAATTAAAGTGTTTTAACATGATCTATCATGCATAACTGATAACAAATGTCATTCAAAATCAAAAAGTTAATTAACACAAAATGATGGTAAACTTGTTTTCCTTAAACAACTAGATGTATTTTTACTCCAGTTACCGCACAACTATTACTCATCCATAAGATAAACAGTTCCACAAATCCATTAGTAAATTTTGTTTTTCACTCATTAAAACAAAGGTAATTATTGTTAAAGTTCAATATTATGGTCATTGGGTGTTGTGTTTTGTGTGTGGTCACTCTTGTTGTGATTTTGTGAAGTTTTTTTGTTTGTGAATTATGTTTGTGGCTATTCCAGGTATATATATTTTTAATTTACAATGTTTTCAACAGGATTTTTCTAATGATTTCTTTGTAGCAATAATCCATATGATTTGAAAGTAGTTTCTATAAATGCTTCTGTTAATCTATAACATTATAATTATTTTCATAGCTTATATGTTGTTCACACAATTGTATTAGAATGTGAATGGATTTGGATGTAATTTGGCATACAGTGTAATGACTGGCATTACATAGATGCTTTTAATTCCACAAAAAAATTGATTTCTTATAGAATTGTACAAAATCTAACTACAGGTGTAGCAACCATTTTTACTACTCTGAACCCATTTATAGAAAGCTATGCTTAGTCATGCCAAACAACATTGATTTACTTATAAATGTTTAACATGAAACATGATATTTCAGACGACACATCCAAAAAACTGGATATGATAACTTCTGGTGACATGTCTGAGCAGAAGGGAGACCGTGGGGCACTCCGGCACAACTTCAAATCCCGATTGGATAGATTGGGTAATTTATATTCAGGTAATTAATTATTTCTTCTATCTGTGAAAAAGATTTTTAAATTGTATTTGTATATCTAATAGTAAACTTTACACTTCTGATCTCCAATTAATATAAAAGTCTTGTCAGAGAAATGTGAAATTATTAGTGACTTTACTATTAAAAGCATGGCATAGTGTCCACACTGGTACCAAATAATGCATTGCGGTCCGTTTAAAAACCGCCTCATGATCTCGCTATACAAGTATATGCTGTACAATCACGAGATGCCAATTTTAATTCCCTGATTAGGCAAATTGGGTTTTTTAATAGAAAATTCTCAGTAGCAGCTTGGAGTCTGGAATTGTGCTCGAAAAAACGACACTAGGCTCGCCACCTATTACATGGGACGAAATCACAATTGGCCCAATGTGGGTGCAGATATATCTGTCTACACCTTAAGGGAATACAGGCGTGATATGCATTGCTAAATTCAGAAACAAGATTTACTTGAATGTGACACTGTATGGTGTCATTGCGTTTGTTGTCAGTTTTGGTTCGATTTAAGATGCTTAAATATTGCAGTGATTGCATAGATGGACTAACTTGCTCATCCTGTTTCGATAATTTATTCAGATTGCACTCCGACTTCGAAAAGGAAGCGATAACGTTACTGTTTTGATGCTAATAATACGAGAATTATGTAAATTTTGCTATTTGACAGCCCCAAGCACTGTTTGATATATCGCTGCTATGTAAACCTTGTTAAAACAAACCACAAATTAAATAACTCGAATTTATATAATTCAAAGGTGTACATCATACACTAGCCTTGTTCCACAAGTATATGTTGTGGGATTAATTTTATTAATTTATAATAATCACCATGGGTAAGTAGCCATCCACAGCTGGACGTAGGTGACCCACGAATCACTATAGCAATCTTTTGAAAGTACCTTTCATCTAGCGGCATTCTTAATATTCGATCTATCCAGCACTTGTGTAGACGTCACACTCCGCATACACATGACCTCTACTCGAGAACATACATACATAATCTCAAGCTTGTATTCCCTTGTAGGCAGAGGTCCATTTCTGCACCCACATGTCGTCAGGTATGTATCAGCCCCACGTAATAGGAGGCGAGCCTATTGCCGTTTTTTGGACACATACTCGTGAAAGTCTTTGCTAAAGTGACTTCCGACTATCCGTGACATAAAGCAATCATCATTAATGACCTTTATTTTCTCACCACACACCTGCCACAATAACTCCTGTACACCAGGATCAACAGCGGCACGCACAGTATCGACGCCGAGCAATGAAGCTCAGCGAATCTAAGGGAACCTAACTTGTCATGATCTCGTAACGAAGTTAATCAGAAAAAAGATATAAAAGAGTAGTTGGAAACAAAGAGTCGTCCACTTCCTTACACAGCAAAGCGGGAGACAAATGAAACTAGACGCAATTAAGACACCTCGGGTAAAATAATGTAATAAATAAAATCATGAATGACTGCCTCGTGGTCTCGCGGTACAAGTATGTGCCGTGCGATCTAGAGGTCCTGGGTTCGATTCCCGGGTCGGGCAAAGTGTTATTGGGTTTTTCCATTAGGAAATTCTCGGTAACAGCACGGAGTCTGGAAATGTGCCCGGAAAACGGCAATAGGCTCGCCACCTATTACGTGGGACTGATACATACTTGGCGAAATGTGGGTGCAGAAATGCACCTCTGCCTACCCCTTAAGGGAATACAGGCGTGAGTTTATGTATGAGTTTATGTATGAATGACTTATTTGACTTCCAGACAAACCAGAGCTTTCTTCGCCCATTCACCGCACTGAGTCGGAGTTCTCAGCTGGGACCCCCCCAGCAGCGCCCAAAGAACCACGACACAATGACGGCAAGAAGAAGTTCGGGAGGTTGGCTGCCCTCGCAGACCAGATCAACAACTGGGAGGATGATCTCTCGCATCATAACTTTGTAAGTAATATATTTTGAACTGGCATGGTAATGCGATAATATGGAGTGCATGGTAGGTATGACCCAACTAATATTTAATAGGAAAGGATAATAATATAGGAAAGTTTTTTAGTTACATTTGTAACTTAGTTATGCTTAAACGGCTGAACTAATTTTGATGAAATTTGGACTGACCAGCCCGTGGATCAGGGGGTGAAGAAATATTTTTGTCGGTATGCCAGCGTAGGGATTTCGTTAGGGCTCAAGCCTGTCGTTAACATCTGCGCGGACTTGACGTCATCGCGCGCCGGGCTGGAAGGCCGGTGACCCCGACATGCGCTCCCCGCCCCCCTCTCCCGGGGCTGGCTGAAAGTAGAGCCCTTATCAGCTTTCCCGTCGAGAAAAAGAAATGGGAATGAAAGAATTCCACCACGTAATCCACTGCCTGTCGTAAATGGCGACTTATAGAGGTCGCCTGTATTGCCTCTCGAAGTCATCAATAAAATAGCCTGACAAACATACCATTATAGACGTGAATGTATGTATGTTTCAAATTAACATTATTAATTTCAGCATCCCGAACCAGTGAAAAAAGGTGCAAAACCCGCTCAACCAAAGAACAAGTTGGAGGAATCTACGCTCGAAGTATCGATAAACTCCTTCAAGGACATAAACAAAGCATTGCAGTCGGCAACAACCAAGTCTAATCAGGTTTGTATTATTTACTACACGATGCATAATTTATATACTAAGTATCGTATGATACCTGCACACCTAAAAGTTCTTAGAAATTTCTTAGGTGTGTAGTCCGCCAACCCGCACTAGGCCAGCGTGGTGGACTATGGTCTAAACCGTCTCAGTTGTAGAGGAGGCCCGTGGCCAGCAGTGGGACGTAATATGGGCTGATGATGATGATGAACTGAGGGGCCCGAAATCTTCCAATTTAGAACTCCGTGCTCATTCTCGCGGCACAAGTATATACCGTGCGATCCAGAGGTCTCGAGTTGGATTCTCTCTCTTGGACATTGTTATTGGGTTTTTCTAAAAGGAAATTCTCAGTGCACCACGGAGTGTGCAAATGTACCCGATAAACGTCAATAGCCTCGTCCCCTATTACGTGGGACTGATATAACCTTTAACCTGCCAACCCGCACTAGGCCAGCGTGATGGTCTAAGGCCTAAACCCTCTCAATGGTTGACGAGGCCCGTGCCCAGCAGTGGGACGTAATATGGGCTGATTATGATGATGGTGATGATGATATAACCTGGCGAAATGTGGGCGCAGAAATGATTTTGTCTTCCTGTTTAGTGAAGTTCTAAAAGCATGTCTGTACAACGCCCTCCCGTTTCACAAGCTGGTGTCTAGCCTACTGCGCCACGGAGGCTGTCAATCATTGACAAAACAGTATTTTTAACTATTTTATTTTTAAATATATGTTATTTATATTGTATAATTTTGGTTAATTCTTTGTTTTTTTTTTACAATTCTGAAGACAACTGCCTGAACTACAACCTTTCATTCCGGTCCCGTAGGTTGTCTGGAAGAGATCGCAGCTAGCGATAAGACCGCCTATTGTGCCTATACTTATTGTCTTCATTGTTTTCGATCGTGTAGTATATATTATTGCATAGTGTACAAAAAAGGAAAAAATGAAATAAATAAATTTTTGCAGGCCACAAAATTCATCAAACCTGGGTCTCCCAAGAAGGCGCCGGTCAACGAATGTCAGCGGTTGGAGAAGCAGATTGTTGCTGAATTGGTGAGTACTTAGACTGTAAGATTATACTGTCATTAATGTCTCTATTTACAGCATTTGTTGTAAAAAAAAAATGTGTATAAAATTTCAATTCGATTTTGGTGGAAGATGTTTGAATTTTGAGTGGTACAGTATAGGAAATAAGAAAGGAAATTGAAGTAAATGATAATTTGAAATAAATAATAACACAAAGAAAAAAGGGTAAGTAAATGTTTATTATTCTATTTAGTACGAATTATGATTATAGAAGTTCTTATTATGTTTCACTGCATTTTTAACTGGTATGTGCAATTTAAAAAAAAAGTTTTTGTGCAACTCAAACCCACACTATTTCACATTGTTCAATTATTATTTGATGTCTCGAGAGCAAAGTTTAAGGCACGGCAACATCATTTCACTTTGAATATAAATAAAAAAACTAATCAAGTGTATTTTTACTTGTTTCGATAGTCGAAGAGTACATTATTAAAAGGATGGCTCTTAAACAGAAGTAAAACATACAATCGATTTTCATACATTGCTATATTATAGAGTCACTAAATAACTTGAATTGTACAAGATCAGTACTGATGCTGTACTTACCAAAAATATTTATATTACATTTATTGTTAAAATGCAGTGAAACGTATCTCCCAACAATGTAATTAACTCGAAAGAAAAACACTCCCCTTGCTACTAACAAACCTCGGCTTCCTACGATTGGTTCCGTGGTGTGGGTAAATGTTTTATAATATATCGGATTATGTTAGCAAGCACCGTGGCTAAGGAATTGTGTGGTATAAAAAATATCTTTAGGCTACTCTACAGCAAGGCTTTTTACTGATCTAACAAAAACGGAAGTCAGTGGTATTTATTAAAATATAGATAATAAATAAACATATCGTAGTCACATACATAATTCTGACCCCACACCAAGATACAAGTTTAGTGTCGTGAGTCAGAAACTAGTGAGGCTTATCGGTCTTACAAACACCCATACCCGAAACAAATATGCTGATCAGACAAACATTAGTCTCGGAGTGGAAATCGAACCCGGGGCCTCTTATTTCACAAGCTGGTTTCTAGCCATCTGCGCCACGGGGCTGTCGCATTAAAGGATTTTTTTTTGTTACGCTACATAAATATTTTTATTTTTCATATTACACTGCAATTGATCACAAGTCCAAAGGCGTTTGGAAATTGAGTGAAATAATATTGACAAATTTTGACAATTACCGTAATTACTTGCTTAAATGCATTTGTAGAAGTTAAAGCGTAAAATTTAAATAAACACAACTCTACGAGTATATTTTTGTATTCATGCGGCGTTATAACGTCATTAAAATTACTAGACTGCCTTGTGGTCTCGCGGTACAAGTATGTGCCGTGCGATCTAGGGGTCCTGGGTTCGATTCCCGGGTCGGGCAAAGTGTTATTGGGTTTTCCATTAGGAAATTCTCAGTAGCAGCACGGAGTCTGGAAATGTGCCCGAAAAATGGCAATAGGCTCGCCCCCTATTACGTGGGACTGATACATACCTGGCGAAATGTGGATGCAGAAATGTACCTCTGCCTACCCCTTCGGGGAATACAGGCGTGAGTTTATGTATGTATGTATGTAAAACTACTACTGGTTTCCGTTTTTATTATTTCTCTAGAAGAGTACTATGTGTTAATAATAGTAGGTATTGTTATTTGTCCTAAATGTTATTAATTAGGTTAAATTAGAACTAGTCGTAAGTACGAATGCCACAAAGCCTTAGTTGCGGTGCTGTGACTGAACCCCGCGGTGTTGCATCATGCGGTTTCCAGATCGAAGCGTGACCCAAAAACATGCGTAAACATGAGCGTTTTGTGTCTATTAACGTGCGTATAAATGGAGTTTCGGGAATCGTAACGTTTGTTTATAATGCGGCGAGGAACAATACAAGAAATCCGTGTAACTTGGATGTATAAAGATTTGGTGTTAGGACTATATAATACCTTCATTGTAAATTGTTGCGAGGAAAAGAACAAGTGATTGTTTTTTAGTAAAATAAAATACCTACCGTACTTATTTAGTCATTATCATCAGCCTACGTCTCACGACTGGCCACGAGCATCCTTTACAGCTGAGAAGGTTTAGGCCTTAGTCCACCACGCTGGCCTAGTGAGGGTTGGCGGACTACACAACTAAGATATTTCTAAGCACTTTTAGGTATGCAGGTTTCATTACGATGTTTTCTTTCACCGTTAAATTACATAGTATCTGATTGTGATTACGATGATGCCCAAATGAAGTGCCAAATGGTGTAAGATGCAAATCTATTATGACTAGATGCATTAATGCCAGCATTCTGAGTTCTATATTTAGCTTTTGCCCGCGACACCGTCCGTCTAGATTTCAGAATTCGGTGCAGAAACAAAAAAAGTGAATCTATAAATCAAAATTACTCTAATTATTGTAGTAGTTCACCACCGGAGGTCATTTCTGTCATTGAACGTCGGCTCAAGTGGCATTATGACACTTTTCATCAACGCAGATCGTCGCATCGATTTATCGCGAAAATGTATATAACGTCATCTAGGTGCGCCTAATGGCACTTAACATCGCATAATGACACCGAGCGCCATCTAAATGCACCTGATAACATTTTATTGTACTAAATGCAACTCAAGATAAAAGTTAAAACGACCTACGATGATAGGCCGGAAAAAATACCCCAACTTATAACAAATTTATATGTGACACCAAAATGGAAGTGTAAATTGTCATAGCAACGATAATACGCAGTGATATCATAAACCAATGAGTTCTATATTAGCTAATGTAATAACAGTGAACAGAACGTTGTCAATCAATTCCTTCCGCGATTTTCAAGCACGTGGATGGACCGTAAACACATCGCCATTACGGCGCGTTGTCGAATTTGCGTACATAATAACAGTGTGTTTATAGCCGCAGAACGACCTTTGCATGGCGGCTGGTGGTTTTCGTACGCGGAAAACTGTTGAGTCGTTGTTGTTTGGCTATTTTTTTTTATTAAACGAAAAAATGAAGTCTGTTTTTGTATTCACAATTATGCACTGCTAAATTATATTAGATATTTCCTTGTCTAAACGTAGTGACAAGTGAAAATTGATTGATGGAAAGGGCGCTGTAATCCGTATCTACTAAAATGTTTCTTGAAAATCTGACATGAATTTGGGTGTGGGTAAATCAAATTTTCGAGCATGTACTAGACTATGTTATGTTTGTGATTCATACGATGCAACGAATATACATTTGGCGGTCGCACCGTTTAACCTATTGTGACAATATTGGCAAATTGAATTGCTGAATTGACGAATGCTTGCTTGCCATCGAAAGTTTAGACAGCGATAATAATCTCTTACTAACTCAGAAAAAGAAACATTAAATATGTTATAAAAAAGTGATCCCCAAATATACATTAGTAATTCTAGTACCTTTGTGTTGAAAAAATACAAAGCGCTTCCACAGGTTTATTGTTCTCCTAATCAAGGATTGCAAACGCGCCTCGCGTGGACAATTTGAACGCGCAATCGGCCCGCATACAGATAGCCGATTGTACAATCTTTACTACAGATCGCTTATAGTTTAAACATCTCGCCTTTTATGTAGTTGGCAACTTGGATTCTGTTACTACTGAGTATTTAAATTTAAAAAAAATAACAAAAAAAATATGTTTTTGATTTTTTTATAAACAGGAAAGTAAACGCATTTGCTTTGGATGGTTAATTATTCAATGCAGTGAAAATAAAGTAATCAATTAGGTATGGATTAGTGAAAAACGATTACGATTTTCTGTCGTCACTTGCTGAAAAATTTGATTCTTTTACGGGAAATAATTTGTACAGGCTGATAAGGAATGTATGTATAACCAACAAATTTAGGTTTCTGGAGCTTAAGAAAGAAGTATAGCAATTCGTTTCCAAGTTTATCGTACAGTTTTAAGTATTTTGTGAAAAATAATTTGGTAGTTAATTTTATGTCTGGCGCATTTATTGAACTCCGCGGTCCGGTTTGCCTCTCGCTACATCTGAGTCAATGTTGTATGTAAGTACGTGACTTGGCAGTATCGCGGCGGATTAACTGAATCCTTGCTTTTATCGGTTTAACTTTAGGTGTTTATACTAGAAGCTCCTTAATTGAGAATTCTCATACGAATCTCGACAAATCTTGAGGTATCCTAACCTTCGACCGTCCCATTGCTGGGCACGAAACTTCCAAAATTGGGAGGTGCTGGGAATTAATCCACAACGCTGGAACAGTCAAGATTAGTAGTTAGTGGTTTGAACCTGCAACCCCCGACATGCCTTGTTTAAGTTAAGAACAAAAAATAATAATTAGTGAAATAAAATGTATCTTCTTATAGGTAATTGATATATTTCCAGACTATAATACCTGTTACTATAATTGTAGACTGCCTCGTGGTCTCGCGGTACAAGTATGTGCCGTGTGATCTAGAGGTCCTGGGTTCGATTCCCGGGTCGGGCAAAGTGTTATTGGGTTTTTCCATTAGGAAATTCTCAGTAACAGCACGGAGTCTGGGAATGTGCCCGAAAATTGGCAATAGGCTCGCCCCCTATTACGTGGGACTGATACATACCTGGCGAAATGTGGGTGCAGCAATGCACCTCTGCCTACCCCTTCGGGGAATACAGGCGTCAGTTTATGTATGTATGTATAATTGTGATGCGTGATTTTCTATAACTTGTAAGCACATCTCTTGAGAAGCTGGCCTTGCAACCTTACGCGGCTTTGTTTTTTTTATTTCATCATTTAACTGTCTAATATCCCCTGTTAAATTTAATACAACACAACGCCTTCATGTGTTTGTATTCATAATGAGAATTAAATATATATATGAAATTATAATCTCAAAGTCAGGTATAAAGGTTCTTTTTGTTCCGCCTCTTCAGGAATCTTGAAATAGGTATAGATACGTTTATAGTCATTAGGCTATTATATGGGACCTAATAGTCAGTCGAAACGTGGTGCAGAAGTAAATCTGCCTGTGCCATTAATGATATAGACGTGGAAGCGTATGAACGTATGCTCTACAAATATTAAAGCCCCCTATTTTCAACTATAAAGAAGACCTTTCAGTGAGACGTATATGAAACAAAGATAAATTATTATACGACTGTAGATTACAGAAGTAATAACATTGGCCACTGCACAATATACCAGAAGAGAAAGCAACGTTTCAAATGTCCATTAACATAAAATATTTCATGGAACGCGTATTCTTTTAAAGCACACCTTTTGAAGTCGCCATCGTAAACGCGTCCGCCGCTACGCCGCGTCTTATTTTACGACATATTTTGAACATTTACGATTGTATTTAAGATGGCAGGGTACGTGTGTACGCGGGTGGGCCCTGCGGAAGGAATCGCAGCCCGAATATCACGAGCCAAGGTCGAGATGTTAGGGGACGCGCACACCCACACTTTGAAATCGATCGGACACGTAGATAAGAGAGATAGGGAGATAAGAAATTTGATGTTGATCTTTCATTTGTTTATTTATGAGCAACGTGTGGCATTGTTGTAGCTGTTTTGTGTAAAAAGGCCGTGATCGAAAATGTAAGACAGGTTATTACGGTTATTGATGGTGATTACGCCAATGATACGGTGATACGCCATTTTTTTTCGGATCATTTTTAGCGTCACTGTGTTTGTAATCTATTTTAGGTACATTGTTAGGTACCTGTCTAAGTTTTCGATCAAGGTCAATTTACACCCTGTATGACAGCTTAAGTGTTTTATGAGTGAGTGATTTTGTTTATTTAACATTTTCTTAATAAATATGAAGTATATACATAAGTTAAAGAAGGTTATAGTATTAGGTTTTTATAAGGAGCTAAGCGGATAAGAGCCAAATAAAATAAAAACACAATGTATGAATGTATGAATCGCATTTGATGTTCAAGTCAACCAGTGTTTGTCGCCATAGAAGAACTGCAGGCATAGACTGTGAACTAAGTCGTTATTTGATCGATTCAATGCGGGATTTTCTATAGGAGCTCAATGGAGCTGATAGCTGATGCATAGTTCAGCTCTCTACAACTTGAATAAAAAGCTGATTGTGCTAGAGGCATGGAGAAACGGAATTAAAATGAACTATGAAATGCACAAATCCCAGTGTAAATACAACCTTAACCGCAGATTCCTCACCTCGTCATTTCGCTCAATATAGACGTTGTTGTATGCGCGAGCGCGTTTCCTTTGTTTTGTTTTATCGAAAAATATTTTTTTTAATTATTTTTTTTATAGAAAAAGGTTGAATGTGGCCACAGACCTTTGTTAGTTTTTTTTTTCTCTTCCGAGTGCCATTCAAGCCAACACTTCAATTTCGAAAAGGGGTAATAAAAGCGAACGTATGTAGGCGATTCAGTGGTTTTTGGTTTGTTGTTACATTCGGGTTTTTTATGGGTTTGCTCGGGGCTTTTTTTTATATTGACAGGTTAAATGCTGTTGTTACATTTTTTATTTGTTGGAAATGTGATAGCAAAAATACGATGTTATTAATGTCATTGTCAGGCAGAAGATATTATTACTGCGATATACTTAGGTGACTTTTAGAGAATTTTGGTGCGGTCATTTGCAAACAGTATGTATTCATACCACATTTTTCACTGCTGCTCTGCTCCTATTGGCCGTAGCGTCAAGATAAATAGCCTTATAGCCTTCTTCTATAAGTGGACTATTCCAAACAAAATACATTTTTAAATAGTATTTCCTTGGGTTAGCGCGTTCAACTATACAAATTCTCCAACTTTATAAACTAGTACCTATAAATGTAAAGAAAAATGATAGCTATAAGTTTATTTTTATCTCCATAAGCCCGTGTAATAATAGAATTCGAATAAGTCATTTTAAGTTTAACTCCCTGTTTCCATTTGAATGGGTCATTAGCTTCAAAGATGCATGTTTAACGATAGCTTTCATACATTCCCGGGTTGCGATGATCTATTATAATGTATATCGGGCATCAGGTGGTTAAGAATATTTAATTTAAAACTTATTTTTATATCGGAATGTCAATACGTCACACTTTCTCGTGAGTTTTTTTTACAGAATGTATAAAGACCGTGATGATCTTTATATAGCCTGTATAATATTCGGTAATTTCACGACTATTTATAAAGATTTTAGAAATCCTTCCTAAAATTTCTCGCTTAAATTGCAAAAGTCCTTTTGCAATTCATCTTACACAAATAATCTCAGATTAACGAAGGATAAATCCATGGTAAGCTAGGGTGGTAGACTGAACTAACCACTCATCCGTGGCAGTTCTCGTATCACTGTCTCAAGTATTATTCTCAATCTCCTATTGAACCTGAGACTTACGATGTTTTTGTTCCTGTGTCTCTGCACCGCGTGGCCATTAACATGTGGTAACATAACGATGCGTAACACGATAGATTCACTTTCTATGCAAGCCGGTGTGACGGTCAAGGGCGTCTAAAATTACGCGCCACAACACTCGTTCTGTATTCAACACCTCGCACGGTATGGGATGTTGTGACATAAAGTTGGTTTTGTACTGGAATTATTTAATAATCTAAGTATGACTGGAACTTTTCGTGTATTTTATTTAGATTTTGAAAAAGATATAGAAAATGTGTGCAATATCTGTGGTGAAAAAGAAACATTTTAAGTGATAAAAATTAGCTTATAAGCGACTTAAAATCTGATGAATTTAGTCTGACTGTAATAAAAATCATGAAAATCGGTTCAGCAATTCAGTTGTGGAAGTATAACACACAAACTCAGGTTCTCAATTATGTACGAGTATCTAATGTTTATAGTAAGGAATCCACGTTTCACCGTTTTTGTTTGTTGTTTTTTTCCTGAGAGTAAGGTTCCTTATGGAAAAATCCATCACATGAAATTCGAGCCCGGGACGTCAAAATCTCCCGGCTGTTATTAAACAAGAATAACTTATTTATTTATTTAGCACAACCAAAAAAATATTTAAAGGCGTTCTAGAAACGTCAGAGTATCCTCTTTTATGCCAATTAAAAATCATAAGAAAAAAAGTAATTGTGACTACCTATTGTTTTAGTTTTTAATAAACTCCCAAAAAGTAACATTCTTCTTTAGGGCGCTAAAATAAAAATTTAATTGGAAATGATCATAATTGCTAATTCTTAATGTTTAAAAGGTTACAAGGAAAAAATCTTTCTTAACCAAATATTTTGACTCGCAATTCATTTTAAAAGTGAGCGGGCTACCTCACGATGTTGAGTAAGAATTTTTTTGTCAAAAAGTTGTTTTTTAATAGTTACAAATTCGACCCCCAGGCTAAGAAAAAAATTTCACTTCACCCTAATATCTATCTCAGAGCATCATTGCATAAGTTTTTCGAAAGCGCAGTAACTTCAAACTTAATAATAAAACTGCATGATTGACAAGCCGAATTGTAAGAAAACGCAACGCTTACAACACAAGATAAATCAACTGTCGCGAGATGCAATACGACATAAGTCATACACAACACTTAAATTGTCGTTAGTATTGTTGCATTCGTTTCCTTGTGCATCTGTTTGCATAAACTCCGGATGAGTTGGTATTGTGCAGTGCTTACAGTGATGGGGTCTATTATGAACGATAAAAAAGGCTCTGAGGAAAATGATAGATTTCTGAATGACCTCACATCCTATTCTTAATAACAAAGGCTGTTATGTAGTAATTCCATAACACGTGTAGGGTTACTCTTTTGATGAGAGAGGGCTTTTCGCTAAGCCCATTGTTATAATATTTATACCCTCGAAATTATTGTGGGCGATTATTAGCGATACTTCTTTCACCATTAAATTGAGAATTAATGCGTAACTTCTATAACATTCGAGTTGATCTAGACTCGAACACCCGACATCGGCCGTGAGACTGGTGATAAATTCTTTGTATATAATGAATCCATCTCTTAAAATATTCTTACAAGGACGGACAAAATCTCTTTTTTGTTTCGTGTGTGTGTATTATAGAAACATGTATGTATTTCGTTTTTGCATTTATTTCGACATTACAACTTAATTTTATTCACATTTTTTTTTATTTCTATACGTCTTAATTACCTTGTTCAATAGAAGTATGTAAGAACAAGTTGGCTGCCAATCCAAAGTTTTAAGCAAATGTCGAGAATTCAAACGTTCCTTATATAGGAACATCGTAATGAGACTCGATTTCCGTTTTGTGTGAACTGGTTGCTGGCTCCGTAAGCACACAATTTTTGTCGGCACATGTATAGCCGTTAAATTTCTATAATATGCTGTTACTACTTTTGACTATTATATTTTTTTAATGGGCCAAATGAGTTAGTGATGATAAGAACATTTCCTTATTCCTTCCCTATTCCTTAGAATGAAAAATGTATTAGAATCGTTACGGGTCCAAATTCAAGAATTGGTCTATGGTCGGGATTGTTGATTGTTCCTTGATGGAAATATGTTATACCTACAGCAGTTTAGGCGACTGTGATGCAAAAGTTGGTTGGTCCAATTCGTGCTACAAAAAAATACAATGTGTTATTCACAAAATTTGTTTCGCGTATGATCCTTTATACTTTATACATATAGGTAAACGAAAAATCCTGCAGCCTCTGATGTTGATTTGATTATCCCAAAGCGTAGAACAATTATTTCATAAAACAATAATAAAACTTTAATATTAAAAACAAAGGGATATTGTTTTAGTGTATAAATATGAATAATACACGTAATAACTTCCGTTATATTTTTTGTCCATATGTAACCACCGTGCATGAATTGTACACGAAATAATACAATAGTTGTAGATACATTATCGCTGTCACCAGCTACAGTGACTTAGGTTCTCATAGTGCAGCCACACACTCGTGGCTGTGATAGAATGATGTAGGTATGGAAAGTGTGAGTTATCGAAAATAAGCAGTTAGCAAGACCCTTTTAACTCAGACATATCACGTGTACATAGCTCACTCGCAAAGTAAAACATCGGTGGTCCAACAGGGGTATTTTCCAGGGACCAATGATTTATGATCCATGCCACGTTTTATTTCATTATAAGTAAATGTAGGTAAATTGATTTCCAACGCGCCACCACCTTCTCATCAGCTCAGATTAGTTCTCTTTCAAATTTCATTACATAGATTAAGTAGTAGCAATATGAGCAACTGACCTGACCATCCAAAACATTTTGACCAGATACATTAGTCCTGTGTCGTCCTTACCAACTGGATTGGAGACGGATTGAGGTTTCTATCGGAAAGTAATATTATAAATTTGTTGTCCTTGTTTTATTGCATCCCAATAAAAATGAAAGCGATAAACAATCGGAAACCATTATTGCTAATGTGTAAGTTTGTATCTGGTTACACTGGTGTCGAGTAGAAAAAACGGACCGTTTATATGTTCACTGAATGAATGTAATTGGAACACGACCGTAACACGATACTGTGTGTCACAAACTGTTGTGCTATAAAAATGCTATTACAATGGCTGTTTCAACTGTCTTTTACTAAAGGATAGGCAGAGGCAGTGGCGGTACTTCCATAGAAGCCCAAAAGCCCAGCTTGCCCTACAAAATTCCAAATAATAATCTTTAAGCTTTAAAACTTTATTTAACAAAAGCAATTTGACTTATAAATGAGAATGTAAACTTGACATTACACAATTAACGTGTAACGTTTTTGGGCTTCTATGGAAGTACCGCCATTGGACATAGCTATATAGCCTACACCAACATTGCGCCATATAATAAATCCCATGTATAAGAAATCAGAAGTCGTGATGGTCTCGAGGCTTAGGCACGCGGTCGAGAATCTCGACGGTCGCGGGTATTCGAAGTTATGTGTGTATTCACAAAGAATTATCACGTATTTTAACGGTGAAGGAAAAAATTTTGATACATGCACACCTAAAAGTTCTTAGGAATTTATTAGGTGTGTCTGCCAACCCGCACTAGGCCAACGTAGTGGACTAAGGCCTAAACCCTCTCATTTGTAGAGGAGGCTCGTGCTCAGCAGTGGGACGTATATGGGCTGTGATGATGATGATGGTGTATTAGAAATCATAACACAAAATTTCTGAAATAGACTTTTATTTCCTAGTTCCGCTTCGGTTTATTATCGCTGTGAAGAAGAAGCAGCAAGAAACTCCATCAGGGTTACAGTTGTGGTCTTATTCTATTGTTAGGAATCTAATCTCTTTACTTTTATAATTATTGTCTTTGTGTCATAAATATGGATTAGCTGTTTGAGTTAATAAATAAATACACCCAACAGTCACATACATAGTTCTGAGCCCACACTAGGATACAAGTCTTGTGTCGTGAGTATCAGAAACTACGAGAGACTTTTCGGTCTCACAAACACCCAGACCCGGAACAAATATTTGTGGATCACACAAACATTTGTCTCGGTGCGGGGATCGAACCCGCGGCCTCTCGTTTCGCAAGCGGGTGTCTAGCCAACTGCGCCACGGGGCTGTCAAAGTTTTAGTATAGTTTTAACAAAGTTTAATTAAATACGACTGAACTTTTTTGCTAGGAATCTTATAAACAAGCGTGTAGTGTCCCAGAAATACTAATAAATATACTAAATTAACCAAAACATTTTCGTCATACGGACACATCAATCACAGTTTGATTACCATTGGATAATAATGAAGCGTTGTTGGGTACGGATCAAAGATTCAGTTGTATAGATTACACAAACATTACATTGCTTAACAGCAAAAATGTGCAACGCAATCAATAATGGAATAGTAAGGCATTTGTATTGGTTTCTATGGTAAATAAAGTAATGGTACCTAACACATTAATATTAGATATACATACATAAACTCACGCCTGTATTTCCCGAGGCAGAGGTGCATTTCTGCACCCGCATTTCGCCAGGTATGTATCAGTCCCACGCAATAGGGGGCGAGCTTATAGCCGTTTTTCGGGCACATTTCCAGACTCCGTGCTGTTACTGAGAATTTCCTAATGGAAAAACCCAATAAAACTGCCCGACCCGGGAATCGAACCCAGGACCTCTAGATCGCACGGCAAATACTTATACCGCGAGACCACGAGGCAATAATATTAGATATGTTGTTATGTTATAATTTCCTGTACGATAAATCCAGCAACGATAGCAAAAGTACGGCCTTTGCAATCCCGGTTTTCTTTAAAGATTTGTTATTAGCATTATGTTCTATCTGTCGAGATAGCGGCCTTGGTATGGTGTCAAAGCTATTTATTATAGTGGGTTATGTAAACGTGTTTTGTCCTGAGAATACTAACATACAAGTCCAATTGACATACAGGGACCGGCAGGCATGTGAAAATTTCCGAACAGTATTTAAAATGATTAAAATAAATTCAGTTAAATCAGATGATAATCGTAATCTAACCTCATTAAAATCTACATAAAACCGTGTTTTAATTGCACCATTGTTACACCACAAAATTTTCTACAACATAATCCTGCCAAGTTGAATGGTCTTGAGAGCCGTCTGCGACGGTGGTGTCGTCGCACCTCTCGTTCCGGTCAGGTTGCAGTTTGTTGAACCTGTGTTTTTGCGCATCATTTACCGGTAGCCGGAGGAACTCGGGGGGTCTTTTTATCACAAATTTCTTTGTACGGGTGCATTGAACTTGCGTCTTATTTTCTTTTTTTAGCGTGAAACTGAATACGATGAATGGCCTATGCCCTATATAATGCGTGTGGGGTCTCGTGACTAAGCATAGTATTGATGAAAAGTGTGGTGGCGGGTTCGAACCCCACACAGGTTTTTTTTGCATTCTAATACTGGCTTAATAATGATGGCCTCGAGGTTTAGGCGCGCGGTCGAGAATTTCGGCGGTCGCAGGTTCATACCCCAGGCACACACCTCTGACTTTTCGAAGTTATATGTGTATTCACAATGAATTATCACTTGCTTTAACGGTGAAGGCAAACTACGTGATAAAACCTGCACACCTAAAAGTTCTTAGGAATTTCTTAGGTGTCTAGTCCGCCAATGGGCACGAAGTCAGCGTGGTGGACTAAAGCCAAAACCATCTCAGTTGTAAAGGAGGCCCGTGCCTAGCAGTGGGTCGTATATGGGTTGATGATGATGAAGTGTCTTAATGTTTCTTCAGGTATATTAGCCTGTATCAGGACTTGTATATTGGTGTAATCAGGTGTTGGTACAATAATTTTGAAATTGAGGAAAGGGTACCACATTTTTATCCCCAAATAAAAACTCTAAATTATTTTACAAAATACGTTATGAATGTTACGAATGAATACGTTAGAGGAAGTTTGAAAGTGGCTCCTGTGATAGATCAGCTGAAATGAAACCGTCTGTCGTGGTATGGGCATATTATGAGAAGGGACGAAACATATACCTATTGGTAAAAAAGTAATGAGTATGAAAGTCGAAGGATGGACAAACAGAGGAAGGCCAAAGAAAAGATGGATGGAGTGCGTGAGAGAAGATATATGAAAGAAAAAGGGATGACTGAAGACATGACGGCTGATAGGGATGTTTGGAAGGATAAAACATACTGCGCCGACCCCAAATAAAATTGGGAACAGGACAAGTGAATGATGATGATATTTCACAAAATATTCTACGTAAAAAGTGAGCGTACGACAACTTCGTCACTTAATAAATAGCTACACATTAGAGAATTTCGGCGTTTTAAGAAGTCATTGGCATTTGGAACATGGGGCATGTCTATCATCATTTCGGATAGAGCCACTAACTTAAGTAGACGGAATTGGTTAATAGACATGAGACAATTTAAAAAGAGTATTCTGTGGTACCAACCGTTTCGTACATAATCTTTTAAATCAGTCGATTTTATATTTCAACTGTTCTGAGCGTAAAAAAAACGTGCCAGTGTGTTACCTTTGCAATATAAAAAGAAAAAAATATGTAAAGAAGAAAAAATTGAAGTGCCTCATTTGTACTGTTTGTGCGTAATACATACAATAATCTCCATGTGTTACTACTTGAGTTAAAATTGCTGTTATTATGAAGGCGGTTCTCTTTTTTCCACGACCTGCCAGCACTTAGCGAGTAATTAGTGATGAATAAAAAGCGTTTTGATTTCCGAACACTTCGTGCTGTTTATTGTAGGGTAGTCAATAACAATCATAATTCTCAAAGCTGCTTTGTTAGTTTTGTTTTGCGTGTATTTAAAAGGGTCCGCTTCCTGAGTCAAGTAAAGAGTTAATAGGGTTTTTCACTTCGGAAATTATTTTTTATAATTACACCAAACAGTCTCATACATAGTTCTGACCCCACACTAAGATTAAGCCTTGTGTCATGGCTATCAGAAATTACGAGAGACTTTTCCGTCTCAAACACCCACACCCGAAACAAATATTTGTGGATCACACAAACATTTGTCTTGGTGCGGGATCAAACCCGCAGCCTCTGGTTTCGCAAGCTGGTGGCTAACCTACTGCGCCACGGGGCTGTCTAATGTCTCAGTAACAGCACGGGGAATGCTCAAAGGGTCACTTCTTATTGCGCCGACCACAATAACTGACGAAGTATATTAAGGGGGAAATAAGCAGTAAAGCCAGCTGCAACTTCCTATCTGCATTAACTACTAGAGTTGGTTCGCTGGTGGTAGGATATTCGTATCCGCCCGTACACAGGGCGTAAAACCCGCCATAGTGGCACATGCAAGTGTGCCGCGTTCCGGGATCAGCCAGTGTATATCCGGTTTTCGGGGGGGGCTTCAATCATGGTGAAAGGATGACCGTGCCGGCATTTTTTGGCCGGTTTCTCGTGGTCGGTCCTTTGTTCACCATGGTATTAGTCCCCCAAACTTCTTCACAAGATAAGTGAAGAGGTTTTCGGCCGGCATGATTGCGTCGACTAACGGGAGATCATCATCTCTCGCTGGTCGGCACTTTTTCTGGACTCCATTACACTTACCATCAGGTGCAATGGGGTCACTTTGCCGTGCCAGAATAAAAAAAAAAAGTTGCCATGGGTATATGATATGGACTATTTGTCGTCTCATATCTTCTTTAAGTCAACAATCGAAGCGCCTGGCAAGAGTTAATCCAAAAAAAATGTCTATTTAACTGAAGTAGCTTATTAATCGACAGCGAAAGTAATCTTACATGATGCGGTTGAAACGGCTGTTAATCTCGAACCGTCAGCGCGCGCGAGTCCAAACACTGCAACCGGGTCACTAGTGCTCGTATAATTAATCACTTCCGAATTTGTGTCATATGTGTAGATAATATGGCTTCGATTACGCTGTAATGTTTGTACAGGATATAGAAAATGTGGTAATTATACAAACGGTTTGTAATAATTAAATTGGGAAAATTCATAATTTTGATTAATGTGTATTTTGTTATATGAAGTTGTAAAAACAGGCATGAGAAAATTAAGTTCAACAACGTACAGGCATACGGCAGATGTGTCAAATGATAATATGATCGTTTCCTCAATCATTAACGGCAAAATGACGTAAACATACGTAACGCTCGCACTACGGCGTCAAAATATAATTATCAGCTGTGTCCGCGGCATGTGTGGGCCGCGGGTCGGTCCTCCACGCTCGCGGCTCGCCCGCCTGTTAGTTGTACACAAGGCGCCGACAGCGGCTCACGGTTCACGCGCGTCCCTCTGACCAAACAAACAAAACGCATAACGGAACGTCACACGTCCATTCAACCCGGTCAAATCGCTCATTATACCATCTCATTAATTTTTGCGCAACGCCCATGATGCAACACCGTCTAGCTCTCAGATCAGTCGCCTAGCTTATCCGAACAAACCGCACTGTACTCTGTAAGAGTGCAACGGCACACAAAATGCACGCACGTGTTCACCCCGCACATTTCGGCGGCGTCGCCCAATCGTAGGAGGGCGAGGGGTATCGGCGCGTCTCCGCGAGCCAATCTCGGCTCGTGTACGACTTCGCATCGACGGCAAACGCCGATCCCGTCCGACAGGAGCCGAAGCGCGCATCGACTACCCCCAGTGCCGATTCAGCCCCCAACATGGCCGCTATGGTGGCGACGCCGGCCCATCCGCCGGTAGCTAAAAAACCATCGATAAAAAAATACCGCGCGCCCACACCGCCCAGTAAGGTCTACACGGACGACGAGTGTGAAAGTGAAAAAGACAAGGAGAACAATGACTTTCAGCAGGAGGATGACAGTTGTGTACAAACAAAGCCGAAACCGGCCGATGACCCGGCGCAGAACAAGGGCTCGCCGGCTGTGAAAAAGTTCGCGGCCAAATTGAACGGAAATGTTGATCGGAGTTCAGTGTTGTCTAAAGCGGCTATGTTCGAAGCCGGCAGCCCCAAAACTAAGGACCCGGCTGAAATGTCACTTCGTGAACGCAAAGCGCTGTTCGAGAAGAATAAAGGTGCAGCTATCGTGCCAAAGGCTCCCTTCGGATTGGCACCCTCCGTGAAAACCCTGCACGGGGACAATAAAGGTGAGTGACTTTTTTTTATTACCAACGTTTGCCAACAATAGGGTATTGTGTTGACGAAAAACATATAGGCCAGTCTATTGTATTGTATACGAAACTAGTATACCTCCATCGTAATTTTGTACTAATTGTTTTTTTTTCCGTGAGTAATTGAGAAAAGCCGGCTCTCGGACTGTCGCAATCAGAAGTTCGCGTGATCGACAAATATTTGTTTACGATCGGCGAGGGTCGGAAGTTTTTTCGTTTGTGACCTGGAATCATTCGTAGAGATTAGTAATCATTCGTGTGAAATTATGTGACTTGCTTTTTTCAAATAATGTGTATACAATGTTACAACGTAGTGATCATGCTTACACAACAAAGTGCTGAAGTTGTGCGAGTTGAAAAATATATATTTTTTGGAACAGGCATGAGTAAACCAGTTTTCTTAGTAATACAGTATACATATTTTCCTTAAATATTAATTAAAGGTGTGCTTCTCGTTTTGGTGTAATGATTGAACGGTAGGCAGAGAGGCTTTTAGTGTACATTTATGCACGTCAAAGCGACCCTACAAAATAATTACGATTATCTAAGATCACTTGACGTAATTTAGCTGATTTGTTTGAAACCGAATGCACAAAGATGCTACGATGTATTTTATTTCTTAGGTGATGAAATCGATATCCAGATGGATACTAATATCCTTCACAAAAAATATGTATTTAGAAGTATTGGAATTTACATAATGTGTCTCAGAAATACTTATTCCAGAAGGCTGAACAGTAATGACATCAGTTGTTCTATTTTTTACCTCCACTTCTTATGCGTAATGTGGTCACTGCAATGTTTATTACATTCGCCAAGCATATTCATTTGATAATATAACAATATTTTCTCAGAATAAACACGCTGCGAGCGTAAATGGTAGCACCGAGTCTAATGGTTCCCAAGAACACGATCCTAGCTAGTAATGCCTCAGAACTCACGTAAACAAAGACTGCTTTAGACACAATAAA
This sequence comes from Hemaris fuciformis, assembly GCA_907164795.1. NCBI lineage: Eukaryota > Metazoa > Arthropoda > Insecta > Lepidoptera > Sphingidae > Hemaris > Hemaris fuciformis. Next base: position 6,446,810 of record OU015455.1, on the reverse strand, counting down.
ACGTGACATATCTACTACTCTCTTTATAAGTTATGAGTGAAACGGATTGCAGAAATTGCGGTCTCAGATGCGAATCTGATATGGTATTACGTAGCTTAATTGTAAGGGACAATATTGTTAGGAGTATATGTGGTAGAAAAAAATCTTTAGTAGGTAAATAAAATCTTTCTACGAACATCAAGGGTTCGTAAATTGAAGGCTTAAACCTAATAAAGGTCTGTGCCTAGCTGTACAATTTATGATGTTTTTTAATCTCATGAAATATATTATGTAGCTACGACTTTACACAGATGTTTGCAAGTCAACGTGATTTTATCGAGTGACGTGAGATGTTCTCCCTCGCTACTAAGTAACCCATTTGTATATTAAAAAAAAGTCTCACTCTAGTTGTTACAATCAATATATTTTTCTTTGTTATTGTAGGCAATGAAATATTAATTTTACTCATAAAGCTACAACGCGTTCGAGACAAATGTTTCAATACAGAAATGATTTCGCCGATACCTGTGGTGCAGGTGTCGAATAACAACTCTTCGTCATACAAAAATCCAAACCACAAATTGTACTAATTAGGTCGCGTTTTATGGTTACCTATATATTTTACATGATTTTGTTTTAATGTATTTTGATGTATTGTAATCAGTTTTGAGTGTAATTAAGTATTCTTTAAAACATTTTTAACCATTTTGACACATCGAGTCGAGGAAATACTTAAGTAATTATGTACTATGTATGTTCAACGGCTCCTTACAAAAAAGTTACGTTCAAATATAAAAATAGAAAAAAACTCTCGAGATTAAAACACATTGACGCAATTCCCGCTCTAACAGTTTTTTTCTCATACATGCATCTAGAAGTAAAATCTATCAACGCCATCTACGAGTATTAATTTTATCTTAACAACAATGATTACATGAATTTATCTTACGCCCTAGAATCATTTATTATTTCATCATCAGCCCAAATACGTCCCACTGCTGGGCACGGGCCTCCTCTACAACTGAGAGGATTTAGGCCTTAGTCCACCACGCTGGCCTAGTGCGGGTTGGCGGACTACACACCTAAGAAATTAATAAGAACTTTTTAGGTGTGCAGGTTTTATCACGATGTTTTCCTTCACCGTTAAAGCAAGTGATAATTCATTGTGAATACATACATAACTTCGAAAAGTCAGAGGTGTGTGCCTGGGGTTTGAACCTGCGACCGCCGAAATTCTCGACCGTGCGCCTAAACCTCGATTTGACATGTTAATTTTAATATATCCGGAGTAGTTTCGAAAATCAGTTTCCTTAACTTTCACTACATGTGAGTCGATAGCTTTCCTTTTACTTTATTTAATTTTATCGTAAAAATACGAAGACTGACGGTATTGTTAGTATCTTCATTGATATAAACATATTTTGTATGAGATGTCAGTTTTTACTATTGCCTACACGCGAGCCTATGTATTTTGTATTTCATGTGGGCATCTTTATCTCGTTATTCACCATTACTTCTATTGGAGGCGATGAATATCTAAAATTATAAAACAAAATATTAATAAGAAAAATATGAAAGAGTTAGCCTCTTATCGTAAGCAGTGAAACTTTGATTATACCTTATATACCTTAAGGTGTAAAAGTATACTACCACCTTACCCAACAGATGTTAAACAGACCCCCATTCCCCTGGTCGTTTAATGCCCCCTCGGGCTAAGAATACCAAACAACTGTTCAAATAACACAAATATTATTTGGTGGTTTCTGTCTTTATTACGAAAGTTTTTATAAGATAAATTTAACTATACATTTTACTATAGAGATTTGGTCATCAAACCAACCCAAGATAAAAAACTTTGTCTTTTTTTATTACTGATAAGTCAAACTGACGGAACTGTGGAATGAACTGTAAATTGAAAAAGAAAAGCTATTAAAAAACACTAGTGTGTGGTAAGAAATAATATTTTACACTAACATATTTTCTGCTGTTTGCTAAAATTAAATACCTACATTAAGAATTCATAATGGACACCTATTCTGCTATTCCGTACAGAATTATATTAGGTATTCAGCTTTCTATATCACGATTTTTATATCTATTCAGGTTATTCATAATCAATCGGATTTTTACTATAGGTTTCGTGATTCTTAAATATTTATTTATACCTAAGTGGACAAGATTTTCGCTTTAAAGTTATAAAGCTTGTACATTTTCGACTACAGTTAACTGATACGTGATAACGGTTAGTATAGTCAATAATTTGCGACAGCTTGGAACGCGAATCAAGCGTAAATGTTATACTTTCGGGGCTAATCCATGCTTTATTACTAAAATTTTAGGAATTTTCCAATAACTTGCATTTGACCGGTATGTTAAATGAGTCTTTACCGCACCACATATCGTGAAAAGACCTTACTACAAATGCTTTTATACTTTTTATATAGATTAAACTTAAGAGGCTGAATAGTTATAATCCTTGAACTTTTTTATATTGTCCGGTTGGACAGTGTACTCTCTGACGCACGTCTTGTCTGTTACGATGGTTTTTAGGGTTCTTTGAAAGAAAAAAATGTTTACATCACAGGTATACCAAGTTCCTTAAAAGTTGACAGTTCTTAAGACTTAGTTGAAATTTATCAGTCGAGGATTATTTAAAAATTAAACAATAGTATGTTTTGTAAACTACCATGAATTTATTTTTTATTTTTCTGTACACACAATAGGATCAAAATAACAATACAAATGTGGCTTAACTTGTAGAAAAGAGATGTTTATAAAATCAGAATCGTGATCTTAATTGCTCTATAATTGCCTTAGCCACCGTCCGCGTGGCAGCACGGATGTCGTGACAAAATCAATTAATCACTCGATTACATATCTAAGGATTGTAGATTTTGATTATTTAACAAACATTTGCCTTGCAATTCAAAAACATGCAATGATTATATTTGTGTAAAACAAAACATTTTCACATGAAGTTGAAATATCATAGCCTTTGTCTAGTTTTTGTTTACATTAGTATGACAAAGGGACCCTTCAAGTACCTGTCAATAAGTGCTGTCATAGTTTCGACTTGCGAAAATCGGTAATGATGACTTCTACACCATGAAGGACTCGTAGTCTTTTTGTCTATTCAAGGGTCATCGTGGCAGATTCTTCATCTTATCTGGTTGGATATAAATATCCAGCTTCTAGCAAATAATAAAAAAATGTAAAGTACCTAATAGTAAAGTAGGTTTTATTAAAATCTTAACCTCCATGAACAATTTTACAACCCATTTCGCGCTTAACATTTTTTTAATAGATAAAATTAATAATACAATAAAACTAGATTCGTTTGCGATGCAAATTAATGGTTTTGTGCCGTTTTTTATTGCAACGTCCGAGACTGTTTAATATGTTAAGTGATTGGTTGTAACGTGTCAGAGGTAGACTGAGATCTTAGTTTATTGACCTTTGATCGGTCACAATCGTTTATTTATTACGGATGTGGATGCATAAGAAGAAAAAGTTTTATAGAAATTGTAGGTATAAAAACGTATTGTGCATGGTACAACGCGCTGGCTTAATGCGGATTGTATGTCTTCCCATAAAGTAGAATTGCGTATGGAAATTTCAATTGTTTTCTTAAGATGTTTGCTCTACAATTAAATGAACGTTTATTGGCAGGAATATGTATTCCAAATAAAGCATTGCTTTATTTGGAAACCTGCCCTAAGCTCGAGCTATTGCATAATTTTATTATTAATTATTGACTAAACGGAAATCCGACTTGTTTAACACTGATTTGTCGCGGCACTGCCCTGGATATGAGCGGGATTAAAACATATTAAGTAGCTCCACTGATTCTATTCAAACATACTGACGTACTTAATTTTTAATGCAGTTTTCCGCATACATCATAAGCCATATTGTTAACAACACAATCCATGAAGTAACATTTACCTGGTAAAGCCCAGACAACGAGGAAATAACACGTTATAATACTCCCAACTTTACTATTCAATTATTGTTTGTTCAATATGCGTGTTTTTCTATTTTTAGCATTATTAAAGTGGAATAAAGCCTAAATTCCGGATACAATGCCTTCGATATTAAAATGCCTAATAGAGAAATTATAGGAATGCCTGGGTAAGTTTTTACTGACCCAAAATTAGTTGTAGCCGAGTATTGAAAGTTAGTCGAAGAGCGATTTATTTAACTAAGCAAAGGGACTATTGTGTTAAATCATAGTCTCACAATTGACGATATTGTAGATTAGTAGAAGTAAGGAACATTAAACACGAAGACGTGACGTGACCAATTAGAATATCTTCATGTTGTAGAAGTCGGCAAATCACTATTTCCTGAATTAAAAAGACGTTAATAATGTCTCTTAAATGTGATTAATAAAGATCTCTTTAACCGGAGAAATTTATTTAACAAAGTGGAAGTAAAAGTTTAAGTTATTCGCGTGGGCGTTCACAATCAGGCCCATAGCCTGCAGTGGGTGGATACGCTCGATAAGATAGATAGATTAGATACACATAAACAAGCTAATGTGGGATCGGATGTAGCATGCAGCTAAATCGTAGTACCGTGTACGAAACCAGAAGCATCAATAGTGATCAGGGAATGGATAAAATCTGCTAGTGGATTTAACTCGTTTAGTATAATTGTGCCTGCCTCGTGGTCTTGCGGTACAAGTATGTGCCGTGCGATCTAGGGGTCCTGGGTTCGATTCCCGGGTCGGGCAAAGTGATATTGGGTTTTTCCATTAGGAAATTCTCAGTAACAGCACGGAGTCTGGAAGTGTGCCCGAAAAGCGGCAATAGGCTCGCCCCCTATTACGTGGGACTGATACATACCGGGCGAAATGTGGGTGCAGAAATGCACCTCTGTCTACCCCTTCGGGGAATACAGGCGTGAGTTTATGTATGTATAATTGTGATAGCTTTAGAACCAATGTTTGCTTTTGTTTTCTTTATTTAAATATGATCAGTACCATTCATGTTATGTTCTTATAGCTTCTCCCGACCTTTATGCTGGAGGACTGATTGTCGAAAATATTTATTTAAAGCCTTATGTACTTTTTGATTCCCAATATGTAGCTTGGTAACTGTCAAGAGTTATATGTATATTGAATTGTTGCCGCTTGTTATCATATTTTAGCCACTATGATTATGTATGCAGCACAACGAAGTTATCAATAAGTGTGATGAAAGATTGGTCTGGCTTGAAGTGGAACGCTCCATCCATGAAGCGTCTTAATGCCATGCCAGTCAATAAATTATATGGTTGCACGGTTTAAAAACACAGTACTTGTTAAGCTATCTGACAATAGGTTTTGAAAGCAATCGAATAAATTACTCGTCACGAGATAGATCTGCGCAGCTGTAGGCATGAGTTTATTTAATAAGAATTGAATTATATTTGCTTAATAACGGCATCTAGTAATGATATATCAAAAAGGAAGTTCTGCAGTGCATACTCGAATCAAGTAGTTTAAGCCAACCCAAAAATCCATTGTTAGACATAGGCCTCCCTCAATAAATTCCAGAGCTCTCTGTTAAATAGAAGCTTGCGTCCACCGATTACCACAAGCTTGACTAACAATCTGAACTTGGTGATAGTTACTACTACTTGCAGATATTAAAAATGCTTCTGATTGTTACTTAATAAGTTCTTAGTTACCGTTACCTCATTGAATTTACATGTAAGTTAAATATTGAATAACTTAAATAGTACTAAGGGAGCATAATTAAACAGTGTTTGTTCAATGTTAGTGTGCGAATGACTAAACATTGTTCCTTTTTTTTAATGGTACCTGGAAATTTGCGCCACAAAAATGTGCCGCAATACGTTGCCAATGATGACTTTAATTCCAGGTAACTTTGTGACTAAACGGAAATTTATTTAAATGCTTTATGCTAAAACATACTTACTTTTAGTACTTTATTGGCTTGATAATCATGATTTACCATAAAAAATGCAGTCATGTGAGGTCGCGAAAAAATAATTATAAAATTATTTCGAGGAAGCGGATATTAGTGCTAGCCTCTGTGAGGCAGTTGATTAGACGACGTCCTTACTTTATAACCTTTTAATTATACGGGATAAAAGTGACTGTACCAGGCATCTTAATAAAACAATCGAAAAAGTCATCTTAGCATCACAGTAATAGGATTAGTGTCTACCGGAGACTTGACGCTAGACACAATTTACCACGAATCGAATCAAATACCTTTCGCACGCATTTTAATGGAAAACTGTGATCTACTTAAATCGCTAAATGTCCGTCCAAATGACTCAATGATTAAACAGATCGAGCAAAACATTGGGACAAGTTTGAAATCCGTTGTAAAATTAGCATACAGTGTTTACGTATTCATTTTGCACATCCTTCCATAAACATTAACGGTTCGCCAAAAGTACTGTTTGGTTAGTTAACGCAATTTGCCCGTTTGTGTGTCACCGGGCTTATAATATTTTGACACGGTTTCTAGGCTAGTTTTTATTTTCGAAGTTAAAAGTCAATAGTGGGTTAAGTATGGCGGCTCCTAAATTATGACATGGGAGTTCTCATAGTTTTTGTTATCTTAGTCAGAGTCTAAAAATATTTAAGCATCTGTGAAGAAAATAAGGGATTATAACACTTTTAAATCTGGTCGACACCATGTCGGCGGCCACGGATTCAAATCCTAGAAACACTTTTAATTTTTCGAAATATGCATTTTCGAAGATTGAATTCTTAATGAAATATAGTGGAAACACCTGCATATTTGAGGCTTAATCTGAGGTAGTCTAGTCAACAAGTTCAAAAACGTGTTAAATAGAAATAAAGCTCCTAAAAATATGTGCCATACCTTATTCGATTCGGAATGACGTCTAGAAAAATGTTTTTTAAGGGCATATTAGCACATAAAAAATTGCAATAGTTATTGACAAATTAAGAAAAAAAAACAAGGTATTTAGTTTTTCGTTAATAACTTTTAAAATAATGATATTTAAGGAATTATGCTTATTACAAAAACAACCATGTATAAGAAAGTTAAGAAATAAAAAAAAAATTTTTTTTTCTTAATTTTTTCAAAAATAAAATTTCTTAACTTTGTTATACATGGTTGTTTTTGTAATTTTTTGAAGTTTTCGAAAAAAAATATAACGGTTAATATTATTTGTTTATAACAAATTGTTAAGTTAATAAACAATTAAATTATTTATAAAAAAAAAAAATTCTCTGTTATTCCATTGAAAAGGGTCAATGATGATTATTAAGAATAAAATAATTTCTTAACTAATTATTTAAACAATTGAAATATAAAAAAAACGATTATAAACAATAAAAAGAAATATTTACGATATTTTTTTCTTTTTTAAATCATCATTTTACCTTTGCAATAAGATAGTATTTTTTTTTTTTTAAATCGCAAAATAGTCTATTTGTTTATAAACAATTTCTTAACAAATGACGTAACATTTTTTTTCCAATGTTAATTACTACCTATATTAGATGCAAAAACAACAATAATAAGATATTACCAAAAAAAAAATTTTTTTGATAACATTTTTTAGAAATTTCATTTTTAGTCTATTTAAAAAAAATATAATTAACAAAATAATAAACTTTAATAATTTTTTTTTGCATAACTTTATTAAGTACCTAAGTAAGAAGAGCTCCACGAAGCGAAATATTTTTAGACTAATTTTTGAAACTTTTATGCCGTAATTTATAAAAACAGAGATTGGAAAAACATTAGTTAATTAACAATGGTGTAACTTTTTGAAAAGTTGTCAAAAAAAATATTTTTCGCCGTGGTTATTTTCGTTCAAGTGTCTAGATTACACCATAATTTATTCAAATTTTTAAATTGTTATTTAATATTAGAAATAAATTATTTTAGGTGATATACCGGCTTTTTAGACGACGCGCCTATGTCGTAACGCCCTCGCGGAGCGCTATTTCCAGCGTTAAATAAAAGTTATAAATAATATAGATAGAGTTCCGGGAGTAAGGACTTTTTTATTGGAAATTTCCTCCTCTTTCAGGATCTTTTTTCATAATTCCTTAAATATCATTATTTTAAAAGTTATTAACGAAAAACTAAATACCTTGTTTTTTTTTTCTTATTTTGTTAATAACTATTGCAATTTTTTATGTGCTAATATGCCCTTAAAAAACATTTTTCTAGACGTCATTCCGAATCGAATAAGGTATGGCACATATTTTTAGGAGCTTTATTTCTATTTAACACGTTTTTGAACTTGTTGACTAGACTAAGGCTTAAACGAATTCACTAGCAAAGGCACATTTCAAGCAGCGGTTATTGTAAATAAAAAAGGATGCACGTCATTATTATAACGTTATCATCATTGAATTAACTTAAGTCTTCACTCCTAACTTGAAAAAATAATATTATATTTCGTCGTTTCATTCTTCAGATATTTTTTAACCAAGTAGTCCCCTCTCCTTGCGCCAGCAATATCGCACGTGTTTATAGATTTTTTTTTTTTTTTTTTTAATATTTTTTTTTGCATACCCCCCTAAGTCACTACGCTGCGTTAGTCGAGACAGTTGTCATTCCTTTTTCGTGCGCCTCAGCTATCGGACGTTCACAACTTTGTCAACTAATACCGATTAAATATGCCGAAACGAACTGCAGAGGAAAAGATTGAGCATCATCAAAGGAAAATAAGAAAACTAAAGGAAAAGTCACAGCGTCGGATATAGCGCTTGTTTTTGTCATCTCATCGGCAAACCGCAAAACCAAACACGTAAGTGTTATGTTAAAAATTATTTAGTGAAAAATTAGTGAAAAATTTTGCATAGAGAATGTCCAAGATGATATTACGAATGCTTAACAACAAATCTTGCAGGGAGAATGTCCGAGATGGCATTACGAATGCTTAACAAAAAGTCTTGCAGGGAGAATGTCCGAGATGGCATTACGAATGCTTAACAAAAAGTCTTGCAGGGAGAATGTCCGAGATGGCATTACGAATGCGCAACATAAATCTTGCATGGAGAATGTCCGAGATGACATTACGATTGCTTAACACAAAATCTTGCAGGGAGAATGTCCGAGATGGCATTACGAATGCGTAACATAAATCTTGCATGGAGAGTGTCCGAGATGACATTACGAATGCTTAACACACATTATGTTCATATGCTAATCTAGCTGGGAGGATGTCCGAGATGATATCACGAAAGCTTGGCATATAAAAATGTTTTCTGTACAATAATAGTTCTACCTGGTGATACCGGGAGGTTATCCGTGATGATAACACGAAGGTTTTACAATACCAATTTACTTTTACAATGATAACTACCTACCCACATTACATTATATTGACAGCAGTTAGACACCAGCTTGCGAAATGAGTGGCCGCGGGTTCGACGCCCGCACCGAGACAATTTTTTGTATCTACAAATATTTATTTCGTGTCTGGGTGTTCGTGAGATCGAAGAGTCTCTCGTAGTTTCTGATACCCACGACACAAGACTCGTCTCTTAATGTGGGGTCAGAACTATGTATGTGACTGTTGGGTGTATTTATTATTATTGTTTATGCATAAAAAGTTATTATGACCAGATATGAAAGATATCGAAAAATGCCCGCCATAAAACGCAGCTGTACCTGTGACTCAATTCAAGACTGTAGTCTTAAATCGGGAATCTACGATACCTGCTGTCACCGACAAGGAAACCTTGGAGCCGCAAAAACTTACTTCCATCGCAAGGTCACACTCATCTAACATTCGTCCTGGCCATAACCAGGGAAACCGGCAAGGACCCTTTCACCTCCAGTCGAACAAGGGGAGGGGGGCGATCCAATCGCCGTGCACCTCATGCATCCACCTACCCGAAGGCCAGTTACTCTCAGAAACTGCGTGCTCCAACACGTCAGCAGGCTAGGTTCATGGTGGTATAATACATTATTACTGTGTTGGTAAAACATTACCAACAATAAAACTGTACTCTGATGGATTGATCGAGGCGTGGATATACCTTTAAGCGAACGTATATCACAACCTCGAATATATACTAAAATTCGGTCTAATGTTGAGACCCAGCATTTAAAAGCTGCTATTAATAAACTTCTTAATTTAGGTGCCATTCTAATTTGCGAACCCGTTGGGGACCAATTTTTGTCACAATTTTTTCTAGCACCCAAAGCAAATGGCGGGCAAAGATTCATTTTAAATCTTAAATCACTAAATCAGGACTGCGTCAAAACATACCTAAAATGTTTTTTTGGAAACTATAGACCTGAAAGAAGTTTACTTTCTATTTTGAAATGTTTTTGCAAATATTTACGTTTTAATTTTGAAAAAATAACGAATGAATTTAATTCTATGCCCTACGGCCTTTCAATTGCTCCGAGGGTATTTACGAAATTAATGAAGGAAGTCATGACCTATCTTAGATATGAGGTTTTAAATCAGTTATACATATATTTGGATGAAATATTATGTGAAGGAATTACGTTTTCCGAGTGCCCCAGTAACGCAAATCACACCAAGAGATCGCTGAAATGTCTAGGTTTTGTTATAAATTATAATAACAGTTCATTGATACCGAAACAACAATGCAAATTCCTGGGATTCATGTGTAGGTAATACCACAAATCTTTCGATTTCTTTACCTGACGAAAAACGTCAGGATATAGTGCAGCTTGTTAATAAATTTATGAAGTTACCTATTTGCTCGATTAGAGCGTTTGCTCAGCTAATTGGCGTACTTACCGCCTCGTGCCCGGCTGTCAAGTACGAATGGTTTAGCAAAACCTTAGAACAACAAAAATACCTATTGCTCAAAAAATAAATAAAAATAAAAACATTATTTTAATTGTAAAATTAGGTTAGAGCAAAGTGTACTGAAAGATTTAAGTTGGTGGTCACAGAATATTTCTGTATGTACAAACTTTATGAAGACTCCAAATTTTGCATTGGGAATATAGGTACTCTACCATATAAACTACCTGGTTATTAATTTGGCAATGGTGTGAAAAAGGTAATATTTGGAAATTTGCGTCATACATTAATACTAAAAGCAATATAGAAGCAGACATAGAATCTAGGAGAATTAAACCCATATAGAATGGACATTATCTGATCAGGCGTTCAGTATTATCTCACGGAAATTAGGTAAACTTAAGATAGATTTGTTCGCTTCTCGCACCAATGCCAAATGCGCATTTTATGCATCTTGGTTTCCAGATCCAGATGCGACATTGTCGACGCGGTTGCAATTTATTGGAAAAATAAATCATTTTACGCCTTTCCCCCATTTTCATTGTTACTTAAATGTCTTTACATGATTTTACACGAAAATGCTTGTGTGTTTCCATGGTAGCCATCTCAACCATGTTTCCTTTATTAAAATAAATAATATCCTCTGAAATTGTTCTATTCGAACCAGACACACACCTTTTACGTTTTTCTTCTAGAACCCAGTATCACCATCTACACAGTCATCTTACTTTAGCTTACTTTGCGAGAAGCGTTCCTTCGGCGCAGTATACCAATTAAATCTGTAGATGTTAATATGTTGGTGTTTATTTCTGGTAATGCCAAAAATAAACTGTGGGGGCAGTTCTGTATATTACAAATAAACACTTTCTATAAACCAAAGTGTTTATTATCTATAATTATTAATAACTATTTTGCAACTCTCATTGTCTCTTAAAATCTACTTGGTTAAAAAATATCTGAAGAATGAAACGACGAAATATAATAGATGATCAAACGAACTTACCTGTACGTGAAGTTCGATCACTATTATATGAGTCGTTTCATTCGAAGATATTAAATTCCCAACCCACCCAAAAATCCCCTAAGGATTTGCAAAATAAAATCATTTAAATGATACTCTAAAATAATGACAACTGTCTCGACTAACGCAGCGTAGTGACTTAGGGGGGTATGCAAAAAAAAAAATTAAAAAAAAAAAAAAAAAAACTATAAACACGTGCGATATTGCTGGCGCAAGGAGAGGGGACTACTTGGTTAAAAAATATCTTCGAATGAAACGACTCATATAATAGTGATCGAACTTCACGTACAGGTAAGTTCGTTTGATCATCTATTATAAAGGCTTCTTAATTCTTTGCAATTCCGGGTATGCGAAACGGTATTTTTTTAAACAAAATAATGTGCTAAAACGCATGGACTTTTTGAAATTAAGGTGTTTAATCTTTACGAAAAACTTAGCTTCTTCCTTCCCGTGAGTAATCCAGTTTTATGGTGTGATTGATGATCAAGACATTTTTATGAGACAGCTTCGGTTCCTTTGAGCCGGCTTGAAATAATACGTGTAAAGCTTTTATGTCTTGTCCTTTGTTCCATAATGGGAGATGGAGATGCTAATAAACTTTTTGATGTTCAGATGAATATCAATATGTTCTCTTTAAGTATTCAAGTCAGTTGGAGAACTCACTTGAGTTGGTATTTTATTAGGGTTGCTAGTATATTTTCCATTTATTATTGTTTTTCTTTCTACGACTGGTATTATAGAATAAAGAAAATGATATGAAAAAAATTAAAACAAACATTAATTTACTTTTTTTCCTATTATAAAGATGTCACATTATCTCAGTTTTTTGAAATATTAAGCCTATTCGAAAATTAAAGTGGCAGGGATGATAATATCACTGCCGTTAAACGCGATTCCATTGAAGCCTTAAAAATCTTCCTTGTCATCTTTTAAACAGTTACAACGTCTATGGCCGCTCGTCTCCTCTCATTTTACTAAGATGAGCAATCGCGCATCAACTGAATAGTAAATTTAGACGGATGATAAAACTGTTTTTATTTGAATTTTTAGGGTAAATGACACAAGTTATTCTAAAAACAATAGTTGTAAAATTACCGTCCATTGACACTGGTAATGATGAGCAACACCGAATTGCAAGTAATGAATCATTCATAGATTTCGTGTGCCTAGTGAAATTATTAAGGCCTTTTATGCTGGCACAGCAAAGTGACACGGTATTTACGGCGTTGGCCAAAAATGTATGTAAGGTGATAACGTGTTCTATGAATACAGACTAATGCTAAAGCTAGGTTATAGTACTATGAACAAGCTAATTACCCGGGTTTAGTCTGCTCTTAAATCCAGGGTCGTTAGCCATAATTCCTTTGCTCGAAGAGTTTTATTTTGTCAATGACTGAAAACCTATGTTCTAAGAGGCTATTGAATACGACGGATCTCATGTTTCTTTGGAAGCTACCTTTTTGACAGTGTAATCTACTCTTAACTGATGCATAAGGCATGTATATTGTATATTCAAAACTACTTTCTTCCAGTCGTGTCGCTAACAATACTGTCGCGGAGGTCGATGCATACCCAAGTTCAGAACCGTTACACCGCGAAATGTCGTCAAGCCGGTCGCCATTTCAATTGTCGAGCAGCTCTAAGAAAGGATGAAGGATTACCATCGCTGTCCAGCAACTATTCCGCGTATTTGCTTTTTATTAACTATGTCCATTGGTCAGGTTTTTGTTATCGTATCTCGCCTGTCGCGGCTTCTGTGACCGCACTATACTAGCCATCAGATGGCAGTGTTTGTTGCTTTCTCGTATCAATACAAAACTAGTATTTTTATACTTGGTTCCATTATTATTTAATATAACGCTATTATAAGGACTCTAATGTCTGTTCTGAAGTGTTTTTACTCATTTTACTTATAACTAAACATGAATTGGGATGCTTATAATTGTTAAAATTTGGGTCGCCATATCATCCTTTCTTCGTCTAAAACCTATTGTTCCTAATTTAATAAATAATAGAACTCCAGCGGCTCGACCTAGCTTCACCCAAGCGTAATGCTAAAAACAAAACAGTCTACAACCTTATGTGTGTATCTCTTTTCAAAAAATCATGAGAACTTCAATTAGTAACAAGTTCCCTTCCCTCCTACTATTATTGGTTTGCATGTGTCACTAGATCAACACAGTGACTTGTCTATTTCCCATGTGCTAATAACCTACAATTGTGTGTCCCGTATTTTTTCGTAGATTTCGCCGCTAAAATGACGTATCATTACCGAAATTACCAAGACAACTGTTAGTTATGATGACCGTATTTAAAGTACGGTAACCTCATTCCGTTGTTTGATATTTAATTGAAAATCAGCAAATGTCATTTTACTTTCATTTGTTTTCTCCCTCTCTGTTCCGGTTGATAGAGAGGACATAGCCAATAGGAGAGGCCTAAGTGCAGCAGCGGACGTGAAAAGGCTATTGATGATGATGATTCCGATTTTGCATATGTATCTATACATCTATATTTATATTGTATAGATAAAATTGGAGTGTCTGTTTGTAATATTGAAATAACCGTTTTTTACCTACTACATGTATATGAATAAACCAAATAACGTTTTTTACAATTTTTGTCTGTCTGTTTGTTTCGGCTAATCTCTGAAATGGCTGGACCGATTTTGACGAGACTTTTATTGGTAGGTAGCTGATGTAATAAGCAGTAACTTAGGCTACGTTTAATTTAGAAAAAAAAAAAATTAAGTAGGTATCATATTAAAAAATAAAGTATCGACTGTTAGGCGGAACGAAATTTGCCGGGTCACCTAGTTAATAATAAAACTCCTAAAAGAAGGTATGCTACATCCAAAGTTAAGATATAAGAATCGGGAAGCTGTAGTATACTGTATAAGTCCTTGTCTGCCCAAGGTTCTTTGCCTTCTGGAATAACATCGCTATGTAACTATGAATCAGGAAATCAAATCATGCGTAAATACACAGTTCTATAAGGACGTGCTAAACGACACGGATGATGTTGTAAGTAGATTCTCGGGCGAAATTAACGCAGTATTTTATCAAGGCGAACGGGTTGCTACTTGCTAACCTTGACTCGCAGGTGCTCCCTTGCTAAAGGGGTTTTGAGTCATGGTGACCAAAGGTTCCCTTGTCGACTTGATGTTTTATTTGTAAAAAATATTTTAACACATACGACTGTTTGTTTTTGTTTCATATGACGCGTATTATGTAGTATGAGCGTCTTAAGTTCTGTTACTACTTTTGACAGTTGACCTAAAATGATAAGCCAAATCATTCATCACAATTATATTGACAAATATGAGGACAGATATATATGAGAGGAGTTGATATAAGCGAGAAGTCATACTATTATTAATAACAAATATTAAAGCAATAATTGTTATTTATATATTTGAGTGTTTAGAACAAGAAAGTTTGTGCCTTCTGAGTGATTTTATGTACCTATATTACGTGTATAAACCAAAGTCTGTGTTTCTGAACGAATTAACAGATTTTTTAAATTATTTCAACTATTTACAAAATTTCTCTGAGAAGGTTTGCTATTCTTCTAGTTTCTAGGATCTTCTTTATCAGTTTTTACGCTTACAATACGAATGTTAAATTAAATAGTCATATTGTGTATTTTTTAAGTTTTGCTTTGCGTTTTATTTTCCGTTTCGCCAAGATAGCGTGAATCTAAATAGTTTCTATGCACCAAAGATTGTTTCACCGCAAAAGTCGCGGTTGCAATGTCCATTATCTCAGATTGAGAGTAACTGCTGGCTATCCGTCTTGATTTTTTATCGTACTCATTGTGTCGGCATTGGTAGACTGCGCTTGACAATATCGAAATTATCGTTGCATAGTTGTTGAAATCGATTAATGCAATTGACAGTGTGAATATCAATGTCAAAAATAATATAAATAAATATAGTATACCTTACGCAAAAATAAGATGCCAGGCTGTTGATGATATATTTTAAGTCAGGAACTTAACGTGAAGAAAACGGTCAATTGTAGACATATGATTAAATTTTAAATTCACAGTGATCTGCTAGTGAATATTACATGTATGATTAGGGTAAAAGAATGATTAATCTTTCTCAGGCATAACATAGTGTGTGGGAAAATATCGCATGCAAAAAATCTCCATTTCTATGTCATTAAGAAAGTATGGAAGCATTTATTTTTTACTTAACAAACAGGATGCCACCAGTTGTAACAGTAAATTTGTTTACGAAACAAATGACGTAACAAAACAGCATCCAAGCGAAAAGATTCACGTTCAAAATTAATAGAGCTCAATACAATCACGAACAGCTGCGATGGTAAAGCTCGTCGGTGCGTGAAATGATGGCGATGCGACAAAGATCGCTGAAACGCGGGAGTGGCGCTTAGGACTGCGCTTATTCTAGTACCGTAGAGTTGAGAGCTTGAACAGAATAATTTTCTCACCAGACGGTTGTCCCATTCAAAGAGGGTAAAATTTTGAGAGAATTGTGGATGAAGGGATAATGTTGTTTGTAGCCAAGTAGTTCTTATAAGTACCATTTATAGAGATAAATATAAAAAATCGAAGAAACCAAGGCCCAATTAATTAAAGCTTTCAAAGTTCCCAAGACAGACAGAGGTAAATCAATGCAAAGGGTCGCAACCTCAATTTCATTATCAATAAAAGAGTTTGTTGCCATTTTTATGCTATCAATAAAATTTATCAAAAGTAAATTAATTGTTGTTGTTACTTTAAAATATTTTTTATAACACATATAAAACTTAAAAGAGAAAATAAATGTGTTCGCTTAAATCCCATTGAAGCTATAAACAACATCGTAATTCAGCAATTACTGGCATCGATTTATTATATATCGGTTACCGATAGTATCCGCCTGTGCAATAACCATTGCGCGTTAAGTATATTACGTGATTCAGATCGATAGCAAGTCGTGAGGGTCTAATAATCGCCCGTACGGAAGCTCGTATCGAGAGGTGGCGGCCGGTATAGATGACGATTCGCTCGGTTAGCCACTACGGTGTGCGCACGCGCAACACGCTGCGCCGTCGATGACAAAAATAAAAAAATTAAATGAAAAAAAAAAACATAAATCGTGATCCGTCGAACGGCGTCCGCGATTGAACCTCTGTGATCGTTCACTTCGTTGGATTTTTGTGTGGATAAAAATACCAATAGACAGTGGAATTTCGCCTACAAATATTTAATATTGAGTAAGTTTTTTTTTTATATACTTTTGGTTATTTAAAATTCAAGAGGTCTATTCTTTTAGCGCATAATATTTAATTTAACTTTGAATACAATAGCTTTTGTTATTAATGTACAATAATTCACATTGGTATTGTTAAATTATTTATATAAATGTAATTACATTGTAATATAATCTCAGACATGTGAGAAATCCTTATATTAATATACCTTTGATTTACTCCTGAATGATATTTGCGTAAACATTGTACGCTTTCATACTAAGTCTTCTATTCGATGAGCTTAATCTATTGCAGTGATACAATTAAATGCACACACTTACCTGAGAACTTACGATTGACTCAAAGACTAAATAAAATCTATTATTTTCATTACAATAATCATTCATCGTCATCAGCCCAAATACGTCCCACTGCTGAGCACGGGCCTCCTCTACAACTGAGAGGGTTTAGGCCTTAGTCCACCACGCTGGCCTAGTGCGGGTTGGCGGACTACACACCTATGAAATTCCTAAGATTTTTTAGGTGTGCAGGTTTTATCACGATGTTTTCCTTCACCGTTAAAGCAAGTGATAATTCATTGTGAATACACACATAACTTCAAAAAGGCAGAGGTGTGTGCCTGGGGTTTGAACCTGCGACCGCCGAAATTCTCGACCGCGCGCCTAAACCTCGAGGCCATCACTGCTGCACAATAATCATTGCCGTACAAAAATATCCAAAACTCGTAAGAAATGTTTTCCGGGAGTTTCCACAATCTACTCAATTTTTTGTTAATATTTCCAATGATACTACAATAAAATTAACAGTAAGTAACAATACGCCAATGCTGTCGAAACGTGGTCGAGTTTCTTTTTCCAATGAAAAGAGCACTTTTGCGTAATTTCGCAAAACGCTGGCAAAGATAACAGAGTTTCGCAACTGAACAAATTGTCGCCGTCAAAGTTTAATGCTCCAAGACAATGCCCTGGCGGTTGAGCAATATCCTTTATAAGAGAAAATGCATTTTATGATGTTAACTTAATAATCCATACTAATTTTGTAAAATAACTTTAAACTTACTTTAAACTTTTAACTTAAAACTTTAAAACTTCCACGCCTGAAACACGAAGCTAACTTGTATAGTTTTAATTATGGAGATAAGAAAGATTTTGAAAGGACATAGGCTACTCAATACAATTAATTTACAAGAATTATTTTTACGAAAGCATCACAAGTACGAATGGTATGATAGAATAGGAAGGAAACCTACAAAAATGTATGTTTGCACATGAATCTATGTCGTCTTCGGTGACCGTATCGCACGCAATGTGTAGACCATATTTATACTATATGTTCTTGATTTAGCCACATATCATCATCAGCCCTTACGTCCCACTGCTGGGCACGGGCCTCCTCTACCATTGAGAGGGTTAAATTTTAATAATTATGGAATTGATTTTTTCCCTTTATTATGCTTTTCTGTTACATATTCTACCTCTTTCCATAAAGTTTTTATCCATAAACTCAGTTCACAACTAACGAATTCGTATAATCAATCATAGTTGCAAAAAATATCTTTATAATTAGAGGGATATCCGTCGTCCTTGAAAATAAACACAATTTTGAACTTCTAATGCTCGTAATAACATACATATTATAATAAAATATACGCGTAAACATGCCCGTCTGTTTGCATAATTATGCCTTTTATATGTACCAACACGCGTCACAGGTACACCGATCAAAACTGATTTACGTATGCAATAAATTACTTTCATGTCATTTATGTCCGTATATTGTAGTGGAACAAAATGATGTTATCGCATTAGATTATCGCATGCCTTGAATATGCCGCTTCGTCTCACGTTTTGATGCTTCTGTTATTGTCACGTTTATAATTAAGAGCGTAGATTAGAATTCACCAATCGTCTTCATAGAGCTCATTATTCTTATGTCGCATATTCTATAGCAGACTTCCAAGGATATTGGACTATCAATAGAAGAAGCTTATGACCATTGAGTGCTTGTAACCGTGTAATTTAAAGTATAGGTCTCCTTTGAAAAACTTTCCGAAAAATCTGTGGGAAGCAGTCTGCATCTATCAACATTCTGAATTTTTACCAGGTCGTTCATCAATTCTGCGGTTGAACGTCCAGAATTGACACACGGAAACGAAATGTAATGTGTCTAAAAATTATCGTGATAGTAATATTTTCACGTGGACAGCAATAAATGGCGAAATTGGTGATTGGTGCAAATTAGCATATCGAGTCTGAACGGTAAATATTTACGTTGACTATACTCGCGAAAATTTTATCTGTTATCGATGGCCCGGTTTCATTTTGGAGACGAAGAAAACATTGTCTTTTAGGTTAGGTGAAGTGTTGTCAATTATATTATCTCAATAATCTAGTGGCAATAACCGTAACCGGCCCAATAGGAACCACTTTATAATCCTGGTTCATTTCGAGATCAGATCGTGAATAACAGTTTGCGAACAGCTCGGCACAAGTTTTGACTGGTCACGAGACAAGCACGTCCGTGTTAAATGGCAATTTTGCCATCTCACGATATTACAAATTCAATCTAAACTCTTTGTTTCCATCACATTTCATCTATATTGCGAGTGCCACTGTCGGGTTTTGATTCTTGTATCGTGAATACAAATATCTAAAATCGAAAAGTATGTAAAACTTAAGGAAAATTGTTTGCTTCCTTGACTTAGAAAGGCATATTACTACGAATACAGCTTTCGTCATAAAACTTACAATTTCACCGATACACTTATTATGTAATCAGATCCAGACATTAGTCAGCGTTTAAAGTAATCTACACGTTGTGGTTACCGAGGTTCGCCGAAGAAACACAATAAAATGTGTTTGTAATTTTAATTCCCAAAAAGTGTTACTGATTAAAAACCTTTTTTTCTACACAAAAAGTTGTGGCGAATTTAAAAGTCCTGATAAGCCAAGAAGATGATTAAAACCGAGTAGCTCTTGTGTAATAGAAGTTTCTCAGCCAAGAGGTTTGCATCAATAAAGAATTAAATCTTTGGTATTATACTGTAAATTGATATAGCAAGCTTTGATACTTGGATAAACAAAGTAAATCAGCTTTTATTTTATTTATTTTTAAAAAAGTTTCTTTGTCTTTTATTTGTTTGATAACATGCTTTTGCATAAATAATTTTGGGATGTTCATAATCCGTATCTAATGTCTTCATCCGGCTAATAATTTATTTAATATTATGATGACTCATACATAAAACTTATGCATGGAAGTTCTTATACATCTTAGTAGGTAGGGTATCCTCTTACGTAATGTGAAAGCGAACTTGATTTCTCATCCCATTCGTACAAAGGTTTCGTAAATTTGGTTCGAAAGTATAGTGTTAACACCAAGTAAAGACGAAATATTTAAATTATATCGACTGATGTGAATACTTAGAGCAAACAATTGACGCTCGCGGAACGCCTCAGCAAACCTGTTGCTTCTTTCCAGCTGTCCCTGAGTCAGTATTATTCGGTCATTAGTCTAGTCAACAAGTTCAAAAACGTGTTAAATAGAAATAAAGCTCCTAAAAATATGTGCCATACCTCATTCGATTCGGAATGACGTCTAGAAAAATGTTTTTTAAGGGCATATTAGCACATAAAAAATTGCAATAGTTATTAACAAAATAAGAAAAAAAAAACTAAGTATTTAGTTTTTCGTTAATAACTTTTAAAATAATGATATTTAAGGAATTATGAAAAAAGATCCTGAAAGAGGAGGAAATTTCCAATAAAAAAGTCCTTACTCCCGGAACTCTATCTATATTATTTATAACTTTTATTTAACGCTGGAAATAGCGCTCCGCGAGGGCGTTACGGCATAGGCGCGTCGTCTAAAAAGCCGGTATATCACCTAAAATAATTTATTTCTAATATTAAATAACAATTTAAAAATTTGAATAAATTATGGTGTAATTTAGACACTTGAACGAAAATAACCACGGCGAAAAATTTTTTTTTTGATAACTTTTCAAAAAGTTACACCATTGTTAATTAACTAATGTTTTTCCAATCTCTGTTTTTATAAATTACGGCATAAAAGTTTCAAAAATTAGTCTAAAAATATTTCGCTTCGTGGAGCTCTTCTTAATTAGGTACTTAATAAAGTTATGCAGAAAAAAAATATTAAAGTTTATTATTTTGTTAATTATATTTTTTTTAAATTAACTAAAAATGAAATTTCTAAAAAATGTTATCAAAACATTTTTTTTTTGGTAATATCTTATTATTGCTGTTTTTGCATCTAATATAGGTATTAATTAACATTGAAAAAAAAAAATGTTACGTCATTTATTAAGAAATTGTTTATAAACAAATAGACTATTTTGCGATTTAAAAAAAAAAATTTTTTACTATCTTATTGCTAAGGTAAAATGATGATTTAAAAAAGAAAATAAAATCTTAAATATTTCTTTTTATTGTTTATAATCGTTTTTTTTATATTTCAATTGTTTAAATAATTAGTTAAGAAATTATTTTATTCTTAATAATCATCATTGACCCTTTTCAATGGAATAACAGAGAAATATATTTTTTTTATAAATAATTTAATTGTTTATTAACTTAACAATTTGTTATAAACAAATAATATGAACCGTTATATTTTTTTTCGAAAACAATTAAATTATTTATAAAAAAAAATCTCTGTTATTCCATTGAAAAGGGTCAATGATGATTATTAAGAATAAAATAATTTCTTAACTAATTATTTAAACAATTGAAATATAAAAAAACGATTATAAACAATAAAAAGAAATATTTAAGATTTTTTTTCTTTTTTAAATCATCATTTTACCTTTGCAATAAGATAGTAAAAAAATATTTTTTTTAAATCGCAAAATAGTCTATTTGTTTATAAACAATTTCTTAACAAATGACGTAACAATTTTTTTTCCAATGTTAATTACTACTTATATTAGATGCAAAAACAGCAATAATAAGATATTACCACCAAAAAAAATTTTTGATAACATTTTTTAGAAATTTCATTTTTAGTCTATTTAAAAAAAATATAATTAACAAAATAATAAACTTTAATAATTTTTGTTTGCATAACTTTATTAAGTACCTAAGTAAGAAGAGCTCCACGAAGCGAAATATTTTTAGACTAATTTTTGAAACTTTTATGCCGTAATTTATAAAAACAGAGATTGGAAAAACATTAGTTAATTAACAATGGTGTAACTTTTTGAAAAGTTGTCAAAAAAAATATTTTTCGCCGTGGTTATTTTCGTTCAAGTGTCTAGATTACACCATAATTTATTCAAATTTTTAAATTGTTATTTAATATTAGAAATAAATTATTTTAGGTGATATACCGGCTTTTTAGACGACGCGCCTATGTCGTAACGCCCTCGCGGAGCGCTATTTCCAGCGTTAAATAAAAGTTATAAATAATATAGATAGAGTTCCGGGAGTAAGGACTTTTTTATTGGAAATTTCCTCCTCTTTCAGGATCTTTTTTCATAATTCCTTAAATATCATTATTTTAAAAGTTATTAACGAAAAACTAAATACCTAGTTTTTTTTTTCTTATTTTGTTAATAACTATTGCAATTTTTTATGTGCTAATATGCCCTTAAAAAACATTTTTCTAGACGTCATTCCGAATCGAATGAGGTATGGCACATATTTTTAGGAGCTTTATTTCTATTTAACACGTTTTTGAACTTGTTGACTAGACTACATTTTGGAAATGTAATTACGAACTGCAATACGGATTAGTCCTTACATACTTATATAAATCTGATAGTGAATTTGATCCTATGTTACTCTTTATCGAATTGTTAGCTGAATTTTTGGTTAATCTTAGTAAATACATGAGATACTAGAGACAGTTACAAGCTACTTTTTTATCATGCAATATGCTACATTTTACAGACTTATGAAAAACAAATACCATATACATTCACGGTTATACAGTTTTCTCTATAGACTAAATTCTTCAAGTCCACACGCACAAAATCACCAGCAAAACCTTGCTCAATTAAACCTAGAATTAAACCTCACATACAAATCCGTACAAAGCATTTAATCCATAAAAGGCGCACAAAGGGAGACAGTAACTCTTGACCCGCACGACAGATGTCGGCCCAAGGTTCGACCTCGACAGTTAAACCGCCATCGAAACGATTAACCGATATGTTATTACAGCACTACATACAAACCCGTACACAACGACAGAAATGAAACAGCTGACAAATAAAATATCGGTTTTATATCGGCGACTATTTTTGTTCGATGTGGACTGTACTAAGCCATTTGGGCGATGTTCTTTTATTTGCTGATTTTTACTGCTGGGTATACAGTCGTGATGGCCTCGAGGTTTAGGCACGCGGTCGAGAATCTCGACGGTCGCGGGTTCAAACCCCAGGCACACACCTCTGACTTTTCGAAGTTATGTGTGTATTCACAATGAATTATCACGTACTTTAACGGTGAAGGAAAACATCGTGATGAAACCTGCACACCTAAAAGTTCTTAGGAATTTCTTAGGTGTGTAGTCCGCCAACCCGCATTAGGCCAGCATGGTGGACTAAGGCCTAAACCCTCTCAATGGTAGAGGAGGCCCGTGCCCAGCAGTGGGACGTATATGGGCTGATGATGATGTCTGCTGGGTAATTTAATTAAACTCTAAAGCAATAATATGAAAATATGTTTGACAATAAAACATAATTCAGTTAAAGATAAAACGTAGTTATTAATAATTTAACGGTTCACATATTGTTGGGCTCCAAAAAATGTTACTTATACGAGTTGGCTCGTCGTCAAATTATGAAACACCTATGAAATCTTCTGATTAAATTAACTTTGTGAACATAATAATATGTGATACAGATTCAACATAAAATATTTCTTAGAAATTATATTAAAACTAATATTAGATAGTAAGTTTATATGTCGCAGTAACGCGAAGTCTTCGCGCGTAATCCGCTGAACAATTTGGATAAGTCTTTGTACAGAGGTAGATTGAAGTTCTGAGAAAAACATGAGGTATTTTTGCGAAAAAATAATGTATGAATTCCCAACAGTGCATAGTATTTTGGCTCAAATAGAATACATATTTTGTATTCTAAATCAATTTGAATTTTAACTCAACAAATAAATTCAAAGAACGTTTATTCCTGCCAAGTGATACGATGTTTTCAGTAAATCTAATTTTGCCGATGAAAAGAAACGTTTTGTCATGTTCACGTTTTTTGTTACTCAACTCGGAACTAGTCTGCATTGCTACGTGTGACGTACAGATATCGACAGAAGTTTTCATTTTGCGTCTCTTTAACTATTCCTTCGATAGCTCAAAAAATATAACTATAATCCGTTGTATTTGATCGACAATCGGTTTATTATTAGCTAAGCGCATTAGTCTTTTAAAAATTATTAATCGTTACAAAATATTGCAGCAGTTGTGTATTCATAATTATATAACAAGTCCTAAGTTTCAGAATTATAACTGTCTGTATATTACGCAATTTAGGATCCGTTTACAGCTGATCATTACATAGTTTATTCTCTATCTCTAATAAATTAATATTGGTATTTGCACAATCGTATTACTAATCATCGTTAAGGTTGCCAAGTGCACTTACGTCCAAGCCAAAACTGGTTACCCAAGTGTACACCAGATATATTTTCAAATAGTGGCCACACAGCGACCCAGCCGTACGCCAGACGGCCCTCCCCCCCACCTACCCTCTCAAAATGGTCCAGTGAACGATCATCGATTCGCCACAACCAGTTTGTGCCAACTTTGCGTAGTTCGTTGCACCTAATAACTACCGCAGTTGCTAGATGAATCGGAACAAGTATTGAGCATTCCTAAACGAATCAAGTATATTTGGATGGTGAAACTTCAAAACTGTACTGCATAATTAAAAATGTATTATAATGCTTGTTTCTTCTGATACAAACATTAGTGGACTAAATTTTTCGAGCTGGTTGAGAAATCAATGTGTGAAGTATTATGTACTATTAAGAATTCTATATTATTTCTTCTTATAAGTTGCATTCTTCTTGTGTAATTAACAGACAATAATTTCTTATACTAAAAATCCGTAAACTATCTACAAACCTGACATTACCACGATAAATAGAAATGTAGGTGTTAGTGTGCGTTGTTCGTTTGAGCCCGAAATAGTATAATTAAATTAAATAGCTGGCATAGATAAGAAAGTTCATACTATATAGACATCTAACTTCGAATTGAGCATACTGGTATAATTATGTTTTATGGCGAAAATATCTTTGTTTTTTGTTACATATTCCATATACATATTTCTACTTTAGTTATGCAGTACCCGTATATAGAATCTTTGAAAGCAGAAACTATTTTACAGAGAAATCATAAATAATATAATTTTTTTTTCTTGTTGCATTCCCATTATGAAAGCAGTCCCATGACAAAATTTAATTATACACTTACAACAGTTACTGTATCACACAAAAACCCTTCATTGTTGGCAAACGTGGTCACGAGATCGTCGACCCCTGAATAAATTTATTATCTTTTGCAGACAAGCCGAAACCTCTGACCAGCAAAAACACCACGCCAACAAAGAACTCGAGGAGCAATTCAAAAGACCACATACCAGAGGATAATGTCAGTCAGAGTTCAGTAGGCGGAGGTATTAAGGATAAATTGGCAGCATTGTTCAGTAAAGAGCAGACAATCAGCGAATCGACCATTGCTAATAAATTCAAGCAGGAGAAAGAGAAAGACATGGAGATGTTACAGAACAGATTCCCTTTTAAGGTATGGATTTTTGATGAGATGTATGATGAAAAGTCAGTAATGCATATAAAGTATCTTGTTTGCTATTTAGATACGCACTACTGCTCAGTACAAGCCTTTTCTGGGATTGAATAAATTTCAGCTTATAAAATTACGCTCGCCTTGTGTGGGCCTTAAAGTTTGAAATCTATATTTTTTGCATATTAATTCTGTAGAATTCATAAATTTATGTATGGTGCGTTGGTTTACATGGTCAGTTTTTTTTTATCCAAAACAATTTATTCCCAGTATTAAAACTCGTTACATATTACATAGTAATAAAAAAAATCCGCAACATAATCTCGTTCTTGTCCGTACCATACTACCGTAAACAGCATTCCTCAAGTTTACACACGAGACCAGTCCGTCTGTGCGTTATCCATTATTAGACATGTAAGCACACGCTCAACCCTTCTCGTGAGTTATTCTCGGCACCAGATAACCTTTTTACTTCTATTACAATACGGTGACAAACTTTAAAAGTTTTTGTTTGATTGATAAAAAAGTAATGGTTCGGTCTATTTGTAAGTTTGTGGTTAATTTTTTGTCTTGTCATGTCTTGATAAAGATTCCGAACTCAATTCTAAAGACAGATCTGTTGTATTAGGTAAATGTAAAGCCATTTAAGCAACTGATTAGCGTTCCGGCTAGAAAGGTTTGCTTACTAATCTTAAATGATTATGGCTTTGAGCTCTACATTGACCAATATAGGTTTGAGCCGTAAGAGCCTCTTTGAATGCTGAAATCAGTACTGGTATTCAAAATTTGTACTGTCAACGAAACCATAGTAGACTGTGCTAGACTAAAGCATAACCGTATTTAGTAATTGTAGTGTTAAGTATATAGACTGAAAACGATTGATGTAAATTTATCTCTCTATAACTAAAACCTGAGAATCAGTTTGAAAATGTGTAGGTTAAACTGTGTATTGTTAAGAAGTACATGAATCATCACATAAATCAAAGATCAAATCAGTAAAACAGAAACTGTCACGTTTCAAGAACAAACACACTCTTCAGCTAATACAGAACATTATCCTCATTGTGTGAAACTGGTCCGTTCGTGATTGCAGAGATGCTCGCTCTGACAAAAGTCGGCACCGCACGTTTATAGGTCAAGTAGAACCGAGTGGAGACGCGATGTGACGTAACCAACGCGAACGAGTGTTAATTTCCTCAAGGCTTATGCTGATTTCGCGTCAAAAATCATGTTAATTACAACCTGGAAACTTAACGAAAATTCTACACATAGAACCTATGAAGACGAAGGCATTTCGTTTTGTAGCATGATGTCTAACCATTTGCACAACAAAGCCTGTCAAGCGAGTAGATTATTTATGAGTATCTCATAACTAAGCTTACCTTACCTGGTAAATACCAATGCTGAGTTAACGATGATTAGATGTTAGAAAGATTTATGATATGAATTATTTCCAGACAAACAGATGTAGTGTTAGTCCGAATTAGTCTTTAAACAGCTTGTCAAAAGCAGGTTTATACCTTATGTGGTTTAATCGTATGTATATGTAAAATTTAAAAAAATGGTTGGTCTATACGAAATATAAAAATCTTTTGTCTAGCCTAACTCCATTCCACGGCGTTCTCTGGTTTATTATTATACTCTCTTCATGTGTAACTATATAATTTTGTTTCACTTGAAACATAAACATTAATAAATTATTGTTTTCAGGCACCAACAAAACCCCAAAATCCCGAGAACAATGACTCGGACGATGACCAAAGCGATCATGATCCCTCGGAGAAAGCACCTCTTATGGGAAGCACGATGAGTTTGTCGCAAAGTAATAAAAAACCCGAAATAATATCTAATGTTCCCAAAGTGACGTTTGACGAAAAGGCCAAAACAGCCCCGAATGAAGACAAGGACACTGAGAAGGCAACTGACAGGGTTGTTGGCTCACAACCTGTAAAAAGGAGAAGTGAGTATTATCTTATTATATGAGTTATCAAAAATGCTAGAACTTCACAACACTTGACGTTGACTTTACTTAAAACTAGCTTAATTATAATTACATTAGACTAAACAGTAATTAAATAATAACTATGTGGTTTCATATTACACACAAAACTTCGAAAAGTCAGAGGGGTTTGAACCTGCGACCGCCGAAATTCTCGACCGCGCGCCTAAACCTCGAGGCCATCACTGCTTATTTGTAACACACTAGTAAAATATTATTAATCGTAGTTCTTTTGTTTGACTGCCTCGTGGTCTCGCGGTACAAGTATGTGCCATGCGATCTAGAGGTCCTGGGTTCGATTCCCGGGTCGGGCAAAGTGTTATTGGGTTTTTTTCCATTAGGAAATTCTCAGTAACAGCACGGAGTCTGGAAATGTGCCCGAAAAACGGCAATAGGCTCGCCCCCTATTACGTGGGACTGATACACATACCTTGCGAAATGTGGGTGCAGAAATGCACCTCTGCCTACCCCTTCGGGGAATACAGGCGTGAGTTTATGTATGTATGTGTTCTTTTGTTAAACTATTTGAATCTATTGTCCATTCAAAATATGTTTCCAACACAAATTCTGCATTGTATATCTATATTCCGTTTTCACTTATTACAAAACCATTTTTCACACATTCTGCCCACTGTATTTTGCCAATGGTATGCTAAAACTGATATTTATGCGTGAAACTACGGTGTTACGTCATCGAACTACTGGAGGCTATGGGAAATCATATTTTCTATGCGCCCACACTTACCTTTGATAATTTTTGGATGATGTAACTATATTTACAGTACCAATGTGGTTTAATTTGTTAGAAAAATCTTTAACTCTTTTTTTTTCATTTCTTTTTCAATTACCATCAAATTCATACACTCAATTTTTTGATCTTAATGGAATGTCAGCTTACGAAGCTTTAGTCCAATTCTCCAAGTCTTCTGTACATTTATAAAAACATCGGCACTGCTGCGGACTTAATGATCGCAGATAGATTCTTTAAATAACTCCTTGTAAAGAACTATGGCATATATTTTTCCGCATCATTTAATTGCCTATTGATCCTATATCCATTATCTGGAGATATATAAAAGTGCGCGAAACAAATTCATTCGATCTCCATGCATAGCAATTAACGCATCATGTTTTCAAATGCTTAGTTATAATCTTTATAATCCAACGTTAAGTTTTTTGTGTACTTAAGCCGGAGCAGGGGTCACGGTCTCGCATTGTGATAATGTACGAGTATAAGTCGCGTGGGTGCACGTCAAGATTCTGTTCTTGTTTGTATAGTTCCGTACATGTGTATTCACAGTCGGCGTTTCCTTCATACCTATACTCTTTGCCTCCTAGTTTCTTGTTGATCATGTTTTATTGTAATTTCCTGATGAGGTTCTTTAGTATCATGATAAGACATAGATTTTGGATTTACTAATTTTTTTAAATGAATGATTCAAAATGTACTGCCTAGTTAGTCCCTCGATGCCTAGTAAGTTTTTCCGTTATGAAATTTTCACTAACGCGTTCTAGTCTCGAAAGGCGTTGGCTATCGAAAATAAAGGCCTCCTATTATACGAGTATAACCTGAACATAAATGTAAGTATATAAAAACCTCTACCATTTCCTTCGGAAATAAGTGTGTCTCTGAAGAGGACTGTCCCCTCTCCTTATTAATAGAATATTCTTCTCAACTCCTAACTTTCGAGTATATACGAAATCAACTTCCAAAAGACATTGACGCAGTCTGCCGGGATCACTGATCTCGTTGCGAGCGCGAAATTTCGCCGAAACGACGTGACATGATATTTATCATGATGGAAACGAATCTTTTAGTGGCGATGCATTTTTGTCAGTGATTTCGTGTGTTGTATATTATTCTAATTAATGAATTAAAAACGCATCGATTGGTCTGTGCAACCCTATTGACCTTTTCGATTTCTTATGTGCGCTAAAGCAGATACTAGCTCCCAAGACAATCTTTAGTGTGTGGCTGAATAGCCTTTATTAAATTCCTAAACATTCCTATCCGTACAGACTGATCAGCAACCCAGATAACAAATTCTAGAGCATTTAATAAAGCGGTAATATAATTTATAAGATAAGCCTTCAGAGGTGGTATGCAAAGTTGTTCGGCCTCATTTTTTTGCCTGGCTGCCAGCGAGGAGTGTTGACGAGGTCACTGACATTGTTGTGAGATCCTTTGTCCGACACATGTATGTAAATAGCGTGCTTAATGTCATCCTGTTTGATATTTATTCTTTGAAGGATGTCAAAGAGTATTCGACTAATAGAAAGTCGTCGTAACGCTTTAAAAAAAATACCAACTAAAAGATTAAAGGGTTGAAGGGGCAATTCGTGTCTCCATTTAACAGCTTTGTTATTATATAGAGTGTAAAGCACTACTGCCTCGTGGTCTCGCGGTACAAGTATGTGCCGTGCGATCTAGAGGTCCTGGGTTCGATTCTCGGGTCGGGCAAAGTGTTATTGGGTTTTCCCATTAGGAAATTCTCAGTAACAGCACGGAGTCTGGAAATGTGCCCGAAAAACGGCAATAGACTCTCCACCTATTACGTGGGACTGATACATACCTGGCGAAATGTGGGTGCAGAAATGCAACTCTGCCTACCCCTTCGAGGAATACAGGCGTGAGTTTATGTATGTATGTATGTAAAGCATATCAAAGTTTTAAATGACAAATAAAAACTTTTCGCATTGTATTTTCTATTACTTTTCAACCTTATGTCCTTCATATCTTAAATTTTTGTGACGTTTAACGTCTTTGTTCCTAACTTGATGTTCATCCATGTCATCAATAATTAATACTAATGTCAGCATTTTGAAGCTAAGCTCTTTGATAAATTGACAACGATGATCCTAGAACCAACACAGAAACTACATCTATGTACTAACAGAAACCGTACCTTGATAAGAAATTCACGAAGTATTGTCGAATAAATGATTAGGATATACATGTGTATATCCTAGTACATATATAAGTACTATATAAGTACATATATATGTACTTTAAAAAAATTAGTTATAATTTTTATGTAAATTATAAAAACTTATTCTCGACGTTCTTGCAATAAGCAATAACATCCATTGGTATCGAGTTGGATCAACTATTTATAACTTGTTAAGCAATCTGTTAAGCAATTATAAATTACCAAATTACACAAGAAATGTTTAATCTAAGTATAGGCTTAGCGTCTACGTTTGATTAAATATCGAAGTTTGCATACGGAATTGCTAAAAGATGAGTCAAGCTAAAATTAATCAGCATGTTTTAGATGCGCAGTCATGATTCAAAAGCAAACGTCGAGCTTTACACTGTGCGGTAATCTTGGTCTTGACATTGTTGGTACAGGACTATGCAACGACACTCTTGAATGCTGCATTAATGAGGATAAATAGCTTGCACATCACTATGACAGCTGATCCTAATGGATGCTTCGATTTTGTTGTGAAGGATTTACTCTACGATTTCTTATAAATACTATGCTGACTGTTTTTTTCTAAAGCTGTTGAATTGACTTTGACGTTGACTCGAAGTTCGTTAAAAGTCGTCATCGATCGCATCTATCTTCATACTTTAGTAATTCAGACTCCATCTTTCAAAATGACATATTATTATGCCTCTCTATTTCAAGAATACCACTTAATTACGACGTGGCACTGTGTGAACTTGTCAAAGATCAATCAACAACTTTTTAGTTAATATTAATAAACTAAGAATCTAGACTAGACAGGACTGAGAAAATTTTAACATTTACTAATTTATACATATGACAAAAACCCAGCATTAATGCTTGATATTTGTCTCATATATATATATTATTATTGTTGTGATTTATAAGTGCTTTATAAAAAATATTTTCCATTTCAGGCTCGCAAGACTCTCCGGTAGTACTGTCCGTACTCGACGATGTTAAAAGGATAAAAGTGAACAACAAAAAGGAACCACAGACAAACGGGCACACGAACGGAGCGGTCGTCCAACAACCTGGACTGTATCCACACTTGTCGGATATAGAGACGGACCATTCTAACAGCCAGGAGGAGTACTCCGACTGCGGAGGATCAAGGTGTGGACACTACGCCTTAGAATGCGTGTTCTTCTTCTTGTGTATATGAGCGTTTACAGGTGTAGCCGAAATTGGTGTGACGTTCAAAATTACCGACGGCGTCCATCTTGTTTTGGTGGGATGTGAAACGACAACGATGGACATATATTTATTTTCAAAATAAATGGATTCCAGATATAAATAGTGACAAGGTTTCTTATATTGAACTACGCAAATATTCAATTGAATTCGATTTGTTGTTCTAATAACATTTTGGCAGTTTTGACAGCAGTCAATCTGTGTTGCCACTGTTGTAAATAGTAGATAATATTAAAAACGTGATTAATCGCTCTGTCAGTGAAAGATAAGATATAATTTAAGATATTATTTAGTTATATACAAGTTGTTTTTATTTATATATAAAGCTTATTAGCTTACTATTATAATCGTAGTGTCAATTTTAATCGTTTCCTAAATAGGGTAACGTCAATTGACAATATGACGGAAATATATGGCACATACGACTTTTAGTAAACAAGAAACTGTTATTCCGATATTGTCTCTATGTGATGGCATGGTTTAGGCTAGTAACCTGTAACCTAGGCTAATGATCGTCATTAGAACGGATCTAGAACAATCACTAGCTGTCATGCGGGCTGATGTACCCATATTTAAGTATGTCGAGGCGATTTATATTACACGGCACATTAGCTTATCCAGTAAACAATTCGCCATAGTTTTATGATGGAATTACATGAAACTCGTCGTAACCTTAGTATTTTAACGACATTTATTGGGTAACAGACGCCTTTTGTAGTCTAATTCTGTGCCTTATGTCTGAATGGATAATTTCTAAGTGATGTCTGGGTCTGATATACGATAGGGCGTATCTGAGGCCTTAAGCTGGCTGTAGGCGAACGTTTATGAGTTGTAGACGAAGGTTTTAGTCCTTTTGGGGTGAATAGATGCCTTACACACTTAGTCGCCTATTAATAATTGTGGTATTCGGATTTCTGAACGTTTAAAATTTTCTATCTTGCGCCTTGTGCATTTGTATGAAAATTTATGAATGCGTATATCTATTGCGTGAAAAGTCTGTTTTAGACTTGACAATGATGAAAAAAATCTATTTATCGTGAATTGTGCAGTATACTTTATTAATAATTCAGAAATTGCAAACAATTTTTGTGGTTGTGACTGTCGAGACTGACGATAGAAAACACAAATTGCTATCTGAAAAATCAAAATTGATTATGTTCTAATTAATCCCTTGATTATCATAAATCTCAATTTAAATTCATTCGTCATAAAATAATTATTTGTTTTCGCTGCCTTTCAAGTGGGCCTACTTTTGATCCTAAAATACCTAAACGAGGAACTTTACAAAAAATATTTATAAAACGATGCACACATGCCCTTTTTACTGCGGTAACTTCCCCGGTGCATCGCAAACACAGTCAAAAACGGAACCCCGTGTTTCTCAGAATACAAAATGAATAAACAATGCGTAATCAACACGTGACTGTCATTTATATTGTGAATTTTATACAACATAATGTTTTACAGCGATAAAACATGCTCGTATGCACTTTACATACATTCTAAACCTTAGGCTTAGCGGTTCAATCGACTAAGATATGAGAGACAGTTGATTTGATCCGCTTAACAAACTTGCGTATGGAAATTGCAAACGGGAATACAAATGCATAATTTTATTGTAATCCCTGTTGTTTTGATCGCTATATTTTTGAATCACTTAGGTGGGGGGCCGTCCATTAATCACGTGATGTGTTTTAGTAACTATCACCTATTTAGAATTTTCAAACCCCCCTCCCCCTCGAATCTATCGTGGTTAGTGATTTATGCAATTAAATAATTGGCAAAATATCTGCTGTAGAAATGTTTTCGTAATGTATACATGTTCCGAGTTTGGGTATTTTAGGAATAAAAAAAAAGATCTACGGTCTAATCACATGTGACGCTAGGAATGGCAAGGATTTTTTTTTTGATAATTGGATGAATTATTGTATGAAAAATTAGTGCCTGATTTTAACAATTGGAGCGAATTTAATAAAAATATCATTAATTATACAAGATAACTGCAGTATTAGAATTGTGCCGATTGTTTGTGGTATATTTTGTATTATGCTAAAATGAAAAAAAAAACTTAGTACTTCTACGAACGTTTAATTAATGGTTTGTGAACTGTGTTGTAAATATTTATATTGCTGTGTGTGTATTTTTACACAAGATGTTTTATCGATCAGACAGTAAACTCTCCGCATTAATGTTACAAACAATCAATTTTTAAATCGCGATGTTTTTCTTCATTACTCAATGATCGATATACGAAATGATACTTTTACCCGCAACACTATAACGAACTCAACCTTGACACTGACACCAATATAACCAGTTTTAAACGACTCTTACAAAGTGTAGTAATTACATTGCGCGATTACTATGCACAAGTCGAAAACATACACATGAGTGAAATGTTATGTTACACCAATATTTTGAATAATGTTTTATGTAATAAAGGAAACGGTGTGTTCATGAACGGAAGTTGTTTAAGATATACGAGATTTTATCTTATTTTTTTATTGAGGAAACAATTCCTGCTAATTGAATATGTTGTTCTGATTTTAGAGAATGTTGTTTCTGTGCCAAACGACTTCACAGCATCAAATATGGCGATGTTTTTCATTACTGCTGCTCCTGTTAGACAACGGTCGGATAACAATTGACTGCTCCCAACGTACAAATAATAATGTTAGAGACTATGAACGCGAAAGCAATAAAAAAAACAATTTTATAATTAGCTTCAATGTTTTTTGTATTAGGATTTATAATTTAAATTGTAATTGTATTATTCATTATTAACAAACTTTATATAACAGTAAAAAAACTTAAGTCATATTAGCGGTCAACGACATAAGCGCCATGAACTTTTATACGCTATCCATTACGGTTTTGTAGAACATCGTTTTGTCAAAGCGAAGAATATATGAAACCGATGAATATCGTTATTGTTAAGTGAATTGGTAAATAACCAGATACATCATATTCTTAAGACCCTTAACACAGTTCACAACAATCTCAATTACACCAGACACAGACGGCTCAAAAGTAACTTAATACATAATTAAAGACGCTATCAGATTATTCTTAAAATGATTCGTGCTGTAGTATGCCCGATATGCAATTTCTTCCAAAAAGCTAGGATATTGTACAAAAAAACTTATATACAAAAAATATAAGTCGTTAGATTCAGTATTCTAGGAAAGACGTTTTTTGTCTAACAGGATACTAAAAGACAGTGTTACAATGCTAATGTCGTAAACAAATACGGATTTCTTGTGAGAAAAATGAAAGTCTACTAGAATATAATATTTCATACGACCTGATTTGCTTAGCAACAAGATGCACTCGCTACAGACGTCCTGAAAGTAGGTTGACACTTAATTACAAATGAAGCTATCTAGTCTCAGGTTTCATAATAATTGCAATGTAAAACCGTGTCGTTGACATCATAACGAAAGCGTCCGGTCCTGCAACTTCTCACTTTACACTCTCAAGTAATTACATCACTACTCTACGAGAAAATTCACTCTTAGTATCAAAAAAGTCATTGCAAATTGTTGTCATGAGCCATATTATAAACGGTAATTGTATTTAAAAATACGCCCAGTTCTTACAATAAACTATATTAAGATCGAGTTACAAATCCTTTGAAAAACTTGCAAGATATGTATTTTCACATAGTGGTGACCAGCTTGAGTCGTCATTGTACTAACAATGGCTAAATATAACTCGTGTTACTCTAGAATTTTTCCTTCTTTATGTCAAAACCTGTACAGTTATCCTTTTTAAGATCGTTTAAATTTTTAATTCCAACCACGCTGGATATTTTGCAATACTGGCAGTGGTACGTAAATTATAAGCTAGGACAGTCGATAGACGTGTCCCATTAACATGATAAAGGCGCAGAATCAATAATTGCATTTGATTAATTTTCCGAATCTTGTTTTTCGAGTGTTGATGATATTGATGATCCTGAATTCAATTATAAATCGAATAGCCGAAGGAGTTGGATACACCGTAATAGATATCAATATGAAACCAATCGTGTACTTAACATGTAATATCCATTCGTATCAATAAAAATAAAACTATAAACAATGATTGACAGCCCCGTGACGCAGTTGGACACAGACCCTAGCCTGCGAAACGAGAGGCCGCGAGTTCGATCCCCGCACCGAGGCAAATGTTTGTGTGATCCATAAATATTTGTTTCGGGTCTGGGTGTTTGTGAGACCGAAAAGTCTTTCGTAGTTTCTGATACCCACGACACAGGACTTGTATCTTAGTGTGGGGTCAGAACTATGTATGTGACTGTTGGGTGTATTTATATTAAGTATTATTTTGCCTTTCGGGTTGTCAACGAGATTGTCATTGTCTCATCGACCTTCGTAGGTCGCCCTTGCATCGTCAATCGCATTGAGATTGTTAAGCTTTGCGATATGGAGATTCAACGTGACCTTACTACTCCTAGGACACAACATAAACAAAAAATATACGTTATAAATTATAAGACTGTAACTTGCCTACTTAGTTTTAGTGCTAGATGTTACATTTCATTTTGTATTTTAATATATGTAAGTTTTATACTTTCCTACTTAAAAGTATAAGTACAATTCGTTTGTAGTGCGTTATATGTAGGTTTTATTACTAAGCGTTGATTTAAACCTTCCATTTCCATTACAAGAAAATAGTTATGAGCATATACTTCGAATGAGAAGTGAAAATATGAATAATACAAACAGCTTTTATCTGTCTCTTTTATTAAGGCATTTAAGTCTCAATGTTGTGTACGTAACACTTGAGGGAAACTCAGTTGAAATGTACGTTAGCATTTTCATTGGTAGACCTCACAAAGCCTAAATCTAAGAGCGTAAATCGTACAGAAATCCTAGTATCTGTTTTTATATCCTTCAAGTTAAAAATTATCAAATATACACGTATTTAGTGGTAATTATCCTCCCTTACAAGTTTAATAACTGCCGGTAATTCTGACAATCAAGACTGATTTTTAATGGTCTTTGAAAAACTTCGTGGTGACTGGTTTTTCGATAACTAATTCCATCCATTATTTTGGCTCCTCATACCCATCTTCTTGGTCAAGTCTGTATCTACTCGTATGTCGGCCAATACACTTACCACTACAATACACTTACTACTAGTATCGGGCATCTTCAACAATTTAGAGGAGATAGAACGCTATCTTCTTCACATGTTTAAGAAATCCTAGTTCATGTTCTTCTTGAAAATTATCAGGTGTATTCTTACCACTCGACTAGAATATTGAATTGTTCTTCCGATGATAGTTGACAAATATTCACTTTAAATTTACATAAATATACTTCGTCTTTTTGAAAATGCAGCTACCTTTTGCCAATTTATAGTCATTGAAATAAAAAATCAAATGCTATAGCATAATTAAATAATTAAAACCTAGATAACCTAAAAGAAATCAGCAGAAATAAATTTCATTCATATATAAGTCTTAGTGTTTTTTAAAGAACTGTGAAGATTTTTTTTTTTTAAAGAAATTGGTCCTTTCAAAATAAATCAGAAAATATTGTTAATGAACTGACCTTCAAAAAATATTTTTCTTATTTTGTGTTAAATATAAGTAATGTATAAATTGTTTCTTTAAAAATATTTGAATATCTTAAAATTAAGTACCTACATGATGAATTACTTTTGAATTATGCTAAAAATAAAAAAACATTTTAATTTTTGTTAAAGATGTTACTTGATTTTTGGATATTATAATATTTTCGGATATCGACTTTTTGGTTGTTCACAGTAGTATCTGTGGCTTATCAAATATAGAATTTGACCTATTCACGCATATCTCCAGAAGCATAAGATGAATCTTAAGACTTGTCTGATTAAAAAACAAAAATTAAACAAATAATTTTATTAATTGTCTGAACTTTATATGCGTGGATAGGCTAATTCATAATAACCAGTTTATTTTACATTTATTAATTGTATTTCTTAAGCATAATATAGTGTTATTTATTATTAAATTAAAGCCTTTGAATCAAGAATACACCTGGGCTGTTTTGAATGAAAACTTTTATGTTAAATCTCTTAAATTTTCTCAAAAAAATATCTCGTGTTTCTCGATTTCAAAGGCGCACATCTAATAAACATAAAGTTTCATTTCAGGTCTTAATTTGGAAATTTCGTTGACTGTGATAACATAGAAGATTTTTTTAAATATTTTTTATGTACAATTAAAACTATTAAGATACGATTTTGATATTTTATTTCCTGCGTTTTGTTTTCAGCGATCTCAGTATGCTTATGAATATGAAAATGGAATAGTAACAGTTTGTCGTATTCGACCCCCACAGCGAGACAATGTTTGCTTATATCCAAAATGCTACGTTACATAATTATAAAGTCGAAAGCATTTACTAAAAATGAATTTAAAAACGAATTAGTTGGACAAATTTCGGGTAAAACGGGAGAATTTAATCCTAAGTAGCTAAAAAACGATATAAAGTAATAAAAAAATTACCGTCATCGATATACATATGTACATGCGTGCGAGAGATATAGTATGACATTCCATTGTGTATATTTTTAAAATAGTTTTTCACAAAACAAAAAAAAGTACAAATAAAAAGTCCTCGAAACCGACGTGCATGCATAAAGAGGTTAATGTCAAGATAATAAGTATTAGACTGAATCAGGTACTTCCATAGAAGCCCGAAAGCATCATACGCTAATTGAGTAATGTCTAGATTAATTGTTTATTGTGGGGTCACTATATTCTCATTTATATGTCAAATGGCTTTTGTTAAATAAAGATTTAAATCTCAAAGTTATTCGCAATTTTGTAAGGCTTTTGGGCTTCTATGGTAATACCGCCACTGGATAATATCAGTAGCATTTGGCGCATAGTATCTGTCTACCCCAACGGGGGACATGCGTGAGTTTATATATATATGATGCTTTTCACAAAATAATTTTTGTTTATCCTTATAAATTGAACGGCAAAAATTTAATTTTCTTTTGTATGAATATGAAAACTCATAAATATGAAGTGAAATTATCTTTATTCAAATAGACTTTTACAAGTTCTTTTGAATCGTCAATTTTACACTATTAACTACAAATAATATGTCTCCCGCTTTACCGTGGACAAATATATCTACAACCCTCAACTCAAAGAGTCACTGGAGAGCGTGTCTGTATGTACTGTATTCTTGTGATTGGTCCAATTTTGCAGTAAATCTATACCAACTAATATTAGTACTATTAGGCACGTACATCCTCTACACTTGAGAGGTAAGGCCTTAGTCCACTACGCTGGCTTAGTTTGGACTAGACGATATTATCGGACTATACACTCAAGAAGTTCCTAACAACTTTTAGATGTGCAGTTTTCTTAGGGATATTTTCCTTCACTGTTTAAGTGCGTGGTAATCCATTGTGAATACACATATAACTTCAAAATATTGTAGTTTATTTTGTTTATGTTTGAACCCGCGACCGTTGAGTTTTTGACCAGACCGCGTATATCTCAAGGCAATCAGGGATTTTTACATCACAGATAGGGGTAAAGATTTTATATTAATTGCAGACTTGCAGATTATATAGACTTGCCGAGCTTCATTGTTCAGTGTCTGGGACTTTGTGCTTACGAGTTACAATGGTTGGCGCTCATGTAAGATAGAATAGTCTCTATACAAAAAACACTCCGCCTCTAGACGAATATAAAACGTTAAAACATATTTCCCGAGATTAATGATATTTTTTTAGGAAAATAATGAAATAGTTTAAGTAGTAACGACTAATTCGTTCCTAAAGTTACTATCACACCATCAGCCCATATACGTCCCACTGCTGGGCACGGGCCTCCTCTACAACTGAGAGGGTTAAAGTTAAAAGTTACTATGCACAATAAGAATACAATTTGTTTAACTGGAATAGTTTAACTAGTACCTATAGCGAACAAACTTAGTTCCTGAAGCTAGTTATACTATGCACAAAAAATTTCCAAAAAGTAGCTCAAGTTATCGGGCAATTAGCATCGCGAATGATAGGGATTATTCAATCATACATTTTTATTAATAAAACTAATAAAGTAATTAAAGTAACACTCAGAACTATTGATCACATTTGAATATTTGAGGTAATTTCCACCAGTCTATTCCTGCTCAATATTTTATCATATCTGAGCATAACGCTGCAATATCTTTCTTTCGCACTATTTACGTCATAAATACGTATATAAACTCACGCCTGTAACACTAAACGCGTAGGCAAAGGTGTATTTTTACATGCAACTTTCGAAAGATATGGTATAAATCAATTAATCTAAATTGGTCAGTCTAAAGCCGCTTATCGAACATATCAGACTCCGTACTGCCATGACGTTTTTCTCAATGCATAAAAAAAACGATAATATTTTGTCGGATCCGGGAACCTATCGATCGCTCACGACTATTTATGCCTCAGGATTAAAAAAACAACATATGACAGCTCCAATATATTTTACCTTCCAATTTTTTATACTACCACGGCATAGTGAAATAGACCTCATGGTACGCACGAGCTTGACGAAACAAAAATTAATTAGTTTTTATTAATGTTGGTGAAACAATGTTAAGCTATAATTTCCTTAACTGTCTCCTTGGTCCTACGCTAAAAATGTGCCGCGTGTATGTTATCGAGAATTCGGTTACAAAAGAGGCGAAAATACAGGAGTAAAAAATCTAAAAAGTGTATATTAG
Organism: Hemaris fuciformis; assembly: GCA_907164795.1. Classification (NCBI taxonomy): domain Eukaryota; kingdom Metazoa; phylum Arthropoda; class Insecta; order Lepidoptera; family Sphingidae; genus Hemaris; species Hemaris fuciformis. The sequence continues at coordinate 6,406,206 of OU015455.1, read as the reverse complement.
CAATACATATATATTTCTACACCTTTCGGCGATACGAGCGCGAGGATGTGTACTGACAATATTAGTTTGCAATCAAACATTACGATCTACATTGAAGTAAGGAGAAAGTTGTTTAGCGACATATTGCTACAGGCAAATAGGATCGAAGTGTATGAATAAAAAGTATTAAAAACGCTAGGACTTCAATTTTCATGTCACCATACGTAGTAGATACTTATATTAGCCATTTTAATGCAAGGAGGATGAACTTGAGGATGAATCAGCTTGGAAATAACCCGAAATTTCAAATTGTATTAGAGTCGACATACCCCTTCTTTTGATTGCTGTATACAAAAATGTACTATACTGTTTCAAATTATAATTTTAAAAAAGCATACTGAGATTCAAGCAAAACAAATCGTAGGAAGTAAATGCACCTTATTTGATACCGCATCATGACACCAACAATTTGAATACTAAAGCTGATTATTCTCATTACAGCGTTGAGGAACCGGTCGTGAGTGGAAATGATAATCTAAACAAATCAGACAATTGGGCAGAAACGTCATTTGGAAGGGAAATTATGAGCGTGAGTATACCTTTTAACTTAATAGATCATTCAATGTCCATTTCAAGATAATTTTTGGCGGATTTTGTCGCAATTTTTGTACATAATGTATTATTTGGTAGATGCAGCGTAAATATTCTATGTTATACAATATTGTACTATACCATTCATATTTATACATGCCAATGTAAAGATTTGACATAATGTTTGAATACCGTCGAATCGTTTTATGCATTACAGGAAAATGTATTTTATCTCCCTATATATTATGGCAAGTAGTGTTCTTGACAGTCCCGTCTAAATAATATCTATAACTGCGGCCGTAAAATAAAATAAAACTTGAAAGTGTCCATTTAATATTTCACAGGTTGTGAAGAAAAACAACACGAGCTACAAGAAAGCAGTGCGCGAAAGCAGTGGCTCCGATAGTTCTGAAGGCGCTTGCGATAGCGAGCTGGATGATATGCTGGACGAGGCACTCAATGAGGAGGCCGAGGGACCCACTCCGCCCAAGGTGAACAAGGTATAATTGTAATTAGATATAAAAAGTAAAATAACCCCTTTAGGAGACATCGAAATGATAAAATTGCATACAAACATCTACATGATTGATCAATAAATAAAAATATAGATTAGAAGAATGTAGAAGGGGTCGCTAAAAAACCAATAAAGAATTATAAATTCTGTAGTTCGCAATTTTATTCTGTAACTCCTTCCTGTGTTGTCTATTTGAACTAGACCTTCTAAAAATTTGTAATTGTAGTCCACACAAAGTTGTCCTATATCCAAATTTACATTGAACATTTAGAACCCAATAAAAAACGATCTTAGTTTTCAAAGATGCGTATGTTAATTTCGAGTTCGTAGCTGTCTTAAGCCTGAGGAGAAAACCTCCGTCTTAAAATGAGCTCCCCAAAGCCAATGTTAGTGGTACGGTTTGCAGCACGGCACCATGTCCTCATCAAGTTTCGTGTACCAGGAGAAGTCGCAGTTCACATCGCCGCTGAAGGCCCAGCCGGTGCCCCGCCTCGACAAAGGCAGCGAGCTCGTGCACAGCGTCAGCTTCTACAGACGGATGCAGAATGCTGTGAGTACAATTTACAAATAATGTGTGAAGAAGCGTCTTAGTCGGACAGATTTAATTATAAATAAACATACCTAACAGTCACATACAGAGTTCTGACCCCACACTAAGATATAAGTCTTGTGTCGTGGAAATCAAAAACTACGAGGGGCTTTTCACTCTCGCAAACACCCATAACCGAAATATTTGTGGATCACACAAACATTTTTCTCGGTGCGAAGGTCGATCCTACGGCCTCTCGTTTCACAAGCCGGTGTCTAGCCAACTGCGTAAAGGGGCTGTCATTCGGATTGATTGACGAAACTGCCATAGTTTCTTGACTTGATGCTCTGTTTGGACTACGCCGTGCTTATCATAAGGTGCAGTGTTGTCACATTACCGTGCCGTTAATCTAGGACGTAATATTCTTTTAGAGAATTCTTGGCGTGCAATATTGCCCATAACTGACACATCTGATTAAAAAAGTCTGCATTTGCCTGCAGAAACAGAATAGCAATGTTAGAAAATTAAATTTATGATTACTGGCGTATAATTAGAATTTCTGCACTTCTTTTTAGATTACATTAATTTCCCTTCTACTTGTATGATAGGTCAAAGCTTAGAATTAAAAAATATGACCATTTTTCATCAAATTAATTTAAATCATATGCTATATTTATTCATGTAAATTTCTGTAATATGAAGTTTAAATAATCAAATAATTTCGCCAATTGTTCGTACTTATAGTCATCAACACCATCGACACCCATGCGCGTGATAAGACACTCGTCCCCGGAGCGCGAAATCCCTCCCACTCCGAACGAGCCGGCCGCTGCAGTGGTCACGGTGAGGCAGCGCATCAAGGAGCTGCAGAACGAGATATCCAAGCAACAGACTGTTATATCACAGGTGAGAGGTTTGGCATTATACTATTATTAGTAGGAAGAGAAAGTCATGAATGAAATAATCGTAGCGAAATATTGACATCAGAAGGCAATGGGAACATACACATCGGGAAACTTTCTAGGTTTTCATGGGTATCTGCTATACCTATTTGAACCAATGTTACTAGCTGGTGTTTTAACTTATTAGGCGTAATGTTTTATCATCTGTCTTATCCAGTTATAATTTGACTTAATAAGACATATAATGCCTCACATTTCAGTATTGTCACTTCTCTGTTTATTTTATGCTTCGACGTGCCCCCAGGAGTCCGGAGAATTTATTCGGCAACATGTAAATATTTCAGCAATCATGCTTATTATATTGTTTAACTTATTTTTATTCCACAGGCAAGTCAAGCGCTGAATTTGTGCGCAGCCACGATAGAATTCTGCGGTTCCACCGAACAGGCTGAAGGCGAGCGACTGCTGTTGCTTGCAAGTAAGTTCCATATGTAATCTTACAATATACGATGATTATAATGACGACAGTAAGCAAACGAGTACGCAACCCTTTAAAAGTATTATAGTCAAAAGCTGCTTTTATTCACTATTGACTGTTTTTTCGAAATATTTCTGGCTATTATGTAAATCTATGTTGGGATATTGTGGTATTAATATCAAATTAAATCCTGCCATGTTTGATTTAATATCGGCTACTGGCATTACTAAATTAAATATTACACCCAACAGTCACATACATAGTTCTGACCCCACATTAAAACACAAGGCCTGTGTCGTGGGTATCAGAAACTACGAGAGACTTTTCGCTCTCACAAACACCCAGACCCGAAACAATTTGTCTCCGTGCGGGGATCGAACCCGTGGCCTCTCGTTTCGCAAGCTGGTATCTAGCAAACTGCGCCACGGGGCTGCCTAGAGGATCAGATAACGTCCTCAGTGCGGGTCGTTAGTACAACTACAGTCAAAACCGTATATAACGACATCGTTTATAACGACAGCTCGGTTATAACTACCGGATGGCAAGGTCCCGACGGAATCTATAAATAGCTATTGGTTATAACAAGTGCGGTCCCTTGAATGTCGTTATATCCGGTTTTGACCGATAATAATTGACATTGATTGTTATTATGATGTGTTGTGTTCTCCCCAGCGCACCGTCGGCAGGCGTGCGTGCACGAGCTGCAGCGCCTGCAGGTGGAGGGCGCGGGCCCCGCCGCCACCGAGGGCCTGGCCTCGCTGCACATCAACGGACTCACCGTGCCGCTGCGCAGGGACTACGTCAGGCAACTCAATGCTGGTAAATACCTCCTTAGTACTACTCACATACCATCACCAGCCCATATACCTCCCACTCACGGGCCTCCTCTACCATTGGAAGGGTTTAGGCCTTAGTACACCACGCTGCATATGCTGCAATGATTTGCATTGCGATTTAGGCGTCTCTTTAATTTGGAACGCTTTACTGCGCCTTTATATAAATAAAATCGATATTAGCTATGTTGTATTTTATGTCGTCGATATCACAAATTACTACTTTTCGGCATCATAATCACTCGAACCTAAAATGTTTTTTTTGCTTGATTAAAAGCTAAATCGCAGCGGAAAGCACAGCGTAAGACGTCCTCCGAAAAAGTGGTCACACGCCCTAGTAAAGGTCGCGGGATCGCTGGTTGCAGGCTGCTTCCAACAGGTCCCTGTGGAAGTCATTGGGAGAGACCTATGTCCAGCAGTGGACTTCCTTTGGCTGATAGATTGGATTGGAAAAGCTAAATCACCCAAACTCTTGTCCTAGTACATGTTTTATTTCCCCCTACAGATGGCGCTGTGGGTCACCACGCGGTGTGCCTGCTGAAGTGCCGCGACCGCGTGCTGGCCACCAGCATGCAGCTCACGCAGCCAACCAGCAATATGCTGCACTTCCCGGACGAGATACGGATGCTGGGACTCACTAGCGATTTTAAGGTATTTTTACAAAAAGTTTTTGAAGACTGCCTCGAGGTCTCGCGGTACAAGTATGTGCCCTGCGATCTAGAGATCCTGGGTTCGAATCCCGGGTCTGGCAGTGTTATTAGGTTTTTGCATTAGGAAATTCTCAGTAGCAGACGGGGCCTGGAAATGTACCCGAAAAACAGCAATAAGCTCGCCCCCTGTTAAAACATAATTGGCAAATTGTAGGTGCAGAAATGCACCTCTGCCTACCCCTTCGTGGAATACAAGTGTGAGGTTATGTATGTATGTTTTTTGAAGAGTCAACTTAAGACATGCATTTGTCAATTCACGTGTTTAATCACACGTTCATTTCCAAATGGGTAGTGTTGTGCCTAATGTGTAAAATCAATTTGGGAGTATATTATATTATATTATGTGACGTGTTTTAATAGTGCTGGCGAGTAAAAGGTGCTAACTAAAATGTATTTTTTTTTAGGTGACGGTGGAAGTGTACCTGCTACAAGCTTCGAAAGAAGTGTTGCCGCATGAAGTCAAATACCATATTACGAGTAAAAAGGTGAGTTAGTGTGGACACACATATTGTCATGGTTTTGATTTGGGATATTAAATAGATTATATATTATGTGATAAAAAAACGTTTTTCTTATAAAAGATCTAAATAAATTTTACATCGAAAACTTGTCTTGTCTTACTTGATTTATTATTATCCAATTGTTTTGATTTAAAACAATTAGATAGAGAACAAAACGTACCCCTGCCTAATGTTTTGCGTGCGTGCGTGCGTGTGTGCGTGCGTGCGTGCGTGCGTGCCTATCTCCGTATTCGTAAACATACATATGTATATAGTCACTTACAACCTTGTCAGTTGTCGTTGTAACACGTTTGGTTGTGTGGGTTGCAGTCGAGCTCGAAGCTGCTGACGCCGCGCTCGAAGGTGTCGGAACTGAAGGCGCCGCGCGTGGCCAGCCCGGGCGGCCCACACTCCGTGCGCACGCCGCAGTTCCAGCACCACGGATACTGCATCTTCGCGCTGCCGCAGGCCACCAGGAAGAGCTTCACGCTCAATAAGGTAACTACTGCTTTATAATGATGACAGCCCCGTGACGCAGATGGCTAGATACCAGCTTGCGAAACGAAAGGCCGCGGGTTCGATCCCCGCACCGAGACAAATGTTTGTGTGATCCACAAATTTCGTTTTGAGTCTGGGTGTTTGTGAGACTGAGAAGCCTCTCGTAGTTTCTGATATCCACGACACAGGACTTGTATCCTAGTGTGGGGTCAGAACTATGTATGTGACTGTTGGGTGTATTTATTTATTATTTAATGATTGCTTATATTAATGTTCTGCTCGAGGAGCATACATGAAGATGACAGTGCATGGATCGTTTTGAATTTCTCGGTTGTTGAGATATTATCCGTGCCATGAAAATCATATTTATTTATTGGTGGGTAAATGTCATTATTTTTACTATTTATGTGAATACCATTATGTACGTACTAAGTACGTGTATTTTTATTTGATAAGTAAATGATATGTGTAAAAGCCCACCTTGCCTTGCAAAATTCCGAATAAAAATCTTTAAGCTTTAAATATTTATTTATTATTTAACAAAAGAAATTCCTGACCCCACAAACAATTATAAACTAGACATTACACAATTACCGTGTAACGCTTCTGGGCTTGTATGGGAGTACCGTGACCGGCGTGCTCGTGCAGGTGTCTGGCGGCAGTCCGCTGGAGGGCGTGGTGCTGCTGGAGATCAGCGCGCGCGTGCGCATGAGCGCGCCGGCGCCGCACGCCGCCTTCCTCACCGCCTTCGACGACGTGTCGGGGCTGGGCGCGTGGCACCGCCGCTGGTTCCTGCTGCGCGCGCCGCGCCTGCAGTACTGGAAGTACCCGGACGACGTGCACAAGAAGGTACACAACTGTGCAGGTGTATTCACACCGTCATCGGAAACCAAGGCAGATAATAGCCAAGGTCATTACAAATAACGTGACATCAAAAAAAAAATCTGACAATAAATACAAAAAAAGCGTTTTCCTTACAACCACATCCATTTAATATCTATGATAGTTAGGAAAACATCATTTTTTTTTGTCAGGATTTTTTTAACGCCAATGGTTTTGTAATCACCGTAGCAATTACCTGTCCCAATTTCCGATCACGGTCTGAATACACCCTGTATAACTCCTCTATCTCTGAACTCGTGAAGTCGTGATGGCCTCGAGGTTTAGATACCCGGTCGAGAATCTCGACTGTCGCAGGGTTAAACCCCAGGCATACACCGCTGATGTCAAAGCTATTTGTGTATTCGGAAAGAATTATCACGTACTTTAACGGTGAATAAAACCTGCACATCTAAAAGTTCTTAAAAATTTCTTAGGTGTGTAGTCCACCAACCCGCACTAGGCCAGCGTGGTGGACTAAGACCTAAACCCTCTCAGCTGTAGAGAAGGCCCGTGCCCAGCACTGGGACGTATATAGGCTGATGATGATGATGATCTCTAAATAATGGTCTTTTACAAGTTAAAAAAAACTTTCACTTATTAGTTATAGAAGTAATATGTGCATAAAAGGTACTGCTCCACTCGTCATATCTATAGACAAGCTTTAAAAAAAATTAAGGTTTGATAATTAAAAAGACGATTATGAATGAGTTATCAAAATTTAGTAGAAAAGAGTTAGATTTTTTTTTCACAATATTAATATTCGTTCGATAAGATTCGTTCATTGATAACGATCAAATATTAATACATGCAAAACAATATTATAATATACATTCCTTTTTTTTCCAGATGCCAATCGGTGACATAGACCTCTCAACAGTGGTTTCAGACAAAGTTGTTCGAGCCCCAAGAGACCTCTGCGCCAGGCCAAACACAATACTCCTTGAATCAGCCATACCTGCAGGCCTCATCATCCCCGACAACGGCTCTTTAGTCTACGTGAAGAAAGCAGACGGGAGCATAGTCAGGAGACATCTTCTAGCAGCCGACACGCCGAAAGACCGCGACATGTGGCTGGACTGTCTGAACAAAGCTTTGGAGTATGTCAGATGCTGTGGCACGGATGATGAATAGTTTTATCAAACGTAATGAAGTAGAAAGTATGGTCAAAAGTTGGATTTGTGGATGAAAGTTAGTATTATGTTGTGTACTTAAGGTAATGTCGGGTGTTATTTTGGAAAAGTTTTGGTGTGATGATGAAAATACAATTTGATTGCTTGATATGAAGTCGATGGTTATCAAGGGCGGTTGATGGTGCATAACTGAATGATATATAACATATTTTTGCAATAGAAATATGATTTTCATAATAGGTTGTCCAAATAGAGAAAATGCACTACAATATTTATGTCGTTTTACATATTCAATCAGGATTGCCTTATGGATGTTGCTTATATTATGAAGATTTTCAATATATATTGCAAATAGCATGAAAATTACCTCATATCCTTTATAATACCTTATACAAATCATTGAAGTTAGTGTGCTGTAAAAATGTCATGCTATCTCTGTCGCACGATCACACGATAACGGTGACGTCACTATGTCTATTCTGCATCCTTTTCTAACTTGTGAGATATGATACAAATATATCACCTAATTTGAAATGGTTATCTTGAAGTAAATAACTACTGCATGTGTCACTCTAAATATATATTATATTTTTAATTTCTAAACTATACCTCAACTTGTGTATAGTATCTTCTGTCTTAAAGAATGTGGCATATTATATTCTTTGGCATCAGTAACTTAAAATATTATGTGTATTGCACTATGTGTCATTTAGTTACCGCAAAGGGGACAATTTTGTTAAGGGCATGTTTTATTGTATTGTATATCAAATTTCCAATAATGTTTTTGATTCTATATCCATTTTCCACAATATAATATTGTAAAATGTTGAACAGAGTGTAAGGTAATCACTTTTTAAATAAAGTGTGTTGCCAGCTGTAAATGTGCATTTACTCTTAATACCGTAAAAATAATATTATTTTACATTTTTTAAAAGACAAACATGATAAGTTTATCTATAAAACATCGACATACATTTTTCTAATAGCGCAATGTAAAGCTCATAAAACATAGCATTTTATATATAGTATCTCTTTTTTACTTTTACTATTTATATATACATATATAACCTGCTCTGGAATCTACATATTTTTGCGTGAAAGCGTAACTAACAAATAATATAATACAGTCAACAATCCTATCCGGAATTTTAAACGTTTTACATTGCGGTTTTAATAAAAATGATACGAAAGGAATTAAACCTTACGCTCTGCGAAAAGAAACAACTTTTCTTAATTTTAATATTGGTATGACTGACTTAGCTTTAATTATTGATGTGTGGTTTTTTCGAAGATTTTAGTAAAGTAATACTAACTTTTAGTATTTCAAATTACTAACGTATGCGAATATTTTAGAAATCTATTAAGTTTAGGGTAGTTTCACCAATTTTGAATGGATTTTGATGTATAAAAATGACAGTCAAATGGGGTAAAATATTTTCTGTGACACACTTTGCAGTAGCACTGTATCTGCAGGCGAATGCAGTGTTATGTTATTTAAAAGTGCTGTGTTCGGAAAGGTTCAATTAATTTTGCATGTTATTAAATAATATCCTAAAAATCAGGGAGATTTGTCATATGATACAGACATTTTAAAGCAAAAGAAAAAAGAGCAAAACCGAAATACCCTATTGTAATTCATATAAATAATTTTAAAGTAATTGTAATTTCTATAATGTTTACTCTTTATGATACTGCCACAATAATAAGTTATTAGGATTGTTTATTTATTAAGTGCCATTAATTCGCTTATATGTTAATTTTGGTTTAATTTGAACGGTTTATTTCATGGGAAATAGTGCTTTGGACATAGCTATTTTCATTGTCCGCAAAAAGCGAGATAATTTTCTAAAATTATGTGCCCTTATAGCTATTGTAAACAAATTCTTCAAATTGAATTTTTAAATTAGTATCAACTTAGTATAGGATTTTTAGCAATATTAACGCCAATATTTTTAACATTTACCATATAATGAGTGCTTATTATTTTTATGTAATGAAATATATTGTTTTATAAAAATGTATGCATCACATACATAAATTAATATAATAAATTACATTATATAGACATTTCAATTAATAATTTCTTCTAAAAAAATTAGTAATTTTGCTTAATTCTCAATGTATTATTTACAGACATTTTGAACGATTCCATTGTTGTGAATATCATATCCCACCAAAAATATATAATTTAAGAATGATTTTATTTGTTTTAAATCACCACTTCTAAATATGGATAATGTGGAAGTACATTGCTCTAATCGGAAGTACAAAAATATGTTGTTATGCTAAGCGTTCACTTGATGCATTCTCAAATAATGGGTAAAGACATTCTCATCAAAAAAATATTATTCTCATTGTTATTGTTTAATATCGATGAATGGGCTAATATCGATTAAACAAATCGATTCTTACGTATTTAATCGGATTACCATCCCTACATTCCGAGATTTAAATAAGAAGATCTGTAACAAGGAACAAAAGGAGTTAGGCTCTGAATAAAATTTTCTAAAGTTACACCTATGTTAAGTGGACGCTTAGCTTAACTTCAGCCAAATCACAAGCTTTAAATATTAACAATTGACTAACTTAGAAGTAGTTTTGCAATAACATTGTAGTGGTATATTTTGGTATACTTGTATATAAAATCAATTTAATCTTTTAATAAAATGTATAAGTATTTCTTTTGTTTTTTTTTTTAACAGACTGTATGCTTTGACCTCAACCTCGAGAATTGTATGTAGCCATGGATTTGAATCTTTGAGCAATTAGTTTAGTTGTGATATGCAAATGTGTTTTAACTTAAATTCCAACTTTATTTTACTAACTTTTATTATGGGATTCGTTATGGCCTCAAAGTATGGATGCGCGGTCGAGTATCTCGGCGGTCGCAGGTTCAAACCCCAGGCACAGACCTCAGACTTTTCGGAGATAAGTAAATACACAATGAATTATCACGTAATTTAACGGGTGAAGGAATCGTGAGAAAACCTTCACAAATAAAAATTCTTATCATCATCATCAGCCCATATACGTGCCACTGCTGGGCACGGGCCTACTCTACAACTGAGAGGGTTTAGGCCTTAGTCCACCACGCTGGCCTAGTGCGGGTTGGCAAAAATTCTTAAGAATTGCTTAATTGTGTACAGTGTAGTCCGCTCACCCGTACTAGGCCAACTTGATGGACTAAGGCCTAATCCCTCTCAGTTGTAGAGGAGGTTCGTGCCCAGTTGGACTTATGTTGGCTAATAATGGTGATGATAGGAGAGAAGTTGGAAGGAAATAAAAGACGAAGTATTATTTTAATCTGCTTTAATCATATCAATATATACATATTACATACTTAGAGCTATTACGTAGATTGGGGCAGAATTGTCGCGCATACCATCATTATCTACAGTAGAACCTTACTAATTACGCGGTTAATGAAATGAAATACAAATGCATTTCATGTGTGGACAGAATACCCCATATAGAAATTATACACCATCTGAATTATAATCCCAGCCCTTTATATGAAGTATTTGCCACAACACGAAGTAAAAAGTAGTAAAATAATAAAATATTGTTTAAATAATAAATAAATAAATTACATTCCATTTTTTTTATCTAAACAATTTTTTTTTCAATATAAGCTGTCAATTGTTCCTCTTACAGAACGTTTGAAATTATATAAACAGTTTTAAGGGAACTATTGCGGTATTTTTTTATTATTTAGATGTTTCATGCTGTTTTTTAAAACGGAAACAAAGATACAATTATGACATATCAACTTATTTTTAATTAAACTTTTTCTCCATTATCGTTTAACGATGATTGATTTATTGGTTGCTTTCTTTATAGTGGTTGGTCGGGTTGTAGAACTATTCGTCGTCGTACAAAATCTGTTTCTCCGCAACTTCTTGGTTCTTTTCCATGTCGGAAGAGAATGCTTGCTTCATCTCGAACTGCCAACAAATTGAACATTTTTACTATTTATCGATCGATTACCTATATTAGTGAAAATTCGCTATAAAAATGATGTAGAATCGCTATAAATATAGAAACACTAGGAATGTCGGTTTTATGACCATTGCTCAAAATCTTTAAAATCCTAGAATGTCCTAAAATAAATCAATAAGACTTTTCCCGTCGAAAATAAAATCTAGGATTATACCACACACTTACGACTTTATTTATCGATTAACGAGAAAATATTCGTTTTCACAACTCTGTACATCGATCGTGTTAATAAACCCTACCGATTTAAACAGGTAAAAAAAATTAACCCGGACTTCATCCCCAGAATTGTTATTAAACAAATTGATTCTACATAGTCACTATTAAAACCTAGCAATTGACGTTACCAATGAGGTAAACAAACGATTTTATGAAGGTTTTAGATCGTCCCTTTCAAAAGATACTTAAGAACAATTCAAGTAGGTATTACGTGAGCAAATTTTTCACTATTATTAACCCCCCCGTCCCCCATGATAGCTAAAGTAAGCAAATATCGTACTCCCCCCTCCTGTGCTTACGTAATACATACATTTTTTATTTAGTCTGGTTTCTTTTTTGATTCAACAAATTGGGAGAAAAAATTGTAGAAAATCCGCAAAAGAAAAAAAGTATACATACATACATAACCTCACGCCTATATTCCCCGAAGGGGTAGGCAGAGATGCATTTCTGCACCCACACTTCGCGAAGTATGTATCAGTCCCATGTAATAGGGGGCGAGCCTATTGCTGTTTTTTGGTCACAATTCCAGACTCCGTGCTGCTACTGAGAATTTCCTAATTGAAAAACCCAATAACACTTTGCCCGACCCGGGAATCGAACCCAGGACCTCTAGATCGCACAGCACATACCTGTGCCGCGAGACCACGAGGCAGTCTTGCAAAAAAAGTCTTGAAAAAAAAAGTGTGTGTGTACTTATGTACACGCGTTAGAAGTTATACCACACGACTGAAGTAAAACTTATAAATGCGCCCAATTAAATGTATGTAAATTACGAGTGCGTTCAGAAATGTAATAGGTATGTTGTGTAAACTAAGAACTATGTATGTGACTGTTGGGCGTTTTTATAAGTTTTACTTCAGTCGTGTGGTATAACTTCTAACGCGTGTACATAAGTACACACACACTTTTTTTTCACTAATATTCACAAATAGTAATTTTAATCTGCATTTGTGTCGTTTCCGGTCAAAAGGACGAGTTATTAAGCCAGCTGACTCATTAATGGTACTAGGCATTCAGAAAGCTAGAGAGGTGAAATGCTATCATTAATAAGTTTTGTTTTTAATTCATCGTGGTTTAAATTTCGAATGGATTATACGAGTATACAGTTTTTAATGCTAGTACTTTGTCCTTGCTGATTTATGATGTCCTGGTAGTTGCGTAGAACATAATTGACATTTTCTTATTTTCAATTTTAGTTTTAATTTATTACTGTCACTATTCTACATTTTAAAAATCTAAAACATAAACTTTTTTGAAAAATGAGCGGTTAAGCAGACAACATCATACTGTTAATTTTGTGTCACAGATGCGCGCGCATCTTAAAATTTCACTCTCATCATTTTTTCATAACGCGCCTAAAGAAGTATAACTTCAAAAAGTATTGCTTACGTAAATCACTACGCAAAACCCCCCATCCTCCATGTTATTACATTTAGTGCTTACGTAATAATTTAATGGCCCCTTACTGTTAGCGTATGTCTTTGTGGTTAAAATGATCATGAATAAATACAATTAATAAATTCAAACGGTACTAACTACGAAGTGCCGGCAAAGTCTGGTAAACTGCGAGCAGTCTACCGCGAGGCGAGGCGCGTGCGGTGGGGCGCGCTTGCCGCCCGTCCAGTCGCGGCTGAACGTGATCTGCGCAGACACCACCGCCGCCAGCGCGCACACGCCCAACAACACTATGTACCTGGGACAACAAACTGGAGAATTAATATCACTACATACATGCATACCCGAACCTACTATCTCAGGCAGTTAGGCAACGTAGTGTAGGACGGTAAGATGGTCCGACGACTTGAAAAAGGTAGCGGTTAACGGATGGATGAAGGCTGCTCAAAACCGGGATGGTTGGCGCTTTCTTGGGGAGGCCTACGTTCAGCAGGGACCCGCGATAGGCTGACTATAAAATTTTAAGTCCCACGTACTAGGGGGCAAATCTATAACTGTTTTTCGCACCCATATCTAGACTCAGTGTTACTGTTTCTTCTGCAATCGTAAAAGCCCCGTAACACTGCCCGAATCGGGAATAATTTAATCCACATGGGACACACTTGTGCTGCGAGAGCACTAAGCAGCTATTTGGTACAAAATCCTATAAAATAAAAATAAAAATTGGTACTTAACTATATTATTGGTAGGTACTAACTTTTAACGGTGAAGGAAAACAACCCGCACTAGACCAGCGTGGTGGACTAAGGCCTAAATCCTCTCAGTTGTAGAAGAGGCTCGTGCCCAACAGTGGGACGTATATGGGCTGATGACGATGATGATGATGACTTAGAATAAAACAGGAGTTAGTACTTAATATACATTTATTTACACTTTATATAGTGATTGTAAAGGTGGACTTAATGCCTAAGCCATTCCCTGCCAGTCGAATCTTGGGTGATGCAGATATGATACACAGCCAGCAGGTGTGCAAATAAATAAATTAATAATTAATACACAATTTTGGTAACCCCTATCGAAATGGCTGTCGGACTAAGAAAGCTGACACCCGTACTTTCTGTGTGCATAAATACAATATTCTGATAATAATAAAATAAGTTTTGTCAGGCGGATCATGGATCAAAAGCCTCTTATTACAATAATACACGTAGAAGAATTTTGTTTTAGATTTATGTCATGGAGGAGAAAAATAAAGCCTTATTTACAACAAATTACAGTTCAATCGATCGATCCAATCGATAAATCGCTTTAGACTTACTATGCACCAGTGCGATCACTTTTTTGTGTTCATTTGAAAAAAATCTAACATAAATTTTAATACATTAAATAAACATCTTAATAGACACACAATAAGTTTGAATTTTGTGTGGTGAACATCGGAAGCTATAATTTCCAAAAACCAAATTTTAAACAAATTAAATTGACAAACCAAGTGTTATTTTCGTTCCACAAGTCCTCTCTCAACGCACTTTGTTGATTTATTTATCAAATCTAACAAGAAATATAATATTAATTTATATTTGATTGATAGCTTCCTAAAGTTCGGAACTACGCGGATTACCGTGCAATATTGTGTCGGCATAAAGATTTATAACGCACAAACACTTCAGAATAAATAAGGCGAAAAATTATTTCCGAATATTAATATTTAAATACTGGACACAATCGCGCGAAATATATACCTCAAAAAATTGAATATAGTCTATATACTAATACTATACTGAAAAAGCAATCTTTTAGTACCAAAACTCACCCATAGAATTGTATTAAAAAAATACAGAATTTTAAGGATAAATATTGCAATTAAAAGTTTTAGTTTAGCACTTTTTAGAAATACGTAAATCGGCTTTAACATTAACGAATTAAAACACAATATTAACTTCTTTTTTAGGAATACTGCTTATTTGAAAAATAACCGCCGCAAGTGTTTAAAATGATCCGAAAACATTTGAGCACAGCATTTAATAATAAATCAAAATGATTACCTCAAAGACACCATATCACTAGTTTTCTATGCTCTATTAACACGGGTAGTTCTTCTCCTGTACACCGAAAATATATGTCTTTAAAAAATCCCGTGTTGCTCTTTTATAGAGAGCGAAACCCGCGCATGTCTCCCACACACACGGTAACCCATCGGTTTAAGTTCTAAAAGATACATCCAGCTTAGTTTCATAGTGTGCTTTTGAGATTTCAGGACCGTAGTTAGGCTTTTAAAACAAATAATATACCCTATTTAAATAAACAAATACCCAACACCTAAATGATTATCAACACTTAGATATGTATAAGATTTTGTAGGCATAAATTAATAGTTGACACAAATATGCTTATAAAAATAATATTCATGGATTACAAATAAATCATTTTATATGCCTTCAATATTTTTTTCGATTATTTAATAGTTATTATAATAATGCCTTAAAATTATCTTCCATTCCATATTATAACCAAATCTCAATTTTTAACGTAGGGTAGAGCGGGGCTAGTTGAGCATAGGGGTAAGTTGGGCAATTAAAATATCTCCGAAACTATACATCAAACGCTAGCACGTCAAATGAGGGAAACGAGGGGGCGCGGGAGGGGAAATGATCACGCCACCGCTAGTGGCGAATTGACGAACGAGTAAAGTACACTCGCGTTTTGTTTATTTTGCGACCAAAAAGTAAAAAAATCGTTGCTGTGTATATTTCGTCTGTACGACTCAAATGTTATCCATTTTAAATCAGGAAAGTGTTAAAAGTTCATTAATTTGATGTATTTTTGATATCTAATGAGGATTTTGTTTGATCTAATACAGTTTTTTTATAACCTCACTTTTAATTCAAATATTCGAGTTGGGGAATGTTGAGCAACTGTTTCATTGCATCAATTGCAATTCCTATAACGATGATGATTAGTTTTAGTCACTATTAATAATAATTCCTGTCACTATTAATAATAATTCCTGTGTAAAAGTTCCTAAAAAAAGTCTGATTTTAAGTGGAAAGGCTGAATCTAATCCAAAAATTAATCTAATAATATGTTGCGGTTTTGTTGATTCTATTTTTATGTTAAAAATACCTTCAAAAGAATTTTAAGTTTTGTTTCACTAAGAGATTTAGTTTAGAGATTAATAAATAAACAGTTGATTATCAAATACAATTGTTATTTCTTTTTTAGAAACCTTGGTTAGACTAGAATTTCTAACTGCTCAATGTACCCCATACCCTTGCTCTACTTACCCCACCCATGGGGCACGTTGAGCATATCTGACTTTTTGCACTTAAACGGGAGTAACTTTTAAATGCTATATTTTGATAATAAATTAATAAATTACTATGAAGACTTTAAGAAGGAATAAATTACTTACCTATAAGTACAAATTACCAGCAATTTGGACCTATCTTTAAGGAGCAATGAACGATCAAGTAAAAAATTGCTCAACTAGCCCCGCCCTACCCTACTCGTATTTCGGTCCATTTTACAGCCAACCTTCAAGATGTGTCTTGAAAAAACAAAACTCAAATGAAACGAGTACAAACGTACATTTTTTTAACTCTAATTTAAATATTTCTCTATCCCTTTCTAAGTTTTTAAGCATAATTTAATTACTTTTGTTCTCATCTATTAAATTTAAAGTAATAATATTCCTTAAATCGTGAATTATAAATTTCTTTGACCAGAAAATCATTGTAATCTATACATCTTCTATACAATACAAATAAATAAAATTGGAGTGTCTGTTTGTAATATTGAAATAACCGCTTTTTAATAAATGCATATGGATTATGGATCATTACACGGTACAAATACCAAAATAACGTTTTTTACAATTTTTGTCTGTCTGTCCGTTTGTTCCGGCTAATCTCTGAAACGGGTGGACCAATTTCAACAGGACTTTCACTGGCAGATAGCTGATGTAATAAGGAGTAACTTAGGCTAAAAAATAATAATAAAAATAAAAAAACTACTACAGTTAGGCGGAACGAAGTTCGCCGGGTCAGCTAGTTATAAATAAGCATCTAAGTACTTTGTTCTGCAATGTTTACAGTTTGTAATAAGAGTATTAATAAATTAAAAGGCGCTAACTTTATTTAAATATTGTAATTAAATTTTAATTACAATAACGTACTTTAACGGTGAAGGAAAACATCGTGATGAAACCTGCACACCTAAAAGTTCTTAGAAATTTATTAGGTGTGTAGTCTGCCAATCCGCACTAGGCCAGCGTGGTGGACTAAGGCCTAAACCCTCTCAATGGTAGTGGAGGCCCGTGCCCAGCAGTGGGACGTATTTGGGCTGATGATGAATTAAATTTTATATGTGCTTAAACCTTTGTAAAGCATAAATTTATGGTTGTAACTCCAATTGAAGCAGTCCATGTTTGTAGACAAAAACGACTCTCTCTTTTCTCTTCATTATTCAACAATAATGCCGCTAATGTTAAAATATTAACGATATCTTCAATGTTGGTACAGGTCTACCTGAAAGGTTTCTAACGACTTACATACCTAAAGTCACAGAAGGATTTGGACGAAGGCTATCCTCACGTTTTACCAGCTGTTATTGTCCTACGTTATAGAGGGCGAGCCGTTTTTGAGGTTCAAGTCTGGACATGAACTTTCAAACTCTGGAGTTTGTGCTGTTAAGAAGAATTTCTTAATGGAAAAACCCATGTACACTTTCCCGACCCGATAATCGCTCCTACTACACGCCGCAGGTCCAACTCCAATAAGGTAATCTATATCTACTTAATATTAAAAAGCTGAAGAGTTTGTTTGCTTATTGGTTGAACACGTTTATCTCAGGAGCTGCTGGTCCGTTTTGAAAAATTCATTCATTGTTAGATAGCCCATTTATCGACGCAGGGTATAGGCTAAAAATCATCACGCTATGACCAATAGGAGCGGAGCAGCAACGGAAAATGTGGCATTAACGGTGAAATAATATTACTTTTGAAGTGTAGTGTTTCGCATACGCGGGCAACAAATAGAACACATATAAATTTATTAAATGAAGGTATAAGAATGCATATGTTTTCCTTCGGCATATACATACTTTAAAGATAAAAGCCTAAACCGTAATCAAACATTATTAGCACATTTATGCGTGTATTTTCCTTGAATAATCGGAAATAACACATCCCCGTCGTATAGAAAGCGAAAGACCCTGGCCAGTTGTAAACAACGATGAGTGCTGAGTGCCCTAACGTAGATAAGAGGCGCGTTGATATGGAACAAATCGCTTGGCACTCGTAAAGACATTATTAAACAAGACAGATTTTTTATACATCTACGCTTAGGTTATTATAACATTGCTACGTGCAGTGGCGGTACTTCCATCGTTTATACATAATATGTCAAATTGCTTTTGTTCAATAAAGATTTCATGCTTAAAGATTATTATTCGGAATTATATAAGGCAACATGGGGTTTTTGGACTTCTATGGAAGTACCGCCACTGGCTACCTGATGCCTGATGATAATGCGGTTTTAATAATAGGTAATGGTAAAGAAAGCTAGATGTCTGGATGCAGGGTGCTTTTATTAGGTCGCTCTGGTAGACTCTGGAGGCCTGTGTCCAGCAATGAACGTCTTGTGGTTGATGATGATGAAGTAAAAGTAATTATATATGTGTCTTTAGCATATAAATATTAAAAGTAACATATGATTTAAAATTCTGGATAACCAACAATGTCAGCCTTTTGCGAAAGTAAGTAAAACCGAAAGTATACAAAATACGAACATTTAATATATGGGGTGGGTAGAGATGCATTACAGCTGCTACATCTCGCCTATTTTGTTTTAAATCCCATGTAAAATATTACATAGAGAAGACCTAATAAGGTCTTCCGGTTAGTTTTGAGGGAACGTGTCATGTAGTTGTCGCGTCACGTCGCGTCGGTGCAAATTACTTAGATATTCGATATTACATGCTTTAGGTTTCACTTTAATTATTCGAACTCATTTATAGTAAACCCATGCAAGTTTTTAGTGTAAGTATGGGATGCGCTAAAAATCACTTTCGTAATGTACTACTGTTTTTACTGCATTATAATGCTCGCCCACACGTCGCAAAAACTGTAAGAGATACACTTTCAGATCTTCAGAGGGAAGTGTTTTCTGCATGCCGCAAATTCACCAGATTGTGCTCCTTCTGATTACCATCTATTTCGATCTATGCAACACATACTTGCAGATCAGCACTTATTATGTATCAAAAAATGGATCAATGAATGGATCGCTTCAAAAAATGATCAGTTTTTTAAATTATGGAATCCATTTGTTGCCCGAAAAATGGCAAAATGTTGTAGCTAGCAATGGAGCATATTAGATTAAAATTAATTTATCTTTTTTATAATACAAAAGTAATTCGTTTTTAATATATCCCTCAAAACTAACCGGAAGGCCTAATAGTTTTCAGGCGCATTGCCAGACTCCGTGCTGCTACTGAGAATCTCCTAATGGAAACACCCAGTAACACTGCTAGAACCGGTAATCGAATTCGTATCCTCTCGATTGAACGCAATAAAACATAGCATCTGTCTACCCCCTAGGATATATAGGCGTGAGGATATGCACATATTCATCATATATTTGCAAGTACTCATATGATGTAAAATCAACGGAACCACTTGTGGTTATCGCACTATGTTTTTGTTTACTTAAAGATTAATTTGCAATGACTGTATTACTGACTTCTTCAACAACATCATCATCAGCCCATATACGTCCCACTCCTGGACACGGGCCTCCTCTACATCTTGCTGACTTCTTAAAGTCAAGTAAACCAAAAATATAGTTTCATACATCAGAATTGTCATCAACCTGAAAAGGGTAGGCGAAGACTACATTTGACTACATTCAACGTAAGGAATTTCAAAGTTTCCTGTATAACCTAAATGAGCTGAATGAAAATCTCAATCGTAGAAACCCGTGCTAAAAACAGACCGACACATGTCTTAAAAAAAGAAGAAACGGGTTTCTGGGAGTGTCGGCAGAAGTGAAAACTTCAAGATTAACGTTGTGTATTTTGAATATTTTGGAATGGTTGGGGAATAATTTCGCACGAATTGCTTTATTTATCAGTATAAAAGTACTATCCATTTACGTGGTAAAATACAATATTTATTGCGCTATCGTACACAAACATCATCAGCCCATATACGTCCCACTGCTGGGCACGGGCCTCCTCTACAACTGAGAGGGTTTAGGCCTTAGTCCACCACGCTGGCCTACTATCGTACACAAACATGACAATTTATATTACATAATGCGTCTTACGCATTTTCGATTAGGATCACGTGATCTGACGCGAGTTCTACATTTTTTACCCATACCTAAAAAGTGCACTGCGCCGCTAAAGAAGTTTTCGCTTCTTTTATTTCATTGATAAAATTATTCCGATTATAGAATACCCCACTGCGTCCCCATTTCGCTAAATTATTTGACATAAATATTGAACAGTATGGACTATAGATAGACCCTGTGTTCCTTTGTGTGGTACAAAAGGGATATTGAAGAATAGACACAATGCGCGTGGAACATCTCAAAGGGGTTCTTGGACATTTGTATTTCTTTGATCTATGAGTTTTACATACTGAAATGTCCACAATAACCGTGGGAGCCGCCAGGTGGCGCTGCTTAGTTCACCTTTGTGCGCTATTTGTGAATTTTTCCAATAAAGTATAGTACGTGGACGGATCCAGATGCGATTGAAAGGGGAATTAGACCTAAGAAAAAGTATAGAAATAATATGTCTCATTTGAACGAAGTACTTCCTTACTGGTTTATCAGCCAGCATTAATTTAATCTTGATGGCCTCGAGCTTTACGATTGAGTCCCCGCGATTGGGTCAAATCTCGGCAGATGCGAGTTAAACCTCAAATTTTTCGAAGTTATGTGTGTAAAGTTGAAAGAAAACATCGAGTTTTGGTACTCAAAATTTCTTTGCGGGTCCATATGATAAGTTTGGGTCTATCTTAGTCAATACTGTGCGTGCCACTGTTGATCCTGGAGCACAGGACTTACAGTGGCAGGTGTGTGGTGGGATAGGGCCAAAAAGTTATCCATACTAAATTAGTATTACTAATATTATAAATGCAAAAGTAATTCTGTCTGTTATGCTTTCACGCCTAAACCGCTGGACCGATTTGAGTGATTTTTTGTATTAAATAGGATCTTGGAAAAGGACATACGGTACTTAATTTTATAAAATTACGCCCGAGCAGAGCCGGATTCTATTAATAATGTTAATTTCTACCATAATTTGTACTTTTTTAATTACTCCATTACTCGTAGTATTATGCTTCTATGAACAATAAACATAAGTAACAATCCAAAATCTATTTCCACTGTGACTACTGCCGACATTTCTTGGGTTTGAATATTGCATTCATTGTCTTTCGTTTCTTTTGCTTCTAAGTAGTTGCACTGCCTTCGAAAATATTTTTAATATAAAGTCAAATGTTACACAAGATGTTATGCCATGGCACTATCGTCATCGCGTGTTTAATTACGTGATAACAAAACATTACGTTCTTATTTTGAAACGATAATGTTTTTAAACAAATTATATTTTTCTGCAGGAGATAGTTTACGCGCTCTCTATCTAGACAAGGTCATAGCAATTTATTATAACATATAGGTTTAAATGATGATGATGATAGGTTGATAGGATGATAGGCTGATGAAGATGATAGGTTTAAATACTCAAACGGTTTTTTATTTAGATTTATGTTTCATTAGTAAATGTACTCCATCATCAGCCCATATAAGTCCCACTGCTGGGCATGGGCCTCCTCTACAACTGAGAGGGTATAGGCCTTAGTCCACCACGCTGGCCTAGTGCAGGTTGGCGGACTACACACACAAGAAATTCCTAAGAACTTATTAGATGTGCAGGTTTCCTCACGATGTTTTCCTTCACCGTTAAAGTATAAATAATAAATACAATCAACATACATATTTCTGACACAACAGTCACATACATATTTCTGACCTCACACTAGGATACAAGTCCTGTGTCGTGGATATCAGAAACTACGAGAGACTTTTCGGTCTCACAAACACCCAGACCCGAAACAAATATTTGTGGATCACACAAACATTTGGTGTCTAGCCAACTGCGCCACGGGGCTATCACAGGAATTCCAAACTGTAAACGTCTTGTCTTTTGAATAGCCGTTGATGTTTTAGCACTCTTACAAATCACTTCGAAAGAAATTATGTCTATACAGGATATATTTAGACCATGTGTGTTCGGAAACTAATGATTACGAATCCATTAGCGTTACAAAAATCCTGCCAAAAAATAAACGTTTTCCTAACAACCACATACTTATGTAGATTAATTACTCTATGGTTGTATAGCTATTATATATTATATGGTTGTATTAGCTGTATAATAAATATATTTGTAAAATATGTTTCACAATGACAGTAAATAGATCTGTGAAACAGTTGTCTTGATATCCTCAATTATTAAATTGCGTTGTAAAATATCCTTGAAATTTGTCGACAAACAAATGACAATTTTGATAGCTCCCGCGGAAATTGACGCTTGATAATTTAACCCAGAAACATAGCAGCTCAAATTATGATGACTAAACACAAACTTTAGATCCTTTTGGCATTGAAAAGTTTATATTGTTAGATTACGAACAATTTGTTTTTGTAGTATAGAAACTAGATAATTTAAATAGACGTACATAGAAATATTATTTCTTATTTATCAGGCACTGAACGGAAAACTACCAACTCTTTCGAATTGTCTTCTATCAAAGTATTCAAAGCATAATTATTATTTTATGCGGTTTTCTTCTACATATTCCTAAAGGCAAAGAAATTATTTGAGTTAAATGCGTTTTCTGCTTTAAACCTCATTAAAAAATCATCTTTTAATTGCGATCTACGAAACGAAATTCTTCAAAAAGTAGCCTATTGAATTCATAAAATAAAAACCTTGATTTTTAGAAAAAAAAAACACATTTTTACACGCTTTTTATTAGCTTCACTTGTATATTTGTTTGTGCCCGACTCCTTTGGACTTGATTTTGACCCACTTCAATCGGTGAGATTACATTCAAAGTTAACAGACTTACCGAGGACCGACGACAATACAATAATGTGGTAAGATTATTCCATTATCCTAATTATTTCGAATCAATAACTACATTTTCCGGAACTTTTCTTTAAAAAATATGAATAAAGAAATAAATAACCCTTGTAAAATTCCCAGGAAATAATAAAACTTTTGCAAAATAATTGATATCATAATATTATGATTTATGTCAATTGACAACAATTTAAATAATTATTACAGTGTTGTTATCAATTACACGGATTAATAATGTTTGTCTAGACATTAAGTGATGGCTGTTCATAGTTCAATGTTGCTATTGTATAAGCGCTTAATTTGTCGCGATTTTCTTAAGTTTAAATAATGATGGTCAATATAATAATAAACACTCATAACATAATGCAAGAAAAAGAATATTTTTATTCATATTTTAACTCAATCACGAAGTATTTCGAAACAGTTCTGTTCGAAGCTGCATCCTGCGGTTTCCACGGTCTTTATGGTAAGTATCTTCAGTTCCCCTTTCGGATGTGTCTCTAATAAAGTCTTTGGGGGAAGCCTTTTTATATCAATAGAAGTTTTGGCTGACGGTGATGCTAACTCAACTCTAAAAAAACGCAATATAACATGTTATCATCATCATCATCAGCCCATATACATGCCACTGCTGGGCACGGGCCTCCTCTACAACTGAGAGGGTTTAGGCCTTAGTCCACCACGCTGGCCTAATGCGGGTTGGCGGACTACACACCTAAGAAATTCTTAAGAACTTTTCGGTGTGCAGGTTAACATGTTATACTAAACTATAAATTTTCCGTGAAAAACGAGAACCTGGAAAAAAACACAAATTGCCAACATTGACTGACTTAACTCAAGTATGAAGTTAATATTTAAGTTTACAACGATAGCTCAGTGAAATTTGATAGACCATGTTATTAGACTCGGTTGTTGCATTTTTATCAATTCATATATTTTTAGTGCAGCATTACTACGATAGTTAAAATAACAGGAACCTATTTGAAATGTACAAAAAAAATATGGGAATTATTACACTCTTAATTATTGTAAATTTTCTCAGTCCTTTGCTATAAATACTATTATTATCACTTTTATTTCATTATTAACATAAATGTCATTACCTACCTATTTATTTTCTATAGCACTGTCTAACATTATATCAAATTTAAAACAACTGTAATTATAATACAGAAAATAATTTATAAAACAAAGTTTAAATATAAAACATCTTATCAATGATTAAATTTTTTAATGGTCGAATTTGTGCTCAGCGTGACCCTACCGCGGCTCCTACCATTTGTTTCTTAAAATGCAAGGCATTCAGTCATACATCCAAAATCTTAAATGCATTGAAACCTTGACCCACCGAATGTCGCTCTCTTTGGCATCATCGCAGATCTAAAATCCGTATCGGCCACCCTTAGTGTGCCGTGTGGACAGTGCACGATTGCCGCCAACCGTTACTGCACGTCTGTCAGAAAATAATCTTTAATAAATCGCTCGCTACGTGCCACTAAGCGCAATCGAGTTTTCACCGCGTTCCGGATACTTCGAGGTAAGTTTTTTTTGTACAACAGTACATGTTTTAGTCCAGTGACATTTGTTTTTTTATTTTTGTTATGTCATGTGTGTTATTTTTGTAATGCCAAAGGCCGGTAGTATTCTTCTAGTATTTTTTTTGTCACTATAATATTTTGTTATTCATATACAATTGACGACCCATGAATCCATCAGACATTTTACTAACTTTGGATGTAAGTGTCTAATTTTTTTTTCTTATAATGACGTATAGACACACCCACATTGTTTATCGTCATCAAACACAATGAAGACTGCGTATAATTTAGATAATCGGACGTTGTATCTTAATTGATTTGTAATATATCTGTATGCATTGCGCTTGAGCATCAGGGGTCTACATCTTTTACAGGTAATTGAACCATAAAACTATTTGCATATTTGACGTTTTGGCAACGTAAATTCAATGCAAAAGATCAGCGAGGGTAGGTTAAATAAAACGTGTGTGGGTACATATTTAATACCTTTCAAAGTATTTCGCTGCAGACCACATAACTCCCAAAATCTTTTGAGGTATCAGTCTCATACTAGAAGTTAGAACGTACCTATTTGGTAAGATGTTATGACAAATCATGCTACACTTTTAAAAAAAGCCACGTTTTTCATCATTAATAAAATTTCATCAGGTATCCACCAAATTATAAACAACATGTTTAAAAATAGAACTATTGATTTATTTTTTTAATTTTATTTAATACTTCATTTGAAGTAACGTTTTGATCATGCACTGAGCGATTAAACAAAATGCGGGGTTTATATTTGCTTTTGCCGTCATTGTTATCAGTTTGTTTTGATTATTTTAATGATAGCGTACATCGTCATTAATTGTGCAAATACTATTGTCAGTATTTACCTACATATACCTACATACATGCGCTTACATTTTCGCAGAGGTAGGCGAAGATATAGTATATTTTATTTCATATAAAATTACTCAACATTCAACACAATTAGGTTCTTTTACCGTTTACTTTTCCTGACGGTAAAATTCATCGATTTTTTGCATGGACCCGAAATTGAACCCGACAACACTCGATCCGTGGCGGAGGATTTAACGGAGGAATATTTTACGGATAATTTTAAATCTTGCAGATTTCAATTTTTTTCTGATTTTGTTTTAAATCAACACACTTTTTTATCAGTGCGTTGCCATCTTTTAAGGAGCATGAAAAGACAATAGAGCAAACCTAAAAATGAGTAGGTACCTACATAAATAACAATGAGTTTTATTTGTATTTTTATGTGTAAGATGTTTCTCGGCGTGTTTTCCGAGATGTGTTATCGATCGGGAAGCCCTGTTGTGGCCTTTACACTGTCTATCGTCTTCATATTCTAATGACGTATCTATACAACACTTTGTTGTTATTGCGTCATATCATGTTACAATTAGACTCAAGTCTGTTACATTATTACATACAAATCTATAATAAACTTAATACGTACGCACTCGCACGATTTTCCGTCAGTAGAGTAGACAGAAGGAAATAAATACCACGATCCTGACATATCCTTCTGGAATGTTCTATATTCGTAAAACATTCATTATACATTTATTGCCCTTGTATAATTTTTCGGAGATCATATATTTAATCTAGTAGCAACCGCCTTATATGTCAATTTCAAACCATTGGATCCATATCGGCTGTATAAATAACTGTCAGAAGTCGGCATTCATCCATCCTCGCTAAGTTGTCAAAAGGACTTTTCGGCTACAATAGTACGTGTGCAACACACAAACATGAAATCCGCAACTCCATATGGAATTTTTTTATTATTTTTTTTTCATTTTTCCCACATTCTTCATTGATGCTGCGCTCCTATCGGCCGTAGCGTGATGATATACATATATATTGGAGAAGAAAATAAGCTACTCGAAGAACTAATACTGCGCAAACGAAGTCGCGGGCCCAGCGGGTATCTATGTGTTATTAAGATGTATGATAAGCTTAATTATTATAAAGTTTTACTTAAAATCCAGTCCAGTAGTTATTGCATGAAAGAGTACAAACATCGACATGTACTTTCGCGTTTATTTATTTCATTTTTATTGTTTCACCACATTTACATCGATCGACAATTATATATCTCCAGAGTTCCATTTATTGTAGCAGCAAAATTTATTAAAATCGGGATGCGGTATAAGCTAATAAGAAAAAACATTTTCACATATTTGTGTTTTAAAATAACAAGGAAACTAATGGTTTCCTCACATACTTTCTAAGTGCTGCAAAATATTTTTATATTGTGTTCCTAGCGACAGGTATTGCACTCCGTATAGAAGACTTTGACCCAACTATAAAGAAAACCCGTGGCAATTAACAGGCCTTACATGGCTTGACATAACATCACATATTACTGCCTCTTAAGTAGTCCTGCTGTACAAATAGGTGCCGTGCCGTACGATATAGAGTTCCCGCGGTATATTTCCAGGTACCTCTTGGCGCGAAGATAACCACCGGGGGGTTTTGGTCGGTATGCCGGCATGGGATTTCGTTAGGGACCCAGCCCGGCACTAACATCTGCGCGAACATGACGTAGAACCATAAATAGCTTTCTCCTCGAAAAAAAAACCTAACGTGTTATTGGGGTTTTTCATAACTAAATTCTCAGCAGCATGGAGTCTGGAAATGTGGCCAAAATAGGCAATGCTAAAAGTCAAAGTCGAAGTCATAATATCTTTATTCAAATAGACTTTTACAAGTTCTTTTGAATCGTCAATTTGACACTTCTTAATTTTTTTAAAACTATTGCCGCTTCGAAACGTGTTATAGCTGTGGAGAGGAAACGGCAAGAAACTCCCTCAGCAACACGACATGTCATTTTATTTCTTTAAAAAATAGCAATATAATTGTCTTTTTTTTTCATTACATTATTAAAATTTTACATTATAAATGTCATAACGAGACAAACTGTAGCAACAAAACAAGGTCACTGACAAGGTCCTACTGCCTGGGACTTCACGTGGCGTAGTTGACTAAACGCCAGTTTGTGTAACGAGAACGAGGATCGATCCCCGCACCGAGACAAATGTATATGTGGTCTACAAATATTTGTTTCGGGTTTGGGTGTTTGTGAGACCGAAATGTCTCACGTAATTTCTGATACCCGTGACACCAGACTCTTAGTGTGGGGTCAAGCTATGTATGTGACTATTAAGTGTATTTATTATTATTATGATTTATATTTTTATAATTTTGAAATAATAGTACATTCGAAATGAAAGAAATTCGCGGAAACAAGGATAATGCGTAGCTTCTCCAACCCGCACTAGAATATTAAACTGTCTAGAGATCTGATATGTCTGAATATTTGTCTGTGACTGCTGGGTTTATTTATTTACTTAAAACACAGGGAAAAGTGGGCACAGAAATGCACTTTAAACACAGAAACTAAGCGTGTACGTATGTGTATTTAAATGAATAAATTGTAAATCACGGTGTTTGTATACAAAATATCATATCTAAATGAAAATAATTCGATTTAACAAGCAACAGTCGTTATCGGCATTATAATGAGTTTCATTGTGGAATGTTACTTAATGATTCTCGTTCGAACCACTCGATATTAAGGTCGTCAGTTGTTTATGTCTCCGAGTGATTTCTTCATAGAAATATGCCTAGTCTTTGGACTTTGTATTTTGAGATAAACTGAGTGCAACCTCTTTTCTTTTCTTTTTTTTCTTTATAAATAATAAATACATAAATAAATCATTTATTTCAGACCATAATTTAGTCCATATATAAAAATACAGTTTGAAAACTACAATTATTTATACCGCCACATGTAGGCGATTCCATGCTAAAAAGAATGGACAATCCATCTCCATTCTGTTCGCAATGAGTTGCAGGTAACCGTTAGAGCTGCCACGCATCCATCGATTCCATCTTTAGCCAAGATACATACATTCGTTCAAAAAGTTCATACCTTTATGACATGTACTATACCTATTATGGTTAGATGAGTGATACTGATACGGTAGCTGTTGTCAAATTAAATTAAGCTGTTCGAAGTGTCGGACAAAGAAGTTTATTAAAGAAGGGCCTTTTTTAAGGCCAATGTTTCAATTGATTCAGTCAGTCAGCTAATAAATCTTCTGAAGAGATGCTATAGTCTGTTTATAACTAGTTAAATAATATGTATTCCAAAAATAGAATCATCATGATCATCAGCCTATATACGTCCCACTGCAGGGCACGGACCTCCTCTACCATTGAGAGGGTAGAGGCCTGGCCTAGTGCGGGTTGGCGGACTACACACCTAAGAAATTCCTAAGAACTTTTTTAGATGTGCAGGTTTCATCGTGATGTTTTCCTTTACCGTTAAATTAAGTGATAATTATTTGTGAATACACACATAACTTCGAAAAGTCAGAGTTGTGTGCCTGGGGTTTGAACTCGCGACCGCCGAGATTCTCGTCCGCGCGTCTAAACCTCGAGGCCATCACTACTTAGGAACTATATATGACGATATATTTAGGTAACATAATTGCATTATAATCAATAAGTAGAATCTTTTTCGTAAGCGGGAGATGATTAGTAAGACAATCTTTCAAGGGTAGTTAAAATTGGAGTTAGCTACAAAAACAATTTTGGCGTCCATTCTAATGACATTAGTCAGGTTATTGAACGTAGTTGATAATTTTTGGGGAAACAGAAGTACCTATCTTTGTCGTTAACGCTATAGCCCGTTGATTGAATGGTATGATTGTCATTACTAATTACCTAAACTTGTCAATGTCTAAAAGACAATGTCTTTTTTTCTAAATCCCTACAATTTTCGTCTGATTTCACATAATTGTGTGGCGAGGTGCTGCCTTTTTTTTTACGAGAGGAAACCGCCTCAAGCTCCCCCTTTGGTACCTCGGGGGAGGCCGAAAGGGGTATGTCGGGGTCTCCGGCCTTCCAACTTGGCACGCGGAACAATTGTCTGTTTACCAGAGTTGGGTCCCTAACAGAAGATGTACAATCCCGAGATGTGCGGCAGAGCGCATGGCCTCGTGAATGTCTTGTCCAAAATAGAGCCAAGTGTGGGACATCTGGAATCTCTCCATCGCAGAAGAGTCCACGTTTGGAAAAAGCGCTGGGTGGCAGCGGGAAACAATTATCGCTTATCACCCTGTATTTATCGTACCGCCCAAAATGCGCAAGACGGCCATCGAGAGATTTTATTCGGTATGCCGGCGGATTTTGGTTAGGGACCCAACTCAGCCAAGCGAACAATAGTTCCGCGCGTAGAGTTGGAAGGCCGGTGACACCGACATACCCTTTACGGCCTCCCCCGAGGTACTGAACTCAGCTTAAGGCGCTTTCCTCTCGTTAAAAAAAGGAACAAAGGCATGCTCGCTTACTTCATCGGGCTTAAAGGCGTAGGTTATAGGTAGGTTATAGGGTAGGCGTAGGTATAAATTACGTCACACCTTAAGAGTGAGGGAGGGGGTCGACGGAGTGTGGCATTGTGTGACAAGGGGTTGGGAGGGGACCTAAATACCGTGACGTCACGAAAAGAAAATAAGAGCTACTCTCGAGTTTCGACTTTTCAACTTTTAAAATATGTGACGTCACACTATAGGGAAGTCTACAAAGTCTAGGAGTCTTACAAATGTGACCAGCTGTAACAAGGACGGGGGTGGGGTCAAAAAATGATGAATTTCCCCTAAATATGGGCCATATTAAATATGTATAAATAAAGGAAACTTATTCAAATTGATTATTTTGTAGGTAGGTACTACTGTTTATTTTATGGATTACAGAGTAAGCTGAAAAAGCGCAATAGGTTTGCGTGAAATGTCTTCTTTCAATAATACATAAGACATTTTTTTGAATCAATACAAACACTTTGTTATATTTTTGGTTGCGTACATTGAAGCCCCCTACTATGCTATTACCTTTATCTCCATTTTTGATTGCACATCAAAATTTCATCATAAATATTCGATAAAATCTGACACAATTCAATATATCAGAACGATAATCATAAGAATCAATGCCAAGCGTGTTACGATAGCCACCATGTCTCCTTACCCGTGTTCACACGTCACGTTGCGAACAAGACGAAACGGAAAAACACACGATTAGATATGATGTGGGGTGTGCAACGACCTTAATGTTTATTATTAGGAATCGATAGTAAATGTTATTGTAAAAAATAGAAAATATGACAATAAAAATAAGTCCGATAGTAAATAGATAAAGAAACTCCAAAGGAATATAAAAGTATTTGCGTTTTTAAATAAATACAATAACGCTTTTATATCCGTAGGCGTTGTGACCGTCTTTTCGTACCCGCGCGCACTAAATGTTCTTTTTGAGTCTCACGTTATATGTAAGTGGCAAGTCTTAGTTTCCAAGCACATTTAAATACTCTGTGTTATTATTGAGAATTTTCTAAATAAAACGCTGACTGTGTACAAAACGTTGTATTTATAGCTGTTTCAATGATTTCATTGTGTAAAAAGGTAAGAAACTTTCATCCAGAGATATCCCTGACCACCCTAAGAATGCATAATTGGTATTTTTTTTATTTTTGAAGGAATACCGCTAAGTAACGTGTGACCTCTCACTGATATTATGTTTCCTCTCTTAAAAAAATCTTGTTCTTAAATTACAAAAAAAAAAACTAGAAATAATTTTAAATCCTCAAATAGGTGCTCATATCGATTGATTCGCCACCTATGAGTTATGAGGCCAACAATGACCGCCGATAATTAATACCAATCAACATAGATGGCACTAGTAGTGTTAATTTATTAAGTCCTTAAGTTGTACAAACGATTGATGTTTGTATTGAAATAACTCGCATCGAAATATTCTTAAGAAAAAAATTCTACCTAACTAAAAAATATAATAAACTAAAACGGAAACCATGTAAAAATATTAACCATCTAATCAAAATGTTAAGTGCATTTAAATACGATGTAAATAAAAACATGACGATTCAGAATCACTCCTTTCTTATTTTATTTTTTTATTATTTATTAACATGTTGATAATGTTTTAAATTGTATTTTAAATTGAAATTTATTTTGTTTCAGTTTCGACGTTAAAGATTGTTAGCAGCCATTCCTCCAAAATGGTGTTTTTCTTCAAACACATTACAAAAAGGTAAGTTTTTCATAGCAAAATTAGCAGCCGAAGTACTATATTCAAAACAGAAATCATTTGCATATTTTATTACGGTTCTGGGTTTCTGTAAAACAGACTCTTTAAACTAGTTAATTCCATCAACTTCATTTCAAATTTAACAGCCCGCCATAATTAAATTTAAAATAACCCAGGACTAAGCAATTAATAGCAAAATTGACAAAATAAGTACGATATTCATTTCAACACAAAGAAAATAATTTTATATTTTATTTTTTATTAAGTTTTTGCTGGATTTCTCCAAATCATGTTCTTATTTAAATAGTTGATTCCATCAACTTCAATTCAAATTGGACATTCCGCCATTTTTATATCAAGGTTAAGTTGCCATAAATAACCCATAATTAAAGCAAACAATTTATGCAATAAAACAATACGTGACATATTTTAATCATAATAGCTATGTATGGTTTACACAAGCGTCAGATATCGTATCTATGGAGGCAAAGGTCGCGACACGGATCGGAGGCGCGGTCTCACACCCCTGTTTCATCATCACATTCATTTGATATGAACATTTTTTAACAATAATATTATTGTATGAACGCTGACAACAATTAAATCATATTTTTGTTGCGATTTTCTAGAATTTTGGGTGCGTTGTTTTTACATTAGTTTAATTATGTATTTTTTAAATTATTGAATTTTTTTGAAACTATAAAATGCTTCTCTAGCATATGATATCACAAATCATATTGTCCTTTTCTTTGTACATGTAATTATTTGGTAGGTCTGTCTCAATAGTATGTCAACTGGATCTTTATATTCATCTCCATTTCCAAAACAAAATCTTGATTGATGTCGTCACAAAAATATTCGCTTCAAAACAATTTCAAGTAATTCCCTTGGCAACGCGAATGTAGATTAGGTACATGTTGTACCTACTATTTAAATTTGTATTGTAATCTGTTGCCATAATATATTGTGTTAACTTAAAGTGAGATACATCGTGTTTTCATGCGATTGCCAAATCTAACTCGTTTATTTAAAACATAAAAGATTTTTAATATTGATATGGTCACTATAAGATGTTGTCTGGTAAGCTAAGTGCATAATAACTTAAGACAGAAGGTCCCTTAAACGGGGGCTGAATAAATTCATCGACTTGGTATCACATGGATCTCAAAACTTTTTACTGTAGAAGAACTGAGTTGCGAGACTTGTTTTTTTTTACAAGTTTTGTTTTTTATGGGATTACACGCCTAAAACTTGAATAGATTTTCATAAATTTTGGTACATACACAAACGGAACCTTATATATAAGACAGTTATAGGTATTATTAAACTAAGAAACAATAATAAATAAATTTCGAAAGCAAGAGCTACATAAAATAGCAATAACAACCTATAAAACCATAAAAAAACCCGCGCATTTTGAGTCATCATTACTAGATTGGTGACGTTTGACATTCGGCTGGCATTCCGCGTCGGTCAGCGCGACCGGCCGAGCTGGAGGTGTGTCGGGCTGGTTTGTAAAACCTTGATAATGTCAAAACGTCTTATACTTATGATTTTTTTAAATTGAAGCGCTAGTGGGCATTGACAAAGTTATAAATAGTAGTGGCATAGACAAAGTTAAATTCCACAAGAGGAGTTGCTTATAGGAACGATCAATATGAATGGAATTGACAAAAAATGATAAAGTTATTGTGTTACCTATATTTGTTCCATAAATTTTGTATAATTATACCTACTACTTTTATGTACTAGCATCGAAATAGAAACGGGTCCTTTGGCCTTAAGGATAGGGAATGCTCTCAATAATGACTCTTATTAATAGGTACAGTGTCTAAGAAGTACATATAATACACATTAAGTAGGGTGAAATCCTATTTTTTAAATAAATAAATAGACCATAGGGCTCTAGTAATAAATACACCCAACAGTCACATACATAGTTCTGATCCCACATTAAGATACGAGTCTTGTGTCGTGGGTATCAGAAACTACGAGAGACTTTTCGGTCTCACAAACACCCAGACCCGAAACATTATTTGTGGATCACACAAACATTTGTCTCGGTGCGGGGATCGAACCCGCGGCCTCTCGTTTCGCAAGCTGGTGTTTAGCTAACTGCGCCACGGGGCTGTATTTGGCAGAACATACTTGAACTAGCCAATTGCTGAGGTCAGTTTTACAATCAATAAAAAACACTACCCAAATATAAATTTCCCCAAGTCATCCCAAACGATAAAAACTACAAATAATAATTCAGCAACACGTTATCTCAGTAATTGAGTTTGTTATTGCTACGTCTGGTTCCAACAATTTATCTCGAAGTCGTGTAAACTTGACACATCTGGATTATGTTCTAGTTTTTTCCAAGTTTGAATTTAAGATAGACGTAACGTGAGTGCATGATGGAAGATATGAAAGAAAAAGGGGTGAATCAAGTCAGTCACTCCCGTTGTAATGAAAAGTGTAGGTTAGATCTATTATTTTTATGAGAGTCTGTCTGTGATTATTTTAATGTATCTTAATAGAGGAGGAAACGTTATGTTCATAGTTTGAATTGTTAATGATTTTTCAAGTGATGTTTCATTTTTTGATTCCGTAATTTAAATCTAATACCTATCTGTTTTTCTTTATGTATATTAAAAAGCAGTGATGGCCTCGAGGTTTAGGCGCGCGGTCGAGAATTTCGGCGGTCGCAGGTTCAAACCCCAGGCACACACCTCTGACTTTTCGAAGTTATGTGTGTATTCACAATGAATTATCACTTGCTTTAACGGTGAAGGAAAACATCGTGATAAAACCTGCACAACTAAAAGTTCTTAGGAATTTCTTGGGTATGTAGTCCGCTAACCCGCACTAGGCCAGCGTGGTGGACTAAGGCCTAAACCCTCTCAGTTGTAGAGGAGGCCCGTGCCCAGCAGTGGGCTGATGATGATGATGATTATAGCTAGTTTCAGAATAAATAAAATATCTTCGTAAATATTATGATTTCCATTCAGTCTAGGCCCTGCGTATATTGCCAATATCTAGATAATTTCCACGTAATAAGTATATTATCAGTTATGTCTTTAGCAAAGATGTCTCAACCCGGTTGTTTACTGTTGAGTTTGTTATATCTCAGTTTATCTTTCCCGGAATGTTACCAAGCTAAAGAAATTTAAAACGTTATAACAAACTTCTGACTTCATTTTGGGACCTCACTCTGAGTTTAATACTGCCTTATTTATGACATGTAATTTTTGAAGGTTTTTATAGACAAATTGTTCCGTGAAAGTAACAATACTCATTGATTCCCTGATTATTGGTTGGTTAGTTGATTAACCTTATCTTTTCTGTAGTATAATTGGCGAGTTACAAGACCCCGTCTTTGTTTCCTATCTAATGGCTTCTACTGTTATATAATTCTCTGAAGACCACGGATTTTCGGAATGTATTCTGTAACCGGCAGTACCTCGCTCTCTTCACGAAGGACTTTACTTTAACAGCCCCGTTGCGCAGTTGGCTAGACACCAGCTTGCAAAACGAGAGGCTGCGAGTTCGATATCCGCACCGAGACAAATGTTTGTGTGATCCACAAGTATTTCGGGTCTGGGTGTTTGTGAGACGGAAAAGTGTCACGTAGTTTCTGATACCCACGACACAAGACTTGTATCTTAATGTGGGGTCAGAACTATGTATGTGACTGTTGGATGTACCTATTTATTTATGGGCAAACGGAGTGGGTGTTAAAATCTTTGCCTACCCTTTCGTGAAGACTGTTTCGACTTTACAATAATAGTATGAGTAGAATTACATTGGTGGGTGTGTTCGAAAAACACTGAAGCAGTTTGTAATCAACTTGTTTGGTTGCATATCGATGACCCGCGACACTCGTCGTAATGCCGGCCAATATCACAACGTAAGCGATTTTCCTCAAGCGATTGTTATTGCAATCTGTTTGTTGACACATATCGTTTTATTTACGTGTCCGATAGTGTGGTACATTTCCACGATATTCATTGTAAACAATATTATTTACATTTGAATGCATGAAGGAATGAAAGCCGAGTGTTCTAGCGAAGTGACTTAGTCACAAATAATAATTGCATGATAAATATGTTGTACGCAGTGGCGGTACTTCCATAGAAGCCGAAGACCCCAGCCTTCTTTACAAAATTCCAAATTAAAATCTTGAAGCTTTAAATATTTTGCCTTTGGGCTTTTATAGAAGTACCGACACTGGTTGTACGTCTGATTGTGTGAGCCAGCAGAGAATCAACAGATTAAAAAAGCAAATTTAATTGTTTTTAGAGTCTAATTCATATAAACCCTCAACGCCTGTATTCCCCAAAGGGCCTACCCCTTTTGAGTTGCATTTCTGCACCCACATTTCGCCAATTGTGTTTTCGTCCCACGTAACAGGGAGCGAGCCTATTGCCGTTTTTCGGCCACATTTCCAGACTCCGTGCTGCTACTGAGAAATCTCTAATGGAAAAACCCAAAGCACTTTGCCCGACCCGGGAGTCGAACCCAAGACCTCTAGATCGCACAACACATACTTGTACCGTGTGACCACGAGGCAGTCAATGCTTACACAATTAAAATGGAGCAATACTCAAGCAGAATGGCAAACGAAAAATTAAAAAGCAGAAAAAAAGATAAATATTAGGATAAAAGACCACTCATAGGTTGGTGTATCCTTATCAATGATCATGTATGATGAGAACATTCTATCCCATATATTTTATCATCATCATCAGCCCAGATACGTCTCACTGCTGGGCAGGTGCCTCCTCCACATCTGAGAGGGTTTAGTCCTTAGTCCACCACGCTGGCCTACACACGAGTTGCGGACTACACACCTAAGAAATTCCTAAGATCTTTCAGGTGTGCAGGTTTTATCACGATGTTTCCCTTCACCGTTAAAGCAAGTGATAATTCATTGTGAATACACACATAACTTCGAAAAGTCAGAGGTGTGTGTCGACCGCGCACCTAAACCTCGAGGCCAACCTCTTCAGTCTGGTAGATTAATACTTCAAAATCCAATACTAAACTAAGCATAATACACCGCTATCCACAATATATCTACTGTAATAGTCAAGTCAATAACATTCTCTAAGTACTTTACTGTTTACATCAATCACTTCTTTGTGTAACAGCAGCACGGCGTTGCATGATAAAATACCTTTTACATCTACAAGAAGCTCTATGTTATTTCAAGAATAATTTCAAGAGAACAACATGGTGTGTAAAAAGAGCTTTGAGAACATCGGTGATGCGATCATAGTCTTTATCATCAGTCGATCTATTTATGCTGGTCTTCTCAAATTGCTCTCTACAATTCGGTAGAACCCACACACTAGAAGAGAGGGATTTGTAAATAGGCCTTCTCTTTCCTATAAAATTTGATACAGGTCCGATATTTAGGTTTTCTATAAAAAGAACCCTAAAATAAGGGTTCTAAATTTTCGCGTCCAAAAAATATTAAACCCAAAAATAAAAATAAACTGTTTGTAAAATTTAATTGAAAGATGGTAACTGGTAGGTACTACCGCGGCCGTGTTATAAAAAAATATTATAAAAAATTATCTCATAATAACGCCATCTGTTTCAAACCCCTGCACTAAATAGGTTGTGAAAGGTTTAGAAAAATAAAAGAAATTAGTTTCTGCATCTGGACGCAATAAAAACAAATGTCGAACGTCATGCGCGCCGATCACTTCCTCGTGTGGGCGACAAAGGATTTGATCCCCATTCACCGCAGTGGCCTTCGATGACCGGTCTCACAGGTGTCTCTGACGCGGGATGCAAATTATTTCAACTCGCATTTACGAGATTCCTACTGTATATTTTAATACTTCAAAGTTACATAGAACTTGTTTTAACCCTTAAGTGCATAGTTTATCAAAAATGATAACTGACTTTTTCATATGTATAACTTCCAAAGAATAAAATATTTAAGTGACTTAACGCTTCTGAAAGTTTATTTATGCGTCATTTTTATACTATGTTAACATGACAAAACAATATCTGGGCTGTGATTGGTTAAATTAGACATTACAAACTGCATGGTCGTAACACTTAGTTGTGTACGAATCTGAATATTTTTATCGGCTCATATCTAATAAAAAATAAGTGATATTTTTTCCGAAAAAAAATCTTCCTGGAAGGTAAGAATCTATAATTTGTTATGACGTTTTTATTTTATAAGAAATATTTATGGCATGGTACTAATTTTGCTTTGGAATGTTGTTATCAAAAATGATAATCTATGCAGTACCGCTATAATTTTTTCTTACTATGGATGTTTGTGAATATTTTTCAATGCTATGTTTTTAAAGTAAGTTGCATGTCTTTCGGTGTTGGGTTGCATGTTTTTATTTTGGTTTTAGATCTTTATTGATACAACATGAACATGAATGACAGAAATATTGAAATTTGGTGGCAACTGGAAAATGGAGATATATCTGAGGACACGAATCCTAAAAACATATTGAAATTGGCTGATTTTGGAACCGAACTTGCGGAAAATTTTTGTAAAAGAGCCCGCCCAAGCTTAAATAATACTGGAGTCCCTGCAATCAAGCAGAAGAGACCAAACCTGGGTGCTCAAACATAACCATCTGATGACGTACGTTTCGACGGAAGCCCAACGCATGAAAAATCTTATAGTTCCAAAAGGAACCAGTGTAAATATGCCCAATTTTAAAAATTTACGTCAGTCATGTGTGGGAAAAGCCATGTTTCACTCTATGACAACAGAAATAATAACTTTAAAATTTTCCACACTATGTAACTTTTATGAGCTTACTGCATAATTTATCAAAAATGATAACAACTGTTTTTGATTAAAAAATATACTTTAGATATGGCAATGATTTTTTTAATTATTTTTCCCGTATTTTAGAGACCTCGTTTCGTAACGTATATTTTTTTTACGAAAATATAATAAATCATGCATCTAAGGGTTAATTTTCTGTTAAAATGTTTCTTTTCTTAACATTTAAAACTTACTTTACTTAGGCTTTCCCTGTGTATAGTACTCTTAAAAATTATCTACAAATAATTAAATTAATACATCCAACAGTCACATAATGACTTCTGGACTAACACTGACTTCTATAAAAATAACATAAAACGTCATGGGTATAAGAAGCTATAAGAATCGTTTTGGTAAACACAAAATCTCGAAAAATATTTGAGGATCATACAAACAAGTATCTTAATGCAAAGATATTCTGTTATAATTTTAAAACGAATTCGGGAATTACTTAATAGATGGCGCTATAAATAAATAGTTACTTATCACACGAAAACCATCTTATTACAATAATTGTTTACATACCCTCATTGAAGCGCAAAAATACCTTGCAATGTTAATTGCATCATAATCACTAGAATTATTAATTGGACAAACAAACAATAATTATGAAAATACTTCTCGTTTGATAATTATGATATTAAAACGTTAATTACAAAGATATAATTAATTACAAGTATTGATAACGCCACAATCTAAATACTGGACTTAGGACTCGAATTGAACTGGTGACCTAAACTATTGTCAATACAGGAACAGATGTGCTCATCGTCGGTGTATAGTCCAGTACGCTAACATTTCAACTAGTTCGGTAAATATTTCCTAATACTTACGCATTTATTGCCTTATTTAATTAATATTATTAGAATTCAATTTATTTAAGCATTGGTTTTCAAGATACAGACTTGTTTGGTAGCCAGAGTAAAATCTATGTCTTAAACATTATTCATTAATAGTTATGTACGTAAAATAATTCATTACATTTTAGTAAATGAGAAAATTTTACGAATTTACTATTTAAAAATGAGATATTATTATTTTTGCCGATGTATATTTTTTATTAATTACCAATGCCTAAGTGATAAAGAGCAATACTTTTACCAACTTTTTCTATGTTACTTATTTTAATTACCTACGATATACAAAATCCGGAAGACAATTAAGTATGTCAAACACTAAATTGATATTTACTTTAGGTTCTTGATGTCAATACAGAAAAACCAGCTATTCCTGTAACGCAATTAATTATATGACATTAAAATATAAATAGCGTAGGTTTGTTGTGATTATGGCGCCAATCTGAAGTGGTTTTTAGTAGTTTTAAAAATAGGTATACATTATTCTAGAAGTAAACTTCGATTTATTCTCGAAGTAAACAGAATTATCTTATTCGAAATACACTTACTTTACTTTTTTCAATAGAGAAGTTTGTACAAATAAATTTA
The DNA here is from genome assembly GCA_907164795.1 of Hemaris fuciformis. Taxonomy (NCBI): domain Eukaryota; kingdom Metazoa; phylum Arthropoda; class Insecta; order Lepidoptera; family Sphingidae; genus Hemaris; species Hemaris fuciformis. The sequence goes on along the minus strand of OU015455.1, from coordinate 6,365,988 downwards.
CATTAAAAAAAAACATTGTGGCGAGGACAATGACCCAAGCTACCCAAGATATGCACTTCAGACTCAGAAAATCTGCAACTAATGTGTGTCATGTAATAAAATCGTTGTCTGAACCTAGCTGTTGGAACTGGCATCATAAAATAAAGTACATGCATAAATAATTTCATTACTATTGTTTAAAAAAGAAACATGCTCTTTTCCCGTCTTATTTATCAGCCCATATTACGTCCCATTACTGGACACGGGCCTTCTCTACAACTGAAAACTAAATACCAAAAATTAATGTAATATAAAAAAGCATAAAAAATAGACCGAGTTAATTTTGCACTCATTATAATTGATATGAGTATCGATATAAAACAAAATACAAAGTCATTCCAAAACTTCCATTCAAAGGAGGCAATAGGCATATTAATCGCTTATTCGACCTTGTTGTAATCGCGAGACATTACACTGTCTTGTTCAAATCGTAATAAAAGAAGACCCGGATCGCGAAGACCTTTGATTTTGACTCCCTGACACCTCGTTATCATTTGATATATACGGTTATAACTGGATGGGGCGGCCCCGAACTGTTGACAGACTTCCTTAATACATCGTAAAGTATTATAATTTACCTAAATGATTCTCGTATTAATTAACACATTCACTGCCCACCACTCGGATCCGAGTGGAGTAGGGCCATAGTGGCGGCGCCTCACACTCGGATCCGAGCGAGCGGCCCGTTCATCTTCTTGTAGTCACCTTAGTTCTTGTAGTCAGTTCGGCACCTGGCGTGCTGTGTGCCGACCACTCGGATCCGAAAAATGTTTTTTTTTTATTAAAATAATACTTAGTTATAACCATATACATTCATCTATATTTTTACATATTCGTAAATACTTAATCAAAATTTGCCTTACAAAAAATTGGTTCTCAGCTATCATTTTCATTAATTTCGAAGGCATGAAATGTGTTAAAAGAATAACAAAGCCTCGTGGTCTCGCGTGAGTGTTGCGATATTCCCGAAGTCCCGGGTGTAATTCCTGAGAGGAGAAAGTGTGTTCCATTAGGAACTTTTAATCAGCAGCACGGAATCTCGAAATGAGGCCGAAATAGGGCAGAAAACTAGTCCGCCCTAATGTGTGACTTAAACGCAATTGGCAAAACGAGGGTGCAGAAATGCACCTCTGGCTACTACTATTATTAAGTGTGTATTTATTACAAAGTGCCTACAGACCTTGTCACGTGGGTTCGCAATATGGCGATGTATTTTTACGCTATATGTAATGTCAATAAATTACAATGTGGACAATATGTTTTTAATATTTAGTTAATTATTTAATTTCTACACAGCCCCGTAGTGCAGTTGGCTAGACACCAGCTTGTGAAACGAGAGGCCGCGGTTTCAATCCCCACACCGAGACAAATGTTTGAATGATTCACAAATATTTGTTTCGGGTCTGGGTGTTTGTGAGACCAAATAGTCTCTCAAAGTTTCTGATACCCACGACACAAACTTTTACATAGTACCTACGTAGCTGTAGAGTCCGCCGTCCCGGGTTGGCAAAATGCTGATGTAAATATTATCCCTCTGTCTTCCCTTTGAGGGATAAAAGACAATATTTTATGGAAAATTTGTATTATTTAATAATTATAATAATGACGTAAAAAAAACTTTGCTGTATACCAGGAATCGAATATGGTTTGGAACTGTCAAAATATCCCCATAGAATTTATTAAATTTATCTTATGATATTTGCCACTAATTTCTAAACCAATTTCTTTGTCAATGTGTTTGTAAACAAGTACTAATCGTTACGTAACACTACGTAGTAATGCCAACAACTCGTGCCAATTATAAAAAATGTCTTATACAATTGGACGCGGAACCAAAACTATTAAAAGATTGGTATAAATAGGTCCTAAAGCTGACTACTTCTAACCGTCTTGGACAATAGTCGGTACCTTATACAAAGTATATTACTTTACCGTCTAGTATTTAAAGTATTTTCATTGTTGGAATGAATTCCATACAATATATTAATTATTTCGTTTTATTAACCTGTATGTAAAGAAAAATAAATAATTTACTAAATTCATTTATTTCGTACTTATTAATGTACTCTCTAAACACGTCTAACATCTGATCTCAAGCTTTTGTATAAAAAAAAATACTTCTTAAAAAACTTCTCTAATTCATTGACTTCATTGAAGTTGTCTATAGTATCAAGTAAGTTGAAAAACTTAAAGAAGATGACGTTTCAAGTATTCGTACTATGTACACTAACTGACCCTAACACATAAAAATCTTACGCAATCGCGCTTTGAACCTTGCACCGACTGATGAAACACCATTCTAAATTGCATTTTCCAAAATATCCGTCACAAACAAAGATTTTATAGTGTTTGTTTGAAAACAATGAGTTTCATTTGTAAAACATGTGATTACGTAGATAAACGCGGATTTCAATACGTAAAGACACACCCGTCGCGTCGGCCAATCGCGGACCGCCATTGCGTCGCTCCTCTGCCTATAAATGTACGGAGCGGCGCGATAATTCAAACACTAGGCTTTTAGTCCTGCCCAAGCACGCTTAAATGGGTGATAGATTAAACACAATAGCATATTATAGGTGGCTGATATATCTGTTCAGTTTTAGTAATTCAATAATTTGATCTTCGCTAGAATTAATTTTTAATTGTTTTTGAAAAGTATTAAATTATTTAATTAAAATGTTGCATTTAAAGACAATTCCAGAAGACTATGTCAGGAAGGCTGCACAGTAAGTTTTATTTTATTAATTTTTAATCTATTAAATCTTTTTGCAGAAACGCATATTCTTAATTTAATTTTATAAGTTTCACTTAAAATGGAGCATTAAATCCTTTAAAATTGAAAAATATTTAATTTTTGCTAATGTACATATTATTAGCAATTAATAATAAGTTGTGATGACCTTGAGATTTAGGCGTGCGGTCTAAAATCTTGGCGGTCAAACCCCGGCACACATCTCTGACTTTTCGAAGTTATGTGAGTATTCACAATGAATTATCACGTACTTTAACCGTGAAGGAAAACTTCGTGATGAAACCTGCACATCTAAAAAGTTCTTAGGAATTTCGTAGGTGTGTAGTCCGCCAAACCGCAGTAGGCCAGCGTGGTGGACTAAGGCCTAAACCCTCTCAGTTGTGGAGGAGGCTCGTGCCCGGCAGTGTGACGTATATCGGCTGATGATGAATGATGAATATATTATTTTAAGAAATAATTCTAAACTTTTGTTTTAACATTATATGTAACATTGATTACACGCTACGTCACGTCTTTCAATATGGATTCGGTACAATGATTCCACTTTACGATTTATCCTTCAGAATCCACTTAAGGTATTAATACTACAATACATTAACATTTAACTATATGTACGTAGTTAAGTAGGTAATATGTTCTTAGATATTTAGAAACATTAAACAAAGCATTTTGTAATGTAAAAAAATATATTTAAAAAATATTTTATTTTATTATATAAATATTTTATATTCGTCAATATAGTATTTTTTTAAAATAAGTCTGGCTCTACCATAAAACTCTCAAACTCAAACATCTAATCTTAACCCCGGTACAATATTACTGAAGGACTTATTGGTTTATTCGGAGAACCTATTCAGAACCCCAAAAAGTTGACAGAATTTGATTGTTTCCCTCGCAGATTTACTTCAAAGATGGGCCTAAGGTTTTTTTAGCAAATATTAGCAGTTTGAAGTTTGTAACACCTTTCCTTAAAGGCCGGCAACACATCGATGATTCCTCTAGTATATGTTGTTCATGGGCGTTGTTGACCACTTACTTACACTACCACAATATCAGGTGGCTCACTTGCTCGTTTGCCTCCTTTTTCCAAAAAAAAAAACTTCAAAAATATATGAAATCGAAAAATCTTCATGATAATTTGACAGCCCCGTGGCGCAGTTGGCTAGACACCAGCTTGCGAAACGAGAGGCCGCGGGTTCGTACCCCGCACCGAGACAAATGTTTGTGTGATCCACAAATATTTGTTTCGGGTCTGGGTGTATGTGAGACCGAAAAGTCTCTCGTAGTTTCTGATACTCACGACACAAGACTTGTATCTTAGTGTGGGATCAGAACTATGTATGTGACTGTTGGGTGTATTTATTTATTATTATTTATTTATTTATTTAATCCTATGTAGTGTTAAAGACCAAAAATGATAGCGATTATGTCGTAGCTGGTCTAAAACCTCCTGACTGAGAGAGTGCGCGCTCAATTCCATATAGAGATCTATTTGTGCATATAGAGACCTATGAATTTGGACCCAGAACAAATAGTCTAAGTGTTACATTGTTTATCTTGTCTTTTCACCCTCCACAAAATTTGAGAAGAATTGCGATTTTTGCGTGTATTTAGATATATCCACAATTGACAATAATTATCTGGGGGCACGGCAGTACCATTGCCAAGTCAATCTATTTTATTTAAAACATAAAAGATTTTTAATATTGATATGGTCACTATAAGATGTTGTTAGGTTAGGTTAGCTAATTATGGGATTAAGATAGAAGGTCCCTTAAGTAGGGACTCAATAAATGAACTGACTTGGTATCACATGGATCTCACAACTTTTTACTGTAGAAGAACTGAGTTGCGAGACTTTTTTTTACAAGTTTTTCTTTTTGATGACATTTATATAATTTAGATATAAAAGAGGCCGACTTTTTTTGAATAGCATGTAAAGGCTTCACGCAATATTTTGTTACCCTTACGCATGCAATAATTATTTATTATTTACGCGACCCGATCTCAATAATTGTGGATTTAGCAGTTCATTTTGTGTCTAGGTTAATGTAATAATAACAAAAATAAGCCTATGACAATTATGCGGTGATAAGTTGCGTCATTAGGTTGGAACCGGTTATATCAGTTGGTACCGGTCGTCTAAGTACAATATTAAAAGTCTATAAGTGTTTTAAATTGTATAACAAAAACACACGCATAATAATTCCGACTTTAAGTAACATTATTAAGTATTATTATTTTTATTTCTCTAAATTATCTCCCTAAGTATAGGGGTAACTATCAAAGTACCGGGCTTGTGGCCAAGGTAATTTGATTAAGTAAAGTTATTCTAAAGAAAGAAACTTCCTGACGATTCTGCATGTATTAAGTATGACGGCTTTTTGCAAGAGTATGTAAGTGAGAAGGTGGATATGTAGAGTATTCAGACTTGTGTGTAGTGTTTTAGGGATGACGCCAGTGCTAGATATAATAATAGGACAGTCTTCACCGTTTCGGCTTTCCATTGGGTTTTCAACTCGATGGATAGGTCCGTGTATTTCGCTAACTTGTTGGTGTGTGTGGATGTGAGCTTGTGCGTATTGGGGATAGCTATATTTAAGTATTATTATGATTAAGTATTTAAGTAACTATAAGTAATATTTTGTCTAAAAAAACTAATATTTAAGTGGATGCGAGCTCCGATCCTGCGACTTCTCAATTGTTATTTAAATCCTTTTAATTAGGAGTACGATATTGAACGAAAAATGCAGTTAATATGCATTCCCAATACAGCTCTTAAACTTCGAAGCCGTAGATCAATAGACATAACAAAAGTTCCTAGATATCAGAATCACAAAACGATTTCAATTATTATCCATTTATACTTAACTAACATTTGCCCGCGACTCCGTCCGCGTAGACTACAGGGTTGGGTTCAGAAAGAAAATAAGTTGAAGTCTATTTTATTTCACAGAGTCCCATTTATGTCCATACCAAAAATGGTTCACATCGGTCAAATGATTGAGGCGTGAAAGCGTAACAGACATATAGTTATTTTCTCATTTATAATATATTAAAGGATTTTTTTAACAAACTTTTAATATAATTGTTATGTAATAAAAGCCATATAAAAAAGTTTCATCATTCTAGCTTCAAAAATGACGAATTTCCATACAAACTTTCATCCCCTATTTTTATTTTACTCCCTTAAAGGTAATTTTTTAACAAAATTTTAATGTCATATATATTTATATCTAATCAACAGCCTAAAAAATAAGTTTCAAGCTTCTAGCTTTAAAAATGACAATACTTTCATACAACCTTTCATCCCCCCTTTCAACCCCTTAAAACCCCTTCTCCGCAATAAAAAGTAGCATATGTTCTTTCTCAGGCTCCAAACTATCTGTGTACCAAATTTTCATTTAAATCGGTTCAGTAGTTTTAGCAGGAAAGCGAGACAGACTGACAGAGTTACTTTCGCATTTATAATATTAGTAAGGATTTCAAATTTTAAAGCAACCGTTTTAAACCAGCTATTATACTTTAAAACTAAGTATCTAAACCTATTTTCATGAATAATACGTACTTAGGTAAATATAAGATATTTAGTATCAAATATACCGGCAAAGCAATTAATTTATAACATCCCGAAAATCATAGACGGGGCTCTATAAATCTATAATTACTCAAAATATTGTGTAAGAGATGAAATAGTCAAATATATGCAACATTTCTGTCCTTTTGGCTATCTCCAACCTTATAGGTATCAGAAGTAGGTTATCATTGATAACTTATATCAAAATCCGTGTCTTTGAAGAAACGTGTTGCAACGATTTGATCGTGTTAATAAAGAGGTGTGTCTTGGTTTGTTGTGTAACGTCACAGATAATGTCCCCTGCAAAGTACCAGAGGCAAATTTGGACGCTTCTTGCCTCAAGATATTCCTGGGCTACCGAGGTGCTTAAACACGTCGGCTTTTGATAGGGTCTCCGGTAATATTCGTTTTTTTTGGACTATAATTTGTAATAATTGTGAACCAGTAATGGTAGAAAGTGATATACAGAATTTACCTTTTACTCAAAAACGTGGTTAATGTCTGGAAAGACTAAGGTAGCTTTTTAAGCGTTATAAACAAACTCATGTTATTGATATTATTCGACCATCAATTTCTTTATTATATTTTTATATCCAGTCATTTATTATTAATTACGAGTATATGTTTATGACGGCTCCACTGTGAGACACAAATAAAACACATCTAATATGAAGTTGTGAATTATTTTATTATAATATATTTCTTTTTGATGCAGATGTGCACAAGTAGCACTGGGGTGCAGCCGCGCCGTGCACCAGCCGGCGGTTCGAGGACTCTCCAAGCCCAACCTACAACTCGCTACACTAACGCCTAAGGTATGCACATTTATTAATCAAACAATTTAATATTAAAATAGATATAATAGTAGCAAAACGTGGTAACATATATTAAGAAAAGACTAAAGAGTGATTTAGCTATTCAAGAGTACTACATTAAAGCTGTTTTTACCTGAGATATCAGAAAGACCGCACTTGATAAATTTTTGACCAAACAAAGCTTTCATCACTAAACTTTCATTGTTATACACAAAGTGATGCTATCCTGGTGATACGAATATCCAATCACATAGACAATGTGTCTCTGGTAGTGATGAAAGAGACTCGAGTCCTTTAGTCGTTAAATAATAAGGCAAGCCTTTTTTTAAACGACTTGGCTCTAAAATTCAGACTGTAGCTGTTAGTCTTATATAATATGACTCAGTCGGTTAACATACAACGACTAAACGGTTTAAACGACTAAAAGGCTTAAACGACTGCAGTCCTTTACAAAAGAACTGGCGTTTGTGTAAGACAATAGTACCTGGAGAGGACTTTTCCTTTAGTTAAAAAAACGTGGTTGCCGGTAGAATACTTTTTTCCCTAGGCGTTACATAAGCACTAGTTACATCCACACCACATCCAACACACACGCCTTAAGACTCGCGACTCCCCAGGCGACGAGTTGCCAGCCTTTTAAGTTCTTTAAACTGTGTAAGTCGTTTAAGCTGTTTAAGTAACTGCTCAGTCTTTTACGTTAAAAGACTTCGACTAAAAAGGCTAGTGTTATGACTAAAGGTGACTAAAAGACTGAGTCAGTCGTGAGTCGTCAAAAACAAGCCAAGTCTTTATTATACGCCTTAAAAGCCTGAGTCTCTTTCATGACTAGTCTCTGGTCATCGTGATCCCAATTCCTAATAATAATTTGTTCAGGTCCGTGCGTTCGTGGAGCGCAGCGCCGCTCTGTGTCAACCCGACCACGTCCATGTGTGCGATGGTTCAGACGCCGAGGCGACTGCGTTGCTGCAACTCATGCAGCAGCAGGGAACTGTCAAGAAACTGCCCAAATATGACAACTGGTAAGTACTATAACTTCAAACTAAGTCCCCTAAACATCGTGAGGAAACCGGCAAACCTAAATTCTTAGGGACTTCTTAGGTGTAATCCAACAACCTGCACTAGGCCAGCGTGGTGGACTAAGACCTAGCTAGTATGTGGGCTGATATAGCAAAGCTGTACGTTGATCATTTAACTAACCCTAAATAATTTATGTATTTAAAATATCTCGACTAATAATTGTTCAGTATGGGTTCAACAACAAGTAACATTAAGTGTTCTCCTTTGTTATAGCAGCATTTGACTAGCCTTTGGCTCCTTAGCAAATCACAAAGGTATCCACAGTGTTTTGCTTCCTATGTAAAAAATCCGTACAATTTTTTTTTATTGTTTATGTTATAAAAGTTACAATCTAGAACTCCGACGCAAATCATGCCAATATAAAACAGTTTATAGACAAATAATGAAAGTACGAGGAACCAAATGTTTAGAATGCGCACAGCAAGGTCGCCAGAACATTTAACACGCTGTTTTGATATAAACTTCGACGTTCTTGTGTACGATTAAAGGAAAATATTATATTACCAATAAATAAAAACTTGGCGATCTAAAAAATGTCTTTGTTTAAAAGAAGTGCAAAACCGGCAAGTCGTTGAATTTTCATATCATTTTATATCAGTCCCGCGTTTCATTCATATATTTGTCCCTCAGCTGGCTAACCCGCACGGACCCAGCCGACGTAGCTCGCGTGGAGTCCCGTACCTTCATTTGCGCAGACCAAGAGAAGCAGGTGGTCCCAGCTGCAAGGGCTGGACAGAAATCCGCACTTGGGAACTACATCTCCCCTCCAGACTACGAGAAGGCTGTGGTCGATAGGTTCCCAGGATGTATGAGGGGTGAGTTAAATAAATATATACACCCAACAGTCACATACATAGTTCTGACCCCACACTAAGATACAAGTCTTGTGTTGTAAGATTTTTTTGCAGACTTTTGGGTTTGTCATGTTTTTTCTTAATGAGGAAGTATCTTCATTTGTTGGCTGAAGTAATATTCCATATTTGCTCAAGAGATAACATTAAGTACTGTTAATATTTCGTCCATTTAAATCAGAAGTAAAACAACATAAAAATGATAACATGAACAGGCCGCATTTATTAGTCTCTCGTATTTTCTGACATCCACGACACAAGACTTGTATCTTAGTGTCGGGTCAGAACTACTTGTATGTTTACTATGATTTACATTTAATGTTTTTTGCTTAATAACAGGAAAAAGTATTACAATATTTAGTGTCACAAAACAAATAAAAATAATACTTGGCTTCGATCTTGGCAAACATGAATTAGATGATGTGACAAAATTCTATGAGACAGTTTATTTGTCAGGGAAACTGTTTTATATTTGTTAAAGGCAAATAATTAAATCCCTAAAAAGGTGATAGTCACGTCTAAGAATATTTTAATTTTAACAACAGCATTTAAAAGCTTTTTCTTTGTTTAGGAAATTAAATTATTTCATCTTTGTCATCATTGTAAATATTTTGTATAGGTATAATCAGTTTATTGTTAAAGGATTTATCTCCAACATGGAATTAATAATATTATTACTGACAAATGTATTTTCATGAAGCAAATCAATGAAAGTGTACAAAAAAACAAAAATTCTTAAATTTAGAATCTCCTTTTTTCAACCTTTAATTATTTGTAAAGCATTCTAACACGATAATGTTTTCAATAATTGTTGTATGTAAGAACTCTTCATACCAGTAATATGGAAAAAATATTGTTCAGGTCGCACCATGTACGTGATCCCATTCTCCATGGGTCCTGTGGGCTCTCCATTGTCCAAAATCGGAGTTGAAGTCACGGACTCACCTTACGTCGTGTATTCAATGAGAGTCATGACCAGAATCGGTAAGTTTAATATGGTATCAAGCATAATTCGTCGTTTTTCAGAAAGTAGGATGTACTTATAATATTGTTTTGCTTTGAAATTTTTTGTTCAGTTTCTCATTTTTTTTTTATAATTTCATTTTATTTAATTACTTACCATTCCCAATTTTTTGTCATATCGTCAAATTTAAATTCCATTACATGTATATTAGAGACTGAAATAAAAAATGTGAAGCTAACCGTTTTCTTGTGTAATTTCAAATGGATGACCCATTTTTTATTACAATGTTTTCCTAGAGAATCTTTTCACAGTTCTAAAGAACCTCAATCCAGCTATTTCTAGAAGTCTTTACAAAATCCTCAGTTCTAATCATTGACGTCCATCACTCTACAATATCACTTGTTTAAATATCAAATGCTCGTTGATCCAGGTGCGAAAGTCCTAGAAGTTTTACGTCAAGACGAGCAGTTTGTCCGCTGCCTGCACTCTGTGGGCGTGGGGGGCGGTACCCCGGGCTGGCCCTGCGACCCTCGCGGCACCATCATCCTACACAAACCTGCTGACAACGAAATCATCAGCTATGGTGAGTGGTACACTTATTACCTAGATAATCACCGAAGTTCAAATAGAACTAGCTATAGAAAGACTGTTTTATTGGATGCTAAGACAATCTCCTCTTGTCTTATTTGAACAAACTTTGCTTAAAGAAATCGTTCAAAGCCTATAGATCGATGTAGACCTTCTTATTGGCGTCCACGAGTAAATGGACCATGATGGCTGGTCTAAGTAGAAATTTTTATTTTGGAAAACGAGATTTTTACTTCATATAAAAATAAAGAATCATTTCATTCTGATCGAAGGACGATGTATAAGACTTTTAGTAAGATCTTTTGTAAAGAATGCTTTTACTTTTTTTTGTAGGACAGAGGTTTGTTAAGGATTTGCAAGTAACATCCATACTTGATATGTTTAACAGGTAGTGGGTATGGCGGTAACAGTCTGTTGGGCAAGAAGTGCTTCGCGTTGCGTCTGGGCTCAGTGATCGCGCGCCGGGAAGGATGGTTGGCGGAGCACATGCTGGTAAATATATTATATTTATTTGCTTTTTTTAGACACAATAAATTTATATAAATTTATAATTATTTATATACTTACATAAGCAATGATTTAGTAGATGCTTCCATTTTACCGAATATACCTAACTAAATATCTTGGCTTCAAAAAGTAACTTAAAGTCTCATTGATACAATTAATGATTTTGATACTAATTTTGAACACCGTTTGACGTATTATTAAGGAACTATTTTTTTAAGGCTATATTTGCAAATCCATCCCAAGAAAGTAATGTAATTTAAAATTTACAGGATTTATTTTAACAGCAATAACGCAGGGTTAAAATAAACACACGCAATTTTCTTTAATAATATTTTGAATTTCTCAATTCTCCATACCCATTATCCCACCAGATCGTAGGCATCACAGATCCTCAAGGCAAGAAGCGGTACATCGCGGCGGCCTTCCCCTCCGCCTGTGGGAAGACCAACCTGGCCATGATGACTCCCTCTCTCCCCGGATACAAGGTGGAGTGCGTGGGAGACGACATCGCCTGGATGAAGTTCGACAAGAACGGAGTTCTGAGGGCCATCAACCCAGAGAACGGGTTCTTTGGAGTAGCTCCTGGTGAGTGAAATTTTAATAAAATTTTATAGGGGCACTATCAACAGTAAACTAGAAATCTACAATTAGACGAAGAACTTATTCATGCTGACCTATTGTGACTTGACGGAATTAGCATGATCAAAAAGATGCGTGTAAAGAACAAGAAGTAAATGATCATCGTGTTTAAAATCGTAAATAGGTTATTGCTACACAATATGAAGTCCCGTAAGTGTAATAAGATAGACGTAGATAAATTTTATTGCTGTGATTTTAGTAATTCAGATTTACAATAGAAATGGTCACGCTAGGTTCTCTGTGGGACAGTGGTATCAGCCCAATTGTGACTCATGAGTGAATCATGAGTTTCTGGCGGTAATGTTGCTTTGTTTAATAATAATGTAGGTCGTAGACATAAGCCTAACCCCTGGGATACCAATGTCTGTATATGTTTTCTCTAAATTTAAAAATCTCGTCATCAAAATCATCATCATCCCACTGCTGTGCACGGGCCTCCTCTACAATTAAGAGGGTTTAGGCCTTAGTCCACCACCACGCTGGCCTAGTGCGGATTGGCAGACAGAGAAATTCCTAAGAACTTTTAGGTGCAGGTTTCATCACGATGTTTTCCTTCACCGTTAAAGTACGTGATAATTCTTTGTGAATACACACATGACATAGAAAAGTCAGACGTGTGTACCTGGGTTTTGAACCCGCGAACGTCGAGATTCTCAACTGCGTGCCTAAGCCTCGAGGCCGTCGTGACTTTTAATGTAAAAATATAGAGTGTCCTAATTATAATTGTATAATTTCGTGCACAGGTACATCAGCCTCAACCAACCCCATAGCAATGGCGACAGTATTCAAGAACACGGTGTTCACCAACGTGGCGGAGACGAGCGACGGCGGCGTGTGGTGGGAGGGCATGGGCCCCGCGCCACAGAACCTCACCGACTGGAAGGGACAACCGTATGACCCTAGCAAGAAGACCCCGGCTGCCCATCCCAACTCCAGGTAAGAATACATTTTTTTGGCATTGAAAAATCACATCATTATCATCAGCCCATATACGTCCCACTGCTGGACACGGGCCTCCTCTACAACTGACAGGGTTTAGGCCTTAGTCCACCACGTTGGCATAGTGCGGTTTGGCGGAAAAATGTCCACATAGGCAACTGAAAGTTAATGCCGATTGGTGAGAAACGACTATTATTATTAGTTACAAATCGGCAAGATTATGCTGGCCTCATATTAATAAGATATACTCTGATATACTCTGGAATTGTGCCCGAAAAACGGCAATAGGCTCGCCCCCTATTACGTGGGACTGATACATACCTGGCGAAATGTGGGTGCAGAAATGCACCTCTGCCTACCCCTTCGGGGAATACAGGCGTGAGTTTATGTATGTATGTATACTCTGATATACTTTCTGACAACAATACTTTCTTGTGAATATTGTAACATCGGTGATGTTACGGATTGTTAGTTATGGACACAATTTTCGTCGATTATCTTAAACAACATTATTAAAATTCAATCTTCAAAAGATTTCTAAATAAAGTTTCCTAAATAATTCATTAAATTAACTGTTCTATTCTTTCAGGTTCTGCACGCCAGCAGAGCAGTGTCCAATCATAGACAGCGAGTGGGAGAGCTCAGAAGGAGTGCCGATATCCGCCATCTTGTTGGGAGGGCGGAGGCCGGCCGGAGTCCCTCTTGTAGTGGAGTCTAGAGACTGGCAGCACGGTGTGTTTATGGGCGCTTCTATGCGGTCTGAGGCGACGGCTGCTGCTGAACATAGTGTAAGTATAGGAGTTAAATCGGTACGCCATAAGTGGCAATAGGGAAATCCCTATTAATAATAAATCCCTATTAGCTTTTTCAATGATAAATATGAATTTTAGCCGAGTAAAAGTTGATATTTAAAAATGAAGTAGGAATCAATGTTTTGTGATATGAGTGGGAGCATGTTGAGTCTATAGTGGGGATATGTAGAGCTTTATCTTTCTCGTACGTACTATAATAACGCTGACGTCACTATTGCTAAACTATGTGATATGTCCTATAATATTTACGCAATAATTATTATTGACTCCAGATAACTTCTTTATTTGTTAATAGATTTTAAAACGTATTTTAGTATTTCAATTTGACTCTGATTAAACTGAATTTATTCTCATAAACCTCTTGTAATTTATATACTAGGTAATCTATTTATTTATTTTTCATTATAAACAGGGCAAGGTAGTGATGCATGATCCGTTCGCGATGCGGCCGTTCTTCGGTTACAACTTCGGCGAGTACCTGCAGCACTGGCTGTCGATGCCGCAGCCCGGCAGGCGCATGCCCAAGATCTTCCACGTCAACTGGTTTAGGAAGGACGAACAGGTAATGGAACCAGTAATGGACACCATAATTAAATCACAGAGTAATTAAATTAAAACTTGGTATAAAAATAATATATATCTTAAATACTAAATAGTGAAAAATCATTAACAATTTAAAATTTACTAAAGATATGACCACCCACTCTATGTTTCTGATCTCTCCAGTCCATCTAACGGTTGCCTGGAAGATAATATTAAGTTGTGACCAGTAAACAATGTTGTTTCTATTTTTATGGTGTACAATAGAGCATAATAAATAAAATAAATAAATAAATGCCTTTGGGTCTTGCGGCACAAAAGCGATTTAAAGTTCCGGGTTCGCTACACAAGTTGCGCATTGTTATACTCTCGTAATGTTCCCGATAAACGGCAAAAAGCTCGCCCCATATTAGGTGGTTACGTACCGTGGATGCATATGCATGCATGCATGCATGTTAATAATCTTTTCAACTTTATCATTCATGAAGTTATTTTTTCAAAAACCTTAATAATTTTTAATTTGTTGTTCCAGGGTAAGTTCTTGTGGCCCGGATTCGGCGAGAACTCTCGCGTGCTGGACTGGATCCTGCGGCGCTGTGACGGCGAGCCGTGCTACGAGGAGACACCCCTCGGGTTCGTGCCGCGCGACGGAGCCCTAAACACCAACAACCTCGCCGATATAAACATGAAAGAACTATTCAGTATTCCCAAGGACTTCTGGATGCAAGAGGTAATTCACAGATTATATATTTATTATAATTGATGTGTCCATCACTGGAATCGAATGAATGAATCGATTTTGACAATTTTAGTGGGTGGGAATCTTCTGGTTCGTTCTAATGAAGGGGATAAAAATGCTGTAATACTTTTAAAAAAGTGGATAACTGGATTAAATGCCTAAAATTTTAAAAAGTAAATATGTAAAAATCCACTCTATACGCTATGTAGCTTGTACGACCTAGTTAGTGCTGGGTTAAGGGTTTGATCCTGGGTTCGAAGAAAACTTTAACAGCAGTAGGTACGGGGTCTTGAAATGTTTAGTGTAGACCACCTGTCTGTATATTTTTAGATTCATTTTATTAAACCTTATTTTAAAGGTTATTTTTTCCCACAGGCCGACGCCATTGAGAAATACTTCAAAGAGGAAGTCGGAGAAGATTTGCCCGCGGAAATGTGGCAAGAACTGAACAAACTTAGGAAAAATATTCAGCAGTCCTAAGCAATATACCAAAGATATTACTCAATAATATTAATAAATTTTACAGCTTTAGAAATTGTCAAGTACCTAATTTTGTCAAAGCCTGCGAATAAAGTAAACTATAACGGAAATTAATAGACATTCCAAAAGTGAACTCATGCTATGCAGCTGTAAGTAAACCGTCATGTTTTCAACTATAGATTATAAAAGATGTTTTATTTTTACTTTGATACGTTAAAATAAAAATAAAATAAAAACAATGTTAATAAATCCTTCATCGATAATATGCTAAAACGAATATGAAATGCGAAGGCTGTGTTAGGTTAAGAAATCTTGTTTAATTATTTTTCAAAAATAGGAACGTAATCATAGACATATAAAAATGTCTCTTATCCGCAATTTAAATAAAAAAAGATTGTTCTCCAGTGTAGATAACCAGTAGGTTTATTTTGTTACATCTATTTTTGAACAATAATTTTTCATACATAATATAATAATTGGATGTTAACAAAATATTATTTATGACCATGTCCTAAGATGTACTTATAATTTTACTTATAAAATATTTTACTTCATATTTTACATTTTTAATCTATATTTCATTTTTTTTACTTCTATTCGTTTTGAAATTAAGTAAATATTTTAAAATAATTATTGAATAACACATAATTCTAATTTATTGATTTTTTAAGACTACCAACAGGTCATTAAATAATATTTTGTATTACATATTATCAAATCAAAAATGCAGCAAAAATTTTTAGCAGTATAATAAGTAGGTTAAGATTGTATATAAGATAAAATATGTTTTATTTTTATGTATATATTTTTATAACTTAAAATATATCACAATTTTATTACTAAAATACTATATTCTTTTACTAAATAATGAGGTATGTTTGTGACTTGATCATAAAGTATTAAGAGCTATCATAACTTGACTTTAATTAAAATATTATCAGTAATCGTATCGAACCAAAAGTGAAGAGCCATTTGAATTTTATGTTTACGCGAACTCGTGTAAAAAGATCTTTTATCGCTGTTCGCTTGTTTTACTCCCAACGTTTCCTAAATTTTACAGCCTTTATTTTAGAATTAACCCTCTCAGTTGTAAAGGAAGCTCGTGCCTAGTAGTGGGACGTATATGGGCTGATGATGATGATGATGATTCAAGAATTATAGAATATTAAATACCTGATTCCTTACACGTAGTCTGGACTCCACTTTAATTTGCTCATTACTTAATTAAGTTCTTTAAAGTCCGCACTTTCTAGTTTCACATTATCAAGGAATGTGCAACGGGCGTTGTTATTTATGAGGCTATAGGAATTAATTAAAACTATTTTTAAATGCATTTTTTTTTAATATTCTTAACTAACGTAACTCGATCTCGGCAAAATTAAAACGATCTAAGATTATGATTCCTCTTTAAAAAAGGCCATTACATGGCTGGAAGCTGGAATGAGATTTTTTAAAATTTCAAAATACCATTTATATCATTGTGCATTTTGTGACTATATGTTTCAATCATTTAATTCATATGCTTCGCTGAGAACACTCTGACGCCATCTTGTGTCGACGCCCGCGCGTATTTTGTAAGCAAAGCGTTTACGTTCAACTTTTCGGTTGCGTAGCATCTGTAAAAAATATTTCCATATTATGAATAAAAGCCGTTTCATAATATCAATAATAATCATTTACAGCGTCCCATTTGTGGGATGAAGAATTAGATCTTGTAAGAGGCTTGATATTGTCTGGTAGATTAAGAAACCTTTTTTTAGTAGTTGCTCTTTAGGTAGGTACATAGTAACTACGTCACTGCGCGTGTGTGTAAATCCCATCATAATAGTTTAAGGGAATTTTAGGACCAGGAGATAAAATTTACTTAAGCTCGTTTAAACCGTTTATGGACCCTAATCGTAATATTTTCTTACCGACTCATCAATAGCCTAATAATAATCAATTCATAATAGTGCTAAGAAACAGGGATCTACTCTACTAAGAACAATCCAAACTAGCAACACTTAGAACTTACTCAATATACGGTGATATCTGGTCGACTGTCCACTTGGGTTTAGTTTGGAAGAGAATCTTGAACCTCTCATTGATATCCTCTGGTAAATCACTATCTGCAAATCCCCATACAACTTGTGGCGTGCTAGATTTGTCTATAAGTGCTATACCAGCCAACATTGACTCCTGGAACAAGCAGCAAGAAATAATTTCTCATTCTTGAGAAATGGGAGGGGGTCTGAAATATTTCTATTGGTATGTATTACAATTCAGTTTTACTCACATCCGTAACCATCCCTTCAGGAACTGAATCCGTCCAAGCCTGAAGGAACTCGGCTAAATTAAATTTCCCCGAACTCTTTAATAACACCCTCGCCAAGAACCTACACACTTTATCCTCCTTATACTTGTAATATTGAATCCCATCTTCGACTACACCTTCCACTGTGTAAAAACGAAACATTGCTTCAAGTATGGAAGGCGGAACTATTGTACTCAGACTCTCCAGAGTAATCTCTTTAGATATTTTATCCAAAGACCAAGAGTTCTCTTCAATCAAATCGAGCATGTACGATAGAACACGAAATTCATAATCGAAATCCAATAATCGATAGTAATCATCGATTTTAATCGCTTGTATCTTCTCTAGTTCTTGTTCAAGCTCGTGTTTGGAAGCTTGTATTTGATCGCACAAAGCCTCGTAAGTCAACAATTTCGCTTTATCGATTTCGTATTCTAACTCTGCTCCTTGGTATTGTGTTGTTTCTAGCAATTTCCGCAGTTTAGACAACCGGGGCTTACACGGCTTAAGCTCATAATACGTAAAAAAGGTTTTAATTATATCCTTGTGCTCTAATTTTCTTGGATCTCTGCCTTCATCTGATTCTGTTGATTTGTTAAGGCTTGTATTTGATTTATCGAAAGAGGAGTCTGAATCATCCATGGAATTGTTCTGTATTGTCTCGTCAAGGCCTGTGGAAGCAGCGAATAGTAAATCCGGTACAAGAAGTATACTGTTGGATGTTTCCGCTTCCTTTACATCATATGTTTTATTGTTTGTACATAGTACTACGTTTTCTTCTGGATCTCCTACAAAAAAACATTAATCTATTTGAATCTCAAAAATAAAAACATTTTAGTGTAATACCAGTAATGTTAGAACTTACATAGAACCAAGAGCAACAAGGATGGAGAAGAAATCAAAATTAGAAGACGTCGGTAAATTATGAATGGTCACTGATATATTCAACTAAAAGATCATCAAACCAACCTTTAAAAACTAATTCATTCCCTGCTTCGATTTCTTTTAGAAGACTATCATCTAACAACATAAGTCTGAGGTTATCGTTTTGTTTATCAGCACCAGGGAACCTTAGCACCTGTGTAATTTCAGTCAATTCAGATTCGTGTAATTTGGCCGTTTTAATTATTTTCCTTGTATCTTCTGGTGTTCTAACTGGTCTAAAAAAGAAAAACATGATAAACAACCACAATATACATATGTCAGCTTGTGGATGTTAATAATGTATAATGATGTATAAAATGTCTTTGTATAATGATTTGGATTTTATTTGAAATTTAAAAAATGCCAATTGACCAAAGGGGGGACTGCTCAGTCCAAGAGAATTTGCGAGTGACGTCAGCACCGGAACTTGTTATGCTTTTTGTAATGTAATGAGGGTACTTGGTGCTATTAGTACGGTTGCTGAGTTGTTGAATTAGAGTTGCAATGGCAGTTTTAGACAAATCGTGACGCTGTTTGCACACTCGCAACTCTGCTATACCTCGTTCGTTGCTCGTCATTATACCTACCTATCTATTGAAGAAAGTAATTAAAATTGTGAAAATAAGGAAAAAACGTCATTATAAAATAATCCCTGTCCTACTGCATAAATGTTCAGTCGCATTTATTTATTAAATTCTTGAAAATTTTGTACATAAATATTTTTGACAATAACTGAATTCTAAAATAAAAAAAATCATAAATTCCAACCATAAATAACAATCAACATCCAATGGCGAATCGCGTTTACATTGTCTATGCATAAACATGACATTGACGTCCGATTGAACTTCGATTTACAGAAATTCGCTGCGTGATTTCTAAATCACGTTATTTAGTTTTAGATTAGTTAATTTAGTTGTTGTATTCTAAAATGTCTTTATTTGGTGATATATTGCAAAAAAATGAAGAGAAAAGAAGTCAACAGAGCGCGG
Organism: Hemaris fuciformis; assembly: GCA_907164795.1. Lineage (NCBI taxonomy): Eukaryota > Metazoa > Arthropoda > Insecta > Lepidoptera > Sphingidae > Hemaris > Hemaris fuciformis. The sequence continues at coordinate 6,346,460 of OU015455.1, read as the reverse complement.
GCCTGTCCCCGTACCTTAATTTCGACCCAAACTACATACCGAAAATGCAACCAGAATTCTTATACCCTGACGATAGCCACATGGCCTCAACAGCCCGAAGATCCAATGTCGCTCTTCCGATCATTGGAATGTCCTTCATGACCGGTTCAGGTATTTTTTTCTCATGATGAATTAATAACCTTAAAATGTTTTATATAACTAAGCCCTTAATATCTTGAGCATGATTTTTTAGAATAATATGACATAAACCTTTTTACTTCATCTCTGTGAATTGTGCATTAAAAGTTTTTGTAACTCGAAGTTATAAATAATAACATTATATACATTATTATTATTTCTTACTAGAATGAGTATGTTAAATGTCAAGGCTATTTATTTAGCATGTTTATAAACTATTTGAAACTCTTATCTATAATCATATAAAAATAATTAATCCAATAAGGTAGTATAAAATAGCACCAAAGAAATACTTGAAAGCAGTATTAAGTGCTTTATTTACAAAACACGGAAGCACTTTGGATACAGCTGTAGTTATTTACCTAATATTTTTTATTACTATGAAATTAATAAGATTCTTTCAAATGTTCATACAGCATATATTCTCTTTGTAATAATAAAATTTAATTTAAATATAGTTTTTTTTTCACTATATAAGTTTTAATAATAAGTTTTAATAAGTTTTAATAATTTTTAATAATTGAATATACTTTATATTCACGGATAAAATAAAAATAAGATTATTAAATATTGTAGAACAAATTTACTCAATAAATATATTTCAATATATGCACACCATACAGTAGAAACTTGATTAACCGGGCTTATTGTTGTTAGGAATTTGGATAATCAGATGTATGAAAAAAGTGGGTTCATGCATATGTAATTATTTACTTATTTATGCTTCATATACATAAAAGTACAAAGGCAGACTTAATGCCTAAGGCATTATCGGCCAGTCAACCTTAAGGTAGTGCAGAGAAACACGAAAAGGTGCATAAATATCGATAATGCAATATATATATAATATATACATACATAGATAAATATATACACATACATATATACATAGAAAATGGCTTGTCAACATCCTGATTTCAAGGGGGAATTATGTAGTACATAATATTATGAGTTTATTAAAACAACAAATACATATAACTTAAAAATCGTTATTAAGAGACAAATTAACATGATTGAACCTACAAGTAAATTTGACTTGTAAGAATATAATTATTTTTTTGTTTTCTTTTAAATGGTTGGTTGTCTGGATAATCGCGAATGTGTATAACAGAGGGCTGGATAATTAAGTTTCTACTGTAAATATAAAAGGAAAAGTTAAGCTATTTAAGACATGGGCTCATTGCCAAATGCAACTACAATTATATATAGCACATTCATTTTATTTATACATAATCATAGACTTTCTCATAGGAAGCAAACAAAGCATGTTGTCAATAAATTTTTAAGAAAATTATTTCTATACAGGCTTGCTATTAGAACTTTACACAAAAACCTGTATGTTTTTGCTTTATTGATTAAGATTCTGCAGTAAATTTTGTGTAAAAATTATTAATGTTTAAATAATATCTGAAGCATGCTTACTAAACATGTGTTTATTCATCATTATCATTCAACCACATGTTGCTTCATCTTCTCACATTCAAGGACACCTTTGCTTAGCTGTGCCAAATACTTACATGTTTATACATTATTTTTATGTTTGCACTTCAGGTCTGGGTGGTGTGACTGGATTATACAAAGGACTTAGAGCAACAACATTGGCAGGACAAACAGGGAAAGTGCGGAGGACTCAAATAGTCAACTATATTATGAAACAAGGTCAGTTAATGTTCAGACATAACAAATTTCACTACTAAGATTACTATGTAGGTGTGGTAAATTTTAGAAGATGGAACATTTTTTTCATTTTGCAGCAGATGAACTCTTTGTTCATAACTACTAGAAGTAATTATTATTCTGTACCAGTTAATATTCTATTACTATACATTTGTCATTGAGCAGTGGCGGTAATTCCATAGAAGCCCAAAAGCGCAGCTTGCATTGCAAAATTCCAAATAATAATCCTTAAGCTATAAATCTTTATTTAAAAAAGCAATTTGACATATAAATGAGAATATCCCATACCCCACAATAAACAATTATAAACTAGACATTACACAACTAACATGCAAAAATTTTGGGCTTCTATGGAAGTACCGCCACTGCCATTGAGTGTCAATTTAGGCTTATTTCAAAAATAGTATGTTCTTGCACAAAATATTTTTTAACCTTGATATTAGCAGACAATCTCTAGTCTTATATTGCTACAGAACTATATGTCATGCAAGGTAAAGACTACATTAAGGAAATCCTCAATAGAAGCATTAAGAAATAAACTTTAATCACGGCAATAGATTATTATTTATTACATAGTTTACACAAAATTGGTGAAATGTGGGCGCACAAATGCACTTCTCTTACGACAAAAAGCTTTAGTTATGTAGGTGGGTGGACAGAAAAACAGAAACAAAATAATTTTGAAATATCGAGAACTTTGTATTAAGACCTGGCCTCATGTATAGCAACAACAAAAGTGTACTTTCATTCATATTATATTACGATTTGCTGTTCTTTCCAGGTACAACAACTGGTTGCACATTGGGCATCATCGCATCTTTTTACTCATGTATAGCACTCGGCGTCACATGGTTACGCGATAAAGAGGACACAGCCAACACATTCATAGCAGCTGCAACTACTGGAGTCATCTACAAAAGCACCTCGGGCCTTCGTTCCATGGGTCTTGGCGCTGTCGTAGGACTCTCTCTAGCCGGAGTATACACACTAGTTACAGACAATGACAACATATGGAGCAAAGCACGATACAACAGATTGTGATCTGAATACACCGCCTAAAGGAGTTATGTACATATATAGACTGTTATGTTAGTTTTTATGTTACTGCAATCAGCGCCAAAGGATCTGTTAAGCACATGGGACGTTATGGGCCATGTCCTACGTGACTTAGGGATTTGTTGCTGTCCTGTCGCGAGACCATGTTTTTCCCGTGTCGAGCCAGGAGCACCGTGATAAGCGTTAAAAATAAAATGGTTTTTTGAAAAATTAAAACTGTTTATTTCATTTCGTTACAGTGCGTTATTTGTACAATGTTCTGTATATACAAGTTTTAGATACATGGCGACGTAGAATATACTTAGATTCGTAAGTTCTACTTCAGGTTGAATCAGTTGTTATGAAGGCTTTCGAGTAATATAATTGGGGCGGCGCATGAGAAAACTACCTCAACATTGACCCAATTGCAGGAAGTCATTTGCTTTCACAAGTGTTCATTCGCGATAAGTCGCCCATTGCAATTAACGACTGGCGATACAATGTCACTGTTGTAGTAAATAAAAGGCTTTGAGCAAACAGTTCAAATTGAAAAACAATTTCTTACACGTAATTCATCTAGTGCCTTTTAATTTATAATTTTGAAACATTTTATCCAATTTTGGCACAACCATTATTTACATTTTACACAATGTCGGTAAGAATTTAAAATACATATTATCAATTTATACTTGCCAAGACAAAGATAATACATTTTCGAAATAATACATATTTTTTTATTATCGCACGTACTTCGGTCCGAACTTAATTAACTTAGTAAATACCTTTGTTCTTTGCAAAGTATAAAATTATGTTCCTATATTTTTTACAAACAAAATATAGGTTATATGAACGGTAACCGATAAGTGAGTTAGCAGTATCGAGGTAAATGGAAAAAATAAACAGGTATTAGTTTTCGCAAACAACTCGAAATGATAACAGCATTATCTATATGCTAGAATACACAGCTTATCTAACCAACAATACAACCAACATATAGGTAGATAATATGGTAGCATTTAAAAATTATTATTAAAATATATCAAATGGATGGATTGCTCGTGGATAAATTCTAGGTATATGAATCCTTTGGAGCTGGAATATGAGCGTAGAATTTTTTCGAAAGAAATTATTTCAGGACGTGAGTTTCATTCGAGGTCTGGATTTTAGGAAGACTTTTTTTTAAACTCGGTTATACCTTAAATTTAATTTTTAATTAACCAAAAAAATTGACTACAACATATTGTTATCTCAATCATAAATTTATCGATCGCGCTACGTCACGTCACGTCGTACCATCTCATATTATTATCATTATAACGTAGCCACGCATCATATAAATTACGAAGGTAATATTTATATGAGATAATTTCTCTTTTAATTGCGTAAAACCTACACATCTACAAAAATATTAATCGTGTATTTAAGCAATTTATTCTCAAATATTCCAGCTCCCAATCGCTTAGATATTGAGATTCCATATAATGAAATATTAATGCATCTGAATAAACAAAAAAATTCCGAAAATATATTTAGTAACTCGACATCTTACAGCGACATTAACTTAAAAATAAAAATACCATCCATAAAAACGAACGTTTCGTATATTATAAAAGATTTTTAAGTCGGAATATATCTATTTTTAGTTATGATCAATATTACGCATGCGCTTAGCTTGATGCTTTAAGTGACGTCAAACTTTCGAGATCACAACGGCGAAAGCGGGGCGATGTGAAGTATGAAAGAGATTACACATTTCCAAGCCTCCACATTGTACGCATAAACAAAAACATCTAATTCAGTATTTCATCGTAGCGTTTTTATGAATGGCAATACAAGCTTAACATTATATTTACAGAACAATCGACAATTCTATAATATCATTATAGGTACACTAAAACAAAAATAGTCATTTCGCTTATAATTAATTTAGATTTAGTATATTTACAGTCGCACGTTTATATGGCCCTAGTTTGTTGTACATTGTTAGTTACCAGCGTCTTTGCTATTCTATTGTTTACGAACATAAACAACGTTGTTGAGATTGTTTAAAGACAAACATTTCGATTGCAAACATTTCTATAAGGTACATTTAATGTCTTTGATGAAATTAAGTGTTCGTATGCAACAAATACAATGTTATGAACTCATTATCAGCTACATATATTTCTATTACAGTATCTAAATGATCTGCATCTGATGATACTATCAACATCAGTCGAGTCGCAGTAAACTGTTAATTAAATTCTCAATTCTTATGCTAAAATAAAAAAAGTGGTTAATTAATCGATGAAAAGCAATTTGCGGTTAAATAATAATTTTATAATGACCAAAGGTTTATCCTTTCCTCTATATGTATTTTAAAATACTGTAGGTACCTACTAGTATATGAAATGTCAGAGTAATGAAAAAACATCACTCAATTGAGTTTTAAAAACCAAATTGTTATTGTTATTAAAAGTTAATAAGCAGTGATTAAAATGGAAGAGACGAAGAGTTGTTTTGAATTAAATTTTTACCAATGTGGTAATATGTTATCAAATACATTGTACTCAATATTAAAGGTAAGAAAAGCACCTTATTTCGAATTGGCGCAGGATAAAAACAATCCGTTTAAACATGATTTACGCAAATCTTATTACGACCAGTCAGCGTAATCTCGCCGTAATAGTAAGTTTATTCTTTACTTATAGACCAGATTATCTTTTATCTTGTTTATGAAATTTCGTATAATGATAAGGGTGTGATTGATGGCAATAACTATACAGAAGCTAACAAATTACAGTTTAGGAAGAATAAAAATTGACAAACATTATCGTCCCTGCAGTGTCGTTTATTGTGGTAACCTTTTTTCCGCAACGCAAACAGCCCGTGACTAAATACTAACATATGTAATTTTAACCTAGGCATTGCTGTATTAAAATACGCAAAATATAAGAAAAAATCGATGGCTTTCAGGTTACTTTGTGTAATCTAATTCATTAATATTTTGATAGTAAAAAACTTAAGAATTACAGGTGTGTTGTTAAGACTCTATGCGTATGTGCCGCGGATAATAAAAGGCTTTCTGGACTCCATTACACTTGCCATCAGGTGCAATGGGGTCACTTTACCCCACTTTTCACTTTTTTGTAAAAAAAAAAGGCTACCACTAAAAACACAATTACTACCTATCTTATATTTTTTGTATATAGTATACCAAGGTGCATTAAAATTAGGTAAATTTAAAATGATATTAATTAATTAGGGCAGATTGACGACGAAAGAATTGTTCAATAACATTGTATAATTGTATTTCCTTATTGTTTTCGAATTTTGTGTGATAAATATTTAAGACCAATAAATTTGTTATTACTATTGAAGATTCCATCACTGGAAATTTCAAAAATGCCCAATGAGTATTGTCCCAACATTTCAGTCTAAAGTCTAGACCATTGAGGGTATTTTAATCTTCAGAGAGATTACAGCTAAAATTTATTTTCTATCATAAGCAATTTAACTTGGAATGCAACTGACCCTTTATTATTTTAATTTGAGGGTATTTTAAAGTGTGGTATGATGAAGCTGCAGTCCATAGTTTTGTTGTAATTCATAAATACCTAAACTGGTTTGGTTACATAGGAAAACAAATCAAATAATATGCTCATCTGACAAATAATATGGTAATGTAGTCAGCAATAATTTTGTTACTATAACAATACATTTATGATGACAACAATTCTTATATTTTCAAGTCATTGTTTCAACAATATTTGTAAAAACCACAATATCCACTAATCAAAAAGCTACATTTAGTAGACTTCTATATTTTAAATAGTAATTTATCATCTTCATAACCCATATTATTTGCAAGAGGTTATTCTGTAATTTGCGGACTGTTACAGTTTCCTATACCAATAATCCTTATCACTAAACTATAAATAACCAATTAACTCACATACATTCAATACAGTGGGTAAAACTAATCTGAATTCTGCAGTCACTGCTGCATCCTCTTAGTTTTGAGGCGCAGCAATTTTTATGTCACAATGCAGCATTGAGTATAGATTTCATATCTTCTGGTAATATACAATTCAAATCTTCTAATTGACGAGCTAATAGTGTCCTTGTGTTTCCTGCCACAGGTGGGTTACTCTTCAAAACCTCCCGTAACTTAAGCACCATGTCTACAATTTCCACTTCCTTCTTTCCAATTGACCATTTCTTCAAATCACTCTCAGCTAAAGCTTCTAATTGCAATGCATGCAACTTGTTTGTTAAGTTGCTATGTCTTTCATGGAACCATGAACTGAAATTGGGAGTTCTAAAGAAGTTTTTGTATAGACCAATCCAATCTCCTTTAATTCCTGTGGTTAACTGTGGCCCTGATTGCTGAAGTGTAGCAAAGAAGTCTTCTGGATTAAAAGGGTTTGGTATTGGAGGCGCTCTGAATGGAGATATATTCTTTTGTAATGGCATTAACGAAGCCATATACCGTTCCAAAGGAATCATGAAGCTTTGAGTCAACTCAAGGAGATGCCTTTTCACCATTGCTGTTTGGACTTCTGATGGGCGATCAGTTCTTATGCCATTATGAAGTTTCTTTATAATAGCCTTATCTTTTTCTAAAAATGCTTTGTACTGAGTGTACACACCTGGTGCTGTATCCAACAACTTAATATTTCCAACCTTTCTTAGCTTTGTTTTTATTGATGTGGAATCACCAAGCTTGATGGTGTGCGGCCAGTGTTGTAATGTTTTTGTGAAGAATGGATTAGTCACACCCAGAATTACGCAAGGTGGGTTGTACTGCTTTCTAGTAAATTCTTTGAACTCACTGTCATGTATTGTGAAATACGGTCTGTATTCTGCACAGTATGGTAAAGGTTGGATGAGGTATGTCAATGCTTGCACCAGAGCTGAGCACTCAGTAGGTGAACTGGCCATTATAACAATTGGTTCAGCGGTCAATACCAACTCCCATAATAAATGCAAATGAGATATTACGCTGGATAAAGCATCAAATACATTCACATCCTGTATAGATACCAGAACATGAGGTATATTAGGTGAATGGACTTGCTTTGCAATATCTGACCTTGTAATCTTGCCGGTTTGTTGGTTTGGAATGTATGATTGGAAAACAGTTCCAAGGACAGGCAATATAACATTCTGACCAGCGTCTAGTAAGGGCCACCTGTTAATATCATGACATGCTGCCTCCAAACTTCTCTCCCCATCTTCAAAATGCTTGGGGGCAATCAGCTGAATGACTTTGTAGAATAAATTGATGAATGGCAATCTGGTAAGTAGGATTATACTTTTTTGAAAGTAGCCCCGGGGTAGCGAAGGGTCCTTGACCTGTCGGAAATACACGAAGCCCCAATAGTGCGTCGAATCTGCGCGCAATGTGGGCACGCTTTCTTCGTTGTAAGCTAATTGTCGTGACGTCAATGGCATGCGAGATCGAAGACGCACGTGGAACTGTGTGTCTCCCATACACCCTGAGTTAGAGTCGGGGAATGCCAAATAACAAATATTGCATTTTTCTTGATCTGTCAACATCACTCCTGGAGGATATACACTTTCCATAGCCTGCCCGAGCTCTAAATCGAATGTGACCACACAAACACAGTGCAACCAATCCGAAAACCTACCCCAAGCCGCTTGGAACTCCCGATCTTGTTCGACAAGTTCTCCACAATTTGGCAATCCACAAGCCATGATTATTTTTATAACAAACACATCAAAATCAACACATTTTCACATTAACTATTTAATTCAGCGCATGTTATCATTGTTTACTATATAAAATGACGTTCCAACACATTTTTTGTATTTAAAAACGATAAAAACATCCGAGCTCACGCAAGACGTCCTCGCAACAGCTGTTCCGCACAACATGGCTGCGCGCGCCAAAACAAAAGTTACTGAATTTGCTAACTTCTTTAACTTAAAAGATTTGTATAAAATGTTTTATATTTAGTATCTCCACTTACCTGAAATCCATATTTGTGCGATTATGTGAATTATTTAACGAATAATTCACTGGAATATAGTAAAAAAATTAATAATAACACAATTCTTAACTTCCCACATTCGACTTTGATGACCCATTTCACGCAGCGTTTGTTTAGATTAACAGGCGTTTTATTGTATCAAGCCGGTTGAATAATAATTGTAAAGGTTTTTTAATTATCCGTGAATACTGCCATATTGGTTAATAAAAATTAGGATGATGAATGTCTATTATTGTGAATATAAAAGAAAAGCATTTTCTATTGGCATTATGTTTATTAATGTAAACGAAATACAGGCTCAAACAAGGGCTGCCAATATGACGGCCCGCTTCATTTTTACAGCTATATTACATTATTCAATACTCAATCACATTTTATATATTAACTAAATACACTAAAACTGGATTCTATATGATTAACAATAAAAAAAGAACTACAACATCCACTCGATAACTTGCATAATAATTCACAGAACAATTTGGGCCACTTCACGCCTCTGATTAAATTTAATAAATTGAAGCCGTTTTGGCACGGAGAACAAGATATAAGATAATTTTCAAAATTTCTATACAGAGAATGAGGTTTCGAAGGAGAGCCCAGTGCAGTGACACAAATTGTTTGAAAACTTTTACATTCTCACGGTTATTGTTCCATGTATATTATTAATATTACTCGTAATAAAATCTTTACTGATTGTAGATACAATACACTTTATTGATATACGCGAAGGTTTAAACTTATAGACACGTACTACCGTAGAATAGAGTAAGTAGGGCAACCATACAAATACCAAGCCTTCCAAGTCTGCTTTCGAACTGGGTTTCTCTTTTTACCTAAGACTGATGACTCGTTAAAGATGCATAGATGCTTCTTTTTTTTCTTTAACTCATGAAAATCACCATTTCGCTAGACTTCCTCACAATCGTCCGTCCGTAGTATTGTAGATACCTGTGAGGCTAAAAGGTGGAAGGTTGGATAATCATAGAATTGCATTCCTCCCACTTCATTATACAGCATAGACAAAGTTTTAAACGTACACGACAATCATTTTTATCAGCCAACAGACAATTATAGGATCTTGAAATGATTATCTAGATGACTTAAAAATAACTAGTTAAACTTGGGCCCATAGACATGAGGTGAAATTCCCCATCATCGTGGTCCTGGTTGTCACTGATGGGACTTTTTATAGTAATATTGTACTATATCCGTATACTTGAAGCTTTTACCAGGCCGTATTTGCTATAAATTACGCGTATTCATTTAAAGGAAATAATTGAAATCAGAATAATCAACAAACTTAACAGTAAAAGTTGCAGGAATATAATGTTTTTAAAATGTATAGTTGTTGATTAACACAAATTTACTTTTCGATACACTATTTCTATTCATTTTTATTCCAACAATGGAAAAACCCAAAAATTAAGAAAATAAGAACTGAGCATGAATATTGCAACAGAAATTGACTTTGTAATTGATAGATCTGAATGTTTCAGACACCGAAGTAAATTAAATCTTACGATTATGTATGATACGGTCGCATTCCAATAGATGTTTATATATATTCTAATATTTGAAATAAAATTAAAAGTAATTCGCCACACTATACAGATTGTTTAAAAATATACAACCTATAACACGTCAACAAAAATGTAAAAAAATATAATTTCTAAACGACACTCTTTCATACACCCAACGGAAGGATGAACAGTTCAAAATTTAAATATGAATATTATGTTGTAAATTTTACAATTTATATAGAGAAAGATTTTATTTCAATACCTAATTACTTAATGATTGTTTTGCAGAAAATAAATACTTTTATGATTGAATGAAAACGCACCAATTTTTAAGGCGTAAATGTCTCGACTTCTTTAAAATTGCAAAAAATATTAGAAAATAAAATTTATATTTCGAAGAATTTTAAACATCGAATACATAAAGAACTTTTATAAACGTGTGATTAAATTAACTTTTATATTCCAATATTAAAAATATTCGAATCCTAGGAGCAAGAAGTCGTAACACCTGCGCCACAAGTAAATAAATAGTAAAAAAAAACACAAAATCATCTAAACATTTATATGACCGATTGAGTACACCAACACAAGTTTGTGTGCAAACATCTAAAACATCATGTTACAGTGCAAAAATTTAAGTATAAATTATCTATTAAAGTACTACAATAAGTATAAATAGCATTTTACAAAATAATAATTATCTAATTGCACAGACCGTGATTATAGAGGCAGACTCAGTGGTTTATGAGTGAAAACTCCTTAGTAGTTAAGAAAATACTTGTTTTCATGAAAAATGTAATATTTAAATTGTATGTTGAATTACAGATAGAAGATATTTCCACAGATTAAGTATTTTCTATGCAAGTTGGAATATTTTCACTTCATAAATGTTTTCAACTGATAAATACATTAATACATTTTCTACATTTATTGTAAGACACTTAAAAATTGAAGAAGTACCTGAGAGGTAAGTAAATTAGCAAATATAATAATGAATTGTCTGGCAGTGTATCTAATTAAAAATTTATACAACTTCATCAATCGTACTGTTAACACTACTAAATAAGTAGGGTAGAAATTCCATTACATAAAATTTAAATAGAAAGTTTGGGGGACAAGTCCCAAGTCTTCAATAATTTAGCTGCCAACTAATAATGATATAGAATATTATGGTTACTTTTTATTAATATGGCAGATGAAATAAACAAACAATAAGTACACTTTATTTTAAAGATAAAGACTTCACTTTAAGGTACATATGTCAGACAAAATAAATATGTACAACAAAAAATATTATATTATCAGTTGGAATAACCAGATTAATTTTACACTAAATAAAAAAATATATTGAATACACATAAAGATTTTTGTATTGTCACAGTGCTCATAACTATCAAGATTTTAATAATTGGGCTTTTACCCCCCTCAGATACAATACATGCTCTATAATACGTAAATATGGCTTGAACACTTAATATGTTTTGAAGTCTATATTACACGGTAGAAAAGCTACATATGTGACAAAATAATACAATAGATTTACTGTTGCTTCCATCATGCAACACTGAAATAAAAAATAATATATCTAGGGACGAAATAATAAACATATTTTCATTTTATAGTCTTTTATAGGTAAATAAAATTGAATTGTTCCGTCACACACCCAGCCTTGTTTTGAAAAACTCAAAATCATTGCATATTGTGAATTAAATTATATGGAATTATTAATAACCTTTGTCTAAGTATTTGCCTTCCTTCCTAAGTTCACGTATCTCCGAGTACGAGCTAACCTCTTCAGTACGAGCATCTATTTGGCCTTTAGAATTAGGCAAATGTAACTTCTACTTCAGAATTGTTGATTTAACATGGTAGTCAATATTTAAGCCAACAATACCTGGTCAACGTAGCAATCATTTAAAATACCGTAAAATATAGGGAATCAATTAGACCTAAAAATGGACTGAGATGAGATAAAATTTTATTATAAGGCTTTTTTGAAGAAGTAATTTAAGTATTTGAATATTAAGGACCATAAAATATTTTATAGTGAGATCAATGCAATTTTATAAATTAGTACATATTTCTTTAACCTGTTTTAAATAAATGAACCTCATATAGGTAGCCACTAGAACCTTTTTTTTTATCATTATTTCACAACAAGCAAAATTACATTATATCTTTTTATCTATTAACATCTTTTTATACAGATGTATCCGAAAGTTTAACTTATGGCTTGAGGAGACATTGCAATTCACAATAGACCAATAGACGCCGTACCGAAGTAATTCATATTCATATAAAATCCATCGTTTTGTTGGAACAAGTCTAAACTCAGTTCTCAAATATGCATGCAAACTAAACATCCGCGACCAATGTTATTGAGAATGCACGTTCGTATTATTATTGAAACACAAAACATGTGCGCCATTTATCGTGCACGGATATACATATGTGCAGTACAATAGGGTGAATTCAAAGGCAGTTTTTATTATAGAATACTTCTAATTCATCAACCTTTCCCATTTTTTTCTTGAATAGTTATATAAGCCAGTATTGTCGAGCATATCAAAATAAATGGAAAACTAAATTCAATACTCTCCATTTTCCATTTTAGCATAATTGCAAAACAAGTACAAGCGATAAAATAACGTAAAATCTAACTACAATGTGAGATACAAAATTAAGTTTTCCGTTGGATATCTACTAAAAATAATGCACTTATCTTTAAAGCTGGCTATTGTAGGAACAAAGAAAATATTGTCTATAATTATTCTGTATTTATGTGTGTAATGCCTCGTTATCCGTAACACGGGTACGCAACAAACGTGCATTCACCAACTAAAACGACCAACGTAAGTAAAACAATCTAATGCGCCTGTAACGCCTATTGCCATGTCGAGTTGCTAGCAACATTCGTATTCTGTTGCGCGAACGTGCTCGGGAACTGGCCTAAGCTCAATCCGCCGAACTGTTGCTGCAACTGTTGCGACTGTTGTTGCTGGTTGAAGAATTGATTATTCGCAAACTGTTGTTGCATGGGTTGCTGTACCGGTTGCTGCATTGGTGTCCCGAACGGTTGTTGGAACTGTTGCGGGAATTGATTATACTGTTGCATACCGTTTTGTACAGGTATATTGTTGTAAGTAGGGGCGGGGAATCCACTAAACTGATACGTTACGGGCTGTGGTTGGAATTGGTTGCCTAGGGGTGGTGTTTGACTGTAAAGTGCTAATATACTGTCCTTAGTCAGTTTTGACTTTTCTTTCTCCGTGGGCGCTGCTTGTTTGAAGAAATTCTCTTCCTCAGTCTTGAGATCTGACTTGGATTCCTCTGGCTTGGCGACTTCGGCCGGCTTTTCCTGCGGTGCTGAGAAGAAGCTGGAGAATATGTCGTCGTTATTAGAGGGTTTTGTTTCGGGTTTTCCGGTGTCGAGTCCGAGAAGATCAGCCGAGCCGTTTGATGTTTTGCTAGTGTCTGGTTGGGCTGTGGGTGGAGTGCTTCTGCCGAGTTTGGGACTGACTGAGGATTTCGGCTTCGGCAAGCTCGGTATTACGTCCGATTTCTGCAAAGACCAATGGTAAGTTCAAAATATATAAATTATTACACAGTTATAAAAAAACAAAATTGTGAGCCAGATTATGATCGATAATTAATGAATATTGTTTATCATATTATGGTTATATTTGATTATGAAAACACATAAAAGCGTAAGAATGACTTGTACAACAAAATTACAACTTTTATAAGAATTTAGATATTTAATAACCCATCTATGTATATGTAATCATCATCATCATCATCATCAGCCTAAATACGTCCCACTGCTGGGCACGGGCCTCCTCTACAACTACAACTGAGAGGGTTTAGTCCTTAGTTCACCACGCTGGCCTAGTGCGGGTTGGCGGTATATGTAATAGGTACTACTTACGTTGTATTTCTTATCACTAGTAGTTGGCGCAGGCAACGGCCCTAAGCTCGATGTCGTAGACTTCTTTTTCCGTTTCTGCCTTTCAATTTCCTCGTCTATTTCTTTATCCCTGCAATTTTCAATGTGGCTTATGTTATTCCAATTTTTTTTTACTACGTTAATTTTGCAAAACTATAATCAGATACTGCAACATAATAATAAATAAATAAAATATTGGGAAATCATAAGCATTGTAAGTTTTTTTTACCAAATACCACATACAGATGGCTTTCGCTTCATTCGCTTTTCGACTCTCGAAGTGTAAGTAGTCTAAGTTATTTCATTTTACTATTTGATCTCTTATACTTTTCGGGGATTCTAGTGTAAATTAGTATGCATATGTAATCACTTGTTTGTGAAACGAGAGGCGGCGGGTTAAATATCCGCACTAAAACCAATATGATACAACACTTGTATCTTAGTGTGTGGTCAGATCTACATATTATGTACATACATGTGACGAGTACATTTATTTATGTACTGACCAATTGACTTTGGGTAAAGGTGGCGGCACCCACTCCTTGGCGATGTACTTCTTCTGCTCGTACTTGGCGCGTATGAACGCCTCGAGCGAGGAGTCGTTCTGCGGCCGGCGGAACGAGTCGGGCAGATTGGCCTCGTAAACGGCGCGGGCGCGAGAATTGCCCATCTGTTGTAGCGATACCTGGAAATAGGAAATGTTTGGTGAGTGTGTTTTTAGTCTGTAAAAATGCATGTAAGTAGAATCCGGTTATAACGACGACCAAGGGACTGGTGATATTACGTTGTACTAACCGGACGCCGTACTAAACGAACAGACATTACTTATACATCATTTATTATATTAAAACCAAACATATGCCTATGCTTACGTCGCTAAAAACGGTTGGTTGTTAAATGCGAAGTCGTACTAAACGGACTACACTGTATTTGATAATAATTAATTTGTTTCTTTGTGATTTGACTTAAAATCACTCGACCGAATTGAATGATTGTTGGAATAGGCATAGATGGGAAGTAACATAGGCTCCTCTTTATACCGGAACAATGTGTTCTTGTGGGATGAGCATGGAATTTCGAAATTGTGTCCCGGCGGAGCCCGTTAAATAATTTGATGGTATTTTTGATTTAAGTAACCCCCGGTAACCTTCTATTCTATGGTCACTTTTCTTCAACAACTCTTCTTTTGATATCTATTAGGCTGAATAAATCCTGCCGCTTTTTCCATCACATCTCCCAGGAATCTGCTAAAACTAATATTTTAACAATTGAGATTATTAGTTTGTCAGATGATACTCTTTTATACTACCTAGTTACCTAACTGCATTCAACAATCACATACACAGTTTTGACTCCACCCTAAGATACAAGTCTTGTGTTGTGCGTATCAGAAACTACGTGAGACTTTTCGTTCTCACAAACACCCAGGCCCGAAACAAATATTTATGGATCACACAAAAATTTGTCTCGATGCGGGGATCGAATCCGCAGCTTCTGATTTCGCAAGCTGGTGTTTCGCCAACTGCGCCACGGGGCTGTCAAACTTAATGTCAATATCTGTCAGTACAAAGCTTGACTTGGAAGGTGATTCCGAAAGACAGTCATAAACTTACGACTTGCTCAGGCGTCCAAGAGTCCAGATTGACACTCTTCACTTTTGAGATGTGCACGCCGAGGTTACGGTGGATACCAGCGCACCTGATGCACAGGAATATGCCCAGGTTCCATGACGCCCATCTAGGACCTGACAAAGTATAAATATAGAACATTCAGTCTCAGTTTATATTGTTTAGCTTTCTGATATAACCAATATTTGTGTTATTGGGTCGAATTTAACGCATATTTTTTTAGGATTTCGATTTGACCCTGTGCAGGAATCGAGCTCAGTGCCTCTCATTTTCCAGTTGGGGTCCTACGCGATTTGCTACGAAGGTCAAATAGTAAAAAACTTTTGGGTCTAGGTTATGTAAGACTGAAGATCCCATAGATTCTGATATCTAAGACATAAAACTTACAACTTTGGACGAAGTTTGGGTGTATTTTTTTTCTGAATTTTATTATTAAAATGCGTACTAAATTATCTTAAAATGTGATTACAAATAGTAGCAGCCCACATCGCGGTATTACGCACCTAAACAGCTATAAAAATAGCTGATGAGTTTGGTGAACCCAATGAATAAACAACTTAGTAAATTACTAATTCACTTAGCTTTGACACGATTAATGAATTGACGAAAGTATTTCTGCATGTTTTAACGTACAATGTTCTCTATTCATTTAAATAGTATGTTGCATTTAATAACTAGCTTTTGGAAGCTATATCTAACTATTTGTGCAAGTTAGCTATGGTTGTTTGATACTGAAATTATGTAGAATATATTATACGAATATTTGAATCGACTGCACGCACTGCGATTTGTGCTATTGCGTTTATGTTTGGTGCCAGTTAATTTTAAATTTTTGTCCAGTTATAAGATTTTTTATAAACATCTTGGAATTTAGGGATTAGAGCTAACAATCGGAAGGCAGGTAATGCATACCAAATAGCATTATTAACTCAGTGATTTTTGTCTTGAATCAAATCAAACATGTTATTACTTATTATATAATTACAAGGATAAATATTAATTACAAGGTTTAAAATTACTGGATCTATTGTATGTTATTCGAATACCTACGGTCATATATATAATGTTCCTACTCAATATTTTGTAATAACATACGTACATAAACTCATGGCTGTATTCGCTGATGGGGTAGGCAGAGGTGCATTTCTACGCCCAGATTTCGGCAGGTATGTATGCCAGAGGGCCCGACATACCCCTCCCCCGAGGTACCGAAAGGGCAGTTTAAGGCGCTTTCCTCTCGTTAAAAAAAATGTATCAGTCCCACGTAATATCTAGGGGGCGAGCCTATTGCCGTTTTCACACTCCGTGCTTTTACTGAGAATTTCCTAATGGGAAAACCGTTTAAGAATTTCCTAATGAAATAAAAATAACACTATTTCATGATTTTGCCGGCATTATACGTATTGCGGATTGGTATACTAGACTAACTTAAAAATCTTAACTTTCCTCATCATGCATTTGTAGTAAACCCTACCAATAATCCAATAAAATTTTATAGAATCTTCTAGAGATAACAAAAAAAGATGATAATAATAGAAAATATATGCGGAATGAAGCAAAATGGCATACTACACAATAAAAATGCCTTCTAGTTTCCTAATAAGTTGCCCAACAGCGTAATGAAGGATATCAATTAGCAAGCAAGCAAGTATATATTTCCCTTCCACTATAATTAACAAAATGTTTAGCAATGATTACAAGTAATTACTTATCAGTCGGTACTCATCAACAATTACTGTAATGTTGGTGTCAATAAACTTAGATACTATCATCTACCATGCCTTAGTTGTAGATAGAGCGACCATCGAGACATGCGTTACAATTTGTGACTAGGGCGCCATACCAACTTTTTAAATAACGGTACATATGGGGCTATGGAGACATTTCATAAGAGGCTACTTTTTCTAGAAAAATGTTTGGTTGTGGGGGCTTTTATAACATTGATTGACAACTGAGGCTAGGCTTGTCTTTATCTTAAATTTTGTGGATTGTGGGTTCAAATCCTAGGCACACACCAGACTTTTTGATGTTATGTGTCTATTCACTATGAATTATCACATACTTTAAAGGTTAAGGAAAATATGGTGAGGAAATCCACACGCCTAGAATTTCATAGGAAATTCTCAGGTGTAGTCTGCCAACTGGCTCTGAGCCAGGGTGGTGAATTATGGCCCAAACCCTCTCAGTTGTTAAGAAGGCCCATACCAGCAGTAGTTATGTATGAGCTAATAATGATGATGAACCTAAATGTCAATTTTTCCTTTTTTTAAACATTACAATGTCAGTGATGGTGGAGCAGACAAGTGTTGGAGTGGAGACCGCGCTTAGGCAGACATAGAGTGGGACATCCCGCCGCAAGATGGTCCGACAACTTCAGAAAGTTACTGCCCGCTGGCAGCGGAAGGATGAGGGCTGCTCAAGACCGGGATGGTTGGCGCCTACTTGGGGAGGCCTACGTTCAGCAGTGGATGGCGATAGGCTGAGTATATGTCAGTACCCCATTTTGGTATAATTGTTGACATAGATTAGTATTTAGACTTTATGGGAGGATTGTACAACTCACTTCACAGTTAATACATGCTGCAATGAATCGCAGTAGAATAAACATGTTATACATTACAAGACCATATTTATGTTTGCAACACCTATTAATTTTATCATTGCACCAATGCTTGGGTGGCATGTTTGGACATAATAATAAATTGAGAAGCATTGTTTGCAACTTGCTCATATATTAATTTTGTTTAATGAGGATAGTGTAATAAGTAGTTTCCTCTTTATAACTACCTAACTAAGTGTGTATGTTATGTACAGACATAACATACACACTTAGTTAGGTAGTTATAAAGACGAAACTACTGGACCACTTATTACAGTATATATTTTACTCACAAATATACAGATATTTGTGAATAAAATATATACTGTAATAAGTGGTCCAGTATTGTAGTCACCTTGGTCTAATGTTGGAATGGAAAAAGGGTTCTGTTTGCTATAGTATTTTAAGCAAGATATGCACATGCTTTATGCATGTCACACTCAAAGCCTAGAGGATTAAGTGCATTTAAAACAAACAAAAAAAAACCATTTTTCGAAGTTGTGGGTAGTTACAAAATATGCCAAAGAAAAGAACCAGGAATACATCTTATAATTTGCCAAAACGAATTAAAATGTTAGGCACAAATCAAATTGGAATTTTGACATTTTTATTTTATATCCAATAAACATTTTACCAAAATGCACATACAACTGGTTCAAATGAATAAAGCAAATAACTTGAATGTCATGCTAAATATAGTAATGAATTCTACAATAGTTGACAATGAATTTACAAAGGCTAAAATAACATGGCTGAGGAAGGAGATTTGTATATGGTGTTAGCATGCATACATTATCCTCATTGAATGAATGTGGGTGCATCATATTGCAATTTTCAAATTAAACATTTAAAATCATTGATAATCATATATTCTACTAGGACGGTAAGTGATCTCACTGGCAACTGATAGTGAGTACAGTATAGTCTAGGCTGCAGATATGCTGAAAAATATTGCAATTATCTTTCAACAGTTGACATAATTATACTGGTCTACTTGTACCAGATACAGACTGATAAAAAAACATATACTGAATAAAACATCATCATATAAGAAATCAACTTATCAGATCACATTACGTCATGATCACAATCATAAATAATCATATCAAAAATGCAATATGTTGTAATGAGTTTTAAATATGTCCAGCCTTCTCCAAAAAGGTTGTTGTCAATGGTTTGTAAAAAAGTAGTATGAAATAAAATAATGCCAGATAGAATGTCAATTACTTTATTATAAAATAAAAATTAAGACATTTACACTGGCTATTAAAAAATAAAACTTATGTAATTGTATGTTTTCTATTCATCTCATTACTTAATCCACTAATGAAACTAATCAATGAAGATTCTAATTGCAATGTTCCAAATTAAATTTAAATTCTGTTATCTTATCACAGAAATTTATATAAAAGCTTTCAATGATAAATCATTTCATATTAGGGACATAGCATGCATGCAGAATTTTATTAATATTTTGCTTGGTAATAGTTTAAATAACTATTATTAAGAAAAAAACTTTTTTTGTTTAACCAATGTTAACACATATCCAATATCAACCAATGCAAATTGCATTTACAGTTTGATTTACAATTACTATCTCAATATTAAACATTGCTATTTCTAGAATTTTTAGGTGTCAGGGTTAGAGATCTAACTTCTACCTTGTCTTTGCTTGGAGGTATTTTTTTTATTTAAATTAGTGAAAGGAACAAACATTGAGTAATCACATTGTGTGGACAGAATAATTTACTATTTTTCATAATGTTACATAAATAATATATGTCTATGTCCATACCACAAAGTAAGTAAGGAATGCAAAATCACGTAAATTACTAATACATTGGCTCTAATAAAATAAATTATTTGGCTATATTGTGAGTCATTTGTCTCCTCCTTAAGACTCGAAAAATAGTTCAAACACCTCACTACTACAATAAATTGGTCTGAAAATATAATGTGCTATCGTATTTGAACTAAAACGAAAGTCTATTGTCATTCCATTCTCATGGAAGTTACTAAAATAATTTTTAAAATAAGAATAAAACTGCACGTACCTTTTGCATCACAATCAACACAATATTTATTGTCCTCATCCTTCAGCATCTGCATCAATATATTCTGACATCGATCTTGGATTTGTTTAGCACGATCCTTTTCACTTTTTGAAGTCATCTCTGTGAAATATATTTAGTAAACGAAACGAAATACAATGAAAATGGGTGGAATGCTTGTTTGTTGAAGGGAAGAGAGAGAGACCATAGAGGCGATATGACAGCGTTTGATGAGGTGTATTTGTCATTTGTAATTGTCTTTGGGCTATCGATATGTTTTAAAAATATTTTTGAAATTATACCTATGCGTTAAATGCATGCAGACTTTTCTTTACTTTAATACTCGCGCTGTAGAAATATTGTTTATTTAAAATGATTTACAGGAATGATAAATGCTTTTAAATGTATTGTTATTTTTTTCTACATAAGTAATAATAAACGATCGAATACAGAACGTCAACATCAACATTGTCATAGTTGTCATTTCACTGCTGTGTTTCTGTCATTGGCAAAATTTGCAATACTTTGTTTTGAATTATAGTTTTATACTTATTATAAAAAAAAAACGTAGTTGTACTTTCACTATTCAGCAATAAATATATTGTTGACGTATATTACATTCGCAAGTAGTCAAAGTTATAATAGTGTGTGAATTAGACGTAAATTGTGATGCGTTGAAAGACTTGCACTTTTGAATTTTCTAATCACAATGGGTAACCAACTCGTTGGTGTCGCTCCATCACAGATATATCCAGTAGAACACTACCTCAGCGACCATGTAGATTTAACATTCGATCAGAGGTAAGTTACATACAAAAACAAAGCCTTGAGTACTTACTTTACTTCAGTATTATCGCACTGTCTTTCTCCATTACACAATAGCTTCTAATATATTTAAAATGTGTTCTGTAATCTTAGCCAAAATTACACACCAAAATAAACGCGACAGTTTTCTTTTTTTTCTTTATAATCATCACCCTTTTTGTTTACAACAAGTAGTTTTTATTTTATTGTCTTTGGTATTGGTAGAATAAACAGTGTGAAATTGAATAAACACTACATCAAGCATTTTTTAGTTTCCAGATCCATTAAAAAATACATAACAGACATTCTGCATGATTAATTAATTCATGAATTTAATATCGCCTCGATCGATTGCCTCGTGGTCTCGCGGTACAAGTATGTGCCGAGCGATCTAGAGGTCCTGGGTTCGATTCCCGGGTCGGGCAAAGTGTTATTGGGTTTTTCCATTAGGAAATTCTCAGTAGCAGCACGGAGTCTGGAATTGTGCCCGAAAAACGGCAATAGGCTCGCCCCCTATTACGTGGGACTGATACATACCTGGCGAAATGTGGGTGCAGAAATGCACCTCTGCCTACCCCTTCGGGGAATACAGGCGTGAGTTTATGTATGTATGTATGTGAATTTAATATCCTTGTATTTGTTTTCTTTTCATAGCCTTGGCTCAACAAGATTCCTGAAAGTGGCGAGAGCCCGTTCCCGCGAAGGTCTTGTTGTTGTGAAGGTTTTTGCTGTTCATGACCCATCACTGCCGCTAGCTGAACACAAAGAGAGGATACTCAAAATCAAGGAACAATTGGTCTCGGCATTTAATTGTTTGCCATTTCAAAGAGTTATTGTGAGTTTTTGATTATTATTAGTCCTTATTATAAATCCTGTGAAGTCTATCAACACATATAAAGCTACTCTTAAGGCAAATTTGTAGAATTTTTCATGTTTATCTAGATTATAAAATAATTTTTTACTCAAGAAAAGTCTTTTTATTGCTTTATACTTCAATGTATCTATGCTGACAAAAAAATCTTAGACCTCTGGCTATTTATGTCTAAAACGTTTTTTTTAGTCATAGTTATATCAGCTGTATATTGGAAAATGATTACAAATATATTTATGTTTATATCAAATTAATGCAATTAATTAAAAATATTTTCAGTTGACAGATAAAGCAGGTCTATTGATGCGTGAATATTGCAAGTGTAGTGTTTATGACCGCATGTCCACAAGGCCATTTTTGACTACATTGGAGAAGAAATGGATTACGTTTCAAGTTCTGTATGCATTACACAGGATGCATAAAATTGGAATTTGTCATGG
The DNA here is from genome assembly GCA_907164795.1 of Hemaris fuciformis. Taxonomy (NCBI): domain Eukaryota; kingdom Metazoa; phylum Arthropoda; class Insecta; order Lepidoptera; family Sphingidae; genus Hemaris; species Hemaris fuciformis. The sequence goes on along the minus strand of OU015455.1, from coordinate 6,323,716 downwards.
TGATATAAAGGTTAGTAAAACATGACTTTAATTATTGTTATCAATCTCTTGTTTCATAATGACTTGTTTATGATCTAAAAAAAATATAGAGAAAGTGAGTCAAAACATGTCTATTATTACAAACTAAAAGTGGAATAATTAGTTAAAGTTGTTCTCAATTACTGTAATTCTTTGTTTTCAAAGACTGCAAAAAATTACTAATGTCAATCATAAAAATATTTTTTTAATGGACATAAATCAAGCCCCATATGGTTTAACTTCTTTTGTGTTTTGCTTTAATATAATAATTATTTAAGCATCTATTTTGTCAGAAAATTTAATTATGCCCAATGACAATAACAAAACATGCACTATAATATTTATTGGTTACAATTAATTTCTAGAAGTTATATCTCCAACATAAAATGTCAATTAAGCCTTTTTAAAATGTTTGCTTTAATCTGATAACAGTATAAAGATTAAAGTATGCTTCTATACTGCTATAGTTCTATAATGAAAGTTTTTCAGTGTGTTTACATTTCTATAGATAAGAATGTTAAATGAATAAATAAATCAGTCAGACAAGAGCTTAGAAGAAAGGCCTTTCAACAACAGTTCAGCCAAAATGAATATGTTTTAGATTTACTTATGGACTGCATGTTTGTCTTGCGGCACATGTACCTTCCAATCAAGAGGTCCCAAGTTCGATTTCTGGGTTGAGCAAAATATTAGATTTTCCTTTTTCAAAATTTTCAGTAGTAACAAGGAGTCTATAAATGTGCCGTAGAACGACAATAGTATCACTGTCTATTTTGTGGTACTGAAAAAAAAATTTTGCTCTTACACCGTCGCGATAACAGGCGTGAGACGTGAGTGTGTATATGTTACTTGCAGTTAGAGAACATAATGGTGACGTCATGGCTATGGGTGCTGCTGACAGACATAGCATCGTTCAAGCCGACGTTCCTACCAGACGACAACCCAGCGGACTTCAGCTACTTCTTTGATACATCCCGAAGGAGGTTATGTTATGTCGCCCCTGAGAGATTCGTCAGAGCACCCGATCCACACAGCAGATCTGGGGTGAGTTCTATAAATTACTAGCAGTGAACCTTATCAGTCTGGGCACAATCTTGAATCCAGTGCCCATCCCATGGGACCACATTTTCCTGAGATAAAAATAGCCTATGTTACTTCCCAGGGTCTTATCTGTCTCTATAGAAAAAAAAAATTCAAATTGGCCAAGTAGTTTTTGTGTTAAATAATACCAAACAAAAAAAAACTCATTATATTAGCATAGACAATTCAATTACATTAATTTACGCACTAATGATTCCTCTGGTATTGTGGGTGTCCATGGGCAGTGTTGACCACTTAACATCAGGTGGCTCACTGGCTCATTTGTCTCCTTTCCCATAAAAAAAATGGGGTAGCCTATAGTTGACAATAAATTCTCTATTCCAAATGCAATAATTTAATTATCACACTCTTTGTCAATATAAAAAAATAATGATGATTTTTTTTCTTACTTGGGTGATTGATGATCTTAAGGTGGCTCTTAATGGGGTGTCATTGTATGATTCCAGGGCGACGATAAGTCTGGGGGTCTGTTGCTCAGCGAGTCTCCATGTAAAGTGGGCGAGTTGGTGCCCAGCATGGATATATTTTCAGCTGGGTAAGTAAAAGCTAGTTTAATATACAGTTTGTTGAGCTATACTGCTTTCATGTGTAGTTAATGCGTTAAACAAGTATCATCATCATCAGCCTTTCTTACGTCCACTGCTGGACATAGGCCTCTCCTATGGCACGCCACTGGGATCCATCTTCGGCCGTCCTCATCCAACCGCTGCCAGCCACCCTGCGAATATAGTCACCCCACCTAGCCAAACAAAAAAAAACAAACAAGAGTAAACAAACAATTATAAACAAGTATACCATTGCATAATTGCATTTTAAATGTTCTCAGACATAGATAAATTTCCTCTCTCTCTCTCTATCCCTAAAAAGGTAAACGAAACTGTTTTTCGAGGCCCACGTAATACTGTGGAGTGTGGACCTATTGTCTTTTTATACACATATTTCCAGACTCCTAAGGTTTTCCGAAATAACACTACGTGACACAGGATCTAACCGGAACCTTTTCCCTTTAGCCCTTCTCTTCTCTTATGCTGGAACCAATTAGGCAGTCTTTCATTATGCTTAAGTAATTTGTCATAATCATTTTTTAATATTACTTTCAGTTGTGCCCTTCTCGAGCTGTGGAACGATGGAACCCCAGCCCTGGACCTGCCCGGTCTCCTAGCATACCGTAACGGGGAGGAGCGCCCTCCCACCATGACCTTGGGTGAGGGCTGTGAGCCGGCGCTCAGGGATCTGCTGCACTCCATGACGGAGAGGAACCCGAAAGAACGCCGCAGCGCAGAACTGTACCTCGACGAGGCCAGGGGGAAGTGAGTATTATATGTAATTTTTAGTCCACCAACCCGCACTAGGCCAGCGTGGTAGACTAAGGCCTATACCCTCTCAGTTGTAGAGGAGGCCCGTGCCCAGTAGTGGGACGTATATGGGCTGATGATGATGATAATGATGATGAAGTTCTGATGAGGCTGAAGCCTGTTTCAGCAAAAAAAAAATGCTTTATAGCTCCCCAAATATTTATGATAAATACAATTTTACATTACAGATTATTCCCAGAGTATTTCTACTCGTTCCTCCAATCATATATGCTGATATTCTCAGCCCAGCCGATTCTTCCACCAGACGAGAAAATCCTTCGCATACACCAAGACATAAGGAACATTATAAAGATATTCACACAACCCTCAGACGCCAAAAACTACCAGGACTTGGTAGAGGAGACCACAGAGCACACAAACGTGGACATAGACAATCTAAAAGACGGCTTTAAAGTGTTAAATGTCAATGTGAATGACTTCGATGATGAACCTGATGATAAGCCCAATGATCCTGAACTCGGCCCGGACAGTGAAGGGTTGATATTGATTACGTCATTGGTGACGTCATGTATACGAGGGCTGCATCACTGCACGTCGAAATTGTACTGTTTGGAGATATTACAGTTGTTGTGCGAGAATTCTAGTTCGGAGACTATTTTGGATCGAATATTGCCGTATATTGTAAGTATTAAAATGAATATTATAAAATATGTGTTGTATTAACAGTCCCGTGGTGCTGTTGCCTAGATACCAGCTTGTAAAGCGAGGTCGCGGGCTCGATCCCCGCTCTGAGGGAAACTTTTGTGTGATCCACAAATATTTGTTTCTGATCTGGGTGTTTGTGAGATCGAAAAATCTCTCATCCGTTTCTATTTACTGTCGCATTTTCGTTTCATCGACGATTCGATGCTAAAGAAGGTTTCACTTTAAAAAAATCTTTGGTTATGTGCCTTCATGCAAGAAGAATTGTTTAACCTTGTCCCATCCTCTCCTTTCCTCACCAGAACCACGCGTGCTGGCGTGCGAAGCCACAGCTTTATGGTCACAACAACCGCGGCTCGAACTAAAAAGTTCGCTAACTCTTACTTTTGCCGCACCATCAAGCTGTGGAATCGTTTGCCGGCTCACGTGTTCCCTCCTTCCTATGATCCCGGATCCTTTAAGCGAAGCGTGAAGAAGCATTTGTGCGGGCCGGCATGATTGTGTTGACCAGCGGGTGACCATATCGTTTCTCGCTGGTCGATATTATTTTTTGGACTCCACTGTGCTTACCATCAGGTACAGTGGAGTCACTTTGCCGCGCCAGAAAAACGTTTAAGTTATGTACGTAAGAAGTGAAACTTCCTTATGACATCATTTTTCGACAAATGATCTACTATTTACAACTTTACAGTAATTAGTTAAATAAAGCTAAATTAGATAAAGTTAAAGTAAAAGGCTTTTATTATCATAGACATGGATACAAAAAAATATCGATGGGGTTGCGTTGTTTAATTACGGAGTTCCTATGGCCACCTTCCAACTCCATCATCACACCCTGGTTACCATCTACTATCAAAGTACACGTCAAGATGAATTAAACGAGCCCAAACTCGAGGGGGTTGCGTCGTTTAATTACGGAGTTCTTATGGCCACCTTACAGCTCCATCATCTGACCCTGGTTGCCATCTAGTATCAAAAGTACTCCTCAAGACGAATTAAACGATTCCAAACTCGATGGGGTTGTGACATTTAATTGCGGGGTTCCAATGGTCACCTTCCAGCTCCATCATCAAACCCTGGTTACCATATAGTATCAAATTACTCGTCAAGACGAATCAAATGAGCCCAAACTCGATGTGGATGCGTCGTTTAATTACGGAGTCCCTATGGCAACCTTCCAGCTCCATCATCAAACCCTGGTTACCATCTAGTACCAAAGTACTCATCAAGACGAATTAAACGAGCCGAAACTCGAGGGGGTTACGTCGTTTAATTACGGAGTTCCTATGGCTACCTGTCAGCTCCATCATCAGACCCTGGTTATCATCTAGTATTAAAGTACTCGTCAAGACGAATTAAACGAGGCCAAACTCGATGGGGTTGGGTCGTTGAATTACGGAGTTCCTATGGCCACCTTCCTGCTCCATCATTAGACTCCTGGTTACTATCTAGTATCAAAGTACTCGCCAAGACGAATCAAGCGAGCCCAAATTCGATGGGGTTGATCGTTTAATTACGGAGTTCTTATGGCCACCTCCCAGCTCCATCATCAAATCAGCTCTATATCATAATAAGTATTTTTATTTTATCACTTTTAAACTAATATATTATTATTTACGTCACTATACTGAACTTTGATAAAAAAAATATATACTAACACACGTTAAATGCTCAAATACAAGCATTTATTAAACAGCGTGCAATATACATACACACCGACATTTTCTCTCTTGCTCTGGCCCACTAATAATTATTATATTTGTGTCTCTTACCTGTCGTTTTTCCGTTGCATCCGGTTTGAAATCACAACGATTCTAAAGAAGATTCATTTAAAAAAAATGACCGTTTGATTCAAGGTGTACGGTATCTACTAGCATTATTTATTGTGTTATGACTGTTTATAAAAAAAATTACAATCCTTCCCCGCCTCCCCCCAGATCCACCTGTCGCACGACAGCGTGAGTCGCGTGCGCGCGCGCGGCGTGTGTGCGTGTGCGCGTGCGCTGCGCCGCGTGCGCCGCGTGCCGCCCGGCGACTGCAACGTGTTCCCCGAGTACGTGCTGCCCGAGCTCGCGCCGCGCGCCACAGACCCCGCCGTGCCCGTGCGGATAGCCTACGCTAACAACATCGGTCAGTGCTATATACATATACATATACATATACAACGTGTTCCCCGAGTACGTGCTGCCCGAGCTCGCGCCGCGCGCCACAGACCCCGCCGTGCCCGTGCGGATAGCCTACGCTAACAACATCGGTCAGTGCTATATACATATACATATACATATACAACGTGTTCCCCGAGTACGTGCTGCCCGAGCTCGCGCCGCGCGCCACAGACCCCGCCGTGCCCGTGCGGATAGCCTACGCTAACAACATCGGTCAGTGCTATATACATATACATATACATATACAACGTGTTCCCCGAGTACGTGCTGCCCGAGCTCGCGCCGCGCGCCACAGACCCCGCCGTGCCCGTGCGGATAGCCTACGCTAACAACATCGGTCAGTGCTATATACATATACATATACATATACAACGTGTTCCCCGAGTACGTGCTGCCCGAGCTCGCGCCGCGCGCCACAGACCCCGCCGTGCCCGTGCGGATAGCCTACGCTAACAACATCGGTCAGTGCTATATACATATACATATACATATACAACGTGTTCCCCGAGTACGTGCTGCCCGAGCTCGCGCCGCGCGCCACAGACCCCGCCGTGCCCGTGCGGATAGCCTACGCTAACAACATCGGTCAGTGCTATATACATATACATATACATATACAACGTGTTCCCCGAGTACGTGCTGCCCGAGCTCGCGCCGCGCGCCACAGACCCCGCCGTGCCCGTGCGGATAGCCTACGCTAACAACATCGGTCAGTGCTATATACATATACATATACATATACAACGTGTTCCCCGAGTACGTGCTGCCCGAGCTCGCGCCGCGCGCCACAGACCCCGCCGTGCCCGTGCGGATAGCCTACGCTAACAACATCGGTCAGTGCTATATACATATACATATACATATACAACGTGTTCCCCGAGTACGTGCTGCCCGAGCTCGCGCCGCGCGCCACAGACCCCGCCGTGCCCGTGCGGATAGCCTACGCTAACAACATCGGTCAGTGCTATATACATATACATATACATATACAACGTGTTCCCCGAGTACGTGCTGCCCGAGCTCGCGCCGCGCGCCACAGACCCCGCCGTGCCCGTGCGGATAGCCTACGCTAACAACATCGGTCAGTGCTATATACATATACATATACATATACAACGTGTTCCCCGAGTACGTGCTGCCCGAGCTCGCGCCGCGCGCCACAGACCCCGCCGTGCCCGTGCGGATAGCCTACGCTAACAACATCGGTCAGTGCTATATACATATACATATACATATACAACGTGTTCCCCGAGTACGTGCTGCCCGAGCTCGCGCCGCGCGCCACAGACCCCGCCGTGCCCGTGCGGATAGCCTACGCTAACAACATCGGTCAGTGCTATATACATATACATATACATATACAACGTGTTCCCCGAGTACGTGCTGCCCGAGCTCGCGCCGCGCGCCACAGACCCCGCCGTGCCCGTGCGGATAGCCTACGCTAACAACATCGGTCAGTGCTATATACATATACATATACATATACAACGTGTTCCCCGAGTACGTGCTGCCCGAGCTCGCGCCGCGCGCCACAGACCCCGCCGTGCCCGTGCGGATAGCCTACGCTAACAACATCGGTCAGTGCTATATACATATACATATACATATACAACGTGTTCCCCGAGTACGTGCTGCCCGAGCTCGCGCCGCGCGCCACAGACCCCGCCGTGCCCGTGCGGATAGCCTACGCTAACAACATCGGTCAGTGCTATATACATATACATATACATATACAACGTGTTCCCCGAGTACGTGCTGCCCGAGCTCGCGCCGCGCGCCACAGACCCCGCCGTGCCCGTGCGGATAGCCTACGCTAACAACATCGGTCAGTGCTATATACATATACATATACAACGTGTTCCCCGAGTACGTGCTGCCCGAGCTCGCGCCGCGCGCCACAGACCCCGCCGTGCCCGTGCGGATAGCCTACGCTAACAACATCGGTCAGTGCTATATACATATACATATACATATACAACGTGTTCCCCGAGTACGTGCTGCCCGAGCTCGCGCCGCGCGCCACAGACCCCGCCGTGCCCGTGCGGATAGCCTACGCTAACAACATCGGTCAGTGCTATATACATATACATATACAACGTGTTCCCCGAGTACGTGCTGCCCGAGCTCGCGCCGCGCGCCACAGACCCCGCCGTGCCCGTGCGGATAGCCTACGCTAACAACATCGGTCAGTGCTATATACATATACATATACATATACAACGTGTTCCCCGAGTACGTGCTGCCCGAGCTCGCGCCGCGCGCCACAGACCCCGCCGTGCCCGTGCGGATAGCCTACGCTAACAACATCGGTCAGTGCTATATACATATACATATACATATACAACGTGTTCCCCGAGTACGTGCTGCCCGAGCTCGCGCCGCGCGCCACAGACCCCGCCGTGCCCGTGCGGATAGCCTACGCTAACAACATCGGTCAGTGCTATATACATATACATATACAACGTGTTCCCCGAGTACGTGCTGCCCGAGCTCGCGCCGCGCGCCACAGACCCCGCCGTGCCCGTGCGGATAGCCTACGCTAACAACATCGGTCAGTACTATATACATATACATATACATATACAACGTGTTCCCCGAGTACGTGCTGCCCGAGCTCGCGCCGCGCGCCACAGACCCCGCCGTGCCCGTGCGGATAGCCTACGCTAACAACATCGGTCAGTGCTATATACATATACATATACATATACAACGTGTTCCCCGAGTACGTGCTGCCCGAGCTCGCGCCGCGCGCCACAGACCCCGCCGTGCCCGTGCGGATAGCCTACGCTAACAACATCGGTCAGTGCTATATACATATACATATACATATACAACGTGTTCCCCGAGTACGTGCTGCCCGAGCTCGCGCCGCGCGCCACAGACCCCGCCGTGCCCGTGCGGATAGCCTACGCTAACAACATCGGTCAGTGCTATATACATATACATATACATATACAACGTGTTCCCCGAGTACGTGCTGCCCGAGCTCGCGCCGCGCGCCACAGACCCCGCCGTGCCCGTGCCGATAGCCTACGCTAACAACATCGGTCAGTGCTATATACATATATACATGTTGCACATGTGACTATATGTATGTGGCAGTGAGGGTACTTCCATAGAAGCCCAAAAGCGTTCATCAGCCCATATACGTCCAACTGCTGGGCACGGGCCTTCTCTACCATTGAGAGGGTTATGCCTAATCCACCACGCTGGCCTAGTGCGGATTGGCGGACTACACACCTAAGAAATTCCAAACAACTTTTAGGTTTGCAAGGTTTCATCACGATGTTTTCCTTCACCGTTAACCCATTCCTCCCCACTGTACTATTTTTAGGACACTATATTCAACATTCTTTTTTTAGTTGTTAGGGCTCTTATTTTTATTGTTTCTGATGAAATTCGAAATTTCACACTATTTTTCTACTAAAATATTTTTTTCTGTTTTTTTTGCTGTAACAAATGTAAAGGTGATTTTAATGTTATTTTTCCAATTGATCATTTTTGTCGACTAAAGAAGAGCATTATGATCCGACTTCATAAATCGCGAAAAAAATTTAGTAATTTTTTTTCTTCTCATATTATTTTTTCTTATTGTACTAAGAACTTAATTTATACATTTCTGATGATAAATTCCAACGTTTTCGATGCTTGGGAAGTTATGGGTTAAGACATCAGCTGATGAAAATATAATTTTACATTAGTATATATTTTTTACAGCCAAACTTGCCGAGACGGCTGTCAGATTCCTCGATCAGACGCAGAACATGATCGACAAGGAAGCCGCTAACATCAACTATGAGACAGAACTGTCTGCCTTACACGAAATGGTATGAAAGTTACTAAACAAATAATACTAGACAGTTTCGGTCCTTGTAACTGGATTTTGGTACCGTCTAAGTCAAAGACAAAGTCAAATTATCTTTATCTAAATTATCTTTTCTGCATCTAATATGTAGTGATTTTTATTTCAATTTTTTTTGTTTATTGTTATTTGGGATAATATTGAATAAAAAAACTCAATACTGGTCCCTTTACTTTAGGTTGTTTAGGCTGTTTAAGATAAATTTAAAGTTTTATAGTTCCCTCTACGCAATTTGTCTGCTGTTCGTAGAATAATTTTCTCTCAGTTGATAGAAACTGTCAGGGCTGGGCAAAATACATGCTTTGCTTTAATTGAAATACAAATTACAAAATACTGTATCGCAAGTAATTAAAATACGTAATACAAAATACATTTAAGTAAGGTATTTGAAATACAAAATACAGTATTTTAGCTATTTTTAATTGAAATACAAAATACAAATTACAAAATACAAACTAATGCATATTTATTTGTTTTAGAATATTATATTTTTAAGGCGGTTTTTGTTTTGTTATTGCAGGTCCTGATGAGCACAAACTTAATACTAAATGAAGGCTAAATGTATTTTAATAAATTTATTTTGAAGCCTCGAGTATTTGAAATACTAATTACAAAATACTTCGGCTTCACGTATTTGAAATACAAATTACATTTTAAGAAAGTAATTAAAATACAAATACAAAATACGTATTTGTATTTCAATTACGTATTTCAATTACAAGTAATTCAAATACTGCCCAACCCTGGAAACTGTTCTAATCTATATCTTTATAAAATGTATTTACGTTTCATTGCAGGTACGATCAACCGTATCTTACTTACTGACTGATTCGCAAGCCGTTGTTAAAAGGGCACTAGTGGAAAACGGAATTACGAAATTGTGCATTTTCTTCGGAAAACAGAAAGGTATGTATGATTTAAGAACATTTAAATCGTTTTATAGCCGTGTTTCATTCAGTTACAATCTATTAAAATAGTATATTGTCACCATATTCTATCTTTTCTTTATAAGCTCATATACATCCCACTGTTGGCCACGAGCCTTTTTATTTCTTGAGGGGAAAGCTGGTTATGGCTCTACTTCCCGCCAAGTCTGGGGGAAGAGGGCGGGAAGCGTATGTCGGGGTCATCGGCCTTCAGCCCGGACAGACGGATACAGGCAACGGTCCGCCGCCCCTCTCAAGGACACTTGCAGTGAGGACGCGCTGCCTCCAGCCGCACGCCCAGCGGCCCCAAGGGGCCCTTTGAGTCGCTTTTTACGACAAGCAGGGGATACCGTGGTGGCCTTCTAACGCCCCCTTGCCACAGGGCAGGCTGGGCACGGACCTCCTGTACAACTGAGAGGGATAGGGGCTTAGTCCACCACGCTGGCCTAGTGCGGGTTAACGGACTACACATCTAAGAAATTTCTAAAAAAATGATGTGTGAGGTTTCCTGACGATGTTTTCCTTCACCGTTAAAGTGCATAATAATTCATTGTGAATACACATATAGCTTCGAAAAGTCAGAGGTGTGCGACTTTAACCTGCGACCGCCGAGTTTTTGACTCGCGCGCCTAAATCTCCAGACCATCACGAGGACTTGGCATAAATTTTCAGTATTTACATAGATGACTCGAACACTGCCTCGTGACCTCGCGGCGCTAGTGTGTGCCGTGCGATCTAGAGGTGCCGGGTTCGACTCCCGGGTCGGAGAGTCGTTGGGTTTTTCCATTAAGAAATTCTCAGTAGCAGCACGGAGTCTGGATATGTGACATAAAAACGGCAATAGGCTCGTAGGACTGATACATACTGGCGAAATGTGGGTGCGGAAATTCACCTGTGCCCAATTCTTCGGGGAATACAGGCGTGAGGTCGTACTTTTGTCCAAAATATTTAAAGTTCAATTTTGGAATATGAAGTGACCAATGGAACTCCAGTCCCATGACGTCGGAATGTTTGCAGCCAACGACGTGATCCTGTCGCACATGGTGACGTTCCTGAACGACAAGGAGGAGGCGGCACTGCGCGGCTGTTTCTTCGAGCGCGTGGTGGGCGTCGCCGCCTACGTGGGACAACACGCCGCGCCCATCCTGCTGCCGCTGCTGCAGCAGGTACCCGCTCTCACACATACACACGACTTGGTACATACACACATACACACTACATACACACAACTTGTTCTTCGAGCGCGTGGTGGGCGTCGCCGCCTACGTGGGACAACACGCCGCGCCCATCCTGCTGCCGCTGCTGCAGCAGGTACCCGCTCTCACACATACACACGACTTGGTACATACACACATACACACTACATACACACAACTTGTTCTTCGAGCGCGTGGTGGGCGTCGCCGCCTACGTGGGACAACACGCCGCGCCCATCCTGCTGCCGCTGCTGCAGCAGGTACCCGCTCTCACACATACACACGACTTGGTACATACACACATACACACTACATACACACAACTTGTTCTTCGAGCGCGTGGTGGGCGTCGCCGCCTACGTGGGACAACACGCCGCGCCCATCCTGCTGCCGCTGCTGCAGCAGGTACCCGCTCTCACACATACACACGACTTGGTACATACACACATACACACTACATACACACAACTTGTTCTTCGAGCGCGTGGTGGGCGTCGCCGCCTACGTGGGACAACACGCCGCGCCCATCCTGCTGCCGCTGCTGCAGCAGGTACCCGCTCTCACACATACACACGACTTGGTACATACACACATACACACTACATACACACAACTTGTTCTTCGAGCGCGTGGTGGGCGTCGCCGCCTACGTGGGACAACACGCCGCGCCCATCCTGCTGCCGCTGCTGCAGCAGGTACCCGCTCTCACACATACACACGACTTGGTACATACACACATACACACTACATACACACAACTTGTTCTTCGAGCGCGTGGTGGGCGTCGCCGCCTACGTGGGACAACACGCCGCGCCCATCCTGCTGCCACTGCTGCAGCAGGTACCCGCTCTCACACATACACACGACTTGGTACATACACACATACACACTACATACACACAACTTGTTCTTCGAGCGCGTGGTGGGCGTCGCCGCCTACGTGGGACAACACGCCGCGCCCATCCTGCTGCCGCTGCTGCAGCAGGTACCCGCTCTCACACATACACACGACTTGGTACATACACACATACACACTGCCCCAGGCAGAGGTGGCCCCAGGCAGAGGTGATACTGCTACGGGGCGCGTCCCCAGGTTGCGGATAGGGGAATGCCCGTTGCCCGCTTTGCGCGGCACAGGGTAGGAGTGAAATAAAATAGCTCCCGCGGACAAAACACCCCAAGTTAAGATGTTAAGATACCGTGTCGAGGACTGCATGGCGCCAGGGAAGTGGCGTCGCAAACGGTTCCCCTGGGGCACCGGGTCCAACCCCAGGCGTATTTAGTGGCCTTACTCCAGCAACCGGGGCTCTGCTGGAGTGGACGGAAATTTCCCTAGGTACTCGTGGGAACAAAATGATAAGTCTTAATACTAATAAAAACCAAAATGATCAAAGAAGTAACAGTGGCCAAGAGGCCCAACGAGGAACTGTAGACGCAAGTGCGGACATGAAAAGGACAGAAGCGTGGGACCACCTTGAGAAGTTAATTAACGAGCTCAGAGAGTTTGTCCAACCTAAAATCAACGTCCATAAGGAGATTAAAACCAAGGTGGCCAGTATTGGCAGTGCCTTCATGAGACTAAAAACATTGGAAGATGCCAGACTCACAGGCCAGTCTCGAACTAAATTGACATCAATAGTGTCATGTACACAACCAACACCTCGTGTACGGAGCGTCACTGAGACGACCACGACGATAGACACTGAATTCGAAACCGATGTTGAGTCAGTTACTAGAGAAAAACGTGATATACGCAAGGCTAAACGAAAAGAGCGGACATCACCAGAAACGGGTAGTAAGAACGCGAAGAAAATAAAGGGTACAGGACCCACCCTACTCGCTGAAAATACAACACAAACACCCGATAAGAAGATACTAGAGTGGCAGACAGCCAAATCCAAAAAAGAGAAGAAGCAGTCTCAAAAGAAGAAGCCAAGACAAACAGTGGAGAGGCCCAATGCACTGATTGTTCGGCCTAAAGAAAAAGAAAAGTATGCGGATATACTCAGACGGGTCAAGAAAGATGTTCCCGATGAGCAAGTCCGCTCAACGGTAGATAAAATCCGCAGAACAGCGACTGGTGATCTGTTGATCATCCTTACCAAAGAGAGCACAGACAAAGGTCACGGGCTTCAGAAAACCATTGCCAAGCTCCTTGGGAACGAAGCTGAAGTTATAAGCAAGGGACCTCAAGAAGAAATCGAAATACGAGACCTCGACGACACGACGACTAAACAAGATGTTCTCGAAGCCCTACAGAAAGCGGCTGAAGGAAACGATGAACTGACTCTGGATGCCATCAGATCAATGCGCAAGGCCTATGGCGGTACACAGACTGCATCAGTGACACTTGCAGCATCAATAGCGAAGAAGGTCTTGGGGGAGCATGGCAAAATCAGAATTGGCTGGGTCAACTGCCGAATAAGAATTGTGGAGAGGCCAACCAAGTGTTTTAGGTGCTGGCACTATGGACACCTTGCCGCCAAGTGTAAAAACAACGTGGACCGGTCCACTCTCTGCACCAGTTGCGGAGAAGAGGGGCACAAAGCTGCCACCTGTAAAAAAGATGCTCAATGTGCCTTGTGTCTCGAAAAAGGCAACACGAAAAATTGTGCCCACATTGCTGGTAGCAGCAGATGCCCAGTCTTTATAGAGGCACTCCAGAAGGTGAGAAAAAAGAAACAATTATGAAGATACTGCAACTAAACCTCAACCACTGTGAGGCTGCACACGATTTGCTTATGCAGACCGTCCGAGAACTGAATCCAGACCTTGTTCTGATCTCGGAGCCATATAGACACCTCACAACTCAACCATGGGAAACAGATAGTACCACTAAAGCTGTGCTTTGGGCCTGTGGCGGATGTACCTTTCAGAGTTCTGCTAATAACAATGAAGCCGGTTTTGTCGTAGCAAAACTTGAGGGAATTTACTTCTACAGTTGCTATGCCCCGCCCAGCCTTTCACTCGACGAGTTCAAGAACTTTGTAGATCGACTGACCGAAGATGCGAAACAATATTCCCCGATTGCAATCGCAGGGGACTTTAACTCTTGGGCAGTCGACTGGGGCAGTAAGGAGACAAACGCACGAGGAAAGGTACTATTGGAGGCAATGTCCAGCCTAGATGTAGTGTTGCTAAACAGTGGGGATAAACCTACATTTGTCCGAGGAGAAGCGAATTCCATCGTCGACCTAACCTTCGTCTCCAGTAGTCTAGTTAAGGGAAACTGCTCTTGGGAGGTGATGGACATCTACACAGCTAGTGATCACTGTGCACTATTGTGGGAAGTATCCTCCGGACAAAGCAGTGGAAGAGTGCACAGAAAAACTAGGGCAATTGGTTGGAAGGTAAGTGCCTTCGACACTGAAATTTTCACGGTGGCTCTTAATAGTGAACCAATCAGTGGTGGAAATGCTGAAAATATGGCAAAATATCTGATGAAGAGAATTACAGAAGCCTGCGACACCACCATGCCCAGGAAACGTGCTATGATCCGGCATTCTTCGATGCATTGGTGGAACGAGGACATCAGTAACCTCCGTAAACAATGTCTTATGGCGAGAAGAGCAGCACAACGCTGTAGGAAAAGACCAAACTATGAGGAACTGGCGGCAGTATATAAAAAAACTCGCCAAAGATTGAACAAAGCCATCAAAGACAGCAAAAGACGATGTTGGAATGAGCTGATTCTTGAGGTAGAAGACGACCCATGGGGCAGACCGTATAAAGTAGTCATGACTCATCTGAAAAGCCAGCCAATGCCATCGCCCACTTGTCCCATACTCTTAGACAAGATCGTTGCCACGCTGTTTCCTCGCCAAATGCAACTACAACATAATCAGATAGAGCAATTTGAAACAGAAGAAATTCCACCTATTACAGAAGATCAGCTGTTCGAAGCATGTTCCAGAGTAGGGAATACAAAAGCTCCGGGCCTAGATGGAATTCCAAATATTGCACTAAAAACTGCCATTAAAGCAGCGCCGGCAATATTCCTTGACGTTTATAACAATTGTCTCACAGAAGGTACGTTCCCATCGATGTGGAAACAGCAGAGGTTAGTCCTCCTTCCTAAAGGAAAGAAACCTCCGGAAGAACCAACATCCTATCGTCCGCTCTGCATGTTGGATACAGCTGGCAAAATACTCGAACGCTTAATACACAGGAGGATCGAAGCAGCAGTCGAACCGCTACTTGCCAACAACCAATACGGCTTTCGGAAAGGACGCTCTACCTTGGATGCAATTAGCGTAGTCGTCAATACAGCTAAGGACGCAATCGCCGGAACCAGATGGAAGGGAGGTACGAAGAAGTACTGCCTGGTAGCAACGTTGGACATAAAAAATGCCTTCAATTCCGCCAAATGGGATTGCATTATGAAAGCTCTTTATGAAATGAAGGTACCAGGATACTTACAAAGGATGGTTGCAAGCTACTTTTCTGACAGGATCCTAAAATATGATACAAAGATGGGTCCTAAAACATACAAAGTCACTGGAGGAGTACCCCAGGGCTCAGTTCTAGGCCCACTTTTGTGGAATATCATGTATGACGGATTGTTAAAACTAGAACTTCCAAAAGAAGTCAAACTTGTGGCATATGCAGATGATGTGGCTGTAGTGGTCGTTGCAAAACATCTCGAAGAAATTACATTCGCCTTTGACACTACAATCGGAAAGATTAGCCACTGGATGAACACAGTTGGACTGCAGTTGGCAGAGCACAAGACTGAGGCAGTGCTCATTACTAGCAGAAAGCGGTTGGAAACCATCAAACTGCAAGTCGGAGCACATGAAATCACATCCCAGCCGTCTCTTCGGTATTTGGGCGTTATGATTGATGCCCGACTCAATTTCAAGCAGCAGGCACAGCACGTGGGTGCCAAAGCGTCGGTGGTCAGAGCGACTTTATCAAGGCTGATGCCCAACCTAGGAGGCCCGAAGCAAAGAAGGAGGGCGTTACTGACGTCTGTAGTAACATCCGTACTTACATATGGAATACCCATCTGGGCCGATGCGCTTAAAATACAGGAAGCACGAAGAAAAATTGCACCAGTATATCGGCTGAGTGTTTTAAGAATTGCCAGTGCCTTTCGCACAGTGTCTGACGACGCTGTGAACGTTATTGCCGGGATGCTGCCAATTGAAGTACTAGCCGAAGAACGGAAAGCCCTTTACCACCGTAAAGTAACGAGCACACTGAGCCCTGAAGAACTTGGCAAGGAGGAACGGATAAATAGCATACGACGATGGCAATCGAAGTGGGATACCAGTACAAAAGGCAGATGGACCTACCGTCTTATTCCACAAGTTGATGTCTGGTTAAACCGTAATCATGGTGAGGTCAATTACTATCTGACACAAATGATCTCAGGTCATGGATGTTATCGGGCATACCTCTATAAATATAAGCACGATGTATCTCCAATGTGCCCGTCCTGCCCAGGAGTTAGTGAAGATGCAGAGCACGTGTTCTTCACGTGTCCTCGTTTCGACCTGCTACGCAATACCTGGGAAGAGGCCCTTACGAAGAAAATTCAGCCAGGGTGTTTGGTAGAAGCAATGCTTTCATCGGAGGCAGCATGGCAGGCGACAAGCGCTTTTGCGACGGAAGTTCTTCAGGAACTCCGTCGGTTGGAAAGAAAGCGGTCGGAAATCAAAATCCGTGACATTAGCACGACGGAAGAGCAGTAGCTAGAGCCTCCCTCCACGAAGTAATGCCTAGCGGCGGTTCCGTGGAGGAAGAGGAGGTTGATGCCAGAGGAGGTTTTTAGTCGGTATGGGTTTGAGTCCGACATACCCAGGTTACACCCTGAGGATACGTAAGAGTATTTTTGTCCAAACCTCTGAGGAAAAAAAAAAAAAAAAAAAAAAAAAAAAAAACACATACACACTACATACACACAACTTGTTCTTCGAGCGCGTGGTGGGCGTCGCCGCCTACGTGGGACAACACGCCGCGCCCATCCTGCTGCCGCTGCTGCAGCAGGTACCCGCTCTCACACATACACACGACTTGGTACATACACACATACACACTACATACACACAACTTGGGGCGACAGATCAAAAAGTTGTGGGTTTAACTTCTCGAAGTTATGTGTGTATTCATAATGAATTATCACTCACTTTAACGGTGAAGGAAAACATCGTGATGAAACCTGCACACCTAAAAGTTCTTCGGAATTTCTTAGGTGTGTAGTTCGCCAAGCCGCACTAGGCCAGAGCGTGGTGGACTAAGGCCTAACTCCTCTCAGATGTAGAGGAGGCCCATGCCCAGCAGTGGGACGTACATGGACTGATGATGAGTACATATATGATATATTTCCAGGGCCTAACGGATCCGTCGGAGTGGATAATAGCGAAGGCCCTGCGCGCGACCACGAGCCTGGCGGAGCTGGGCCTGCTGCCCAAGCAGGCGCTGTGCGACCTCGTGGCCGAGGGCGCCGTGTGCCTCGCGCACCCCAACCTATGGGTCAGACATACATACATACACACAACATAATATGTTGTGTACATACATAGTAACATACATAACATATTATACATACATATATTACGTATGTTACTATGTATGTACATACTCATATATGTGTACAAGGTGTTTTCAGACAATAGCTGCGGTGATTACAAACACCGTCACAATAAAAAAAATACCCACAAAAAATAAAAAAAATGCGTTTTCCTTACAACCACATCAATTTATCTATGATTGTTAGGAAAACGTCAATTTTTTTATTTTTTGTCGGGATTTTTTTAACGCCAATGGATTTGTAACCACCGCAGCTATTACCTGCCTTAGTTTCCGATCACTGAATACACCCTGTATACACATACATAGTTCTGACCCCCACACTAACATACGAGTCTTGTGTCGTGGGTATCGTAAACTACGAGAGACTTTTTGCTCTAACAAACACTCCCATCCGAAACAAATTTTTGTGGAACAGATATTTGTCTCAGTGCGGGTTCGAATCTCGTTTTACAAGCTGGTGTAGCCAACTGCAGCACGGGGCTGTCGATAATATTAAACATATTGTGGTATTGTAAGGTTTAAACGCCACTCCTAATGGAAAGTGTTGTTTAATGTTGTATATTCTTTTTTTACCAATTGAAATCATTTGCCGGCGTGCGAGTAAGAAAATCTGTATAAATTCCTGATATATTTTTGATATTTCGTTCAATTAAATGACGCTGTTTATCAGAAAATATTGTTTTTGCGTATTATTGTTTTTTTGTAATGAATCAATTCAAAGAGATTATTAAAAATATAAAAATAATTTCATAAAATTATTCTTGACAACTCATTTTATATTATAAGCAAAAGAAATAATTATTGATTACAGATTCGTCACGAGGTGTGCGGACTGATATCTTGTGTGGCGAGTCTTCTGAACCCGATCGACGTTAACTGCAAAATACTGCCGCTTGTGTGGCCGCACCTTAAACATAAACTCATACAAGTAAGTACAATAAATACTTTAGTTTTTTCTATAGTTAGCTTTTTAAGCTCTCCTACAAATACCTTACTTTTTTAAAAGTTAGTTTTACAAAAGCCTCGAGCTAATCATGTATAAAAAATTTGACAGCTCTTTTTCGCCTATTTAGTTTCTTATTTATTGTACTAGATGGCGTTACTGTGCTCCGATGCTTGACTACAAGAATGTGGCATGGAAAATATTTTTATGAAATAAATTATGATTGCAGGTAGAACGAGCAGAACTCCTACTAGAAAGCCTAGCAGATCCGATACCTAGGAAAGTTCTAGACGCCGTGCTAAGGCATGGGGATGTCGATAGACTAGTCCAGACTTTGAGAGAAAGGAGGAACACTAGGTTAAAGGTGACTATATTAATGAAAATATACTTATACTTAAATATACGGGTATCCTCCTTGGTAGGCCGACAACAACACAGACTGCGCGCCTAATCCTCGTGGCCATAATTTAAAATTTCTCGTTGAACTATGATCTAATCAGATTATTTCTTGTCTAAAAAGAAAATACTTCAAATCGAAACACAGATCTGCTATTCATCATCATCGTCATCAGTCCATATACATCCCACTGCTGGACATGCACATTTTTTCTTTAACTGAGAGGGTTAAGGCCTTAGTCCACCACGCTGGCCTAGCGCGGACTGGCTGACTACACACCTAAGAAATTCCTAAGAACTTTTAGGCATGCAGGATTCGTCACGAAATTTTCCTTCACCTTTAAAGAACGTGATAATTCATTATGAATATACCCATTACTTCGAAAAGCCAGAGGTGTGTGTCAGGGGTTTGAACCCGCGAACACCGAGATCCTCGATCGTGCGCCTAAACCTCGAGGCCATCACTACTGTGCAAGTACTGTTGATATTAATATATTTTTTGTTTCAGGTAAAACAAGGCACTATGCCGCAATATTCAGAAATGGGACAGCAACTTAGAAATCTGTTTCGAAGACTCGCGTCAGATGGTGAGTGTTACATTGGATCTAAGGGAAATAATAAAAAAAAACATGTTTTCAATTCACACGTGGTAGAAGTGAAGCCTTTAAAAAATTACTATAAGATAAAAATAAATTTTATTTCTGCGTTCTTTACAATATTATATAGTGGCCAAGTATATTAAAGGTAAAACATTTACTAAAATGTGTCTGTCTCTTTTTACTGTCGCATTTTCGTTTCATCGACTTTCAAATCACAACAATGCTAAAGAAGGTTTAACTTCAAAAAAAAATAACTAAAAAACTTTAAAACTATAAAACTTTTAAATGTTTCTGTCTCTCATTTTGTGGCCATGATTTCGTCTAAGTAAAATCCTAAAAGTATAGCTATTTTCATCATTTTATTTTATTTTATTTTAGTCTGTTAACATAAATAAATTCAGGGATTAGTCACAAAAATAACGGTAAAGTGACAGGTCCGTGGCGCAGTTGACTAGATCCACAAATATTTGTTTCGGGTCTGGGTGTTTGTGAGACCGAAAAGTCTCTTGTAGTTTTTGATACCCACGACACAAGACTAAGACACAAGATCTTAATGTGGAGTCAGAATTATGTATGTATGTGATTGTTGGGTATATTAATAAAGTAGAAATTAATGAAAATATTGTGCGTTGTTTATAGGCCCATCATTGGAACCTAATTAACTTTTCAATGTTATTTTTGAATATTTTTCAATAGAATTGTAATAAACTTATTAATTTAGCCGGAAGATAACGTTCAATAAATATAAATAATTTGTATATATTAATATATTATATTCCTCTGTACCAGGTATGACAGAACACGTGGAGAATCAACTGTTGGCGATGAGCGCGCACCTCATCAAAATACAAAGCTCCTCTACACAGGTCAGTCTACTATTTCTCGTTTACAGTTTGAAGTGATTCATTCGTTTACCGCTAGATGTCACTATAACATTAAATTCAATCCAACAGTTATACTGACACCTGATACAATACGGCCCAAATAGATTGTGACTCCGGTCGAAATTGCTTTAGGGGGAAAGGTTTCATACAGTTGGCAACACTGGCCGACCACGTACATACACATACTGATCACGGAAGGGGAAACACATCCGTGAAACACTATAGCAGGTTTTACGCCTTTTAAATGGTACTCGCTTTTCGAACAAATAGCTCACTAACATTTTCAATATGTATTTGTCGGAGACACATGGTTCTCACTAACATCGTCGTTAGTGGATGCGTGCTTAGTGGGCGTCATGAGGATGTTATGCGAGCACAAAACACAATGATCACAATTATGCACAAGTTTATTAAAGTAATTACAAAAGAATTAAACAGTAACACCGAGCAGCGGGTTCAGGGCACTCTCATTACAGTACAACTTGACTCTTCAACATCACTCCCAAGAATGTACTACACAACTGCGCCATTTTAAAATATGGCTTGTTTCGACACGGTCTGTGCTCTGATTGGTCGTTACATCAAATACGATATTCTTTTATTACATTTGTAAGGCTCTTAAATTTAAAAGATAAAAAGGAAATGAAATCAAATAAGGCTTGTACATTATTCTCATAGCCTCCTCCGACATATTTAATATTGCAGTTTACAACTTTAAACCTACATACCTGAAAGTTCTTATGAATTTCTTAAGAGTGTAGTCCGTCAACCGGCACAAGGCCAGCCTCTCAGTAGTAGAGGAGGCCCGTGCCCAGCAGTGGCACGTATATGGGCTGATGATGTATTTTGATTGTATTCCAGCACATAACGGAGGCGCCGGGTCGTCTCTCCTTGTCCAACACCGGGATATCTCGCTCAGTACAGTTGGACTCCAACGTCGGCGATACGATGCAACACAACGCTGCTAAATTGTACTCCTCTACACAAACAAGGTATACTCACGCTTGTAATTTTAAACGGGTAGACAGAGTGTGTGTGTGGCAAAGTCGAGGGCAAACGTCCAAGAGGCCGATGTCCCATCAGATGGTCGGACCAAATCTGCACGGCTCTTAACACGAAACTTCATGTTGCGCTCCACGATGCCAAAGACAGAAAGGTGGCGCAGCATAGTTAGATCGAAGATCACTCCATACAGGGGATCACGACCCTCAGCAATGAGGAATACGATGCGAGGAGGAGGAGACAAAGATGCACTTATATAATCTAACGCTTGACTTTTTTAAAGGTTTGCTTGCTTTATGCTGCTTATATGGTTTTCTTATCGGAAAAACCTTGCTCGAACCAGGGATCGAACCCAGGACGTCCAAAACGGAAGGCACTCGTTGGTGACCCGATATCGACAAGCCTGTATTCGTTTAATGAAAGTCGTAGGCCTTGCCCAGTTGCAGAGGCCCAAGCCCAGCAGTGGGACGTAAATGATATAAAGACAGATTTTGATATTGTTTGCAGACGGACCCACAAGACGTCGGTGACGCACGAGAGCCACATGAACACGGAATGGCAGCATATGTTCGGGCAGTCACAAGACCAGCATTCAAGAGGTAACCACTTAAAACATTTTTTTCCTAATAATAATAATCACTGCTCTTATTTTATCTTCCTCTTCTTACTTTCTCTCTTCTCATCCCATTTTTCCCAGATGTGCTTTAAGTTCTAAGTAAAGGAGGTGGGGGGGGGAGCTTATTTCTGTATATACAGGCACATATACAGACTCCGTGCTGATATTGAAAATTTACTAATCGAACTCAATAACACTGCTCGGCCCGGGAATCTAAACTGGGACGCCTCGATCGCACGGTACCTATATCTGTAAAAAATTACAATAAAGAAGTAGAGGATAAGAAAATTTTACGTCTTAAACACTTCTGAACTGACTTCAACAATTTCATATTTTCAATATGTCATTTCACAACTCATTCATTCGTTCCATTCATTCATTAATTTCTTTCATTCATTCACCATTAATTCATTTGTACTTTGTTAATAGTATTGTTTTAACATTTTACACACCTGTCTCATCTCATCCCTACATCACCCTTCGACATTTTGAGAATGCCTTAGGCATTAAGTTCACCTATACAAACTTTGTATGAAATGTAAATAAATAATCAGCTCTCAGCGATAAGACCGCCTATTGTTCCACCTTTATTTTTATTTGTAAAATCTATGTAAATTACTGAATAAATTTGGGTGTCAATAGAGAGTTATCTATCTATCTATAATTCCCGCGATGTTCCAGTGTCGGAGAGCGTGTCGCAGGCGGGCGCGTCCCCGGCCGCGAGCGTGGCGGTGTCGCACTCCACGTCGGTGCAGCCGCACCACTCGCAGATGGGCCACAGCGCCAGCTACGTGCAGTGTAAATACCCACCTATGCACATTTTTAAACTAACTGCATTTAGGAATGAAACTAGTGAAATGTCATACAAAGCAGTGTCGGTACTTCCATAGAAGCCCAAAAGCGTTACACGTTAATTGTGTAATGTCTGGTTTATAATTGTTTATTGTGAAGTCAGGATATTCACATATCACATTACTTTTGTTACATAAATGTTTGGAGACTAAAGTTTACAATTCGGAATTTTGTAATGCTAGCTGCGCTTTTGAGCTTCTATGGAAGTACCACCACTGATACAAAACACCCCACGGTTTTATAATAGTGACATTAATTTTTTAGTCAGTAATTTTATTCTTATGTAAAGAACTATTTTTTATTTATTAGTTTGATTAAATTTAAAAGTATGTTTTGTTAGTATTTTTAAATGTAAATTGTTTTTTTTTATTAATTTGAAATTAAATTTGTATTCATATATATTTTTGTAAAAGCATTATCTTTTTACAGACAGCATGGCTCCGTGTCGGGTTGAGTTGAGAGATTTGACGGCACGCATGCAACAGAAATTCCAGAAATCATTAAGGTACTTTTATTAAGTTTCTCTTTTTTAATTATTAGATAAATGACAGCGACATGTTTATAATAGATATTGACTTTTTATTTAATTAAAATGATATAAAAATTGTTAGTGTAAGTTATTCTGCAGCCACATTTCGCCAGATATGTATTAGTCCGTAACAGGGGGCGAGCCTATTGCCGTTTTTCGGGCACATTTCCAGACTCCGTGCTGCTACTGAGACTTTCCAAATGGAAAAACCCAATAACATTTTGCCCGACCCGGGAATCAAACCCAGGACCTCTAGATCGCACGGCACATGCTTGTGCTGCAAGACCATGAGGCAGTCTATCCATGGATTAATAAGATATTTATTTAAATATTTTGCACAGGAGTCATGACAATATGGATGACAGCAGCGAGGACGTAATCCCGCCAGCATCATGGCGACCCGGCACGCAGCTTCTAGCTTATTTACATGAACACAAGTGAGTTATATTAATATTAAACTACCCATCCCTTGTGTACAACACACTAGTTGTAGGACATTATTGCCAAATTCCCCTATTCAGAAGGATTTTTTCACCACTGCCTACACCTTTAACAACACAGACCTCATTGTATGTAGTAGTGATGTGCCGGATCGTCAAAGATGTATATCCGCGGACATGGATCCTGATACGGATATTTAGTGTCAAGATCCGCGAATACGGACACGGATACGGTTCTTTATTTTGTCACTCAATCGGTATCGGCGCATCTCATAAAATAGTTGATTTAGTATCTTTGAGCTATACACTATTGGTATGGTAACTTACTACAATATGTGTGCAAATATTTGAGTTTGAGAAATAAAAAGTACTCTGAATGTTTTTTTATTTTATTTTTTTATTATACTACTTAATCAAATAATCTAAGTTATTGTGCAGCATTTTATCCGGTCAATTAAATTGGAAAATTAATAAAAGATCCGTAAAGAATCCGCGAGAAAAGTGGCGGATATGGACCTTATTTCTCCCGCGGATAAGGATATCTGGAACATCACTAGTATGTACAACTTTCTCTGTTCCCCTAACGCGTGGAGTATGTGCAGGGCGCGCGTGACGGGCATGGTGGCGCTGGCGGCGCACCGCGGCGTGTTCGCGTCGGGCTCCGACGACGGCACCGTGCGGCTGTGGGACGCCGCGCGCCTGCAGGGACACGCGCACGTCAACAGGTACACCAGCTGTACCACCAGCTTACAAGCAGTGCCGGTACTCCCTTACAAGTACCAACGACCCGATAACCATATAAAATTCCCAATAATAATAATGAAAATATCCTGAACTCACAACAAACAAATATAAACTAGACATTAAACAATTAATGTGTAACGCTTTTGGGCTTCTATGGAAGTACCGCCACTGATTCCATATGTGCCATTTTGTATATAAAGGAAGGTTAGGGGGGTGTTTAGGGTTTTTGGTTTTATTTACTCAGCTGGTCTTTTAAGACGCTAAAAATCTGGCTACTAACAAGGAGTTACTGAAAATCTGTAGAAGTATTCAGAAAACGTCGACGACAGTACTACATGTGTCTAGTTATAGATTTTTGTAGTTGATTGTATTTTTTTTTTTTTGAGATTTAACTGTTTTAAGGAATTGTGTAGGGATTTAGACAATATTCAAGTTGACGATATTATCATTGGCACTATAAATAATTTTTTTGGTGCCACATATCTAATTCTATAATTCAAACTGCAGCCGGTGTGTATTTCTGTATTTTTCATTATTTATTTTTTTAGTTTTACGGAATTTGGTCCTATTTCTGTGTACTGATGGAAATAGATGAAGCGTAGTACGTCAGGGTAGGGATGGGCAAATGAAAAAAATATTTCGATATATATCGCATCGATAGTTTAAAAAAATATCGATGTTTGCAAAGTAAAAAATACCGACATTTCGATATATCGATATTTTTTCCCATCCCTACGTCGAGGTCGAATATTGAAGAGCCAAGTGCGTATGTGCCTGTACTGTCGCAGGTCGAAGTGCATGTACAACCGCAGCGCGGGCCCCGTGCTGTCGCTGGTGTCGTGCGAGAGCGGACAGTCGCTGGCCGCCGCCACGCAGGAGGGATCCATATGCGTGCTCAGGTAACATTATACTAATTAATTATTACGATACTATAATCGAGTTCTCAATGAACACTTGTACCGTTGTGCCATAGAGAATAAGGTCGACAGCTTTAAGTTTTTTTAGCCTAATTTACTCCTTATTACATCAGCTACCTGCCAATAAAAGTCCCGTCAAAATCGGTCCACCCGTTTCAGAGATTATCCGGAACAAACAGACAGACAAAAATTGTAAAAAAACGTTATATTACCGTGTATACATCCATATGTAATTATTAAAAAGCGGTTATTTCAATATTACAAACAGACACACCAATTTTATTTATTTGTATAGATTAGTTTAAGTTATAGTCCCGTGTTGGTGCATGTGCCGCAGGGTGGACGGCGGCTCGTCGCGCATGACGCTGTCGCAGTGCCGGCAGCTGGAGGGGGGCGCGGGGGGTGGGTCGGGCGCGTGGTGTGCGCTGGCGTGCGCGGGCGGCGTGCACGCGGGCGTCATCTCCTACGCCACGCTGCGCGCCACCGTCGTCGGCTGGGACCTGCGCGCGCCTGGTACCTACCCAGTACCAACCCCACATACAACGTGCTACTGCCTCGTGATCTCGCGCCACAACTATGTGCCGTGCGATCTAGAGGTCCCGGGTTCGACTCCCGGGTCAGGCAAAATGTTATTGGGTTTTTCCATTAGGAAATTCTCGGTAACAGCACGGAGTCAGGAATTGTGCCCGAAAAACGGCAACAGGCTCGCCCCCTATTACGTGGGACTGATATATAAATGGCGAAATGTGGGTGCAGTAATGTACCTCTGTCTACCCCTTCGGGGAATCCAGGCGTGAGGTTATGTATGTATGTACAACGTGCTATGAAAAAAACAAGATTTTTGAAGTGAAAACTTCTTTAGTGGCGCTGTGCACTTTTTTGAATGGGTAAAAAATGTTGAACTCGCATCAGATCACGTGACCCTGATCGAAAATGCCTAAGACGTTTGTTGTGATGCGTTGTTGTCGCGTTGTCATGTTTTTATACGATAGCGCAATAAATATTGTATTTTACCACGAAAATGATAGTACTTTTATACTGATAAATAAATTCGTGCGAAATTATTTCCTAACCATTCCAAAATATTCACAAATGCACAACGCTTTTTTACCGAATTACATCCACTTAGAGCTTAGAGTGTTAAATCCAATTATTTTATAAATCCAGTTCAGTCCGAATATAGCGTCGACTGCCAAGAAACTATTTGATTGTCTATAATAATGTTGAAAAGTGGACAGATTTGATTGTTTATAGAATTTTTAGGAATAAAGTCAATGATATATAGATCTCAATTAATGGCATGAACTTAAATGAATACTAAAAATCAATTGAGACTACTGTTTTTGTTATTAAAATGAGCTCAGAAAACCGCTACTTATTATAGTTTAATAAACATGGCCAAATTGTTGGACTACCCTACACCAAAATTTACCTAATACCAAAAATTCCCAGGCAACGCATGGAAGCTGCAAGGCGATCTGAAGCAGGGCGTGTTCACGTGCCTGTACGCGAACAGCTGCGGGTACATCGCCGTGGGGACCTCCAGTGGCGCCGTGTGCGTGTGGGACCTGCGCTTCCAGCTGCCCATCACCTCGGTCAGGCATCCCAACGGTACGTAGAAACCACGACTTAATTATTTTTGGCCCTATCCCACCACACACCCGCCACTGTAACTCCGCACTGCTGCAGGATCAACAGCACGCACAGTATTGACGCCGAGCATTGAAGCTCAGCGAATCTAAGGGAATCTATTTTGTCATGATCCCGTACGAAATTAATCAGAAAAAAATTTATAAAGGAGGAGTTGGACAAACAAGAGTCCAACGGCTAAAATATATCTGCAGTTTGGGAGCAACCCATACTTTATGTTCTAATTGTATGTATCGATAAGTAGGATAAGTCACTATTTCTATCTTTTATTGTGTGTAATTGAAAGCAAACCGTTAAATACTAATAGTGGCTTTTGGCAACCTATACGATTGGGTGAAACCTCATAGCTCAATGTTTTGTCACCCGCTTTGCTGTGGAGGGAAGTGGACAACTCTTTGTTTTCCAACTCCTCCTTTATATTGTCTTTGTGATTAACTTCGTTGTGGGATTATGGCAAAAGCTTCATTGCTTGGCGTCAATACTGTGCGTGCCGCTGTTGATCCTGGAGCACAGGCGTTACAGTGGCGGGTGTGTGGTAGGATAGGGCCAAAACCTACACGAATAATTGTCGTATTATCAAATAAATCAATCAATATCAAGTGGGTGCAGAAATGCACCTATGGCTACTCTTTCGGGGAATACAGGCGTTAGGTTATGTATGTATGTACATGATATCACGAAAATTTTGATTTATAAAGGGTCTAAAAATGTATAACTATGCAAAATGAGTAGCATCTTTCGAAAACGTATGTAACGTCTCCAGTAAAGTAAAAATAGGAGCGAAATATTTCTATTGAAACAGGTAAAAGAAGTTTTAAAAGGATCCATTACAATTAAAATTTTTCGGTGTATATTTTCTATCATGAAAACTGTAATAGCAAATATTTTGAGTTGTGCCTTTAGAGGTTAGCCTATAATGAATTCCTGGTATGTGGTGGGATGTGGGATGTATATTATTTTTTTTTATACTGGCACGGCAAAGTGACCCCATTGCACCTGATGGTAAGTGTAATGGAGTCCAGAAAAAGTGCCGACCAGCGAGAGATGATGATCTCCCGTTGATCGACGCAATCATGCCAGCCGAAAACCTCTTCACTTATCTTGTGAAGAAGTTTGGGAGACTAATACCATGGTGAACAAAGGACCGCGAGAAACCGGCCAAAAAATGCCGGCACGGTCATCCTTTCACGATGATTGAAGCCCCCCCGAAATATATGGTGTGTGGTGTTGCAGCGGAGCGCGTGCGGCGGCTGGTGGGGTGGGGCGGGTCGCGCGTGTGGGGCGTGGGGTCGCGCGACGCGGGCGCGTGGTGCCTCGAGTCCACGCAGCGCACGCACGCGCTGTGGCCCTGCACCAACGCGCCGCAGCCGCTCAACTACGCGCCGCCCGTCAGTACCGCGTACACACACACATCCACACATACATATACCAGTGGCGGTACTTCCATAGAAGCCCAAAAGCCTAGTTTGCCTTACAAAATTCCGATTCATAATCTTTAAGCTTTATATTTATTTTTTATTATATCTTTATTTAACAAAAGCAATTTGACATATAAATGAGAATATACTGACCCCACAATAAATAATTATAAATTAGACATTACTCAATTAACATACAACCCTTTTGGGCTTCTATGGAAGGATCGCCACTGACATATACAGGGTGTAAAAAGACCGTGATCAAAAACTAAGGGCACTAGCACACGGCGTATTTTAAACGCGCAGTCAACAGCAGTCAGGGTGATCATGAAACGCGCGTCTACTGCAGATACAGCGATATAGACGCGCAGTAGTGGCTCATAGCTTCTACGTTTTGATCAGATCACTTGTACAATGGCGTCGGTTGAGAACTGCTTACGCTGAATTTAGCACTGCTTTAAAAAAAGAAAAAACGTAAAAATATTGGATGGACCCATTTACGCCTCTGCCCCTTCTCCGCCCCTTCGTATGCGCTTCAAACGCGCAGCGAGCGCGCTTCACACGCGCGTTTAACTCGCGTTGTACGCGTGTTTGAATCTATACAAACTCAAAAATCGGGATCTACGGCGCGTTCCTGAAACGCGCGTCGTCGGCGCGTTTTAAATACGTCGTGTGCCAGGGCCCTTAGACAGGCAATAGCCACGGTGATTACCAACACATTGACGGTAAAAAAAAACCCGACGAAAAAATAAAAAAATATTCTAACAACCATAAATACATTTAGATGTGGTGATTAGATAGTGTAGGTATCCAACCCCATAGTACAGACTGGATTTTATATATTTTTTTATTAGCAGGCGTCCCACTACATAAGCGCCGCCTACTGCGGTTCCCGAGAAGGTTCCAGATTTCTCATAACGGGCGGGTCTGACCAGAGACTCAGGTATTGGGACCTGGAACACCCCGAGGACTCGTACATATTGGTCCACGCGCCTGCTGACCATCTCAGGCAGACGCCTAATGCTGTTAAATACAGGTATAGGATTTACATTTCAATTATTTATTTATAGCTTTGCCCGCGACTTCGTCGACATGTGATAGTTATTTATAAATAAAATTTCTACAATAAAAGTAGCCTAAGTTCATCATCATCATCATCAGCCCAAATACGTCCCACTGCTGGGCACGGGCCTCTTCTGCAACTGAGAGGGTTTAGATCTTAGCCTAAGTTACTCCTTATTAAATCAGCTATATACCAGTGAAAGTCCCGTCAAAATCGGGGTAGCCGATTCAGAGATTAGCCGGAACAAATAGACCGACAGACAGACAAAAAATATATTATTTTCCAATGTCCATTCTATGTTCAAACTAAAAATTATTTAATCGGTTGAGTATTTTTTAGTTTTATCTGTAACAAGCAAATCTTTCCCGTTTATAATATTAGTGCTGCAGATTCTGTGAACTTTAGAATGACTGTTGTATGCGGTAATGTCTTTGCTTTATTAATCCTTCAGGAACTAATTCTGGGATCAAAAGTAGATTATAGTTGACACCAAGGTTAAATATATTTGTTATTGTAATAAAATAAATTATTGTTTTGGTAACTTGTATAGGCGTTAAAGTGTAAGAAACAAATTGAAGTTAGTTTTTATGCCTACCTTCATTAACCTTTTAAAATGTATTAAGAATGTTTTTTTATTCTCCTATTTTTGTGTTCTTAAAAATAAAAGTTTTAAAGTTTTTCTTTTATAAAAACTAACAATAGTATAGTAAAACAAAATTACTTACAACAGGAGTCGAATCATAGACGGCACGACGGTCATCCAAGAGTGTTGCAAGCTGAACCCAAGCACTCCCACCATCATAGAAGACAACGTGTATAGAACCGTGGAGTCTAGAAGTTTCTACCACACGGCTCCCATCACAGACATCACCCTGGTGGAAGGTGCCAAGCCGTACCTCGTCAGCTCAGCTGCTGATGGGGTCATTAATGTGTGGAAATAACCAAGGGGCACACTTATGCCAACCGAAATATAATGGACCCCCAATAATATAAGGGCATAACTGAAAATATATACCCGAATGGGTAAATACACGTGCATTTCTAAAGCCATGTTTGGTCAGCTCTATTTTAAGTCCCATTTTTAAACTCGGTGTTGATATTGAGAATTTATAAAAAACCCAATAACACTTTGCCGGATCTGGGAGTAGGATCCGGGATGTCTAGTTCGCACGGGGCATATTTATGCCGCAGTCAGAAATATTTAATTTCGTGATAGAAGAAATGAAAACCCGAAGACCTTTATATGAAAGAAGAGAGAGAAAACGATATAGAAGTTCTAGTACTATAAAGGAGTTATTATTCACTCACTGTTTTGTTTAGGTTATATTAGAAAACTATTATTTTGTTGTTGGGAAACAAGTATGTGCCGATCGATCTAGAGGTCGGGTCGCGAAAAATGTTATTGGGTTTTTCCATTAGGAAATTCTCAGTAGCACGGAGTCTGGAACGGCAATAGGCTCGCTCCTTATTACCTGGAAGCACAATTGGCGAAATGAAGATGTAGAAATGCACCTTTGCCTATCCCTTCTGGGAATACAGGCGTTAGTGCGCATGTGATATTATTTTGAGTTGTGCCCTTACATTATTGGGGGTGCGTCATCATTATGAAGTAAAAATTAAAGTTTTCTTCTTTGTTATCATTCTCTATTACATATAGTCTTTTATCTTGCAACTTAAAAATATTTTTAAAATTAGTTAGCGCCAAAATCAGACATTTTGATAATCTGTCAGATTTCCCGCTCTTTTAGATACCCTCAGTAAGCCACAATTTATGACAGGATAGATCTTATTAACCATTATGCAATTATAGATTTATCTAGATAATAATATTTACAGTTTTATAATATACCCCAATATACTGCCCCATGCATAATTTTTCGTGCCTTACCTTAAGATTTTATAACAGAGTAAATGAATTGTATGAATCTAAACATTTTTTGCATTATTATTGAATGCATACAGCATAGCAATTTAAGTGCTGCCATCTGTTGAGGTTTTTAAAGATCATTTTGCTTAGTTAGATTTGTCATATTTGTTGTATTATATTGCAAGAAAACCTGTTTTTTGTAGTGATTGCACAAGCCACTACATATTTGAAGTGCGTCCATCTTTAAAGATTATTGTGCTTAGTTAAAAATAATTTTGTTGTAAATTATTAATTAAAGCGAGACAGAGCGATAATGCGGTCATCTGTCTCTCTCTAGAACCCAAATAGTCATAACAGGTTTTCTAAACACACACCATTCATTTGTTGTATGTTGTATGTCTTTTTGTGTATCCATTTTATATACTGAGTCATTGAATAGAACAAAAGTTTGTTAGAAACTATAACTAGTACAATATTAACGTGTAATTTGTTGAGTATGTGTTCATAGCTTTGTGGTCTAGCGTAATTGTAAAATTAGAAGTACATTTTTAATACAGTTAATGTTACACATGTGTCACCAATTTTGTTGAAAGAGAAAATCTATCTTTATGGATGTTGTTTTTTGGTGTTTTCATACTAGAAGTAGATTTTCATTGGTTATTTATAAGCAGTTCACACAGATTCTGTCTACCTTCATTAGCATTGTTAATATCAGTTTGGATTTTATGCAATAACTGAAAGACATCGTAGCTAATTCTATTAATTTTTTATATGTAAATTTAAAAGTCCACCTCATGGTAACTGCAATATTATCCAAATTATCCTTTACCACTAAACACAATGTGAATTTGATAAAAGGAAAGGTAATATCCAATTTTGGAAATGGACTGGCTTATAATATTTTTGTTAAATGTATGGTAGAGGTTACAAAGCCGCATGCTACGCTAATAGAATCTAATATTGCGCCATCTATTGTCCTTAATCCTGAACTTATTACTGATACATGCATTACTAACAGAGGGCGCTATCAGGTAAACCAACGAGATTGATCAACTACCGTCAAAATAAATATTAGTTTAGACATTAGATTGAAATTTATATATGATCTGTGATTATTTAAAAATACATTATGTATATAAATATATAAAGCTTTCCGAGTGAAAGGCGAGTCGTTATAGTGACTGATTGTTATGTTCCCTTTTTATTTTTCCATAGATTCAGCTTATTTAATATTGTAAATAGATTAAGATATTTTTGTATTAAATGCATTATTCGTTATTTGACTTTTTACTTACTTAGAAATTACCTTCACTTTCTTTCCCTCCTTGAAGCTGTTATGGCCTGGAGGATGAGGGGTATGATACAAAAATCGTGCCGGTTCCGGGTTAATATATGAGGCATACTTTTCACATAAAATTATCACGCTTATTAACGGCGAAGGAATAAATTAATACAATACTATAATTTCATACAAGTAAGCATACATCTATATTTACCAGTTCAAATTAAACTACCAAAAACATATCTTTAAGAACGGTCCTCTTCAAAAGAATGATATTTTTTACTCATTATCTAATGCGGGTATTGTAAGATTATATTATAAAATAAATTTAATGTGGGTATTTTGTAAGAACGCTATACGTATCAATGAAATAGGAGAAATCGGATCATTCGGTGCTGGACGAAGTTAACGTTTGAGCAAAATAATTATGATTTATTTATTTATTTAACACTTGATTGCACACTTGACTGCCTCTTGGTCTCGCGGCACGAGTATGTACCGTACGATCTAGAGGTCCTGGGTTCGATGCCCGGGTCGGGCAAAGTGTTATTGAGTTTTTCCATTAGGAAATTCTCAGTAGCAGCAGTCAATTCTCAGTCTGGAATTGTGCCTGAAAAACGGCAATAGGCTCGCCCCCTATTACGTGGGACTGATACATACCTGGCGAAATGTGGGTTCAGAAATGCATCTCTGCCTACCCCTTCGGGGAATACAGGCGTGAGGTTATGTGTTGATTGTAAAAATATATAATACATAGAGGAAGGTACAAATGGCGGCCTTATTGCACATGGCGATCGTTTCAAGACAACGATGAGATGAATTTTCTATACGGATAGAGAGAATACATAATATAAATGCAAATTTAAAAATGTAAATGGTAGTGATGGAAGATGAAATGCTTATGAGTTTATATGATTCCTTTTCCTTTTCCGCACGCTGTTTTCCTTCTCAGTTTATGGTAAATAATAATTCATTATGATTACACGCCTTTTCGAAGCTATGTTTCGAGCATGATGTTTTTAATTTATTTTAATGAATATTGTTGCTTCCTCAATAAGAAAAAGCATGATTCACAATATAATTTATTCCAACTTAAATGACACAAGATCAGTCACGAGTTTTAGTTACTAAGTGCATTTGAAATGTTTTGTGCAAGAAATCTGACCTCGTGCATATTATTGCTGTTAAACTTACGAAACAGTTATTCAGAATTAAAAACATGTTCATAAGAAACTGATATTTGAGACCTAAATGAAATAATCTCATGCTTTCATTTCCCAATTGCAATTGCATTCTACACTCACGTTTCGATGGCCTCGAGGTTTAGGCACACGGTCGAGAATCTCGACGGTCGCGGGTTCACCCCAAGCACACACTTCTAACTTTTCGAAGTTATGCGTTTATTCATAATGAATTATTAAGTACTTTAACGGTGAAGAAAAACATGGTGAGGAAACCTGTACACCAAAAAAGGTCTTGGGAATCTCTTAGGTGTGTAGTTTGCCAAGCCAGCCAGGCCAGCGTAAGGCCTAAAACCTCTCAGTTGTAGAGGAGGTCCGTTTCCAGCAGTGAGGCGTCTATGGGCTGATGATGATTATGAAGATGTTTTAAAATTTGCCACATGTTCTAGCCTCAAGCTGTAAAGTAGAGCCTGTTGCCGTATTTCGGGCAGATATTGTTGAGAATTTTTTAATAGAAAAACCTGATAATGCTTTGCCCGACACGGGAATGAAACTCCCCAAGTTTATTCTAGATCGTACACACTTGTATTGTGGGATCACGTGGTTGAGTAATAATGATTTTTATACTAATAAAACAAATATCTGTTTTTGTTTTACAGCCATAACATTTTTATCCTCCACGGTCTGTCACAGTTAGTCCATCATTTTTTTCTCCTGGATTTTTATTATTCCAATACTTTTTGACACTTGTTTATTCAATATAGATCAATGAGGCCCTTTACAGCATGTAATTTAAATGAATATTTCCGAAGATATTACAGATTTAATATGCAGGGACATAGCGGTGCGGCGGTACCGGCCCGGCCGGCGGCGCGTGCCTATGAACCAGTAATTCCCAAAGTGGTCCAGAGGTCCACGGGAGACTCGGCGGGGGTCTACGTTGGGCGTGACAAAAAATGGGGGTTCACAATCGTAAGCAGGGGTCCATGAAAATTAATTTGGTTCGAACTAAAATGTTGGCTTGACTTCTCTTATCAATATAGGCAGATAATATTTTAAGAAGATCAGCGACTGTTACTTGTAAAAACTTGTATATTCCATATTCAGTACAACTTGTCGATTTTTTTTGGAGATTTGGAAATTGGTAGTACCTAATGCAGGGGTCCATCGGATCCAGCTAAATTTTGAAAGTTGTCCATGAAACAAAAGAGTTTGGGAACCTCTGCTATAAACCATTAATAAATCGCAGGGTCAAACTTTTAACGTTGCGGGCTTAAACGCTCAATTGAGTGTTTTTCTCATGGTCAATTATATGTCCCTCTTTCAAGAGTAACATCTAAACAAAACATGTTTGTAGGTATTGTTTAATGACAATAAAAGCTGTAAACGTTGTTTATATGGACATACTGTAGTAGGTAGGTATATTTTGTATCAGCATTACACATTTGCACCCGTGCGAAGCCGGGGCGGGTCGCTAATCGTATATAATTATTACTCTGTGCACTTACGCTACGTTGCAATTAACACGACCCATCGTAAAAAAAATCAATTTGAACGTATCAGCTTATTTGCAATAAAAATGTATTGTTTTTCTAACAGGCCGCTGTCATAGCCTGGTTGTTCTATGTGTGCGTACGGTAAATGCATTCACTGACCGGTGCGGCGGCCGCGGCCGCGGCAGTCTACCAACAAATTGCGCTGTGTGAACTTGTTTCCTTTGCCTCGCGAAAGGATTAAAAAGTTGTGAATATTACTGCTTGAAGGTATGTCTTGTTTTCATTGTTATTAAACCTTATGTTAGTAATCTGCGCTTTACTCTATCAATAATGTGATTAAATAATAGTTTCGCATTACGAAAGACTGGACGGTTTGTACTAGTTCAATATTTTTTTCTCCTTACATATCACACCTCATATTTCGGACTATTTTTTATCAACTCATATGCTGATAACAATATGCTTGAAATTTTCATCTGTTTTGTTTAAGAAGTTATCAATGGTCAAGTTTTATTTCTTGTTTTTAATTATATTAAAAGAAATACGCTTATTAATAAAAATAACATGTTAATTGAAAATCTAATGGAGGGCCATAAATAAATATCAAAAAAGTAATGTAGGAATTGTAACAATAGCAATTTAAAATAGTTGTCGAATCTGATAGATCTCAACAACTATTATTCTGTTTACAAATGACCTTTCGTCTTATTGTTAGTGATAAAAAGAAATTGCGGATGCAAAAAATATTTGAAGTTCGTTGAGCAGCAAAGATTTAGGATTAAATTATTTAAGTTATTCAATACTGAATATAAAAATGTTATCTATATTGCAGCCATTGTGTTAATATTTTATTTTTGTGCCAATAGATATTACCAATAAAACCATAGACACAGCTAATTTATGTATGTTGAATAATTCTTATTTTTTATAAACGTAGTGCAGGCCGTGAGGTTAGGCATGCGGTCGAGAATATCGACGGTCGCGGGTTCACCCCAAGCACACACCTCTGACTTTTCGAAGTTATGTGTATATTCACATTGTATTATCATGTACTTTAACAGTGAAGGAACAAGTTCTTAGAATTTTTTAGGTATGTAGTCCGCCAACTCGCACTATAAGTGCCATAATAAATTGCCTCCCGGCAACGATCCCATGGGAATCATCATAAGGACACAGAACATCGATAAAATAGGACTAGAGTAAAGTTTTGTTTCGTAAATAACGACTGAGTATATAGAAAAATATGCAGAGAGCGATATTGAACGAATTTTTAATTTACACTTGTATAAAAAACTATATGGAGAAACTAAAATACCTAAATATAAAAAAACAAGAGGCGGTCTTATCGCTCTATGCAATTTCTTACAGACAACCTTAGGATGGATAATGGAAGAGGAAAAATAAAGAGGGTACCATAAAGTGTGTAGAAAAGAAGTAAAAGAAAAAATATTGTTATTATTTTCGTAGCCAAGTCTTAATAGGCGTGTAATGCGAAGTTCAGAGTTAAATTTTCGGGTCAAGAAACTACGACCTGCCGGGAAAATCTATAGAAAATTGCCAAGTCATCGGCAGTAAATGTATACATAAATAAATAAATACACCCAACAGGCACATACATAGTTCTGACCCCACACTAACATCATGTCGGGTCGAAGTGTCGTGGGTATCAGAAACTACGATAGACTTTTCGGTCTCACAAACACCCAGACCCGAAACAAATACTTGTGGATCACACAAACATTTGTCTCGGTGCGGGGATCGAACGCGCGGCCTCTCGTTTCGCAAGCTGGTATCTAGCCAAATGCGCCACAGGGCTGTCATACCTACGTATATACTCACGCTTGCATTCCCGAAGGGGAAGGCAAAGGTGCATTTATAACCCATATTACAAAATCGTGTTTTTAAGTCCGCGGGCAAACTCCAGGCACGATAAAACGGAACAATGTACATAACAAGTAAACAAAACATTGTAAATAACGCGCTGACCTAATTTGTATAGCGTTGGCCGAGACATCTCAACTTGATACTTCTCTCATACTCGACTCTTCAAGACTTCTTAAGTATCATATAAAGTAGTGATGACCTCGAAGTTCTTAGGTTCTTAGGAATTTATTACGTAGGTATTACGCACTAGGCCAGCGTGGTGGACTAAGGCCTAAACCCTCTCAGCTGTAGACGAGGCCCGTGCCCAGCAGCGCGACATATATGGGCTGATGATGATGTTGATGATGATTGGTTCAAAAAAAATTTTTAAGAATCTGATTGACCACGCATTGTTTACCGGATAGCTTATCATTTATATGTTTGAAAAACAATATGACAATTCGGGAAATAACATTTTTCGTTTTACGCAAATGATCAATTAAAGCAGTTATCTTCGCGGGGGGTGACGCACAGCCATACAGTAACTATAATAAAACTTTTTGTCATAACAATTGCTGTAATTGGATAGATAAGATCGTACGATGTACACCATTAATGGAAAAATTGGACTGTCCAGCTGTTTGTTTTATTTTACACATTGACGTAGGTAACTTAATTGTTATTATCATTGTCGGTAAATCGGTTAATACAGCGGGAGTTAACTTGTATTTTTTTAGATAATTTTTTCTCTTAAAGTCAGCTGTAAAGCTGTCAGCTCTTAGTCCGAGTGTTTAGAGAAGACCCGTGCCTAGCAGTGTGACGTATGTACATATATGGGCAAATGATGAAATACCAATTGTATAGTAGAAAATCATTTTAAAATGACTGAATATAAATGATTTAAATGATTTAATTGACATTTTTAGAATCAATATACTATTTTTAACTTCATACCGATAGTAGAGGAAGACAAGTCGTAATGGCCTCGAGGTTTAGGCGCGCGGTCGAGAATTTTGGCGGTCACAGGTTCAAACCTCTGGCTTTTCGAAGTAACGTGTGGATTCGCAATAAATTATCACGTACTTTAGCGATGAAGGAAAATATCGTGAGGAAACCAGCACACCTAAAGTTCTAAGAAATTTCTAGGGTATGTAGTCTGCCAACCTGCACTAGGGCAGCGTGGTGGACTAAGGCCTAAACCCTCTCAGTTATAGAGGAGGCCCGTGCCCAGCAGTTGGACGCATAAAGGCTGATGATGATGAAAGTCAGCAGACTGTCAGTTTACTGAAAGTGTGCGTAATTTTTAAGTCCGTGATAATCTAAAAACTTATTAACTGCGAACTTATTTAAATCGATCAATAAAACTGGCATAATTATAGGCATAATAAGTTTATGTGAACATCACCTTCCGCCAGCTGTTTAAAGCCCACGTAATAGGGGGACGAGTCTATTGTAATATTGGCCATATGCAGGTCATCGTGTTGCTACTAAAAATATCCGAAAAACATTAATATTTTACAGTAATTATTGAAATAAATACACAAGTTAGTTAATTGTGTTTTTGAGTAGTATAAATTAGAAGCAGACGGTTTGTAAATACAATAATCTTGCAGCCTAATGAGTTATTCCTTAATGAATGTAATGAAAATATTGTTGAGTTTTATTTGTTTATTATATCAGACCTTGTATGTCCCATTGCTGGAAACGTGCTTCCTCTACTATCATCATCATCATCATCATCAGCCCATATACGTCCCACTGCTGACCATGGGCTTCCTCTACAACTGAGAGGTTAGTGCAGGTTGTCGGACTACACACCTAAGAAATTTCTAAGAACTCTTAGGTGTGCAGGTTTCGTCACGATGTTTTCCTTCAGCGTTAAAGTACGTGATAATTCATTATGAATACACACATAACTTCGAAAAGTCAGAGGTGTGTGCCTGGGATTTGAACCCGCGACCGTCGAGATTCTCGACCGCGCGCCTAAGCCTCGAGGCCATCACGACTTGTCCTCCTCTACTATCGGTATGAAGTTAAAAATAGTATATTGATTCTAAAAATGTCAATTAAATCATTTATATTCAGTCATTTTAAAATGTTTTTCTGCTATACAATTGGTATTTCATCATTTGCATATATAGATACTTCACACTGCTAGGCACGGGTCTTCTCTACACATTTGGACTACACAGTACACACCTAAGAAATTCCTACGTACTGTATACAATAGGTGTTTAAAAGAGCCAAAAGCTGAATTCGATCTCTTTACGGTATACTAGGGTAACCTTGATATTTATTTAACCCACGTGTTTTTCACATTGAACTAGGCAGCTATGCAGCTTGAATGTTTTTCATAGAAGCATTTCTATGGAGTTATCGCTTGCAGTTATTTTTTCCAGTATCATGAACAATAGTAGTTATTCCGCGTATTATAACTTCGCACTTATTGTTCATGGCTTTAATAATGTATTATAAAGTTCTATGAAGTGAGTTGTTTGCGCAAACACATAAGACATACAGCATCTTGACAGCCCCGTGGCGCAGTTGGCTTGACACCAGCTTGCGAAACGAGAGGCCGCGGGTTCGATCCCCGCACCGAGACAAATGTTTGTGTGATCCACAATTATTTGTTTCGGGTCTGGGTGTATGTGAGACCGAAAAGTCTCTCGTAGTTTCTGATACCCACGACACAAGACTTGTATCTTAGTGTGGGATCAAAACTATGTATGTGACTGTTGGGTGTATTTATTAAAAT
This sequence comes from Hemaris fuciformis, assembly GCA_907164795.1. Classification (NCBI taxonomy): domain Eukaryota; kingdom Metazoa; phylum Arthropoda; class Insecta; order Lepidoptera; family Sphingidae; genus Hemaris; species Hemaris fuciformis. The sequence continues at coordinate 6,283,396 of OU015455.1, read as the reverse complement.
ATTATTAAATACGTAGATATGAACAATTTTTTAAATTATTTTTGAAGTTATACTTCTTTAGGCACGTTATGAAAAAAATACGAAAGTGAAATTTTAAGATGCGCGCGATTTACTGTAACACAAAAGTAAGACGTTGAAGCTGCCTGTGGGCTCCAATATAATTGACAGATTGAAGCTGCCTATGTTAAATGTAAGTGTCAAATGGATAAGAAAGGTTTTAATATGTTTCGGATCGAATATTATTCAAAAAAAGTTCTAGATTTTCTTCTTCTTCTTTTTAATGTAATGGCTCCACCGTTTTCCAGTGATTATGCCAATGTCAAGTGTTTATTAATTTTTGACGATACAGATGCCAAAAGACAAATTCCGTTTACCTGGACAATGACAGATGAGAGAGGTTAAGCAAGAAAGAAAGAGAAAAACAAAAAAGAGATGGAAGAATGATAGAAATAGTGAAAGCTGTAGTTGAATATCAAAAAAAGAAACAAAGGAAAATAATTACAAAGCAAGATAGCTCTGACCACATAATTAATTACTATTTAGATAAAATTAGCCAGCACCAATAACTACTTATTGTATTTACATATAAATATAAAGTTATTATACTGATAGAACAAGGGTGTCAGTATAAATACATGTAGCAAGTAGTGTGTAAAGTTATAGATAAATATTATTTACTTTAATAAATTTACATAAAATGTATATATGGGGTGTGAAAACACGAGTTAGTAAAAACATTAAATTGACCGGCCGTGGAAAGTTCTGGGGTAACATATCATACATGGGGATGAGTATTCTAGGGCAGTTTAAAAATATGTGGTCTAAAGTGCCTTCATCCAGTCCACATTCGCAAAGGGAATGATCTCGTACACGTATTTTAGCCAAGAATACCGGGGAACACACATGGCCCAATCGCAAACGAATTATTGCAGAAGTTTCCTTCTTGCCTATATTCCGGAAAGTGAAAAACCAAGGTTTATGAGGAATAGTGGGTTGAAGAGAACCATAGCGGATGCCTTTGACGGTTCGACTGCGCTGCCAGCAATTACTCCATGATGACATAAGGTCAGCTGTAGACAAACACAACATGTCATGTGGAAAACAATTGTTGTGAGATACCATTCCAGAGGTTATAGCGTTACGGGCACATTGGTCAGCTGTTTCGTTACCTAATATACCGCAATGGCTAGGAATCCAAGCGAGCACCACTTGAAGACCAGCAATATAACATTGACGAAGTGAGTCCCTAATTTTGAGGGTTATATAAGTAACTTGTTTATGGAAAGGATGTTTGAGGATATCCTGAAGAAGACTAAGAGAGTCTGAAAAAATTATACACCTGTGTAGTTCATGAGAAAGAACATAATCAATAGCTTCTAGGACTGCTATAGCTTCTCCTGTGAATATAGATGTTAGAGGTGGGCATTTAAAACTGAGAATTATTTTGTACTTTGGAATCCACACGGCCGCACCCACAGCGTGATCTGCAGACATTTTCGAAGCATCTGTATACATAGTGATCCAACCGTTCCAACTTTCTGACAGTATGCTACTAAACTGTGCATTAGCATCTACGTCATTTTTATGGATACCAAAATTTAGAATTACATTAGGTTTGAAGATCAAAGACGCGTAATCAAATAAATAGAGGATATGGGGGCTAGTACGAAATACTGGGGGGAGAAACTGTAATTTTCGGAAACTGTTAATCAAGGGGGGGGTAGTTTTGTTAGACCAGTACCTGGAGTTAAGAATTAATTGGGATAAATTGTTAAGTTTATCATATAAAGGATGACAATCATTTTGGAGAATTTTATATAAAAAACGATCGCTTAAGTATTGTCTTCGAAGGAAAAGAGGAGGGTCTGAGCACTCAACCTGAAGGGCATTGACAGGAGAAGATTTCATTGCACCAGTTATTATGCGAAGGGATTTGGCTTGTATTTTGTCTAATATAGTAAGTGCAAGTTTATTACATGGTTCGAGTACAAAGCAACCGTAATCAAAATGACTACGTATAATGGCATTATACAGTAGTTTCTGACTGTAAGGGTGGGACCCCCAACGGACACCCGAGACAGCCCTTAGGACATTGATGCTCTTTTCACACTTGTCACTAATATATTTTAAATGGGGTACACCTGTCATTTTGCTATCTAGAATCACACCTAGAAATTTAGCCTGATTTTCGATACTAATAGGTTCGCTATCGACAGATATCGAAATAGAGGGATTACTTCTCTTGCGGGAAAATATTACAGCCTTACACTTAGGAATAGAGAGACTAAGGCAATGTTCATTCAGCCATTGATTTAAATAGTATAAAGCAGCATTTAATTTATTTGCAGCATCGATAAGACATTTAGAAGATGAATATAGGGCAATATCATCTGCAAATTGCAAAACATTTCCAAAACAATTGACAGAATGTTCTAAATCAGCTGTATACACATTATAAAGAATTGGACTAAGTACAGAACCTTGCGGGAGGCCCTTCCATACAGTTCTAGAGGCGCATACGGAGCCATGAGCATTAAAAACAACCGAGCGACCCATATAAATGTTAAATATGAAATTAATCATCCTCGGCGGAATACTCAGCTGTAGCAATTTCTGCCTGAGTAGGGGAAGATGAACATTATCATAAGCGGAGCTAACGTCTAGGAAAGCTCCAATGACGTGCTCTTCACGAGTGAACGCTATGCGAATATCAGTAGTGATAATGCTCAGATTGTCCATAACGCTTCTGCCACGCCTAAAGCCGAACTGAGATTTAGCCAGATGTCCTCTGTTCTCTAAAATCCATTCTAATCTGTTCTTTATAAGGTGTTCCATAATTTTGCATAGGGTTGATGAGAGGGCTATTGGTCTATATGAAGAAGGAAGATTGGGGTCCTTTCCTGGTTTGCAAATAGGAATGATTATTTGATTCTTCCAAGAATCAGGTACTATACCATTGAGGAAGAATTGATTTAAAATGCTTAGAAAGTATATTTTGGAATTTGGAGAAGAATTAATAATAAAAGAATAGGGAATGCCATCAATACCAGGAGTAGAATCGTGAAGCTTATCTAGGATACAGCAAAGCTCTTCAAAAGTAAATGGATCATTAAATTTATCAGAAGCCAATGAGGGAAGAAGAGGAGGAAAACAATCCTCAGAAGGGACAAAAGGCGGAGCAATGTTATTAATAAATTGGGGGAGCCAAATGTCTATGTTATTGGAGGATAAATTAAAAGAATTGTTTAAGGAGCCCCGGAAGGACTTTATCCTTCTCCAAACCAAAGCAGATGGGGAACGCGGAGAAAGCGATTCGCAAAACTTTGACCAGCCCTGAGCTTTCTTTTTAGCTAATATGCGTTTCGATTTAGCAGAAACTTTTTTAAAAGTCAAAAAATTTTGTTGTGACATATCTGTTACAAATGTAATTTCAGCCTCGTTACGCAATTTCACAGCTTCTGAGCATTCAGCATCCCACCACGGAGGGGACGGCATTTTACCACATGCTGAATTTTTAGTAGGGATAGATACATCTGCTGCTGTGATAAGGGCAACGCAAAAATTATTATAAGTTGTTATAAAATTCGAACTTGGTGTATGTGTATTAAAAGAAATAAGTTCATCTAGTTTGAGACCAAAAGTATCCCAATCAGCTTTAGATAGTCTATATTTTAATAAAGGGGTAGAAGTAGGGCTTGGGGAGAAAGAATTACGCCAAATTGACAACAAGGGCAGATGGTCACTTCCGAAAGAGAGAGGAAGAGTAGACCAAGATATAGAAGGACATAAAGCAGGAGAAGCGAGAGTTAGATCCACTGCACTAGGATTTTGAGCGGGGGAAACTCTTCTTGTTGGCGACCCATCATTCAGCAGACAAATATTCAAGTCGTCGAATAGGTCAAGCAGGGAAGTCGAAAGGGCGTCATTACAAGCTGACCCCCAAAGTGTATGATGAATATTAAAATCTCCCATGATGATAAGGGGATGAGGTACTGCCATCAAAAGCCTTCGAATATCATTAATTATATTTATGTTGGGATGGGGAATATATAAAGAAATGAATGATACATTTAGGGCTCTAACACCAACTATATGAAAAGAGGAATTATGGAGTGGGAAAGCAATTTGTGAGAAGACTACAGATCTTTTAACGAGAATGGCACAACCAGCCCATCCATCATCCCTGTCATCCCTAAGACAGGAATAGCCCGGCAGTCTGAAGGGAGAGCCAGGTCTAAGCCAAGTCTCCGAGATGGCAAAAACGAGGGGGCTGTGTTGATTGATGAGGTGGATAATTTCGTTTTTTTTGTGGCGGATGTTCCTACAGTTCCATTGTAGGAGACTGTTGGCCATTTTGGAGCTTAAAATTATGGAATAATTGTTCTAATAAATAAGAGACCTTGGGAGGAAGGGCATCGCTGAATTTGAAAGCTATATTTAGAAGGGCAGACAGGAGTAGCTCAATAAGATTTTCATTGGGGGAGGGAGAGGGACAGGACGGCATGCGTTGGGATGAATCCGAAACTTCTTGAGAGGAGATGGCACAGCCATTAGGCATAAACGTTTTAGGGGTTTGGGTTATATAATTGTGGCTTTTAATGTCATAACTTTGAGGAGCAGGACGATTAGGTCTAATATTTGGTTGACGTTCAATATGGATGGATGGACGACGTTCAATATGTACCTGTTTTTGTGTTTGGAACTGGAAAGAGGAAGTAGTAGAGGAGGTGGCATGTTTAGTAGGGCTTGGGTTGGAAGGTTTTGTAACGTCAGCAAATGTCTTACGGACTGGACGGAATCTTGGGGATGCCTCTGAAAAGGAGATGTTCTCCTCCGACATTACCAACTTAATGGCCTTTTGCCGCAAATGTTCAGGGCAATTAGGGAATGTAGCCATGTGTGTACCCGAACAGAGTAAACAAGAAGCTTCGTTTGTGGGAATCATACAAGTAGAACCTCTATGATCCCGTGCACAACGATAACATCTTGGAGGTGACCTACACTGAGACGCAACGTGACCAAAACGACAGCACTGGCGGCACTGGATAGAAGGCAGGTGGTATAGTGAGACTGGCATTGAAGTGTTAAAACAAAACACTTTATCAGGGAGAATGTTTCCTCTGAAAGTTAAAACTACAGTTGTAGATGGAGACCATTGAATTATATCATCCCTTATTGTTTTTCTATTAAGTCGACGAGCTTTAATAACTTCACCGCAACCGTCTTGGTATCTTAGGCCCAAGATAAAATCATCTAGTGACCAATCTGTAGGCACATCCCGCACCACACCCAAACGGCATAGTTGGAAGTGAGGATAATTGGCCACCAGATTGTTCTCTGTTAAAAATTTTGATGAAGCAAAATTATTGGCTGACTCGGCAGAACTGAAAGATACAGAAATTTTGCTACGGCCAACCGTTTTAATGCTGCCTGGAACAATGTCAGGTACATTATTCTGGAAGAGGATTTTTGCTATTTTCAGTACCTGGATGGGGGTGTTTAATTTTGTGCAAATGTGAATAGTAAAGGGACCCTTATCTGAGGAATTATATTCAAATTTCTTTTCATAGTCACTGCACGTATAAACCTCTTGGATAGATTCGGCCGGTGATTTCGTTTTTTTTGGAATTTCTTTATGTGGACTTATATGCCGTTTAGTGGCCTTTTTTGATGGACCAAAGGAGTCATCGGTACCGCCACCACCCCCGTCCGGAGGTTTATCATCTTCTAACTCCATGTTAAAAGATGATAAAGAAATTTAATACTAACCAATACGCTCACAACACAATACACACACACACACACAAATTATAGACAACAAAACAAAAAAAAACTAATTAAGTGGTTTAGAGAAACTTAGAAAAAATTAATTAATGTAAAGATTCCGCAAACACGTAGTTAACCTCTCGCTGTCAACCGGGAATCGTTCTAGATTTTAAAAATGTAGAATAGTGACAGTAATAAAAAGGGATTGACATATTATTTATTAGTTGTCAAATATTTATGAGTGCGTTCAGAAATGTAATATGTTGTGTAAATTAAGAACGATGTATGTGACTGTTGGGCGTATTTATAAGTTTTACTTCAGTCGTGCGGTATAACTTCTAACGCGTGTACATAAGTTTTTTTTATTTAAAGTACTATTTGACATATTAGATACATGTACCCACAAGGGGGTGGACAGAGAAGCTTTAACCACACCTACATTTCGTTAATCGTGTTTTAAGTCGTGTAAGAAGTTAGACTATTGCCGTTTTTCAGGCGAATTCCAAGACTCCGTGTTGGTTTATTGTATTTTTTCTGTTAATCCACCCTGGCACCCCTGAATCGCACAAAACTCGTACCGCGAGACCACGAGGTATAATATTTTTTCATGTCGGTGTAGAGGTGTTCCCATGGTATCATTTAAATGGCGTGGTAATAATTTATTCGGGTCAAAAACGCGTGCCTCAGGTCGCCTTATTGTGGCGTATAAATAATAGAGACGCTTTACTGCCTGTGGTAACGAATGTATTTCATGTCATATTTGGGTACCATATAGCAAAAATTGTAACAATTAAAAATCCGTTCAGTGATTTTAGCTGTGTGTTGATGCTGCCTAATTTGTATCATTTCGATGTTCAAAATAAACGTAAAAATTAGTTTCATCATTGACATATTTCATTCATGTGCATAAGCCTCTTTTTTACCATGCCATTCGTCAGTGGCGGATTTACCAGCAGGCTGAGTAGGCTGGAGCCTAGGGCGGCAGATTTTAGGGGGCGGCAAATTTGCCCCAAGATTTTTTGTCTTACAGAAATAAAAACCGCCTTCAAAAAAAACTATTCCAAAACAAATTAATATTCACTAAAAGTAAAAAAAAGTGTTTAGGTACCTAATCTATCCACTTCAAATTTTACTCAACACATACATACCTATGAATAATAAACAATGATCAAAATATTTTTTAGAGTTCTCCTAAGTAAAATAAAATGAAAAATATTAGACTGCCTACTTAAAAGTCAAACGAATTATTACGATAATATAATGTAGTTACAATTAATATTATTTTTGGAGTCGGTGTCAGCCAAGGTAGGTTTGTAACTACATATATGTATGCACAAGCCACAAAGTTATAAGTGAGATGTGCTTAGTTTAATTAGTCATTGGTATTCTGTCACAGTATATTGTCAATCGTATAAAAGTTAACATGTATAAAAAATATTCTTAAAGTATTCTCGTATTATTGTTAGGTATATTTTAGTGTTTCCTTGGCTCAGCGAACAAGAACAGTTTATCAGTAAAACGATGTAAATTGTCATTTTTCTTAAAAGTGGAAGGAGAAGCAGTATTGTAAGATCAGGAACTTCAACCACATGCAGTGATACACAACAATCTGAAAAGCTCGGAGCTGAGTTTGGAGTCGGACTCTATGCCTGTGCATACATTAAGGTTGTGTACTATCCCCGACTCTATTCCTTGTGCATTTAAATGACCTGTTATTTAATAATAACATCCATAGTTATGCGGGTATGCTTACGGTACCGGGGATGCCTTATATACTGGTCGCGCAAATTCCTCTCAGGATTGTTCCTTGTCAATGAGGGCCAGAATAAGCTTGTTTCGGAAATCGACTACTTGTTGGATCAATTTGGAGAATTTAGTCCGGGACTTTGGATCGTGATCCTTGGAGGCGGCCGTACCGGTTGGCATTCACTTAATTGCATCCACCGGCGTCCCCCTCTCACCCAAAGTCTCCGACCGGAGCTCCTGAGTGAAGTTGTTGCTCTCTTTCCGGCCACCCCGGATTTTACTCTTTCACCGATGCCACCACGTCCGTGGTCGGTGAGGGACGGATCGTTGGTGGGATCATTTAACGTGTTCGGCAGGGGAGACCTCAGAGGTTCCAATTCTAGGCGTTATGCCTGAGGAGATTTAGGCAACAGTACTACGGCTGCGGAGAAAGAACATCGCCCCGGGGCTGGACGGCATCCCAGGACGTGTGTGGGTCCAAGTCGTCGAGTACCGGGGTGAGAGGCTCCGCGACCTCTTCTCCGCGTGTCTAGAGTAGGGCGTCTTCCCGTCACGTTGGAAGACTGGGAAGATGGTCCTCCTGAGAAAGAAAGAGCGTCCCGCAGAGTCACCATCGGCCTACCGGCACATTGTGTTGCTTGACGAGGTCACCAAGCTCTAAGCATATCATTCATGCGCGCCTCGTCGAACATCTGGAGAGGGTCGGTCCGGACCTGGCATCGTGCCAGTAAGTGTTTTGGAAAGGCCAAGGTAATTCTGCGGGTGAAGACGCACGCGGAGGAGGCAGTAGCCCAGGGCAAATGCATGGTGGTGGTGTCACTCGACATCGTCGACGCCTTTAACACATTGCCCTGGCCCTGCATAGAGGAAGCTCTTCGGTACCACGTGGTGCCGCCCTCTCCGATGCCTAGTGCACTCATACCTTTCCAACAGGGATGTAGTGTATCCGGGCGCTGACGGGTGGCACCGTAGAGAAATATCGTGGGGTGTCCCACAGGGGTCGGTCCTAGGATCCCTTCTGTGGAACATCGGGTACGACTGGGTGCTGCGTGGTGCCAATCTCCGGGGCGTCGGCGTAACAAACTATTGTTACGCTGACGACACGTTGGTGACAGCGTGTGCCGGGACCTTTCCGGAGGCCGTCAACCTCGCCGCGCTAGTGACAAGCCACGTGGTAAGGAGAATTCGGCGACTGGGCCTTGCGGTGGCCCTTCAGAAATCCGAGGCCATCTGCTTCCACGGGCCTCGGAAGCAGCCACCTGCAGGGGCCTATCTGACGATAGAGGGAGTGGACATCCACACGTAATTGATTAGGGCAGTGGTTGCGTTATGCTCTGCTGCCCAATCTCGAAGGTCCCGGCATCCCCTGCCGAAAATTATTCGTGGGAGTCGTGCGATCAATGGCGCTATAATATGGTTGCCCCGTTTGGGACGAGTCCCTGGGCAGACGTTGCGTGGCCCTTTTGCGGCAACAGCAGCGGATGATCAGGGGCCATCGCACGATTTCTCACGAGGCAGCCTGCGTTTTGGCCGGTTTCCTTCCCTGGGATCCTGACGCCAGGGCCACTGGCGAAAGGAGGCGTCTCGTCGATGGGAACGACCGGCCTCAAGATAGGTAGAGGCCGAAAGGACCGCCCTACGCTTGGCCGCCGTGGAGGAGTGGCATTCCTGGCTGGATAGTCCCAGAGCTGGTCCGTCGCAGCAATGCGTCCTGTCCTTAGTCAGTGGTTGGATAGCCGCCACGGTGTGATGACGTTCTGCCTGTCACAGGTTCTGTCGGGACATGGTTGTTTTGGGCTGGTTCCTGTGGTGAGTGGCCAGCAGAGAAGAGTCCGCCGTGTCTCACCACTGTTACAACTGCCCGGTGGAAACAGCCCAGCACACTCTGTTGGATTGTCCGGCCTGAGATGAAGAGCGAAGCGCACTCCGCGCAGCCGTCACAGTGGACCTCGCGCTCTCGGCTGTGATTCCTTCCCTGGTTGAGAATCGGAGGTCATGGCAGGCGATGCTCTCCTTCTACGAGATTGTAATGTCGCAAAAGGAGAGCGCGGGGCGGATTCGTGAGCAGATCGATCCCGCCCGCCGCCGAGAAGGAGGCGCCGGGTAACCGAATACGGCTTATCCGGCATTTCCACCCTGTGGATTGGAGGCGTAAGAATTCCGCCAAGGCATCCCCTGCCTATCGTAAGTGGCGACTAACAGGGGCCCAAGAGTGACTGGGCGTACTGCAGGGGCAGGGCGCCATGACTAAAAGCAACCCCGAGATGTGCAGCAGAGAGCGTGACCTCTTGACTGTCGCGGACGTTCACAATAAGTGAGCGTCCAAAATAGGGTGAGTGGAGAGCATCTCAAGCCCTCCCAATTTTGAGATGTCCATAATTGGACGGTGCGCTGGGCGGCAACGGACCATTTAGGATGCTTCTCGCCCGTAAAACGTAAAACGATGCCGTAAAACCACCCCAAATGCGCGTAATGGTCACCGAGATGTTTTAGACGGTATGTTGGCGTAGGATTTTGGTTAGGGACCCAACTCAGCTAAGCGAACAGCTCCGCGCGCCGAGTTGGAAGGTCAGAGACCCCGACATACCCCTGACGGGCCTCCCCAGAGGTTCCGAAGGGGGAGTTTAAGGCGCATTCCTCTAGTAAAAAAAATAGGCAGAATTCTTTACCTGATTCTTTCTGACAAAATTGACCCCCTGGTATTGCGAAGAGACGTCGTGTCCCTATGTGTCTCGTATCGCATTTACCGTGGGGAGTGCTCTAATGAACTTTTTGGCTTAATACCTGCTGCGGAATTTCACGACCGCACCACACGCCATAAATTGAAATTCCATCCCTACCATCTGGATGAATAGCGTTCCTCAACAGTGCGGGTCAAACGGTGTTTCCTTTCTCGCACAACATCTTTGTGGAATCAGGTTTCCTCGGCGGTATTTCGTAATGGCCTATCCATTACTACTTAGGGACCTTCAAGAAAAGAGCCTATATTTGCCTCAAAGGCCGGCAACGCACCGATAATTCCTCTGGTATTGTGGGTGTTCATGGACGTTGTTGACATCAGGTGGCGCACTAGCACGTTTGCCTCCTCTAATAAAAAAAAAAATTTTAGTCTTTTAATTCTTAAATATTTTTTTCACCTTCGTTTGTCTGTGTAGGTTATCGAAATACAAAGGTCAGAAGGGGCGGCAAAATTTGAATAGCCTACAGGCGGCAAATGTCTTAATCCGCCACTGCCATTCGTACTGTGCCAGTCTCATCGAAGATCTGCCAGACGCGTGGACCAGGTCGTCCATCCATCTTGCTGGTCGTCCAACACTGCGCTTGCTCTGCCTCGGCCACCACTCGGTCATTGCCCTACTCGACCTACCATCGATCCACCTGGACAAGTGTCCCGTCCAACTCCATTTAAGATTCGTAACTAAAGTCCCGATCGCATTAAAAATCAGTTTATTAAATAAATAGCTGGTTATGTCGAGTCGAAATTCACAATGTTTTTTGCAGACTTGATTAACAAAACAAAATGAACACGGATACAAAACGTTCATATGTTTTTTCGTAACTGGTTTTGTTACTCAATGCGTATCTAGATACTTTTGTGTAGTGACATAGAACAAAAAAGATTGCAAGGAAGCAAAAGCTCTCAACTCTGACATTTGTTCTATAACTCGAATAATAGACTGTGACGCTCTTTGCAACGATGACTATAAACATCGTCAAGAGAGGGCTTAGACAAAGCATACATAGAAGCAAAGTATAAAGGATGATAAAAATATAAGCTTGACTAAAAAAGGCGAGTTATTTACCATTTACTCAATCCCGTACATCTTGTTTAGTTTCCATTACGTTTTGACTAGTAGAATTTTTCCTTGTCTAGCCCTTTTTTTGGTGTTTTGAACATTTTCTCAATTTTTTCTTTTTCCCCCAATACTACATACAAAGTTGCTTGCACGTCTAATTTTTGAATGAATAATCATGTATTTGCACACTAAACCCACCTTTTTGTATTCTTAAGTATCACATAACAAGGGGCGAGCCTATTGCCGTTTATCGTGCACAATTTCAGACTCCGTGTTGTTACTATGAATTTAGAAAAAAAAAAACGAATAATGTTTTGTCCGACCTTAGATTTGAACTCGAGAACTTCGAGTCGTACGGCGGCCATTTGTATAACGGAACAACGAAGCAGTCTAATACAATCACTAGTAGAGGCAGCATACCACATGTTATTTGGTCCAAAAGTAGTTATGAAATGTTTATAAAATGAAATCTTCAACTAAGTAAGTCGCAATAACAAAACGTCAAATTTATATAAGTAAGTCGTGATGGCCTCGAGGTTTAGGCGCGCGGTCGAGAATCTCGACGGTCGCGGGTTCAAACCCCAGGCTCACACCTCTGAATTATCGAAGTTATGTGTGTATTCACAAAGAATTATCACGTACTTTAACGGTGAAGGAAAACATCGTGATGAAACTTGCATATCTAAAAGTTCTTAAGAATTTCTCAACCCGCACTAGGCCAGCGTGGCGGACTAAGGCCTAAACCTTTCAATGGCAGAGGAGGCCCGTGCCCAGCAGTGGGACGTATATGGGCTGATGAAATTATTAAACAATATCTAGTTTTATCTTTAGCAAGTAATATCAATTTACTCGTAAATAACAACTATTTAATAATTAAATAACTTTAATAACAACTGCGTGTCTAGTTGTTTTTGAGAAATTATATCCACCCAATCATGTTTTTTTTAAATGGCACAGTAACTTGTTATCTAGGCCTGATTGTCGAAAAACATTCGCTGATAAATTTACATTTGTTTACATGTTGATGCTACATCGGGTTCTTTCATCACCGAATATTTGTGTGCACAGTAGTGATGTGCCATATAACCGGATGGATTTTATCCGCCCCGCAACTACTCGTATATTTCAAATTTAAAAAAATATTGTAATACTTTATTTATCCTTCCAATTTTTTACGAATGGTTTTATTATGTAATTATGTAATATAATAGTTTCGAGACAAGACATCATAACATCATATTAGAAGCTTGATTTGTAGATGATATAAAAGTTCCTGTTCCATTTTTTACATAGTCAGATCAGAGCTAAATAGTTATAAATCCTACTACTAAGAATTTTTTTAATATTTTTTTTTTTTTATTTTTTGTTTATCTTCTTGTCACTAAAACCACTACAGACAATGATAAAACTCTGAAGACGCACGTGAATTATTAATCTAAAAAGAAATGGTAAAAATTAATTTTAACGCCAGCAAAACAAAATTATGGGTGTCTTGCTTGCTTGCGATTAATATAAACAGCTGTAGGCATTCAATCAGTGTGCCTTAGCCGTGCCATAAAAAAATATAATTTATCCGCATAATATCCGTTCCCACCACTAACAGCGAACCAAAATAAAGCGGGCGATCGAGGCAACCACGCCACAGTGTGTCAAGGGCTGCCTTTAGTACAAACGTGCTCATACAAACTTTTTGCTCGTGGTGTTAAATAATACGAAAACCTTATTAGGAAGTAAATAAGTTCAGTGTGATTTAATTTAAAAAACAACTGCGCTGTAAGGTAGGTGGTTCGTGATAAGTCGCAATTTATTACTACGTAAGTAAGTACGTACATGTGAAAGTAACAGTTTGTGGTGATTCATGGTTGATTTGTTTATTTTTTCCTTTCATAAATGTTATAATTTATTGATCTCTGGTGAAATTGTTTATTATTATGTTTAAAAAAAGACAATTTAAGCCTCAAGCGCGTTACATTTTTTACATTACATTAGCTATAGTTTTGTGTTTATTTTTAGCTACAATTTTTATTTTTGATTTTTTAAATGTAATATATCGCCTTGAGCGATAAGACCGCCAATTGTATTATTTTTTCCTCTGAGTTCTTCTTCTGTTAATTTTCTCGGTGTGTACAATAAAGTGTTAATAAATACCTAAATATCCAGGCGACATCGTGACTTTAATCCAATCATGATTTTATTTCTAAACATGCGTTTTTCAATTGTTATTAAGTTATGAATCGAAAACATATACGAGTATTAGGATGATTTTCATAAAAAAACATATTTTTGCAAAATACATAACTATATTTCAAAAAGTTTATCTTTTTTAATTTCCGCATTTCCATTCTTAACATTTCAATATTTAGTGGAATGGCTTTTAAAACTAAAAATTCCCGTCAAAAGAGAAAACAAATAAGTACCTACTTGCATTAAAATTAAACGATTTTCAATCTTTTATCATTTAGTCGAAAACATAAAAGAAAATGCGAAATTTTGGGGAAAAGGTAGGTTAGGTATTTATAATTTTTACTTTTTCATTACCATCTATTCAATTAGATTTCAATTAGATTCCGTTACAATAAACCTTACATACATTAAGCATCATAAAAAAACTTTAAACACAAAATCGTACCTGTTTTTTCTTATATATCTAAGTCTATTCAAGTTCATGTTTAGATTTGCTTATGGAATTCGACATTTCAACGCCGTATTCGATTTAATACAAGGAAATCATTACAAACTGGAATCTATTTGATTATGTTAATTCACATTGGACGTAAACAATGTAGGTATGTGCGCAGTAAAATGATACGTAAAACAGTTCATATTACATAGGTAGACCAAGTAGGTACTTGCTCCCAGAACAGTTGAATAAGACTAGAAGGGAAATGTCAGCATGCCGAGCCAAACCTACGATTACACTATCATATGTTTGACACGGCCGCTTCTTAGTAATTCGGGTTGCGTATAATATCAACTGAGAGGGTTTAGGCCTTAGTCCACCACGCTGGCCTAGTGCGGGTCGGCGGACTACACACCTAAGGAATTCCTAAGAACTTTTAGGTGTGCATCACGATGTTTTCCTTCAACGTTAAAGCAAGTGAAAATTCGTTGTGAATACACACATAATTTCGAAAAGTCAGAGGTGTGTGCCTGGGGTTTGAACCTGCGACCGCCGAAATTCTCGACCGCGCGCCTAAACCTCGAGACCATCACTGCTTTCCCTCTCACTTGTACAGGAGGCCCGTGCCCAGTAGTAGTATTTGGGCTGATGACGATGATGATGATAATATCAAGACTTTTATAAATGTGTGAGTTGTGACAACCAATAGCAGCCCTTCATTTTTGTTTGAAATTTTTATCATTGGTCGTGTCGTAGTAGAATGAATAAGTGACAGACAAGCGGCGACACTCGTCCCTATACAAAATACTGGCTATTTTCCTTGTAATCTTATTCATCAGTTCTGTGTACTTGCTTCTATAGTCTATGATTGTTGCCGTTACCGCAACATGCATACTAATGACAACGTGCGTTTCACAGATAATTACCAGCAGGATGCCGGAAGCGCAGAATAAAATACAAGGTCAGTAGTATTTGTTTTCATTATTGTATAATGTATTCTGTTTAGACTTCAATATGAATGAATTGGCGCGGGAATAACATCTATATGTATATATATGTTGGCATAAATAATGACACAAATGTTAAATGTTCAATGGCTGCCTCGTGGTCTCGTGGTACAAGTATGTGCCGAGCGATCTAGAGGTCCTGGGTTCGATTCCCGGGTCAGGCAAAGTGTTATTGGGTTTTTCCATTAGGAAATTCTCAGTAGCAGCACGGAGTCTGGAATTGTGCCCGAAAAACGGCAATAGGCTCGCCCCTTATTACCTAGGACTGATACATACCTAGCGAAATGTGGGTGCAGAAATGCACCTCTGCCTACCCCTTCGGGGAATACAGGCGTGAGTTTATGTATGTATGTATGTACAAATGTTATTACATAGTTCTGACATCACACTTAGATTCAAGTCTATTTTGGTGGGACTTTTCGGACTTAAAACTCGCAGACCCGACGAATATTTGTGGATAGTATCGGTGCGAGATCAAACCAGCGATCTTTCGTTTTACACACTGGTTTTCGTAGAAGTAAGTTGAGTTCGATTCTCTGGTCGAAGAATGGGTTTTTCCATTAGAACATCTAATTTAAGCTCGTCCTCTATTACGTGGAGGTTAACTAATCTAGCGAAACGTGGATACAGATTTCCCTTCCCCCTTAAGCATACGGTTATGAATGTGTGTGTAATTAATTGATAGTTTATTAATTTTGTCGCCGTCAGCCTGATATTAAGGTACCTTCTCCTATATCCTCATATTTGGCCTTAGTAAAGTCCACTTCGCTTTATCATCATCAGCCCATATACGTCCCACTGCTGGGCACGGGCCTCCTCTACAAATGAGAGGGTTTAGTCCTTAGTCCACCACGCTGGCCTAGTGCGGGTTGGCGGACTACACACCTAAGAAATTCCTAAGAACTTTTAGGTTTTATCACAATGTTTTCCTTCACCGTTAAAGCAAGTGATAATTCATTGTGAATACACACATAACTTCGAAAAGTCAGAGGTGTGTGCCTGGGGTTTGACCTGCGACCGCCGAAATTCTCGACCGCGCACCTAAACCTCGAGGCCATCACTGCTGACTGACTGACCTCGCTTTATAGATAATGCCAATTTCCAGACAATCCAAAAATCCTATCGGGCCGGGTGCTGACGAATTCGCCCAACGCGGTGCTGTCCAAGAGCCTGTACAACCGGTACAACGACCTCCCGATCCCCGATGACAAGATCCTCGCAACTTACATATGGGTGGACGGCACTGGAGAATACGTGCGATGCAAGGACAGAACACTCGACTTCATACCCAAGTCACCGAAAGGTAAGACAATAAATAAATAAATACACCCAACAGTCACATACATAGTTCTGATCCCACATTAAGATATATAAGATAACATTTGTCTCGGTGCGCGGATCGAACCCGCGGCCTCTTGTTTCGCAAGCTGGTGTCTAGCCAATTGCACCACGAGGCTGTCAATGAAAGACATACAACTTCGAAAATTCAGAGGTGTGTGCCTGGGGTTTGAACCCGCGACCGCCGAGATTCTCGACCGCGTGTCTTATCCTTGAGGTCATCACGACTTATAATTAGCAACTCCTCCAATATTTTTGGATTAAGATCGTTGCGGAGTAGACGAGCTGGGTCGTCAAAAAGACTCGTTGACCTTCACTTCTTGCTGTGCGTGCCATTCTTAATCCTGGTTCACAGGAGTTGCAGTATAGTATGAATCGTTGAATAGGGCATAACCAATTTCCCTGAGGCCCACGTTGGTGGTAAGTTTCGTGTTCCAAGAAAATAATTTCTGTACGAGGCGGTGTGTAGTGCGATGGTATCTTTTTCCTAAATAATGATGTTCAAATCCTTTTACAATGGTATATTTTTCTTTTCTCAATGTGCCGTATAATGACTTTTGATTATTATGCTTTTAGTAATATTTGTGAAAGATATAGAACATTGACTGCCTCGTGGTCTCGCGGTACAAGTATGTGCTGTGCGATCTAGAGGTCCTGGGTTCGATTCCCGGGCCGGGCAAAGTGTTATTGGGTTTTTCCATTAGGAAATTCTCGGTAACAGCACGGAGTCTGGAAATGTGCCCGAAAAACGGCAATAGGCTCGCCCCCTATTACATGGGACTGATACATACTTGGCGAAATGTGGGTGCAGAAATGCACCTCTGCCTACCCCTTCGGGGAATGCAGGCGTGAGTTTATGTATGTATGTATATAGAACATTATGGATTTTTGATTTCGATTGATATTAAAATTATCACGATCCATCCGTTAAGTCTTTCGAGTGACATAGAGGAATAAACATACACACATATTGTAGTATATATACTCGTACATAGACTGATAAACACTTTACCCTCTTTTGCGACGCGCAGTCGAGTAATCACTAAGACTGGCCCAAATCTAATTGACTTCCTAAATATTGATATTTGTATCAAATAACACAGCCGGAAGTAATAAAGTTATTGCGGAGTTATTGGTTTTCTATTAGGTGTGGAAATGTGCCAGAAAACATTAATATTACGGACTTGAAAGACAACTGAGTAGTGATGGCCTCGAGGTTTAGGTGCGCGGGTTCAAACCCTAGGCACATAACTCTGACTTATCGAAGTTATGAATATACGAGTATTCACAATGATTTCTCATGTACTTTAACGGTGAAGGAAAACATCGCGAGGAAACCTGCACATCTAAAAGTTCTTAAGAATTTCTTAGTTGTCTGTTGTGTAGTTACCAACCCGCACTGAACTAGCAGTGATGGCCTCGAGGTTTAGGCGCGTGGTCGAGAATTTCGACGGTCGCAGGTTTAAACCCCAGGCACACACCTCTGACTTTTCGAAGTTATGTGTGTATTCACAAAGAATTATCACTTGCTTTAACGGTGAAGGAAAACATCGTGATGAAACCTGCACACCTAAAAGTTCGTAGGAATTTCTCAGGTGTGTAGTCCGCCAACCCGCACTAGGCCAGCGTGGTGGACTAAGGCCTAAACCCTCTCAGTTGTGGAGGAGACTCGTGCCCAGCAGTGGGACGTATATGGGCTGATGATGATGATGACTGAACTAACGCCTTAACCCGCTTAGTTGCAGTGGAGGCCCGTGCCCAGCAGTGGGTCGTATATGGGCTGATGATGATGATGAATGACGACTGGTGAAAAGTGACTATAGGAATACACTTCCGCTTACCGCCTTAGAGGAACAAAATTGCATGTACCAAGTTGGGATCTTAACAGCCTAAGTCTAAACGCCTGGACCATTTTTAATATATAAATTAATTTACAACAGAACCCCACTTTTCTTGTTCAAATTCTTCGAGAAAATGCTGTCTATGTTTTATTCTATGTCTATAAATAATTAAATTAACTTAGAGTTTTAGACTTGAAAAACAATACAAAAAATATATTTACTTTCGCTTTAATTGGTTTAAATAAAGACAAGCTCGCTCGCATCGAATTATGCAACCAAATAATTGAACCCTCAGACCTTACGGTTCACGTCCTATATAATAAAATGATAAGCCTTTTAATGGACTGCCTCGTGGTCTCGCGGTACAAGTATGTGCCGTGCGATCTAGAGGTCCTGGGTTCGATTCCCGGGTCGGGCAAAGTGTTATTGGGTTTTTCCATTAGGAAATTCTCAGTAACAGCACGGAGTCTGGAAATGTGCCCGAAAAACGGCAATAGGCTCGCCCCCTATTACGTGGGACTGATACATACCTGGCGAAATGTGGGTGCAGTAATGCACCTCTGCCTACCCCTTCGGGGAATACAGGCGTGAGTTTATGTATGTATGTATAAGCCTTTTGACACAATAATAATGTTGTTTTGTCTATTAAGTGTTTCAATTTTCAATAGTGCATATTAAAAAGAAGAAAAACATAATGAATTTTAAATTGTTTGTTACGGATAAACTCAGAAACTGCTATATACCATTTTTGGTATGGATATACATGGGACTTAAGGAAAATCATAGACTACTTTATAAAATTAATATAAAAATAAAACAAATATACTTTGGGTAAAAGAAATGCATTTGTGTACTATTTATTATTGAGTATTCATCATCATCATCAGCCCAAATACGTCCCACTGCTGGGCACGGGCCTCCTCTACAACTGAGAGGGTTTAGGCCATAGTCCACCACGCTGGCCTAGTGCGGGTTGGCGGACTACACACCTAAGAAATTCCTAAGAACTTTTTAGGTGTGCAGGTTTTATCACGATGTTTTCCTTCACCGTTAAAGCAAGTGATAATTAATTGTGAATACACACATAACTTCGAAAAGTCAGAGGTGTGTGCCTGGGGTTTGAACCTGCGACCGCCGAAATTCTCGACTGCGCGCCTAAACCTCGAGGCCATCACTGCTTTTTTTTATTAAGTATTATTTAAATTCAATCGTTAGGTAGTATTCAAGTAGATTCAGATAAATTAAGTGTCACAGACGGTCACATGAGTAATCCTATAAAGGTTCCATTTTTCCCTTTTTAGGGCTGAACACCCGTACCGAACGAAGCATAACCACTAATCAATTATGCAACTTTATCAACATATTTTATATATACCTATTAAATTATTAGCTAGCAAATATACATTGCCTTGTACCCGAGAACGATAAAACGGAACAATGTACATATGTAAACAAAACATTGTAAATAACGCGCTGACCTAATTTGTATAACGTTGGCCGAGACATCTCAACTTGATCATCATCATCAGCCCATATACGTCCCACTGCTGGGCACGGGCCTCCTCTACCATTGAGAGGGTTTAGGCCTTAGTCCACCACGCTGGCCTAGTGCGGGTTGGCGGACTACACACCTAAGAAATTCCTAAGAACTTTTTAGGTGTGCAGGTTTCATCACGATGTTTTCCTTCACCGTTAAAGTACGTGATAATTCATTGTGAATACACACATAACTTCGAAAAGTCAGAGCTGTGTGCCAGGGGTTTGAACCCGCGACCGTCGAAATTCTCGACCGCGTACCTAAACCTCAAGGCCATCTCAACTTGATACTCCTCTCATACTCGACTCTTCAAGCCTTCTTTAGTGTCATCTTCTGCTGTAGTCAATCGGGATTGAGATACCGGCCGGTTCGAATGGAGCAGTACTACTATCTCACGTAATAATTTTCTACATGAAGCAACCCTATTTGTGGGATAGATTAGCTTGGGATACGACAGTCGCAGTCATCAGGATTTCGATCATATATGTTATACTAATTGTTGTCCACAACTCCGTATGTAAAACATTAGACTTCAAAAGATGAATTTTTCCCCGTTTGTGCCACATTTTCCATTGTTTCTTCGCTCTCATTGGTCGTAGCGTGATGTTTTATTATAGCCTATAGTCTTCCTCGACTGGGCTTTCTAACACTGTAAGAATATTTCACATAGGACCAGTAGTTCCTGAGATTAGCGCGTTTAAACAAACAATCTCTTCAGCTTTATAATATTATAGTATAGATAAAACCCGCCATATGGTTAGGTCACCATGCAAGTGTGTCACGGTCCAGAATTAGCTTATATAAATACAGTTATACGAGGCAACTAGAGAAATAGTCGTATGAAGTTCTTAACACATTAAAGGATCTTGACGAAAGTATGCTAGGTAAAGCGGTGACCGCCCATTTTCCATGACGAGTGTACTCGTCAATCGCAGTTAACTGGTTAAGCTACAGTCCAGATAAATCGTATTACTACGATTCTCGCCTTTAATGTGTTAAGGTTTTAAACATTTCACACTATATTTGGATCGCACAGCTTTACAATCAAATACGCAGTCACTTGGCAGTTGATGTACAATAATTGGCCCTATCCCACCACACATCCGCCACTGTAACTTCTGTGCTTCAGGATCAACAGCGCGCACAGTATTGTTACCGAGAACTGAAGCTCAACGAATCCAAGGGAACACGTCAACATGACGAATACGTCATGATCTTATAATCAGTCCATTTACGTCCCACGGCTGGGCACGGGCCTCCTCTACAACTGAGAGAGTTTAGGCCTTAGTCCGCCACGCTGGTCTAGTGCGGGTTGGCGGACTACACACCTAAGAAATTCCTAAGAACTTTTAGATGTGCAGGTTTCATAACGATGTTTTCCTCACCGTTAAAGTACGCGATAATTCTTTGTTAATACACACATAATTTCGAAAAGTCACAGGTGTGTGCCTGGTGTTAGAACCTGCGACCGTCGAGATCCTCGACCGTGTGCCTAAACCTCGACGCCATCACGGCGTCATGATCCCGCAATGAAGTTAATCAGAAAAAATAATATAAAAGGAGGAGTTAGAAACATAGAGTTTTCCACTTCCCTCCAAAGCAAAGTGACAAACAAAATATTGAACTATGAGGTTGATGTAGAGTAAAAATACTTCCTACTATCACCTTTTCACAAGTTTAAAGTTCAAAGTTCAACTTGTCTATGGACGTAAGCTATTATCGATCGACCTATATACGAGCCATAACTTAGGACACTCCGTGTTGGAAATGACCCAATTAATGTAAGATATTCCTACTCGGTTCATAAGTAAAAATTACTGTAAATCAGAAGCTATAATTGTCTTTATACCTATATGCCCATAAACCGAAATTAAGAGAGTTACAAGAACTATGCACTACATGCAAGAATAGGAGACAAAGAAAAATAAGTAGAGATTGTAAATTTTTTGTCATAGTTCCTCGATCGAGCAGGTCTTTTAATGCTGCAGCTTTAAGGGCCTTGCTATGAAAACTTCCCGCGAGTCCACGAAGTAATTGATTGATTGATTAATTAATAAGTATTGAAGTTATTGAATCGCTGAAATCTATTGAAATTGAACTTTGCTTGATTCATTAAAATCAGTCCCTTTGATCCCCCTAACAACAAAATTAATTCAAGACTCCATTCAGGATATTCTAATTAAAAAGGTTGGAAATCAACTGATAACCTGTGTGATATAATGGAATGCCTGCAAAGTATATTGCAATTTTTTCGTCATAGATAACGTGTTCCCTACTTGAAATTGATAGATACGAGTAAGACGGATATCATTGTTTGTTGGCTGTCGTCCCAATGTGTCGCCAATGTCGAATTATATGGTGCATTCATCAAGCTATACTAGTATTGACAGCCCCGTGGCGCAGTTGGCTAGACACCAGCTTGCGAAACGAGAGGCCGCGGGTTCGATCCCCGCACCGAGACAAATGTTTGTGTGATCCACAAGTACTTATTTGTTTCGGGTCTGGGTGTATATGAGACCGAAAAGTCTCTCGTACTTTCTGATATACCCATGACACAAGACTTGTATCTTAGTGTGGGATCAGAACTATGTATGTGACTGTTGGATGTATTTATTTATTATTTAAAAAAAGAATATGTATTTTTATTTTATGGATATAGATGGTATTTTGGGGACGGACATAGGCTATTTTTATAAAATTGCTTTCAGGCGGCGCGGGGCCCAACCGCTAGTACTATATAAAAGTGACATTTATACGTAGATCGGAACTTCAACCAATTAAATATTATTGGGAATTGGAAATTTCCGTGGCTGACATAACCAGATTTAGTTGGTTTTGTTGGCAAACTAGCAATTACGTAGCAAGTTCAAGGATTCTCCTTCAATACATATTTACATGAATTCTATTAAAACGATAATGTCAGATTATTTATTGAATTGAAAAGCATTTTAAATAATTTTTGACCTTACATTAAGCAACATTACAAATTTTGTGTCTTGGGAATCACAATACTAGAGATCGCGCAATTGTTTATTAAGCCTCAAATCTGCGGCTTTTCGTTGTACAAAGTGACTTGTACTGTGTTACGCATTAGGTACATCAACTATTTGCAACTGCTCCGTTTTCACTATTTTAGCATCCTTTTATTAGGCATCCCTGACACTTAATGACTGCATTATACTGGATGTAAAAAGCCCGTCATCAAAAAATAAGGCAGGTAATAGTTAATAAAAAAATACATCCAACAGTCACATACAAAGTTCTGAGCCCACATTAAGATACTATTGAGTCGTGGGTATCAGAAACTACGAGACTTTTCGGTCTCACAAACACCATGACCCGAAACAAATATTTGTGGATCACACAAACATTTGTCTCGGTGCGGAGATCGGACCCGCGGCCTCTCGTTTCGCAAGCTGGTGTCTAGCCAACTGCGCCACGGGGCTGATTAGGAAATCGTCATATTTTCTTTTACAATCTTTTTAGCGTCAATATGTTTGAGTAACTATTACATGTCTTATTTTTCGATCACCAAAACTACGAACGAAATATAGTACCAAAGCGCAGTGTTTCTAGTTATGCATGCGTATGGCGTCCTCTAATTTCACGCTATAAATAGATCGTTGGGGGGAATTTATAGTGCTTCGAGACAATTATATGCACTCGGCGATACGATGTTAATTGCCCCAGTGAGATACTCTTTGTGATCGCTATTATAGCTTATTACTTTAACATAAGAGTAATTAAATGAAGCTGTAGGTATATAAATTTCACTTCATTCGTTAAAATGGTAGCTAGTAACATTATTTTAATAAATTTTACTAATGACCTTTCCGAAACATTATTTGTTTATTTAAAAGTTGAACTTGTTACTTTTTTTTTATTCTGGCACGGCAAAGTGACTCCACTGTACCTGATGGTAAGCACAGTGGAGTCCAGAAAAATAATACCGACCAGCGAGAAACAATGGTCACCCGCTGGTCGACACAATCATGCCGGCCCGCACAAATGCTTCTTCACGCTTCGCTTAAAGGATCCAGGATCATAGGAAGGAGGGAGGGAGGTTACTGTAATAAATGACTATGAAGTATTTACGTACCTATAGGTACTAAATTTTTCCGATATATTTTTGCACATTTTGCAACGCTCGTTAAAATATATTTTATTTGTATTGGCTCGGCATAGTAATCGTACTCGATTTTAGTGCTAATTACAATTCGCTTAAATTGCTCCAAATTTAGTTTTGATTTATTTACTATTTGACAAAATAATCCCTTTTTCATGTGAGTCAAATCGATCGGTTTGTACTTACAGCCAATAGGTAATGCATTAACACATCTAGAAATTACTTTACTCACTACAAAATATGTCACCCAAGGAATTCCTCTTTATCGTGGACACGTGTATTTCCTGATGAAAACTAAAAATAAATTATAAAATACCGTAAAATATTATTATACAAATTATATAAAATGAACCATAGTTGAATTATAATGTAATAATAAAAGATTTTTCTTTTCTGTATTGACTTGTCATAAGTGCTATTTGATTGCCTACGTGACCAAATAAAGCAATTTCATTTCATTTTAAGAACATATTTCATATACAAACAGCCAGCCTCATGGCCGAATACTGAAACGCTACTTAATCTGAGGGCGACTTATATTTAAGTGGCTGTTATAATTTAAGCGGCATACTGAAACATCATTTATCGGTTTTAAGACTGTGATTAACTAATGCCCACTTTAATTTCCATAAATGGCAACATTACCACAAAAAGTTCTTTTACATGATATTTTTTAGGTATATACCGCTTAAATTATAACAGCCACTTAAATATAAGTCGCCCTCAGATTAAGTAGCGTTTCAATATTCGGCCATGAGACAATTATTAGTAAATTATAAAAAACTCACAATCTCTTTGTCTTCAGAACCTAACTTTAGAAGTTAGACTTTGACGCGAATCCAGTCATCGCATATATTAAACATAATGAAGCAACTTTTCATTCCTCTGATTGTTACAGAACTGCCAGTATGGAACTTCGACGGCAGCTCGACGGGGCAAGCCGACAGAACCAATTCGGACGTGTTCTTGAAACCGCAGGCCATTTACAAAGACCCGTTCAGACGTGGCAACCACATTCTTGTCATGTGCGACACTTACAAATCGAATATGGATCCTACAGGTCAGTACTTTGTCAGACCGTACCTAGTGAGCCTCAGTAATGGTTGAGGGGTTAGGCTTAGTCCACCATGTCGGCCTTGTGCGACTTGCAAATTTTATATTTTTACTAATAAAGCTCTCGTATAGATTCACAGTTAAGTTCTTTATTCAGAACTTGAATCTGATTCTACCAGGTTAAATAATCAAAATGCAATTCAGTTAATGTTCACTTTGACCATGTTTTCTTTATAAAGTGATCTCTAATAACGAATTATAATTATTGAAAAGATATTTTCAATTTAATTTAGTGTTAGGTTACCTTTCCTCCACGCAACTGAATACTATAAAATATAATGAAAAACAATGTCTAGAACTTTATTCTCGTTTTTAAATCTGGCTGCCAGATTATATCCCTCAGAATCTTATTGTAAGTACAGAGTGTCATGTCCAGAGAAGTCATGTATGAGTATCATGTCATGACATGTACAGAGAAGTCATGTCACTATCTTACAATTTATATTCGATTGCCTTTCTGCCTTCATAGATTAATTAATGTCAACAACTTCAAACAAAATAATCACAATAAATTATGTCTTCTATCAGACACAAACCACCGCATAAAATGCGCGGAGGCGTACGAGAGGTGCAAAGATCAGGAACCCTGGTTCGGCATAGAGCAGGAGTACATTCTCTTGGACTCCGACCTGCGCCCGTTTGGCTGGCCCCCGGGCGGGTACCCCCCTCCACAGGGTCCCTACTACTGCGGAGTGGGGGCCAACAAAGTCTTCGCCAGGGATCTCGTTGAAGCTCATTACAAGTAAGTTTATTTCCAGTTTGTCTTGGTTTTTTAAAAAAATACATAATATGGCCGTAAGAATATGTTTGAATCTGTTACAAAGACATTTCCAGTCTTTGTGCTCTTATTAATAAAATTCTTTATTAAAAAATACTTAGGAAGCTTAACCAACCAGGCACTTGATTCTAGTTTTATTTCTTGTATCTCCTTGTTCATTAATAATAAAGTGCTAGACATTGTGATTGTTTTCCAAAAAAATAAACAACAACGCATCATACTGGTAAAAATAATAGCGTACATTACCTACTATTATACGCATAACATTTTTTAAATAAAACAAAAACATTCAGAATAAAAACAGGTGAAAATACTATTCCAATTCGACAAATCGCACGAATCCAAATTACACGAAGCCCGTAATTTCATTAACGCTGCTCATTAGTAAATGTTGGGTTGTTTACGAATGAATGAATGCTCTTCAAACAAATTGTGCTAATTACCATTCACATTTAATTAATGATAATTACTGAGGAGAGTTACATATGGTTTTATTTAGTAATTCATAATTCTTTTTGTTTTTACTAGCAAAACAAAATGACCATACTGTCTAAAGCACTGTACTAAGAACAAAGATGAGACGACAATGTTTCAATGATCGACACGCTTATAACGGCTCGCTGATATGCTTCTTTACACTACGATTGAAACCTTTTTCTAGATTTTACGAGGTTTTAACAGTATATACTATTGATAGGCACATATGCGTAGAAGCTAATAGTAGAAGAGACATATCATTCATATCAGGCAAACATAGTATAGGACGCCTACAGGCTAGATGTGGTGACGATATACGCAAGATGGCTGGCAGCGGTTGGATAAGAAGGGCCGAAGATCGAGCCCAGTGGCATGCCATAGAAGAGGCCTATGTCCAGCTGTCGACGAACGAAAGGCTGCTCATGATGATGATATCATGGATACCTAATTACCACTCTATTTACATAGAAACATAGACAATTTAATTCTTTATCTACCATATAGGAGTAATGCGGCTTGGTGGTGTTCACATGGGCAGTGATGGCCTCGAGGTTTAGGCGCGCGGTCGAGAATTTCGGCGGTCGCAGGTTCACACCTAAAAGTTCTTAGGAATTTCTTAGGTGTGTAGTCCGCCAACCCGCACTAGGCCAGCGTGGTGGACTAAAGCCTACACCCTCTCAGTTGTAGAGGAGGCCCGTGCCCAACAGTGGGACGTATATGGGCTGATGATGATGATGATGATGGTGTTCACATTCCAATGGGTTCCAATTCTAAGGGGTGTGCAGGTTTCTTGGCGTCGTATTCATAAGCCGTTAAAGGGCGTGATAATTTATTAAAAACACAAATAACTTAGAAAATGGGTGTGAGATGATTCAAACCCGTTGAGATTTTGTCCCGCCATCACAACAAGAACTCTTTTATCAGCAATTTACATTCCACCAGGCTCATTATTAGACCACATAATCTAACAATAACTAATTCCTTTAATTTCAGATGTTGCTTATACGCCGGCGTACCCATCGCTGGAACAAACGCAGAGGTCATGCCCTCCCAATGGGAGTTCCAGATTGGACCTTCAGTGGGAGTGACAGCGGGAGACGACCTCTGGGTGGCGAGGTACATCCTGCACCGCCTGGCCGAGGAGTTTGGGGTCATCGTGACCTTCGACCCCAAGCCGGTGAACGACTGGAACGGCTCTGGCGCCCACCACAACTTCTCCACAAAGAAGATGAGGGAACCCAACGGTATTATGTGAGTATTTTTGTGTGTGGTGATTTATTTGTAATAAGGAAATGATGTAGAGCTTTTTCGTGAGAAAATGAGCGTTACATAAATATTTCATATCTGTTATCATCATCATCAGCCCATATATATGTCCCACTGCTGGGCACGGGCCTCCTATACAACTGAGAGGATTTAGGCCTTAGTCCACCACGCTGGCCTAGTGCGGGTTGGCGGACTACTCACCTAAGAAATTCCTAACAAATTTTGTTGTTTACGATGTTTTCCTTCTCCGTGATAATTCTTTGCGAATACATACAAATTTGTTAAAGCGCAAGGATTGTGCTGGGGTTTTTACTCGTGACCGCCGAGGATCTCGACCGCGCCCCTTAACCTCGAGGCCATCACTACTTTTATGTCACTAATATAAACAGACTCACGCAACGAATAAGAGTTTTTGACGTTGGGCCTCTGTCGCGGTATCACAAAGGACTCCGGAGTCCCCGAAGCTCAGGGGCCGGTTTAACTTCTCCCGGTCGGGCTCAGACTTCTGCGCCTTCGACCCGGACGTCCCGGAGAAGTCGTCACTACTTCTCTATGTCGCCGTGCTACTATAATGCTGAATATTGTATGTTGTGTATTTGCCACGTCCACTTTGCCGCCTATCTGTATTGATCCGCCGGCGTGTGCAGCGAGATCGAGCGCGCGATCGAGAAGCTGTCGCGCGTGCACATGCGCCACATCAAGGTGTACGACCCGCGCGGCGGCAAGGACAACGAGCGCCGACTCACCGGCCTGCACGAGACCGCCAGCATCAACGACTTCAGCGCCGGTACGTCATCCGTCATACTCGCGACACACACAAACACACATACACACATATTACATACATCCTTTGAGCCTTCAAGGAGTCTTAAAGTTGAGAGGTACGCTGACGTGCATTTATGAATTTTCGTTTCATAAAGTGTTTCGAGCCACGGCGTAAAAGGCAAACCTGTTGCCTTTTTTGACATATTAACAGATGCAGTAAGTACGTGCCGTGCGATCTAGAGGTCCTGGGTTCGATTCTCAGGTCGGGCAAAGTGTTATTGGGATTTTCCATTAGGAAATTCTCAGTAGCAGCACGGAGTCTGGAATTGTGCCCGAGAAACGGCAATAGGCTCCGCCCCCTATTACTTAACTTAACCCGTGATTGGAACTCGCCCCTTTTATTCATATGCCGCAATATATATGATGACCAGACAATTAAGGTACTGGTAATATAAAACTAGACCAGGAACGAGAAATGCAGTATTATATTTTTAAGAAATAACACTAAGTACTTACTGACATAGGTTATGTTGATAAAATTCAATTAAGTTTTACCTAAAACACTAATAACAGTGTTTTACCAACCCATAATCTTAGGCGTGGCCAGTCGCGGCAGCAGCATCAGGATACCTCGCATCGTGTCGGAGAACAAGTGCGGGTACCTGGAGGATCGCCGGCCGGCGTCCAACTGCGACCCCTACGCCGTCACAGACGCTCTCATGCGCACCTGTATACTAGACGAATAAGTATACACATGGCTCATTTTACGAAACACATACTCAATAATGAAAAAACGAAATTATTCGAAATTTCCTTCATATATTTTAAATTCTTACGTAGCGCCATCTACCGAGTCTAATCGTACAACCTAATTGTGTATTATGCACGGAAAAACTAACGAAAATCAATTATTAGCCAAAATTGGTCTAGTCGGTAAGTTTAGAAATAATTCAATAACACACATATCTAAAAAAACAAATGTTTTATTCGAGACTAATTCCTATAAAAATGATAATAAAATAAAATTAAAAAGCCGTAATCTTTATCATTTGTTTGAAATATATTAATTTGATAAAATCGATTATTTTATAAAAGTTAGAGGTTTCATTGACCATTGACAGTATACTCGCGTCGATTTGTGCCACGTTGAAAATTAAAAAAAAATGTTTTATATACATGTTTCGTAAACTGCCAATTAATTCCACATAGAATAAATTGTATTGTATTATTAATATGAACATTACTAAAAAAATAGAGTTTGTAAGCAAAATTAGGGTTTCTAACATTTTAAGTGTATTTTAACTACATTTTAGCTGTAGTTTTTAATTTTTATTTATTTTTGTAAGATGTACTTCTTCTGAGTATTTGTATGTATATAAACGATTGATTTCAAATGTAGTTTTATTTAATCAAATACAATTACAATTTTACTACTACCCTCGAATTTGAGCAACGAAAAAATATCTAATTTATGTATTTAAATTATATAAAAGTAATTTAAGTATTTTAATTACCGCTTAAATTATAACAGCCACTTAAATATAAGTCACCCTCAGGTTAAGTAGCGTTTCAGTATTCGGCCATTAATCAAATAAAAAACACACTAGATATAAATCATAATATTTATTTATAAATTCATTTCATATAACCACAATTTGAGCTTACAATTGTCATTTTACTGTAAAACAGTATTTAAAAAAGTTAAATTACATTAAATTATAAGAATGATGAGCACAACATTCACTTGAATACATTTTGTGAACTAAGATTAGTACTACATTGTACACACCCAAAGAGGTTGAATAAGAAACAAGGATATCACATTTTTATCCAATATTATGGGTTCTAAAAGCCTTAAAAAAAATAATCTATGAGATTTTAGGATTTTGTTTCTACATAATATTAAAATTTTCTTTTTTGCTATTCGGTGGATATTAAATATGCACTGCATTAACACTGTCCTTCCACAACTCTTCATCCACAAAACAATATTCGCGCAAAACAGAATCCATCAGTATTTTTTTGTTCACATTGCACACACCATGAAACCTTATTATTAAACTTATCTAATATTATCTACAGTTTTATTTGCTATTTTTGCTATCCTTATCATCCGGAATATCTTCTAAAAGTTTGTTCAGGTCGATGCCGTCGAATTTTGGGTTCTGCGCATTGGATGCATGGGCTAGGAACAATTCTTTCAGGAATTGCAACTCTTTAGTTAGTGTCTTCACTTTTTCCTCAAGCATTTGGTTCTCCGCTTTTAATTTGCTGACTCGTGTGAATGTCTCTTGTGTTTTCTGCTTAGACTTGAATCTGCTTTTTTTCACTGCCTGTGAACAAACATTTGATTTGTTGTATGAAAAGCAAATTCTTTTAGAAGATTAGTTATAAACTAACAAGAAAAACTTGTTTTAGTGAGAGATTGTAGGAAAACCAATAGTCCATTTCTTCTTTATCTACAGCAAATTTTTTACTTATACATAGGTGTGGGCGTCACAACTTTCAATTACATAAAGGGTGATAACACATAATTATTAGATTAAATAAATATATTTGGAATTGAACCTGCAGTCTCTTGTCTCTTGAAGTATCTAGTCAACTGGACCATGGATGCTGTAGACATGTTTTACTATATTGATTTATTTTAATCACATTAAAATAAATGGGATACTGCAAACTTAGTCATAGCCAAAATTTATACATTATAGTCTCTCACCTCATTATTTCTGTCCCTTTTCCTTCTGTAGTCATCGTCTTCGTCATCGGCGTCGCTGACCCCACGTCTCCCGCGTTTAACAGGAGGCATGTCGTAGAAGTTCTCTTCTAATATCATCAAAATGTTTTAACAACCAGACATGCACAAGTAAGTCTCAATGTTCAATGTTCGGTGGTTCTGTAAAAAAAAAAAGATTAATAATTATATTTTTATCAGATAAGTTGTTGATTTTTATCTTAATTTGACATTTTGGTCTGAATTTCAATGTATTTCTTGGGTGCCCGCAGAATTATACTTTTCAATGAAATTGATAGACTAGTCCAAATGTTAGAAGGAGAGATAGGTTGTAGGCACTTATTGATACTTCAAATATGTTGACTGATGCAATTTTTATTATTACAATTGTTGAATTGGCCTGTTTGTAATTATTATTTAGTATTATTGTCATAAGTCAGTTATAACTTGTCTACCACCACCAAATTGATTTCTTAACAATTTCTGTGTAACATAGCTACATATAATATGACAAATATAATATAAGAAGTTTAAAAAGTAGATCATATATTTCATTACTAAGCTTGAACACTAAAACCAAGATTTGTCACAATTATGGTGCCACATTTAACTTACATTATGATTTATGAGATAAAAATACTGACAAAACTTTTATCACAATTCTAATCATTATGAAGCATCTTGATGAAAACATTATTAATAAACATAAATATTTATATACATTGATGAGTCACTGTGTTAGTCCAGAGAGCAAACACATATTTTTCCTCAAACAGTTTTAAGATAAACTTTTCCTCTTATATCTACTTTCAAATACCAAAATGATGAATAAATGTAATGTCCCTTATAATTTGCCTTAATGATTTATTTAGAAACAATGTCTTTACTTATGATACTTTTATATTGGCACTCTCTGCTGCTGTCTCAAGTTGGCTAAATTGCTGGTTGATTATATTATGGTTACTCTCAGTTACTACATATTTATACATATTTTGCATATGTCAGTGAATATTGTACATAAAAACAGTTCATCATCATCCATCAGGCAATGGAAGTCCACTGCTGGACATAGGCCTCTCCTAATGACTTCCACAGGGACCTGTTGGAAACAGCTTGCATCCAGCAACGTCCCGCAACCTTTACTAGGTCGTCCGACCATCTTGTCGGAGGACACGCAGTTCAGTAAAGACTTAAACCAAATGTTACTATCCTACATTTTTTCCTCTTTTATTTTAACATTTTAAATTTTATTTTTCTGATTATTAACATCACTGTCCACCAACCCGCACTAGGCCAGCGTGGTGGACTAAGGCCTAAACCCTCTCAATGGTAGAGGAGGCCCATGCCCAGCAGTGGGACGTATTTGGGCTGATGATGAACATCACTAGTACCTATGCAGAGAAGAATGTGCCAGTGTGGTGGACACTGTCTTAGAGCTTGGCCAACTACACATATTATTATACCATAAAATATATATTGCACTGTAGGCCTATTTGGGAAATTTTTATCAATGCATTCAATATCTTATCTTTTATTTAGGCCATACACAGTACACACTAGAGTTATTGACACATACTAGGGATGCACCAATTTAATAAACTTAACTTGGTACAATAATAAATTTATGAACTTAAACAAATATAAAAAAATTACTGTTCTTGCACAATATTGTATAGTTAGTTGCGAAAAATTACACACAAATTGCACAAGATTTTGTTAATGTCAACAGTGCAATGAACCTGCACCATATTTTTGTACCATTTTACAAAGTGGAGAAGAAGGCACAAATATGGAATATAAATATGTATAATCTGCATCTACTTACCAGAAAACGATTTTAATAAAACACTTGATATCACTTTATTGCAGTTCTGATCAATTTACTGAATAATAACGACAGAAACTTGATAAATCTTGCAAAAGTAAGTTATAATTACAATAATCTCTTTGTGGCTTGTGATAAGACGTTAATTTGGTGCTTACAAGATGACTGGCCGCGATAAACTAAGCGGGAAAGTCATCAGCGAGCCCACACGCTGTGAGAATACGCAATGCAAACCAAGTATTGTGATATTTACACATAACAACAAAACTATGACGCAATGATTATTTTCAACCAATCATTATCTGATGCAACATATTGGAGCATACTTACCAAAGATATAAATCGTTTTGTCAATATTAAACACACATTTGGGATAATTTTTGGTTTAATAAATTAAGTTTACGAAAATAACAACACAAAATAACAGGGCAAATTACGTCAAAACAATTCTGACATTGACAATTTCGTTGACGTCATAGGTACCTACGTGATACGTTTGTTGCGTTCGGAATCAATGAACGGGAACTGGTTTGCTTTCATTATCAATAGTACCTGGATGACCGAGCTTTGCTCGGATATTTTTTTTAAATTGTGTTTTTTGGAAATTATATTTAAGTACGAATTACTAATAAAATGATGAAATATGAATAATGTTACTTAACAGCGCCATCTGCTGTTGTGTCGTTAAAGCAATTGGTTGCTCACAAAAAATAGTATTATTATTCGCCAATTCGCCAATAGATGTCAGAAAGAGTCTACTCAAACGCCTCCTTTTTGTTATTTTTCTTCCAAATGACATTTTCTACAAATGATTCCTAGCTAGATCGATTTATCGCCCCCGAAACCCCCTATATACTAAATTTTATGAAAATCGTTGGAGCCGATTCCGAGATTCCAATTATATATATACAAGAATTGCTCATTTAAAGATATAACTTATCAATTTTGTAATAATTGATCATAGTTTAGACTTTCATGATTAGAATGTACGTAGGAAACATTATTGGCTCATTTATAAAATAATTGAAATTTATTGTCATACATCATATTGCAAATAATTTAATGACTGTTTTACATTTTCCCGCCTCGATCGTTGATCTAGTTTTAGTGACCTTTTGACCTTAGACCTTGAGGAGGACGTAACCTACTTTTTAAAATTATAAGTAAAATTGTATCAGAGTGGATGTAAATCTGTATATAACCATTATAATCTTGCTTAGTTTTTCAATTCCGGTCTTATAATGTGCGGCACTACCCATATAGAAACTAAGCACCGCGTACTTAGTTACTTATAAACCAATTCATTAGACGAAATGCCGTGGATTCGATATCCATACAGAGAAAATAATTTGAGTGAACACTATTTATTTATTGTCCAGACGTGAAACCAAGAAAATACCCTGTAGTTTGTTTTTACCTTCACCAAATGACTTGTAGAATAATTTTGGCTTTAAAATACTCATATTATGTGCTACTGCTGAGTCTACATTCTTGTTTTATTATTTTCAATGTGTATATATATTTATTTCCTTCCGTGATTTTTATTTGCTGTTCCATATCCTAATTATGATAGCGAAAGGTAAAGGAACAAATAAAACAATACTATCAGACCACAATATAATTCCTCCATCACGATAAACTTCTAACAGTGTACGTAAATCTTATTTACACAATAAATGAAAGCATCGAATGCTAAAAACTCTAATACTGTAACACTAATTGTCTTACATCGTTTTATCTACGAGTCAGATTAAACAATACATTCATTTCAAAATTTATTAAAAACGGTACACGCTCCATTACAAAGTACAGTAACTCTTAGCTATTGATAAATGTATAAAAACGAAAATATGTGTAATATATTGGCTGAAATATCGCTTTTTATATAATGCCGCATCTACATCGTAGCCTCAAACTTGACATTTGGTATTCTATTTAAAAGAACTATAGAATAATGTAAATGAAATCCTCACAAATTTTAAATACTATATAAATATATGATTAAGATTGAATGACTGAATTTGAGATGTAAGGATGATGTAGATGTGGCCTATGGTTTATTTTAATCTATTGTGTTACTGACTTATTTGCTCAACACCTGATTATTAATTTCAAACACACACTATTAAAAAATAAACAATTCCACATCAATAATTAAATTCTGGTAAAATATAGTTATTAGACCATTGATTTAGTCACGCCACAGCATCGACAACAAACATTTTCCACAATTAAAATAAATGCAAAAGAGAAAACTATCATGACAACATCTCAGTTAATACATTTTCTACCATATCACAGAATTTCTAATCAAAGTCAGAAACAAACGACAGTCTTTTAGAGCAAGAAAATAGGTCTTCCAACAAGAATTAATAAATATGAAAGAGATTTCAAAAAGAATAGAATTTAGTTTAGGCCTATTACACAACCTAAAAATTCACTTGGATTTTAAAAACAAAAAGACATATATTTAATATTAAATGCATGTTTTAGAGTTTGTTGATTGTTATTAGAATTGGTCAGAAACTGAAAGAACTTTAAGAAACAGGGAAATTAAAATAGACGAAATTTTATTAAGCTGTAAGGTTAAGATTTCCTTTGTCCATTTAAAAAGCAGAACTTTAAAAAGTAAAACAGTGTAACTTTATAAAATGTATGAACACTTTTAAAAGCCGAAACGAGTTAACTATCATTTATAGTGAACTATTCTAACAACTGTCCCTATTCTAAGAATAACTGAGATTAAACTTGACTGTATTTACATATTATGAATAAATTGTTGCGTATCAGAATTATGGTTAAACATTATGCATAGTGACACAAAATATATTATTTCGTTTCTTTATATTGTCTAAGTATTCGTATCAATGTACTTTAAAAGTCACGCCATTTTTATTTCTTATTAATGAGTAATGACCCTGAGAATTTTTTGAAGCCCATAAAAAAATCTTAGAGAAAATGAATTTTAACTAAATAATTGAACTTTAAGATAGCTTTGTTTATTTTTATAATAGACGTTCTATAATTCAACGATTGATAGATATTGTTAATAGAATAAAAAAGGAAGATACAATAGAAGATTAGAGATTATAAGTTCCAAAGTCATCATTGAAACTGAGTTGAAAGTTGCTATTTTTATCGACTTCAAAAACCTTTATTTTATTTCAATTCCTTTGTTACTCAGCGCTGAAATAACAATGCATTGTTATATTCCTTCATTATAGCCCAACGGTATTCTACAATGATTGACAACTGTGTTTCAACAGTTATTAGTTATATTTGGCACAACATAAATATATCACCTAAAATTTATCCTTTTTGTGCTCCCGAATCACAATGACACATTAAACCTTAAAAACTATTATAATTAACTATAATATAAATAATTTTAGATAAATACACACTTGAAAATATTTTAGCGGTATAAATAATAATGACAAATCCATAACAGGAACATTTCATTTATATATTTTATCTTGATGGTTTCTACTGGATATTGTTAACATTTCTTTTTAAATATATGTACAAATACAAACAATCGAATTTGATCGATTAACTGTATTTTTCATTTACCTGGTAACATTGTCCTTCATCAAACAATCCTATTATCGATTAAAATTGATTCTTAAATCTCGCTTCAATTTTTGTAGGTAATTTTAAAGATTGCTTTATTGAAATAAGTTCTTGACTCAAAGCTGGACTGTTTAAATATGTGATAAGGCCTTGCGAGACTGTAGGAGCCATGAGAAATTATGACAATGACTCAATAATGTGATTTGCATAGTTCAAATCCATGTATCAAGTTATAACAAAACATTAAAGTATGTAGTCAATTAAAATATTTTATACCTACAAAAAAAGGCAAATACCTTTTTTAAATTTCATGAATTTGATTATTAAATAAATTTCAGAACAAAATCGTTCGTTTATAACATTTTAAGATTAACCAGAGTTTGGAATACTTAAAATATTTCCAATGCATTTAAAATAGTTAAAATAAAATTTAACAATTTATGATAACATTTATAAAATCAGAATAATATTTTGGTAAATATCATTTTTTTATTTCAAAAGACAACTTCCAGTAGAAACCTCAAGTTTCAATAATAACAGGTTTCCGATTCGAAAATAATTTTGATCGCTCTAATTCTAAGCTCGCGAATTGTACATTGTTTTTGAGACAAAAATACCTTAAAACCACTTATATTTCAAATTTTAAAAACTCACGTCTTAAGATCCAAAATATATTTTAATTTCAAATAACAAAATAATACATCTGATTCTGCCATGAGCAAATTTCTTATAATTTTTAAACAAAGAAATACTTGACACATTCAAAACTTAGTTCATTATTCAATGAATGTAATGTCACGAACTTAGCCAGTTTTGAAACTGTTGTGACGTCACAATACATCAGTTTCGCCCTACCTGACGATATGACAAACATTTTCAAATAAAGTTAATCGGGCGAATGAAAATTTACTTTTATCGACTCAAAGGAATAGATCGCAATCCAGAAAGCGTATTATAAAGTTTAAATTTAATTTCGAATTAGTTTAAGTTAAATATTAGAATCGTATAGGCTAATGAACTGTCGCTTACGGTGTCTAGCAGTCGTCGGCGAGGACGCGCCGTTTACCATATTATTATCATCGCGAAGACGTTCATTTTGTAATTTCCATTAAATTTAATTAGGCTGGCACGAGTATGTACCTCAACAGTAGCTAGTCATCTATACAGTATTTTTAACTAGCATTTTACATTAGGTTTTAAGGTAAAGATTGTTAAGAGACTTGCTTAGAACAAGAGTTTTTTTGCAAAAATTCCCCTCACAAATGTTGAAAAGACAGATTTTCGATTTTTTCTTACATTAATATCGACACGGAATTAATAAATTTTACCCGAGTTCCATTGAAAGCGGTTTCAAGTTCTGCACAAATCTTTATTATTATTTGCATCTTATTGATATATACATAATTAAAAAGTCTCTCTCTTCGTATAAACTGTTTCCGTATATGTTGTTGAGTTAGCCTCGCTTTTCCCCCTCCATATGTGCACTACGTAAACTAGATACTGTGATTCAATCAGTACATATCTCGTGCCACCAATGTTCATTTTATCTTACATAACTAGCTTTAATAGTTGAGAACCATAATCGTTTAGAACTACGAAGAATTTTACTGAGCAAAATTTTGGTTCTCTTATCCTTCCCAGAGTTATAAATGGTAAGATACGAGTCTTTGGATTCATTATTACATTTTATTCATTATAAAACTTTATA
This sequence comes from Hemaris fuciformis, assembly GCA_907164795.1. Classification (NCBI taxonomy): domain Eukaryota; kingdom Metazoa; phylum Arthropoda; class Insecta; order Lepidoptera; family Sphingidae; genus Hemaris; species Hemaris fuciformis. The sequence goes on along the minus strand of OU015455.1, from coordinate 6,245,379 downwards.
AAAATAAATTATTTAGTTATATAGTTAGTGGTATCTGGCAATTGATTACCAAAAAATCGATATTCAATTGTTTCTAAGTCAACCAAACATTAAGCCGTTTTAGATTTTTTTCATAATCCCAAGTAGGTAGCTACTTACTATCAAGATTAATCCTGAAACTTAAATTTTATCATTACTATCATTCTTTTGAATTGTCATGTCCAGTGAAAGAATCTGTTGGAACGCGCAATCGTAAAAAAAATTGCTTTACATAGCGGTTTATGAAATTTCTAATCTTGAAACGTACCTTACCATTTATTCTCGCTATTAGAAGCGTCAGTTTATAGAAAAAATATTGTGCTTATAGCCTCTAGTCGGTCGGATTTTTGAAAATCCCGCGATACCACGCATACTTTAAGCAGTAGTTAGAAATTGAGGTAGTCCCGTAATTTGTGGACCTTTCTTCCTTAGCCTTTTAGAGATGGGATTTGTTTGTGCTTGTGTTAAGTGATGGCATGATTACTAATTATATCGGCAGTTATAAGTTACATAATTTGCTCTAATCGTATAGCAAAAATGATCGAAATTACTTGACGATAATTTCGAGGCAATTTCTGTCACCAGCTCTCCTATCCTTAGGTTTATCTTCAGTAGTAGTTTGATAGAAAGTTTTGTACATTTGTAAATGCCTATATAGATCAATAAGCTCACCCTGATTAATACATAGAAAATTTATTCTTCATTTTTGGCAATATTTCTCTCATTGTGTGGTTGTATTCACAAACCCGATAATTCAAGAATAATCGGATTGTGCCAATTGCGTTTTAATGGTGAAACTATGTTTTGTTCTATTCATATTCTATTCCCATTTGTAAGACCATTCACTGGTTTTAATCTATTGCAATTAATAACAATTGTTTCTAATGAATATAATGTAACTTAATACAATTGGATATAAATGAATAATCCCATCTCTAATACAAACTTTTATCGATAATTCAGAGTAATTATATCTATCAAGCGTATTGTCTGCCAAATGCTACGTTCGCTTCAACTGTCAACTTTCTACGTACTTAACTAAGAAAATACGAATTAGATATTAAATTTAATTAATCCTTCGAATAACGCGAACTTTTGCACTTGGACTATAGTGTAGTCCAAGTCATTAGATTTAAAATTATCGACATCGGTTCAGGAAATATGTAGAACCAGATATGAAGAAACATGTGTTTTTTTTTTAAAGGGTAGGTATATAGTGACTACACTGGCATTCGATTTGTATATCGATATAGTATAGACTTACGAGAAGCGATTACGATTATCGATACAAGCGACTGACACCGGATTTGGGAGACTAGAGTTGGTCAGTTAGTTTTGCACCTACTTTTATCGCTATCTACGATACGAATATCCTTTCCACGCTTTTTTACTTAACATAAAAATATGAATTGGTTAATAGCATGTGGTACAAAACTAGGCCGCGTCAAATGAAGGATTGTAAAAGTTATTCTCCTCACAACGTTTCGATAGAGTAAAGGGTTGTTTCACTGCGGCTGCTGCATTTGCGTTTTCCTGCATTGGCACAGCCACTTGATGATTCGGGCGTTGCGCTCCACAACGCTCGGGGGTTCCGTGTTGCGGTATATCTGCTTCTGCACCCCAGGACCTTGCACCTGAAAGTTTTAATAAAAGATGATATAAGATCTCTGATTTGTTCAATTAAATATGGCCTTATATTCTTTTAAAGGGTGTTTTTTATAGCTGTTTTATAGACAGCACCGTGGCGCAGTTGGCTGTATACCAGCTTGCAAAACGAGGGTATTTGTGAGATCGAAAAGTCTCTCGTAGTTTCTGGTACCCACGACACAAGACTGGACTATGTGACTGTTGGGTGTAGTTATTTATTGACATTAACCTATGCTTTTAATCTATTCTTTAAAAAACAAAATTTGTTTTTTGTAAATTAATTTATGTTTTGGCTTGATGAACACTGTCAAATCGAAGTTTGGAAGTAAACGCGTCGCGTAAAGTGATTAAAAAACAGCAGTGGACGTAAGAAAGGCTGCTGATGATGATGTAAATTGTTTGTTGAATTAGATTACCGTGTAGTCAGCCGCGGCCGCCAGCTGGTTGGAGTCGACGGTGGAGGCGGAGGAGAAGAAGACGGGGCTGTCGGGCGGCGCGGCGCGGATGACGGCGTCGTACTGGCGCGGCTCCAGGCCCAGCCGCTCGAAGAACTGCTGCAGGCGCGCCGCCTCCGCGCCCGCGCTGCCGCACTCCGAGCCCTCGCACGGCGCCGACGCCACCGACCGCCTGTAGCTTACACACGCTCTCACTATACACACGGTACTTATGCAGTGGCGGTACTCCCATACAACCACTAAAGCCCGGCTTGCCTTAGTACGGTAGTGGGGACTTGTGCAGTGGTAGTACTCCCATATAAGCACTAAAGCCCGGCTTGCCTTAGTACGGTGGTGGGGATAAATGAGAATAACCTGACCCCACAATAAACAATTATAAACTAGACATTTAACAATTAACGTGTAACACTTTTGGGTTGCTATGGAAGCCACTGGACTAATATAGTGGTCTTGGGTAGTGTTATAATGAAGTATGGGAACATGCCAGAAGAATATTAATTAACTCACCCCCCCCCCCCCCCCCCATATAGTATGTCATTTAAGAAACAGATGGCAAAACGTAGGAACAGTATTTTACAGATAATTTTTTTCAACCTACCGTACCTAAAAAACACACACACGTATGCCAGTATCCCCGAAGTGGTAGGCAGAGGTGCATTTCTGCACCCACGTTAGTCTTTTTTTTTAACCCTACTTAATAAGGGCAAGCATATTGCCGATTCGGGCACATTCGCAGACCCGAGATCGCCTCAATAGATTTTCCAGTCCAATTTATGTAAAGGTAGCCGAGGTATAAAATTCACAATAATTCAAATGATAATTTGAAAATTTAATGAGTAATAATTGTGTACTACCTGTCCGAGATGTCCGACTTGGAGCGCAGTATGGGTCTCGGGCGGCGCTGCTTGTAGCGCAGACAGCGCTGCCGCTTGAACGTGCCCAGCGGTGACGTCACCTCTTCCGGCTGGCATATCTGGTGAGATATTTTGATTTTCATTAACATAAGTACGATATTAGTCTATAAAAAGCATTGGATTTTACTAGAATGGACCATATATGTATACACCGATTGTTGTTTTACCAATTACAAATATGAACAATCTTTCATCAGTCGTGTTGGCTTCGAGGTTTAGGCACGCGGTCGAGAATCTCGACGGTCATGAGTTCAAACCCCAGGCACACACCTCTGACTCTCTAAGTTATGTGTGTATTCACAATGAATTATCACGTACTTCAACGGTAAAGGAAAACATCGTGAGGAAACCTGCACACCTAAAAGTTCTTAGGTATTTCTAAGGTGTGTAGTCCGCCAACTCGCACTAGGCCAGCGTTGTGGTCTAAGGCCTATACTATAACCTTCCAGTTGTAGAGGAGGTCCGTGCCCAGCAGTGGAACGTATATGGGCTGATGATGATGATGAAATAAATATGATTGATGGTATATTACGTAATTAGATCGGGTTGGATATTCTGGAGTGGAATTTGCTAGGAATCAAATTCTTATTGAGCAGTCTAAGCCAGTTAAGTCTAGTGGGAACTGTCTCACCTGGGAGGCATTGACGTACTCTTGCTTGTCGTCGATGCGCGGGCGCATGCGTATCTCCTGGTACTGCGGCTGCTTGCTGATCAGCTCCGTGTTGGGCTCGTGGTATCTGCAGAACAATATTATATATAATGCCTATTATATTCATTGAATATTCAGGTAGTGGTCGAGACTGGAGGCGTAGAGTGAAGGTCTACGACTGGTCCGGCGCCCCTTGTTTTGTGGATTAATGGAGTATTTCACCACAGTATATCCAGTAGAAGACTGAAGGTAAGGGGTGTGAAGAAGAAGTGTGAAGAAGCATCAGCAGGCCGCCAAGAGTGTATCAAGTGAGGGGCCATCCATAAATTACGTCACGAGAAATTCATCATTTTTGACCCCTCCCCCGTCCTTGTCACAGCTGGTCCCATTTGTAAGACTCCCCCCTCCCTAGTGTGATGTTAAATATTTTGCAATTTTACATCTAACAATTATTAAATTAAAACAGCAGTTCCGAATTAGTTTTATTTCCAAAATATATTATTCTTTAATAAAATTGATTATTGCAAAAAAAAATTACGAAATCACCGCTAGCGGCAGGCGCGGTGCGTTTGGCTCCATTTATCAAAGGGACTTAGGTTGTCAACGCTTGCCACGTAACACTAGTAGAGCGAGTAGCCGTCAAAACAATTTGAATATTATGTTTATATAAGTAGAGTTGCAAATATTTTTGAATTTTTCGTTAACAGTGCAAAGTTCGTGTTTTAACACGAATGATGACTTGATTTTGAAATGTGACGTCACGATATTTAGGTCCCCCTCCTACCGCCTTGTCACATAATGTCGCACTCCGTCGATCCCCTCCCTCCCCCTTAACGTGTGATGTAATTTATGGATGGCCCCTGACGAGGATGGGTCTCTCGTCACTTCATGCTCTTGTTGACATCATACTCACCATCAGGAGGTGCTTTTTTTGTTGTATCAGTTTAAGAATGTGGTCATATTTACCATTTCAAATACTATTTTTATTCTGAAGTCTTGGATACAAGCTTGGATGCTATGACTACCGCGTGGTCTCGCGGTACAAGTATTTGCCGTGCGATCTAGAGGTCCTGGTTTCGATTCCCGGGTCGGGCAGTGTTGTTGGGTTTTTCCATTAAGAAAATCTCAGTAAGAGCACGGAGACTCGAAATGTGCCCGAAAAACGGCAATAGGCTCGCCCCCATTACGTAGGACTGGTATGCCTATATACTGCCTATTTCTTCGAGGAGTATAGGCGTTAGGTTATATGTGTATGTTATTTGTGTGATATTGCTGATCCTAAAAAAACCATGGGTAAATGAGGAGTTGAGCGTGTTTTTACCTGGAATATTCTCTAGTGTTGGTGTACTCCTTGCGGCCGACGTTGAGGCACTTGATGGGCGCCTTGTATGAGCAGTCGTACATCGGCGGCTCGTCCTGGAACTGCGGGGGAGGGGCGCTCGCCTGCAACCATGGGAGCATTTCACGATGTTAGGTGAGTAGGTTTTTATTCACATCAATAATAATCTTGCTACTAATAACTTGGTGATCTAAGAACCGTTTTGAATATAGATCTTCATTTGATTTCATTGGATGAACAGAATATATTGAATGCATGGAACAGTCGCCAATATATATTTGAGTTGACTAAGTATTCCTTATAAATTAAACGCTGGAGTCACAGACAACAACTGATTTTATTCAAAAATGTGGCATTGCATACTTGGTTACGCTACACAGATGTCGCTACTTGTAGCATACATGAACAAATATTAATATTTTGATATTCTTACATCTTAATATTAATACTATTCGACTGGAAAGAGGAGGGTAAAAGGGGGTTGTTTCATCGGAGTAGATCAAAGTGACATTTACCTGGAAGTGTATACCGACGCGCGGCTGCGGGGGGTAGTGCGCGTGCGCGTGCGGGTGAGGGGGCGGGTGCGCGGGCGGCAGGGTGGTGGGGAGGTGGGGGGGCGGCACCACCAGCGCCTCGGTGTCGGCGCCATCTTGGAACTGCGGCGGCGCTGACACGTAGCACTCCATCTCGCCGCCGTACTCCAGCAAGTACGAGTTGTACCGGCTGCCGGGTATAACACTTGTTATAAATAAATAAATAAAAAAAATACACCCAACAGTCACATACATAGATCTGACCCCACACTAAGATACGACAGTGGCGTGCCTAGAGTCTCTAGCTAGGGCAAGCCCAAATTTTTATTACGGTTTTGATTGTGTATTTTTTGGTCCAGAAAGTCGAAGAACTAATAAATAATATACCTACCGCAAATTATTTACATTCAAGATTTTGACATATTGATGAAGTAAATTATAGTACTAGCACAACAAAGAAATAATTTGTCGCTAGTGATAGGTACCAAAAACCATAAAATGTCGGCGAAAATTATTAGCACAATAATATATCCAAATTGTGCAGAAAACGTCGTGTCTCTCTAAATTTGAATGCGAGATGTTAAAACATTAGCCACGGAATAAATCATATCATATTGAATTTTATTAGACAAATAACTCGACTCGAATTGGTTTCAAACCTCATAATTAAAAAGTAAAGAGTCAAATTCTAAAAATTACCTATACTCGTAAGTCAATTTTCATGTTTCATGACCTTGAATGCAAGTTTTTTTGTTGAACAAAATGACAAATAATATGTATTAATCATAGAAATAATACGATGATGATCAACGCGAGAGTTTTGAAATTTCGTCATATAATTAACGAGAAATGAATACTTCAATGTGTTGTTTACAATATTTATAAAAATAAATCAAAGTAGGTATGTGGTGTTGTAAATTTGCATGCATTCTACAAGAACCAGAAAAATTATTTAAATCATTACAACAAGAATTCCACACATTTTAAACATTAAATAAAATATGCAACACAAACATAATATAACCTATTCGTATGGGAACATTCAACAATTCAATTAGTTGTGTACTACTACTCGGATCTATTAAGCGTCCTCATAATTTTTAACAATTAGAGAAATACTCGAGTCTGGCATTATATGTAGTTTCGGACAAGTTACGAGCCGTTTTTTCACAATATAATTTAATGAATTTACCTTATCTTTGAAGAGCAAAACATGCACACACTTTAAGTCACCACGAGGATTAACAATAAACATCACTCATCTTTTATAATCACTGTAGTAATATTCTAAATACCACAACAAATTCTATTTAACTTGGTTCTTTCGCTCAGTAACCTAACAACTGTGTGTGGTGAACTGACAGGTAAACGTAAACAATTAACAGCGTGTGACGTTCGTACTTCCGTCCTTCGTAAAAAAAACTGTACAAGTTTATCATAATATCATTTAAAATAAACTAATTATCACACACAATATTATAAAATAATAAAGATAATAAATAAAATATGTTATTATAAATTTAATAAATTATTATATGTATTACTTTTTACTAAGTGCATCACCGCACTCCCGATTGCACGCTGTTCAGAGCGAAAGCGGGATTCGTATGTCCATACTAATTGCTATATAAACGGTATTTTGGTTATACCTATGTTTTAAAATCCAATGGAAATTTCGACGTAGTGCGAAAGGGACGGAACTAGTAAAGTGAAGCCCGATTTAAAGCCCACGAGATAGAGGGAGATAGATATTATTATTATGTTCAACATTGATGTTTACTCTAAACTATTGACGTTCGTGCGCCCGCGTTTCGTTTGTTTGAAATTCAAGTATATGGGCCGGGATTTGGCGCGCAGCGGCGCGTCGGCATGGCGGCATGGCGCGGCAAAAATACGTAAACTTATGTTTTTGGATGAAATATTTTGTTGTTTTTATTTAATTATGGAATATCTAGTTTATGTTTCTTATTCGGAATTATGTAAGGCAAGCTGGGCTTTTGGGCTTCTACGGAAGTACCGCCACTGAGATACGAGTCTTGTGTCGTCGATATCAAAATCTACGCGAGACTTTTCGGTCTCACAAACACCCAGATCCGAAATTAATATTTGTAGATCACACAAACATTTGTCTCGGTGCGGGGGTCGCACCCGCGGCCTCACGTTTCACACGCTGGTGTTTAGCCAACTGCACCACGGGGCTGTTCATAATTGTACGTAAGTAAGTGATAGAGCTTATCATTGATATGCATGCAGAAGAATTCAATATTGAACAACGGTGTATACGGTGTGGAGGAATGAGTGTGGGGGTGGTAGCCATCGCTGAAGGTAAGTAGACCATAAGGTCTACTTCCTGCAGGCTAGTAAATTAGGGGGGGTTGTTACTGTGCTGTAATATGTGTGTTTGTATGTATGTATGAATGTGTGTATACAAGGTGTATAAAGACCTTGATCGTAAACTAAGACAAGTGATAGCCACGGTGATTAAAAATACACAAAAAAAAAACTTTTTCTAACAACTACATACTTTTAATACTGTTATTGTAAAGAAAACGTAAAAAAAAATTGTTTTTGTCGGGGTTTTTTTTTAATGTCACGGTATTTGTAATCACCGTGGCTATCACTTGTTTTAATTTTCGACCACGGTCTTTATACACTCCGTATGTAACTGTGCATGTAACGCGGCTCACCTGGCGTGCTCGTGGTCGTGCTGCGTGGAGGAGCCGGAGTCGGTGCGGTGTTGGTGCGCGTGTAGTAGTGTGCAGGTGCAGTGTGTATGTGTGTATGTAACGCGGCTCACCTGGCGTGCTCGTGGTCGTGCTGCGTGGAGGAGCCGGAGTCGGTGCGGTGTTGGTGCGCGTGTAGTAGTGTGCAGGTGCAGTGTGTATGTGTGTATGTAACGCGGCTCACCTGGCGTGCTCGTGGTCGTGCTGCGTGGAGGAGCCGGAGTCGGTGCGGTGTTGGTGCGCGTGTAGTAGTGTGCAGGTGCAGTGTGTATGTGTGTATGTAACGCGGCTCACCTGGCGTGCTCGTGGTCGTGCTGCGTGGAGGAGCCGGAGTCGGTGCGGTGTTGGTGCGCGTGTAGTAGTGTGCAGGTGCAGTGTGTATGTGTGTATGTAACGCGGCTCACCTGGCGTGCTCGTGGTCGTGCTGCGTGGAGGAGCCGGAGTCGGTGCGGTGTTGGTGCGCGTGTAGTAGTGTGCAGGTGCAGTGTGTATGTGTGTATGTAACGCGGCTCACCTGGCGTGCTCGTGGTCGTGCTGCGTGGAGGAGCCGGAGTCGGTGCGGTGTTGGTGCGCGTGCGGCGGCGCGCTGCGCTGCGTGTAGTGGCCGGACGAGCCGCCCGAGTCACGCGCGAACGAAGACCCGCACCGGCTGGAAATGCAACGGAACAAAAAGTTTTTAAAAAAGGAAAAAATTTTTTTTGTATTTTCCATATCCAACTAGAAGGATCAAAAGTCAACCTAAAATCACTTGTCTTACGGTGGTACAACCTTATTGAAAGCTAAACTGTCGAGCTTCTAAACATACTCAAAAATCTGTATCCCAAATCTGGTGGATAAATAGGTAATGCATAAATAATAAATAGCTGATTTTAATTTAAAAGTTATTGAAATACTGTACCTGTTATACGACTGGTAGTTGTCCTCCCCAGGCGACGGATGTTCTGAGAACGCCTCACACGACGATATCAGAGAAGAATGGTTTGACCTGACGACAGGAGATAACAGGAGTGTAATCAAGTATACCAAAAATATTTACACTGAAGACATTGTCATTTCACAATAAAATTATTCTAAACAAATATAAATGACATTCCTAGTGTGTGTCGAATAAGTAAGTGTGTGTAAGTCTTTCGATTTACAAACACCGTGACATTAGAAAAAAATCCGACAGAAAAGTTTTCCTTACAACCACGAGTATTAAACGTATGTAGTTGTTAGGAAAACCGTTTTTTTAGCAGGATTTTTTCTTTTTCGATCACGGTCTTTATACACCCTGTATGTCTGTTCAAAGATACAGTGGCATGGAAAGACTCGTCCACGATCTCATTTTCAAAAATTCGCCAGTTGATGCTCTATTTGGACAACAACGTAGGTACTTACCATATAGTCACTATCGTGTCAGGATAAAAAAAAGAACTGTTATAACGCTTCAATTTATGCTTTAAACGAAGACCTCAGGATAATAGGGCGCAAGGCCCTTGGCGCCGTGAAGATATGAATCCTGGTTTCTTACCTAGTCCCCTTGGAAGAACAGGAGGCGGTCCGCTGGTGGCTGGAGTATCGACGGCGACGCGGCGAGCGCCCGATTGTGTCCGTACGACCCTCGGGAACACTGCAATTTGATACTTGCCTTAAAGTACACCTAGTCAATATAATGGGGATTAGATAATATAGGACGAAATCCCTCTATATTTAAAAAAAAGGTCAAGTTGACTTATGACCCCGTCACGCTGGCTTACGACCCCGTGAAGTTTCCTTAAGCGAACGTCAAGTTGCCTTAAGATAACGCCAAGTTGCCTTATGACCCCGTCAAGCTGGCTTATGATCTTGTGAATATCCGTAATGACTGCGTTAATTTGTCTTCATAGGGCAGGAGGGGCATACTTTGAATGTTTTTATACTATTGAACAAATAGAAATTAGATTTTGACAATGCAACGCTTAATACAAAAAGATATAAGAGCAATATTTGTAAGTACTTACTGTTCTGTGTAGCATCGGGCCTGCGTGTGGAGATCGGGAAGAGATTTGTGACTGTTGATGTTCGTGCAACTTTCGTCTTCGCGCATGCTCGGCTGAGAGTGCGAGTTCGATCTGGAATAAAAAAAAAACAAATGTAGGAGGTAGATTATGAATTCCTCATAATACCTAATTTTAGAAATGGATAAGGTAGAAAAGTCATTAAAAGAAAAAAAATACATAGATATGCGAAAACTAACTGGCTATGAGAGAAAGAGAGAAAAAAAATGTGTGCTCGCACCTTTCTCTTTTGCCCCTACAGTAATAAACCAAACGTAACTGTCTTTCTGTCTTCACTTAAGTAAGTGAAGTATAAGTATATCACCCTCTCAACTTCCGAGCCTCTCGCCCTATCACACATTTCGTAACGCTCTCGTCACGCATTCACTAGCTTATTCCCAAAGTCAAATTTTACTTCAAAAACCTTACAGCAGTTATGACAGTCAGTGGAAGGGACCCCTATCCCACCACACACCCGCCACTGCAACTCCTGTGCTCCAGGATCAACAGCGGCACGCACAGTATCGACGCCGAGCAATGAAGCTCAGCGAATCTAAGGAGATCTAAATTTGTCATAATCCCGCAACGAAGTTTAACAGAGAGACAAATAAAGGAGGAGTTGGGAAACAAAGAGTTGTCCATTTCCCTCCACAGCAAAGCGGGTGAGACAACATTGAAATATGAGGTTTCACCCTAACATAAAAAAGAGAGACAAATACAATTAGTGACATTAGACGCAATTAACGCACCATGGGTAAATAACTATAAGAGATTTATTGAATAAATTGGACCTAAAGTGCGAGCTGTTATGAAGATTTTCAATAGTAGGCATGGCAAAAACGCTGAAAAGCACGGAAATTCTTCCTAGATTCAACGAGGTTTGTATAATAAACAACACCAAATGTTACATGCATACTATTGAGCATATTGTTACGCTCATCCGACCTAAGACTGCACTCTCAAAGGATATGATGTGCTGAAAAGTGTACACAGCAAAGCGGAGTGAAGTGTAAGGGGCGTGTAAGGGGCGTGGAAGGGGTTGGGGGGTAGTGTGTGGGGTGCTTACCTGGTGTACCTGGGCGCGGAGTGCGCGTACTGCGCGGGCGGGCTGATGGGCTGCGTGTCGGGCGGCGAGCCGGCCGCGGGGTCCGCCGGCTCCGGCAGCTCCACGTGCGACGGACTCGACTGCGAACTCGCTGCCACACAATCACACACACTAAACCATAGCGATTTATATCTTGTCTACAATACTCTTCAATGGTCTATAGATATGGACTTGTGAAAGGCGTAAAATCCTCACATCAAGCGTCAAAAAACAAATAATATGTAAAAAAAAATCTTAATTAAATCAAGGCTTCCTGTATTTTATGTCATCATCATCACTTTTTATACGTCCCATTGCTTTTGCTGCTGGAGGGTTTAGGCCTTAATCCACCACGCTGGCTTAGTGCGGGTTGACGGCTAAGAAATTCTTTAGAATTTTTAGGTGTGCAGGTTTCCTAACGATGTTTTCATTCACCGTTAAAGTACATGATAATTCATTATGAATACACACATAGCTTTCGAAAAGTCAGAGGTGCCTGGGGTTTGTACCCGCGACTGCCGAGATTCTCGACCGCACGCCTAAACCTCGAGGCCAACACTACATATGTCACTAATGTAGGAAAATACTCACGTATCGAATAAGCGTTTTTGATGACGACCTCGTTGGGCCGCTGTCGCGGTATCACAAAGGACTCCGGGAAGAAAACCCGCGCGTCCCCGAAGCTCAGCGGCCGGTTCAACTTCTCTCGGTCGGGCTCCGACTTCTGCGCCTTCGACCCGGACGTCCCGGAGGAAGAAGTACCAGAGAACGTCCCGGAGAAGTTCCCGGAGTTGTGCTGGGAGCGCGGCACATCCCGCTCGTATGGGTCCTTTATGCGTCTCGTCTCGGCGTATATTTTGTGCGCTGCAAATTGTTAATAAAAAAAAATCATGATCACTACCCCTATCCCCGTCGAGTCTCCCGTGGCCCGTTCTGGGTCCACCTGGACCACTTTGGGAATTACTGGTTTAGGTATTTGTCACGCGCGTATAAAAAAATGCTTTGAATACTCACGTGTGGCGAAAGCAGGCGAGTACACGTTCTCTCTGCTGTCGGAGTGGTCGAGCAGTCTCCTCAGCGTGTTCTGCAGACCCTCGCCGGCGCTCACCGCGCGACGGCTGCTGATCACGCTCCTCGTCGTTGCGTCTGCAAGTTACATATTGTATTGTCGAATGTTTATACCGGGGTACCAAGAATTATAGATCATTTGATGAAATTAATAGGTCATAGTATGTATGTACACATAAAAATATAAGAAAAAAAACCATGATAATAATATGCACACACACATACAAAAGTCATCTGAGGTTCGGTGAGAAAAGGAAAGATTAATTAAGCCAGTTCTCTATTTACAAAGAAAACTATGTTTTGGCCTGGGAACAAACTAAGATTGTGACGGCCATGATATAACTTTTACTTTTTGTGTTAATTAGTATCTATATCATTAGTTTTGATTATGAAAATTTAAAAGATATACATTGACCGCTAGGTGGCTTTATCTATACCATAACGTCGTGCATGAAAGAATTTACTTCGAATTTCTATAGAAATAACAACCTAAAATAAATTATATTTTATAAATTCTGTTTTTCATAAAGGAAGCCAATAGCAAAACATGATAAAAAAAACACATACACACACATACACAAACTCACGCCTGCATTCCCCGAAGAGGTAGGCAGAGGTGGCATTTCTGCACCCACAATTCGCCAAGTATGTATCAGTCCCACGTAATAGGGGGCGAGCCTATTGCCGTTTTTCGGGCACATTTCCAGACTCCGTGCTGTTACCGAGAACTTCCCAATGGAAAAACCCAATAACACTTTGCCCGACCCGGGAATCGAACCCAGGACCTCTAGATCGCACGGCACACACCTGTACCGCGAGACCACGAGGCAGTCATAATTTTTTTTATTAAAATAAAGACTTACAAGGATTACAACACGCGTCATTATTGAGAGTCCCGGAGCTGATCAGATGACAGCCCCCGGCGGCGATCGCCTGGCCTAGTCCACTGCTCATCTGAAAAGAGGATCATATCCTAATGATCGCAATGTTATACACCAAAGTATACCTCACTGTCAAAAATAAAATTGTGTAAGAGTTTATTTGTGTTGTTGTTACTTTTGCATGAACTATAAGACTCGCACCTGCTACTGGAAGAATACAATCGTTAATCGTTTAAGATTGACAAACAATTTGGAATCTATGAAATGGATTTAGATTTTACCAGACTAATTTAATTTACCGTCAATTCAGCCTGAATTTTTAATCACAAAAGAACAGGCAAGAATCTACAGGGTTACTCTTTCCAAAACACATTGACAACATAGCAATACAAACTTTATAGTTTTGATATATATATTTTTTTATACTGACACGGCAAAGTGACTCCACTGTACCTGATGGTAAGCACAGTGGAGTCCAAAAAAGAATACCGACCAGCGAGAAACGATATGGTCACCCGCTGGACGACACAATCATGCCGGCCTGCACAAATGCTTCTTCACGCTTCGCTTAAAGGATCCAGGATCATAGGAAGGAGGGAACACGTGAGCCGGCAAACTATTCCACAGCTTGATGGTTCGGCAAAGGTAAGAGTTGGCGAACTTTTTGGTTCGAGCCGCGGATGTTGTGACCACAAAGCTGTGGCTTCGCATGCCAGCACGCGTGGTTCTGGTGAGGAAAGGAGAGGATGGGACAAGCTTAAACAATTCATCAGAGCATTCACCATGATACAGACGGTATGACGCAGCTTTTAAAATTTCATCATGAATAATTAACTTACCCGTAAAGGCAGCTCCTGTTTCCTGTCTAGCACGGTCTCTGACTTGACGTAAAACGCCTTGGTCTCAGCCAGCAGCTCCACCGCCGACTTGCGCTTCTGCTGTGGCTGCGGCACCAGGGACCGAGGGGCCGCCATGCCGTCCTTCTTGCGGGGCAGCTTGAAGCTCGCGAACAATGAGTCTGCTAGCCTACGCCTGGAAGAAGAAAGAATATGAATTAGACGAAAAACAATTTAATGGATTTTAATGGTTAAAAGCGTAGTGACTGGGCATATAGAGATTATCCAAGTCCTGTACACCAGGTTCGACAATGGTACAAACAGAAATGACACTGAACGGTGTGACTGGATAGTGATCTGGACAGGAGTTAGTTGTATGGTTACGGTTAAGAAAAGTTCAACACCCAAACCTGGAGAATACCCTAATAGATTTTTGGTAAGTTAATTGTATCAGTCTTGATTTAAGGTCAGAGCGAAATATTTAACAAGACTGATAGTCTTTCTTAACAGATACTATATTTGAATCTAATTCAGATCTCTAACAATCATCTCATCAGCCACAGTATCAATCCTGTCCACTCACCTAGGAGGAGACTCGAAGGATCGCGAGTAGGACGCTGACGCGGCGGCACCCTCGAACTTCTTGCGCACCTCCTCGACCTTGGACCAGCCCGACTCGACGTTGAGCCGGCGCGCTAGCGACACGGTTTGTGCCGCATGTTTGGCCAGCTCCTCCCTGGTCCTCTTAACCGACACCTCAGGGATGGCGTCGCGGTGCCGCTGGCCGCGTGACTCGTGGCATCGCTCTATGAACTGCTGCCGGCGCAGCTGAAGAGTCGCTGTGTGGTTGTCGTCTTCGTCGTCCAGGCACCTGGAGTATCTGAAGGTAGAAAGTGTATTAGTTGTTGAAAAATATATTGGCAAGGCAATAAATTATATTAATAAGAAAGAAATTATACCCAATTCTATAAATTTTGTTTTCAAAGTTGAAAAACTAAATGCACTTTATAGACGTAAACAAAAAGCAAAACGAAATAACGGACATTCTCAGACTACAAAATATTACTTCGTATTTTTTTAAATTCCCTATAGAAATTAAAGAATCGTAAACATTCTCACACATACGACACGCGGCCGAGAATCTTGTCGGTCGCGAGTTCTAGCTCCATGCCCTACCTCTTGACTTTTCGAAGTTATGTGTGTATTCACAAATATTATCACGTACTCTAACGGTGAAGGAAAACATCGTGATAAAACCTGCACACCTAAAAGTTCTTAGGAATTTCTTAGGTGTGTACTCCGCCAACCCACACTAGGCCAGCGTGGTGGACTAAGTCCTAAACCCTCAGTTGTAGAGGAGGCCCGTGCTCAGCAGTGGGACGTATATGGGCTGATGATGATGAACAGTTTGAAGGGTAACACTCGTTGAGAAACAAGTACGTCTTCAACTTTTATATTTCTAACAACTTTTATATTTTAAAATATCAATCCGTCTTGCAACTGACAATTCCAACGACTGAGCTCGAACTGCTCAGCGACACCATTTTTATACACATCAATTGACGGTCTTATTTTTAAATATTTTTATAAAGTCCAATAATTAATTTATATTAATCAAGATTATATTCTCATTAAAGTTATTGACAATTTTAATTATACTTATAAGTAATAAAATCATCAATATGCAATTTTACTATTACTACAATAATTTAGTAAAAGGTCTGTACGCATAAGCTTTTAATAATGTAAATATATAATATTGTAAGGTATTATAATGAAATCCTTACTAATATTATAAATGCGATTGTAACTCTGTCTGTCTGTCTGTCTGTCTGTCTCGCTTTCCTGCTAAAACTACTGAACCGATTTAAATGAAATTTGGTACACAGATAGGTTGGAGCCTGGGAAAGAACATAGGATACTTTTTATCCCGGAAAATGTAGTATTCCCGTGGGAATGGGTATAAGTAGCTCTGTCAATATTCTGCTTTTACGCCTAAACCGTTTGACCGATATGAATGAAGTCTTTTACAGACATAAATGTGACCCTATGAAGTAACATAGACTATATTTTATCCCAAGAATATGTAGGGTTCCCGTGGGATAAGCATATAATGTAATGCAAAAGTAACAATGCCTATGCTATGCTTTCACGCCTAAACCATTTGACCGATTTAGATGATTTTTAGTATGGGGATAGATGGGACGCACCCAAGAAACATAGGATACTTTATATCCCAGAAAATGTAGTATTCCCGTGGGAATGGGCTTTCACGCCTAAAATATTGGCGAGATTTTTATGAATTTTGCTATGGACTTAAATAGAACCCTATGAAGTAACATAGACTATATTCTATCCCGGGAATATGTAGGGTTCCCGTGGGATGAGCATATAATGTAATGCAAAAGTAACGCTGCCTGTGTTATGCTTTCTTGCCTAAACCATTTGACGATTTAGATGAGTTTTAGTATGGGGGTAGATAGGACCCACTGAAGCAACATAGGATACTTTTTTCCCGGAAAATGTAGTATTCCCGTGGGAATGGGCTTTCACGTCTATACTATTCATCCGTTTTATTTGATTTTTGGTATGAATATAAATGGGACACTATGAAGTAACATAACCTAATATGAAGGGTTCCCGTGGAATGAGCATATATTGTAATACGAAAGTAACACTGCCTGTGTTATGCTTTCACACCTAAACCATTTTGACTGATTTGGATGATTTTTGGTATGGACAAAAATGAGACCTTAAAAAAGGACATAGGCTATTTTTTTAATCCTTATCCTTACTAATATTATAAATGCGAAAGTAACTCTGTCTGTCTGTCTCGCTTTCCTGCTAAAATTTCTGAACCGATTTAAATGAAATTTGGTACACAGATAGTTTAGACTCTGAGAAAGGACATAGGCTACTTTTTATCATGGAAAAGGGGTTTTAAGGGGGGATGAAAAGTTGTATGGAAGTATTGTCATTTTTAAAGCTAGAAGCTTGAAACTCATTTTTGTTGATTAGATATAAATAAATATGACATTCAAAGTTTGTACAAAAATGTACCTTTAAGGGGGTAAAATAAAAATAGGGGTGAAAGTTTGTGTGGAAATTCGTCATTTTTGAAGCTAGAATGATGAAACGACGTGTAGACGACTGTAACTATACGAGTATTTCTGTTACGCTTTCACGATTAAATCATTTGACCGATGTAAACGATTTTTGATATGGACATAAATGGGACTCTGTGGAGTAAAATAGACTACAACTTATTTTCATTCTGAACCCAACCCTGTAGTCTACGCGGACGGAGTCGCGGGCAAAAGCTAGTACATTTATAATTACTAAATATTACTATTTAGGCTAACAAGTTGTACCTAGCGGGCTGCGCTAGATGCGGCCTGCAGGGCTGGTAGCAGGAGAGCGCCGCCATGTCGCCGGGGCCGCCGGGTGGAGTCGCGCCGCTCGCTCGCCGCGCTCATCATTCGCGACGCCGCTACTCGCCGCCGCAGCGCTAGCGACACCACGCTTTTCTATGCGATCCGATTTATCTGTAACAAAGGGAATGTGGAATTAGTATCGTCTGAATATCGTCTGAATCGACTGCCTCGAGGTCTCGCAGCACAAATTGGTGCCGTGCGATCTAGAGGTCCTGGGTTCGATTCCCGGGTCGGGCAATGTGTTATTGGGTTTTTCCTTTAGGAAATTGTCAGTAGCAGCACGGAGTTTTTTTTTATTATTATTTAATCGAGCACATTACATAAGACACCTAATCGGGAATAGTAATAGAATAGATGAAACGATTACACCTCAAACTAGGCTGTCATTGATACATGCTTTAGAAAGTTATTTATGTGTGTAACTGAAAAAGCTGACATAATATTTAAAAGTACCTAACAGTTCATTAGTATGGTTTTACGGAGCACTATTATTGAAATAAGCAGTGATGGCCTCGAGGTTTAGGCGCGCGGTCGAGAATTTCGGCGGTCGCAGGTTCAAACCCCAGGCACACACCTCTCGCCGGGTTAACACGTAGCCCGGCGCCCAGAGGCCACACGGGGCCGCCGTCCCTACCTTGGCGGCCCCCGAGATGAAGACGCCACACGCGTCAGGTCGGTGTGCCTTTTGGCACCGCGCAGAGGCGGTCCCGGGTCAATCCATAGCTTTGGCTTCAGGGTATTCCGGGGCCGTCTCGCTGAATGCGCCGATGGTGGCCGTCGCGGGGTTTTTAGTCGGTATTACGGCGCAATTATTTTGGTAGGGACCCGGCCCAGCGGCCGCCCGCAAACACGGGCGGTAACATCTATGCTGGGTCGGAAGGCGCCGGTGAGTCCGACACACCCTCGCCCCTACGGGGGTGGGATGGTCCGTAAATGGATTTTCCCCGCGGGAAAAAAAAAAAAGGCACACACCTCTGACTTTTCGAAATTATGTGTGTATTCACAATGAATTATCACTTGCTTTAACGGTGAAGGAAAACATCGTGATAAAACCTGCACACCTAAAAGTTCTTAGGAATTTCTTAGGTGTGTAGTCCGCCAACCCGCACTAGGCCAGCGTCGTGGACTAAGGCCTAAACCCTCTCAGTTGTAGAGGAGGCCCGTGCCCAGCAGTGGGACGTATTTGGGCTGATGATGATGATGATGATTTAAAATCTAACATGACTTTGTATAATTTCCCCGTTCACCATAGCTCCAAATTGTCTATGCACTCCAGATCGGTATTTTAACACCTTTCTCCGTATCATAAAGTAAATAATTTGTACTATTCCGTCGCACGGCGTTTCTCACTTTCACTGTGACTCGACTCAATCGAGACATTGCGTAACAAGTCATCCTTAGGCCGCGGTAAATACTATAACTGTACATAATAAATGCTAATTTATAGAAAGTCCTGATGGGTATCACCTTTGAGAACGCATTATATATAAGGTGTTACTTAAATTACGCGAGGGCGTCCTGTGAAGTCCTGTAAAGAACGAAATTGTGTTATGATTGGTACAATTCTTTATCTGAATCTGAGAGCTGTTATTGATAACTCTATAATGCTGACGTATAAATAAATTTAGATGATAAAAAGGACCGAAATTACTTCACTTATTTTTTATTTATTTATTTGGTACATTGCTCTAACATAGTTACATGCTTGTAGGTATTCGGATAAATAAAACATTTATAGGCAAACGCATCTACAAAACTACAAGCTACATAAATTATTAGAAAACAGTAAATAAATAATTAACAGACTTAGAAGAAAATAATTTTTAACACTATGAAAAGTGGAGTCTAATTAAAAAAAAATACATTTATGTACATAGGTATTTAAATAGTAATTAACAATTCATTCACTAATTATATTAATTATACATAATATTAAAAAATGGTAGACTGACAAATAAAAAAACAGCCACATTCTTGTGTTAGTGGGTGTCAGAAACGAAGACTTTCCGGTCTAAGAAAAACTCAGACAAGAACAAATATTCGTATAATATCCTAATGCGTGGTACGATATGGTTATCGAAATCGTGGTCTTTCACAGTAATCGTCTAACTGCGCCACGGAGTCTATCATAAATAAATATAAATGAATTTTATGATTGCAAAATTACGATTATGATACGAAAATAACGACTTTTTCCTTCACCGTTGCACCGATTTATGAATCTTCTGATTAAAAGAATTGGTAAAAGGCATTTTTGTTGCTTTAACATATGTATGTAGCAATTTCCCGATTTTCATACATTACAATCTCCATTCATCAATAACCTAACCTAACGTTAACGCACGCGTTAAATCACAACTAAAACAATAGAGCACAGGTGAGTGAACCGATTGAGTCGCGATCCACATACGAAGCGCGTACGCGTTTACGTTGGCTAATTTGGATAGCACCCATAATAGGAGACTTCCGCGAATGAATTAAGTCCACAATGGAGCCGCATTGACCTCGCCGTGAAGCAACGAGGTTATTAAACTGTTTTGCAGGTCAAATTAATAAGGGACAGTGTTCTATGGCACAAAATATTATTATGAAAATAAACCTCAAAATGAAATACATTAATTAGCTCATACACGTCCCACAGTTGGGCACCGACCTTCTCTGACAAGGGTTAGGCCAACAGGCTGGCCTAGTGAGGAAAGTGCGGCTACACACTTAAGAAATTCCTAAGAACTTTAGGTGTGCAGATTTCCTTGCGATGTTTTCGTTCACTGTTAAAATACGTGATAATTCATTGTGAATACACACATAACTTCGAAAAGCGGGAGATCGTCTCTTTCGATGCCATCACTACTTCAAAATAGTACTTTGTAAAAGGAGAGTCATGCCAACATTTTTGAATATGGTTATGTCTTACATTATACGTTAGAGGAAGTTTGAAAATGGCTGCTGTGATAGATAAGCTGAAAGGAAACCGTCTGTCGTGGTTTGGGCATGTTATGAGAAGTGATGAAGCATATACAGGGTGTCCCAGCAGTCGACGATAACCCGGAAACGGGGAATAGCCTAAGTCGTAAGAGTTATCAGAAAAATATTAAAAAAAATATAAGTTATGTATTTAGAAAAATATAGGGATTTCAAAAAAATCTAGAAAATCTACACCCTGTGACGGTTTTTTCACTACTGTTGCTGCAAATCTCTACTTTTTGTAATTATTATTTTTGTTATGTAATCCTGAATAATGCCTCTGTAAACTGTTATCCAACATTTAGAGCCACCTTGCTATACTTCGGAAGGAAATGACATTGTTTACCAAACCGCATATTTAAAATTTATCATACGCCCAAATTTAACTGACTGTCCTGAAAAAAAAATGTACTACGCGAGTTTGGCAAGTAACTTTAAAAGTTGGCGCATTTAATAAGGAATCTAAAATGGTATAACACTTGCTACATTATTTTTTAAATGTGGCACAATATTTTTTATTTTGCCCATTTGATCAAATTTTCTTATTAACTAAAGATGACATGATGATGAACTTATAAGTGAGATGGAGAGAATTGTTTTACGATGTGTGAGTGAGACAGATACTCCATTGTCAGGTAGTCCATGGGCACCACGCATTGGAGCAATGATCACTTTTTTATTTTAAATTTAGGCTTTTTTTATTTGGATATCTTAGATTTATTAAGTAATTGCTTAACATCAAATATTTCTTTAGTAAAATTTACAATACATGTTCAAACTGCCTTCCTTCAGCCGCAATACACGCTCGTCATCTTCTTAAAAAAGATCGGGTTATCAGGGGTGAAAATCTTCTATTCCTAACAAATTCAGCTACTTCCATTTATTTTTTGCCGTAGCTCAGGTAAATTTTCAATTGGCTTTAAACAAAAAATTTCTTTCACCGTTGCCCAGTAAAAAATAGCCTAAAGGATTTAAGTCAAGTACGGGCTGGCCATTGGATTGTGCCAGCTCGTCCTATCCATCTACTCCGGTATTCCTAATCGAAATATTCTCTAACTGAACTAGCGTCACTATCTGTCTCGCTCACACATCGTAAAACGATTCTCTCCATCTCACTCAAATAGTATCTTAGAATTGCTGTCTCGAAGAGCCGAATAGAAACATCTTTAGTTAATAAGAAAATTTGATCAAATGGGTTGCTTCGCAAAATAAAAAAATATTGTGCCACATTTAAAAAGTAATGTAGCAAGTGTTATACCATTTTAGATTCCTTATTAAATGCGCCAACTTTTAAAGCTACTTGCCAAACTCGCGTAGTACATTTTTTTTTCAGGGCAGTCAGTTAAATTTGGGCGTATGATTAATTTTAAATATGCGGTTTGGTAAACAATGTCATTTTCTTCCGAAGTATAGCAAGGTGGCTCTAAATGTTGGATAACAGTTTACAGAGGCATTATTCAGGATTACATAACAAAAATAATAATTACAAAAAGTAGAGATTTGCAGCAACAGTAGTGAAAAAACCGTCACAGGGTGTAGATTTTCTAGATTTTTTTGAAATCCCTGTATTTTTCTAAATACATAACTTATATTTTTTTTAATATTTTTCTGATAACTCTTACGACTTGGGCTATTCCCCGTTTCCGGGTTATCGTCGACTGCTGGGACACCCTGTATAGGTAAAAAATAGTAATGAGTATGAATGTCGAAGGATGGACAAACAGAGGAAGGCCAAAGAAAAGATGGATGGAGTGCGTGAGAGAAGATATGAAAGAAAAAGGGGTGACTGAAGACATGAGGGCTGATAGGGATGTTTGGAAAGATGTTTGCGCCGACCCCAAAATAAAATTGGGAACAGGGCAATGATCTTAATGTCTTACATTATTAATTTTAATTAAGGTGTTTATGAGTCCGAAAAAGTCTCGCGTATTTTTTGGTATCCACGACACAAGTCTTATGTCTTAGTGTTTTTTTTTTTTTTTTTTCCTCAGAGGTTTGGACAAAAATACTCTTACGTATCATCAGGGTGTAACCTGGGTATGTCGGACTCAAACCCATACCGACTAAAAACCTCCTCTGGCATCAACCTCCTCTTCCTCCACGGAACCGCCGCTAGGCATTACTTCGTGGAGGGAGGCTCTAGCTACTGCTCTTCCGTCGTGCTAATGTCACGGATTTTGATTTCCGACCGCTTTCTTTCCAACCGACGGAGTTCCTGAAGAACTTCCGTCGCAAAAGCGCTTGTCGCCTGCCATGCTGCCTCCGATGAAAGCATAGCTTCTACCAAACACCCTGGCTGAATTTTCTTCGTAAGGGCCTCTTCCCAGGTATTGCGTAGCAGGTCGAAACGAGGACACGTGAAGAACACGTGCTCTGCATCTTCACTAACTCCTGGGCAGGACGGGCACATTGGAGATACATCGTGCTTATATTTATAGAGGTATGCCCGATAACATCCATGTCCTGAGATCATTTGTGTCAGATAGTAATTGACCTCACCATGATTACGGTTTAACCAGACATCAACTTGTGGAATAAGACGGTAGGTCCATCTGCCTTTTGTACTGGTATCCCACTTCAATTGCCATCGTCGTATGCTATTTATCCGTTCCTCCTTGCCAAGTTCTTCAGGGCTCAGTGTGCTCGTTACTTTACGGTGGTAAAGGGCTTTCCGTTCTTCGGCTAGTACTTCAATTGGCAGCATCCCGGCAATAACGTTCACAGCGTCGTCAGACACTGTGCGAAAGGCACTGGCAATTCTTAAGTCTTAGTGTGGCGTCAAAAGTATGTATGTGACTGTTGGGTGTGATATTTATTATATGTATACAAGGTTCCATTCACAAGGTATTGGCAGGGATGTTGGCATGCCAGTGACAAACGCATTGAAGTCATTAGCTCGCACCGCTCAATTAAATTACTCTCGACAATGGTAGACACTTTCCCAACACATTTCATAATAACATAGCGTATGCCTGCATTTCTCCACTTCCTAGCTTTTACTGACCTAAGGGCGACAGCCGACTTAATTGTATCGGTGAAGTCGAAAGGTTGTACTTAATTGATAAGATTTTCTTGCTTACTTATACAATAATATAATAATATTATGTATAGTATACATAAGTGTTATTTAAACTGTGCACAAGTAAAAGTATCAAACTTTCGCGTGCACAAGCGATGATTGTTTAAAGCATAACAAGTTTTTTTCTTCATCGAAAGTGAAGTGACACAGCATATTCAGTATCTTGTTTGTATGATTTGCAATTATTATGCGTTCACTGATGTTTTGTGGGAGTATTCTAATACTTTGCTTGCGGTAATCTAAACTAAGCAGTATATAAAACTAAAGTGTTCGTTTGTTTTAACGCGCTAAACGTAGGAACTAGTGGTTCGAAATGAAAAGTTCTATTTGTGTTAAATAGTCTATTAATCGAGGAAGGCTTTAGGCAAAATTTTTGCTTAATTCAATTTATCTTTACTTACAACTAGTGCTTTTAATAATTATCATTACATCACTTTTATTTATCGTTTACTTCTTCTTATACTCGTACATGTATTTACTATTTCTTATGTGTGTTAACTTTTTACTTTTATACTTTTAACTGTTTTGGATTATGAACTCTTTATAACTTTATATTTTTTACTGTAATTGTTCTGTTTATATTCCAAATAAATAAAATAAAATAAAATAAACGACTAATAGTAGCGTAGTATCAATGAATAATTCGGCAAAAGTGGAGAAAAAATATTCCTTTTGAAGTCTAAAATTTCGCATAAGTAATTGCGAGAAATAACGAGTCATAATTATAAATTACTCACATGCATTATGTCTCTAGCTTACGTATATCCGGGTACTAACAGGCAGACATTATTATGACTACTGTTGTGAGACTTGTAATCATATTTTCTCACGTATCTGTCGCCGATAGAATAAGCAGGGACGTTACAACCACGTTTCGCTCGCTATTAAGTCTTCATAAATAATAATATATAAATAAATACACCCAATAGTCACATACATAGTTCTGACCCCACCTTAAGATACGAAGTGTTGTGGGTATCAGAAATTATGAGAGACTTTTCGGTCTCACAACACACACACCCGGAACAAATATTTGTGGATTACACAAACATTTTTCTCGGTGCAGGGACGAACCAGCGGCCTCTCGTTTCGCAAGCTGGTGTCATTGTTCCTACTGAAAAATATATAACGGAAAATTTCAATGAATAATTTAAATTCAATAATGACTCAGTATTACGAGACCCAGGATTTACACCCGCCATCGTAAGCACCATGTACTTCGCAGGACTTATTACACATTTTTACCTGTGCTCTAATTTTTCTAGGAATATAATATTAGGAACCCACTGATGGTGAAGATTATCACTGTTTACCTTGTGGAGCCGATCTCCTTTCTGTAGTTAGAGATCGCATCAGAAATTTGTGGAAGGAATCATTTGATGAGAGATTTCTCCACAAGGGTATATGGTATAAAACCATTCAGCCTAGTCTTACCCGTAAACCTTGGTTTATGAATTCTAATTTGAGTAGGCATCACTTAGTCATTGCTTTTAGACTTCGTTCCGGCCACATACCTCTAAATAGTTTCGGATATTTGATGGGCAAATCAGTGTCACCTACATGTGCTGAATGCGGAGTTGTGGAAGACGTTTTACACGTTATGACAGAGTGTGTACGTAACGAAGCCGAAAGGTTTATATTCAATGTAAAATTTAGTACTAATTTGTGTGCGACGGGAGTACTTAACAGCATTTTGGCTTACCCCTTAACGGAAGAAGCCAAAATGTTGTATAACCTCGTAACTACTTGTATAAAGCGGCGATAAATGTAAGAGACCCTATGAGGGTGACGTATTATGTAAATAAAACCCTCTATAATAATAATAAAATAAAATAAAAAAAATAAAAATAAACCCTGTACACCTAAAAGGACTTTACGATTTTTTGGATGTTAATCCGCCAACCCGCACTAGTTCAGCGTGGTGAACTCAGGCCTAACTCCTTTCAGTCGTGGAGAAGATACTTGCTCAGCAGGGGGACGTATATGGGCTGGTGAAGATGATGATACTTAGGAATATCTTAGATGTTTCAGTCCGCCAACCTGCACTAGGTCAGCGCGGTCGACTAAGGCCTCAACCCTGTCAGATGCAGAGAAGACCCGTGCTGAGCAGTTGTACATATATAATGTTGCTATAACCGTTTGAAATGAAAAAAAAAAGCCACGCCGATGGAACAATCAGTCATTGTGCCCGTCGCCTCAGTGTAGCCGATTGTTGTTATAATTTCGCGTAATAACAAACATAATTACCCATTACTGTGTTCGCGGGGATAAAAACAGGTTGAACGCAAGTACTTTCATTTTTCCCCACCCGAGTGTCTGACTTTCTAGTTTAGACGAGATCAATGGAGTTTTATATGTTGTGGTAATGTTTTTTTTGTAGGATATACAGGATGTATAAAGACCGAATCGAAAACTAATACTGGCAATAGCCACGATGATTACAAATAGCGTGACATTAAAAAAAATCCCGACAAAAAATAAAAATAAAAATTACGTTTTCCTAACAACTACATACATTTAATACTCGTGGTGTAAGGAAAACATGATGTGATGGCCTTGAGATTTAGGCACGCGGTCGAGAATCTCAACGGTCGCGGGTTCCAACCCCAGGCACACACCTCTGACTTTTCGAAGTAATGTGTGTATTCACAATGAATTATCAAGTACTTTAACGGTGAAGGAAAACATCGTGATGAAACCTGCACACCTAAAAGTTCTTAGGAATATCTTAGGTGTGTAGTCCGCCAACCCGCACTAGGCCAGCGTGGTGGACTAAGGCCTAAACCCTCTCAGTTGCAGGGGAGGCCCGTGCCCAGCAGTGGGACGTATATGGGCTGATGATGATATTTTTAAGTACAGTAAGTAAAAAATAAAAAAATGCAAGAAGAAGCCAAAAGATGGTTGTGTTTAATCGTAATTATATTTACCAGCCGAAGAACCATTAGTATATATTAGTGCACTATTCCTACCACAGAATAGTTGGGCATTGGGACATAATATGGGCTGATGATGAAGGAAAACGTATTTTTAGGGTCTTTACACACCCTTTATATGTTTGTGTTGTAAACTACATACCTATGTATTGACTGGAAAAGAGCAACACTAGAGTTTCTTCCCAGTTCTACTCTAGTGATGACTGCCATGCGAATAGGGTGGTAAACTAAGCTTTGTAATAACTGAATCTAAGTGATGTGTTTGAAATATTATAGATTCAATAAAAATTTGAATCTAGTGCTGCCTCGTGGTCTCGCGCCACAATTATAGAGGCCGCGCGTTCGGTTCACAAATATTTGTTTCGAGTCTGGGTGTTTGTGAGACTGAAAAGTCTCTCGTATTTTCTGATAGACTTGACACAAGACTCGTATCTTAGTGTGGGGTCAGAACTATGTATGTGACTGTTGGGTGTATTTATTTATTTATTCCTTTCCATAAATAGAACTGGTAGGTACTAGGTACTGCCGTATACAAAGGTTATTCATATTACATTACAGTATGTGTTTCTATTGCTGAGTCGGTTAATATATTCCCAGTAATAGACAAAGCAGCAGTGTCAATTGACCATAAACAAGCAATGCAAGCGACACAGTAGCCGACTATTGCGAAACATTCGAGTACCGTTTACAATGATGCATCATAAACGCTTTTGCAAATGTTGCAGTATTATAATCACTTTATATACTATGTTACATACATACATAACCACACACCTGGATTCCCCGAAGGGGTAGGCAACCACATTTCATATGTATTTCCTATTGGAAAAACCCAATAACAATTTGCCCGACCCGGGAATCGAACCCGGGACCTCCAGATCGAAATAATACTATGTTATTTCAGCGTATATAAGTACCACTGCTGCACAGATACATTATTGACCTCGCAAAAGACTAGTGTTCTAGATTGAAAACAAATATTTTTATTGAACAAACATTTGTTACTGCCCCGTGGTGTTTAGGCACACGTGCGTGCCGTACGATCTAGAGGTCCCGGGTTTGATTCCTGAATCAGACAAGGTGTTATTAATGTGTCCTAATAACGCCCATAGGATCGTTCGTTATTACGTGACTTAAAAACACACAAATGACGTCTCATCGTACAAAACACATCTCTACCCGTCATCAGTACCAACCAATTCGAGGATACAGGTCTGAATGTGTACTAGTATATTTGTTTAGGTCGAGAATTGAACATACGGTCTCGATATTCCCATTGTGTTTTCATAATTGGCATCTTGCTCATCTAACAATACTTGCAAGTTTCCGCAATAAAAAACAGCGTACTATATCCAAAACAATCAATAACATCAGCTCAGTCAAAACTGTCAGTCGTTAACCTGCTCAATAAACTGAGATAAACATAAAATAACCCATAAACATTGTCAAATCGTGACTTGAAATTTCGTAACAACCAACAAATAATATTCACGACAAAGCCCACTGTTCGATTACAAAGAACGCCATAAACAAACCCAAATTGACGTAGACAATTATTGTTTTCTTTTTTATATTATAATAGTAACTTCTAATCTATCCCTTCTGTTCAATTTGAAATAAAAGTACCTATGTGAATTTTTATTTCTTTATGGACTTTTTGGAGCAGATTTAATCCGCAAGGTATGAGATTCTATAGCAAAGAGGACTGGAAGTAAGCATATTGCAATAGTTCTACTTTTGATTCAGCTTTGATAAAATGCGTTAGACCTTAGAAATAGGACTCTGAAGTCGTAAAACAGTCTTACAATTAATATATAGGTATACTTTTTTTTTTTTTATCGAGGGGAAAGCTGCTTATGGCTCTACCTCCCACCCACCCTGGGGGGAAGGGGGGCGGGAAGCGTATGTCGGGGTCACCGGCCTTCCAGCCCGGCGCGTGGCGACGTCATGTCCACGCAGATGTTAGTGCCGGGCTGGGTCCCTAACCTACCCTAACCTACACCGGCATACCGACCAAAACCCCCCGGTGGCCATCTCCGCGCCGAGTGGGGCGACCACGGTGCGTGGGCGAGAAGCGCCCACAATGATTCCGCAGCCGAATATATAGGTATACTAATATTATAAAGAGGTAAAATTTGTGAGTTTGTACTTTGTAGGGAGTAATCTCTACTTTTTCTGAACCAATTTTCAAAATTCTTTCAGGGTCTAATAGCCCATTTATCGAGAAAGGTTTTATGCTATAAATCAGGGTTTCTCAATATTTTGGTTTCACGAACACCTGTTAAAGTTTTCAGGTGACAGTGAACCCCTTATGTCTTAAGTAAATAATTAACCCCCCCCCCCCCCTCCCCCCCAACAAAATAATAAAATTGTCTGTTGAAGAAAATAAGATTTTTATTTGAAAAGAAATATCTTTTTATTTTTTATGTCAATTTCATACATTTTTATCTTCTCTAATCACGAGACCCTCATTACCCTGGGACCCTGAGATGCCTACCACCTTAGTGCAAAATCGCTTATATATTGACATTCCGTTCATAAATATACAATAGGTACATATAACAGGCGAAACGAGACCACAACTTTACCTAACCTACATAACATACATACATAAACTCACGCCTGTATTCCCCGAAGGGGTAGGCAGAGGTGCATTTCTGCACCCATATTTCGCCAAGTATGTATCAGTCCCACGTAATAGGGGGCGAGCCTATTGCCGTTTTTCGGGCACATTTCCAGACTCCGTGCTGTTACCGAGAATTTCCTAATGGAAAAACCCAATAACACTTTGCCCGACCCGGGAATCGAACCCAGGACCTCTAGATCGCACGGCACATACTTGTACCGCGAGACCACGAGGCAGTCCTTTACCTAACCTAATCTAAATAAACTTCCTTCCAAGTTAATTTTTCCAGCCTTGTGCTAATTACAAAGGGTCCATTGTTCCGGGAGGCGAGTTCGCGTCCAGCGCCGCGGATAACAACTGTTTGCTCGCGACGTCTTCTGGCCGTGAATTAATGTTCTTCTCTTTTGTCACTGTATTTTTAACTTGGCTTTTTTAGATTTGATTAATGGAGGCTGATTTCTAAAGAGGATTGGTATTAACGGATGTTCTAATAATAGGGAGCGGTTTTTATTTGTACAACTACAAATATTATAAAGCTGAAGAGTTTGTTTAAACAAACAACTTGAACGCGGTAATCTCAGGAACCCCGGTTCGATTGAAAAAAATACATACATACATACCAGTGGCGGTACTTCCATAGAAGCCCAAAAGCGTTTAACGCTAATTGTGTAATATCTAGTTTATATTTGCTTATTACGGGGCCTTTATTTAACAAATTGCTTTAATTAAATAAAGATTTCAAGCTTAAAAAATATTATTTGGAATTTTTAAAGGCAAACTGGGCTTTTGGGCTTCTATGGAAGTACCGCCACTGATACATACATAAACTCACGCCTGTATTCCCTGATGGGGTAGGCAGAGGTGCATTTCTACACCCACATTTCGCCAGTTATGTATCAGTCCCACGTAATAGGGGGCGAGCCTATTGCCGTTTTTCGGGCACAATTTCAGACTCCGTGCTGCTATTGAGAATTTCCTAATGGAAAAACCCAATAACACTTTGCCCGACCCGGGAATCGAACCCAGGACCTCTAGATCGCACGGCACATACTTGTACCGCTAGACCACGAGGCAGTCAAAAAGTGAAAAAAATATTTCACTGTTAGATATCCCGGTTATCAAGGAAGGGTATAGGCCTACATACATCAACACGCAACGACGAATAGGCCGCTGGAGCAGACAAGTATTGGGAGTGGAGACCGAGGTAGACGTAGTGTAGGACGTCCTGCAGCACGATGGTCCGACGACTTGAAAAAGGTGGCGGGTAGCGGATGGATGATAGCAGCTCAAGACCGAGATGGTTAGCGCCTACTCGGGGAGGCCTTCGTTCAGCAGTGGGCGGTAATAGTTTGAGAATACTACGACGAATAGGAGCTGAACAACAATGGAAAATGTGTCAAAATCGGGGAAAGAAAATTCCTTATGAACTCTATAGTTTGGCATACGGAGTTTCAGCAAACAGCTAATATCTTATCTTGAACGTAGGTATTCCTACTTTGGTGGTAGCATTTCTAGGCAATATTGAAATTACTATCTTTGATTAGTTTTTGTGCTATTTCGTTTATGAAAATTTTGTCAATTAATATTGAAAAGAAATCACCATGAACCTAACTAAGAGTTTCACCTAGATAAAAAGTTCCTTAGAAGCATCTTAATACATACCAATAAATTCTATAAAAAGAAGTGCGAAAATTATGATGTCACGAATATAATAATTTTTTTTTTTTTTTTTTTTTAATCTGGCACGGCAAAGTGACTCCACTGTACCTGATGGTAAGCACAGTGGAGTCCAAAAAATTAATACCGACCAGCGAGAAACGAAGGTCACCCGCTGGTCGACACAATCATGCCGGCCTGCACAAATAAATAATTCAATTAAATAATAAACAAAAACTTCTGTTCATTCAAAAAAAAATCAGAAATAACAAAAGTAAAATACACTTTAAAATCTCAAAACGTAATATAAAACAATAACGATAAAGAAATTATCAGAACCGTATCGAAAAAAAAACCCACATTATATGCACAACACCGATACAACCTGTACCTACTCTACACTTACCAATACTGTTATAAAAAAGTAATGATTTTAATGCGAGCATAAAAGTAATTCCAAAGTGGAGCAGGTAACAGATGAAATGAACATTTTGACAATAAGTAGTAACACTACACAAGTACAAGTAACAAGCAGTGATGGCCTCGAGGTTTAGGCGCGCGGTCGAGAATTTCGGCGGTCGCAGGTTCAAACCCAGGCACACACCTCTGACTTTTCGAAGTTATGTGTGTATTCACAATGAATTATCACTTGCTTTAACGGTGAAGGAAAACATCGTGATAAAACCTACACACCTAAAAAGTTCTTACGAATTTTTTAGGTGTGTAGTCCGCCAAGCCGCACTAGGCCAGCGTGGTGGACTAAGGCCTAAACCCTCTCAGTTGTAGAGGAGGCTCGTGCCCAGCAGTGGGACGTATTTGGGCTGATGATGATAATGATGATGAGTAACACTACAGTTATTTCATTTGTATTGAAAATATAAACAATCACTGCTGTCGCACTCATAATCACACCTCATCATCATCAGCCCATATACGTCCCACTGCTAGGCACGGGCCTTCCCTACCATTGAGATGGTTTAGACCAGGGGTCACCAATTAGTTTCGTTCGGGGTCCGTTTTAAGGAATGAAATAACCATTGTGGTCCGCACATTTTATTTATAAGAAAAAATATTTATTAAACAAATGTTTATTATTAAAAAAACGGAAGTTATTTAAATAAATAAATAAAAACACCCAACAGTCACATACATAGTTCTGACCCCACACTAGGATACAAGTCCTGTGTCGTGGGTATCAGAAACTACGAGAGACTTCGGTCTCACAAACACCCAGACCCGAAACAAATATTTGTGGATCACACAAACATTTACCTCGGTGCGGGGATCGAACCCGCGGCCTCTCGTTTCGCAAGCTGGTGTCTAGCCATCTGCGCCACGGGGCTGTCATTTATATCGGAAGTAGTCTATAGTGCAAGTTGCTGTGTTCTCGCGGTCCGTCATTTGGCGACCCCTCGTTTAGAACTTTAATCCACCACGCTGCCCTAGTGCGGGTTGGCGGACTACACACCAAAAAAAATCCTATGAATGATACGTATTGATTCATATCAAGTAAAGCTTACGAAACATTCGCATCTCTACCACATTATCACAGCCCATTTCACTATAATTACATCGATTCACGTTCGAATTCGGCACGGACATCACGTGAACGAAATTCTCGACACAATAACCACGCGGCCAACGAGCGCGGCGGAACCCATTAACCAGATAATGAAAGCTAAAAGCTTACGCAGTAAAGTTGCCGTAAAACAGATGTTTTGATAAAGCCAGGTTGCCGTAGTGTTTGGGCCAATCTATTGAACTTAGTCAATATAACAAAATAATAACAATTGACGACTGCTTCAAGTATGTGCATTGCGATCGAGAGGTCCCGGTTTTGATTCCTTGGTCAGAGTTATTGGGTTTTTCTATTAGGAAATTCTCAGTAACAGCACGGAGTCTGGTAACGTGCCCTAGAAACGGAAAAAGGCTCGCCCCCTAATAAGTACGATGAAAATCCAATTGGCGAAATGTGGGTGCAGAAATACACCTCTTTCAACCCCTCCGGGATATTAAGCGTGTGTGTGTATGTATGTATGTAAAATAGAATATTTTAGTCCAGAATAACACATGTAATACCTTTTTTGCGGGAAAAACCGCCTGGCAAAGTTTGACTCAAAAGACAGTTGACAATTTTTTATTATTTTTAAGAATAAATATATTGTTATAATAAACACAACATCCATTTATATTTACCATTATTACTATCATCTTAAGCACATACAAATAGTCGATTGTTTTCTGAGAAAATTATTATATCTGAACGTGTGTTTGCTCATAATAAATAAATATGCCGCGATAATAGCGACAGCCCCGTGGCGCAGTCGGCTAGACATCAGCTTGCGAAACGAGGGTTCGATCCCCGCACCGAGAGAAACTTTTGTGTGGTCTACAAATATTTGTCTTATTTAATATAAGAGGGGTTAGGCCGTAGTCCACCACGCTGGCCTAGTGCGGGTTAGTGGACTAACACTAACACACCTAATGTTTTTAAGAAATTTTCGGTGTGCACGATGTTTTCCTTCACCGTTCAAGTACGTGATAATTCATAGTGAATACACACATAACTTGGAAAAGTCAGAGGTGTGTGCCTGGGGTATGAGCCCGCGAACGCCGAGATTCTTGACCGCGCTTAAACTTCGAGGCCATTATTACTTAATCAACTACCATATTGAATTGTAAGATTCTTATACCGGCATTAATGAGGGTGGATTGTGACTCTCTTCAGACCCTTGCGCTTGTCACCCTCACACTGCGGAAAGCACTTGTTTATCCCGAGGCGGCAAGGGGCGGCTGGGAGCGTCGCATGCAACTTTATGCACCGTATAGAGGAATATTCAGATTATCTGTCATTGCATGATACTCACTTTACATAAATTAGAATTATCACGTTCTTTAACGGTGAAGGAAAACATCGTGAGGAAATCTGCACACCTAAAAATTCTTAGGAATTTCTTAGGTGTGTAGTCCGAAAACCCGCACTAGGCCAGTGTGGTGAACTAAGGCCTAAACCCTCTCAGTTGTAGAGGAGGCCCATGCCCAGCAGTGGGACGTATACATAAGGGCTGATGATGATGATGGTGATGATTTAATATACACGGTCGACTTAAAGCTAGACGGTGACGAGTTCAAACCCCAGGTACACACTTCTGACTTTTCGAAGTTATTTGTGTATTACGTACTTTAACTTTGAAGGAAAAAATCTTAGAAATAAGAAATTAAAATTATAATTCTTAGAAGTTTGTGATCCGCACTAGGGTAGTGAGTTGGACTAAGGCCCCTCTCAGAAGTAGAAAATAAATAAATAAATAAAAATTGTTATACTGATTGCCATGCTCCGTATCTACCGATTACTAGTTATAAGAAATAATGACTTAATCCCAAAGTGGCAGATATACGTCAATACCAAATTTCATCAAAATTGATTTAGCTGTTTAGGAGTGAAAGCGTAAGACGAATCCACGTATTAAAAGTTCACACATAGACTCCCTAACTGGGAATAGAACCCGGGAAACACCGGTAGTACGTGCTAATTTATGCTCTTCTTCCAACTAGTCAGACGAACTTGCATCCAAAGACAGATATTGCAATAAAGCTGAAAAACCTACGCATAAAATCGTATCCACATTATACTACACTTAAAATAGAAATTCATATATTCGGATGTAAAAATTAAAAAAAATACTACACCGGGTTATTCAAATGCTGAATACGTTCCGCCAAGTGGTCCGCATTACGGATTCCTTTTAAATGAAGTAATTTTTTCGGCGTTTTTAATTGAAGTGGCCGACCGCCGTGGTGGCCGGAAGAGGAAAATTAACAAACTGGTTTTCTTTATTTAAATAGTGAACCCGAATGGCGAAAATAGAGCGGAAATATGGATGCGCCAGCGGGAAAACGGGGAGAGGAATTTAAATATTACCTACGCGGCAGGAGAAAAATTTTCTCCGACTAAATAAATTATGCATTAAATTAGTCGAGAGGGTTTCGTACGTCGAAAGTCTGGGTCTTTTTTTTTTATTTTTCAACCGCACTAGCCAGCATCAACGCGACTTAAGCGATTCATTTATTGAATAGCTTAAAATAAATATAGTCTTTTATAATCATACCTGCTTA
This sequence comes from Hemaris fuciformis, assembly GCA_907164795.1. Classification (NCBI taxonomy): domain Eukaryota; kingdom Metazoa; phylum Arthropoda; class Insecta; order Lepidoptera; family Sphingidae; genus Hemaris; species Hemaris fuciformis. The sequence continues at coordinate 6,210,406 of OU015455.1, read as the reverse complement.
TAGCGTTTTACCCTTTTTTGAGGCTCATTTCTAGACTCAGTGTGGCTACTGAGAATGTACTTATAAAAAGAAATAACACTTCCCAATCCGGAAATCGAACTAGAGAATTGTCAATGACAAACCTCGAGACCAATAAGTCTTTATGGTTGTTTTATGCGAAAATGATTTGTGACGCAATTCCGACTAAATCGCTACAACGATTTTAATGAATTTTGGTTCAAAAATATACGACACTGTCAAACCGACTATATACGTTTCAGTTTATTAACACTGCCCAATCTGGAGACCTCGATCCGAGACTTCTCAATGACCAACTACGAGACCAATGGGACTTAAAAATCAGTGGTGGTACTTTCATAGAAGCCCAAAAGCGTTCATCATCATCATCATCATCGGCCCAAATACGTCCCACTGCTGGGCACGGGCCTCCTCTTCAACTGAGAGGGTTTAGGCCTTAGTCCACCACGGTGGCCTTGAACGTTAATAATTGCGTAATGTCAAATTTATAATTATTTTGGTTCAAAGATATGTGTCATGTGTCATATACACACATGAAACCAAATCATAATAATAATATTTTTAAATAAATAAGCTCTGTTAAAAATAAATCCCAGATCCTTTCAACCAAATGAATAATATTGAACTTTCTCACGTACAAAAACAATACGCGAGCTGTCGTGTTTGATTGGCGATAGCATTATGTGCGCTCGGTTTATCGGCCAGCTGCTGATTAAACAGCAAGCCGATAAACCAACTCAAACATACAGCATAATGAGAACAACTCTAAGAGTGGACTATGAACGAAAATTCAGGCTCTAAATACATTCTGTATTGGTCATCATCATCATCATCATCAGTCCATATACGTCCCACTGCTGTGCATGGGCTTCCTCTTCCATTGAGAGGGTTTAGCTCTTAGTCCACCGCGCTGGCCAGAAGAGTCTTTGGGGTGCTAAAAATACCCAAAACTAATATTTTTTTACAACCCCCGAGGTTCGAACCACAATCTGAAATCACAATCATGTATTTATTTTATTTATCCTTTATTGTACACAATATAATAAGAAAACAACATATGTAGGTATAAGCAACTCTAAATAAGGTAGTGTCACAAATGGCGGCCTTATCGCTGTCGGCGATTTCTTCCAGGCAACCGTTAGATGTATGTGACTGTTGGGTGTATTTACTGTTTACCAATACCTACTATTAATCAAATTCTACAATTAACTCTTCCACAGAGATTATCATAGTAAAAACCAAATTCATGTACATACCCATTTAAAATAGAACTTAAGCTATAGAAATCAACGTAACATCTAATTATTAGAACCTAACCTTACTAGCGGGCTGGATAAGTTTATATAACTCAAGATCAAACACAGGATGTCAATACACCCTCTGTACGGGCCTCCTCTACAACTGAGATGGTTTAGGCCTTAGTCCACCACGCTAGCCTAGTGCGGGTTGGCGGACTACAAACCTAAAAATTCCTAAGAATTTTAAAATGAATCCATCACGATGTTTTCCTTCATCGTTAAAGTAAGTGATAAATTCATCGTGAATACTCACATAACTTCGAAACGTCAGAGGTGTGTGCCTGGAGTTTTAACCCGCGACCGCCGCGATCCTCGGCCGCGCACCTCCACTTTTGCAACCGTAGCTTCTACGCTATAGTTTCAATGAGTTATAAAAAAAAACACTTTTCATCATTCGAAAATCGTGCCGGCCGGCTTGAAATCTTCGTCGTGTTACGCTTGAAGGACCCACAATGGGTAAGCTATTCAACAATTTAACGATATGACAAAGATACGATCTTGCGACTTACATGATGAGGTTAAAGTAATTTTATGCAGGATGTACTTTGATACAAATAAACTGTTTATTTCTTTTATATATAGTGTAATAAATCTGGTTTATTGAAATGATTTATTGATTGAATTGATTTGAAATGATTTGACAGCCCCGTGGCGCAGTTGGCTAGACACCAGCTTGCGAAACGAGAGGCCGCGGGTTCGATCCCCGCACCGAGACAAATGTGTGTATGATCATACTATGATCCACAAATATTTGTTTCGGGTCTGGGTGTTTGTGAGAGCGAAAAGTCTCTCGTAGTTTCTGATACCCACGACACAAGACTCGTATCTTAATGTGGGGTCAGAACCATGTATGTGACTGTTGGGTGTATTGGGTGTATTTATTGTAATATTTTGTATTAATATTTGTAGAATATATAAAAGAAGAGTATTGAATTGTGTAACAACGGTTTATTCAGGATGTCTGTTGACTTATTATGTATGTATAGTTGTATTGTATTGTTGTATGTATAGTTTTATACATATATGTACATCCATAGCCTCACGCCTGAATTCCCCGATGCACCCACATTTCGCCAGTTGTGTACCAGTCTCACGTAATTTGGGGCGGGCTTATTGCCGTTTTCCGGCATATATCCAGACTCCGTGCTGCTATTGAGAATTTCCTGATGTTAAAACCCAATAACACTTTGCCCGACCCGGGAATCGAACCCGGGACCTCTAGATCGCACGGCACATACTTGTGCCGCGAGATCACGAGGCAGTCGATTAGATAATAGTTTTATTACTGTAAAATATAAAGAAAGTGTATTGCCCGAATGTCACTGGAACGACAACATTTAGCTCGTGTGGGCGTTATCGAGCAGAAACTGGAGCGAACGCCAGTAAATTGTTATTCTGCTAAAATTCAAATATATAGTTGTGGCTGAAGACTGGTTGTATTTATTTAAAAAGTATACCATATCATACTTCTGGTATATCAGTGATATCAGCCGAGAATCCAGTTCAATACACTGGCGTTACACTGACTGTTAAAATAACCTCGCATCACCACACCGCCCCTAACAGTCCTGCTACAGTATATGACAGATATAAAACTGTCGCATCGATAACCACAAATAGCCACCACTTCCCGTTCAAATATAGAACGTTTGTAATATTCATAGTCGTGCATACTCTTTCCTGTATCAATGTACCTATATGATGACGTATTAAGAGCGATCTCATTTACATTCCCATATTCTCATACCATATAGATTTAAAAATTTTTTTTTTTTTTTTTTTATGTACTCAATACAATTAAGAACTTTTTATAACTTTTTGTTAGATTGTTTAGTGCATGCGGTATTTGCCTTTAAGTAGTTGTTGCATTTATCTTATTATTATTTTTTGTAGCACGTAACAACATAATGTAACCATCTATTGTAAACAACTGTTGGCAAATCTAATAAATAAATAAATAAATAAAAAAACCAAACGTTTTTCATAGATTTTTGGTTAAGGATAATATCAGCAGTGACGGTGCTTCCATACTCATAGAAGCCCAAAAGCCCAGCTAGCCCTACAAAATTCCGAATAATAATAATAAATCTTTTTAACAAAAGCAATTTGACATATAAATGAGAATATCCTGACACCACAATAACCAATTATAAATTAGACAACGTAAAACGTGTAACGCTTTTGGGATTCCCGCATGCGGAGGTAGAAGTTTTTAGACCCTGACATTCCCTTCATCTAATTTCTCAGAAACAGTACCAACTAAGTTATCACACAAAAAAATACAAGATACATATTAAATATTAACAGAAACGAGATTTGATCACGAAACCCGCGACTCGTCTGTGAAATGTAAAAATAACCGAATGCATTCGGAGACATTAAAACGTTTTCTTTTATTTCAATCGCACTTAAAACCGATATTAGAGTTTCAATCACTATGCTTTCTATTTATGGGCGATATTTTATGGGTATACGTAATTGGGGAGACTTTAGAGATGACTTTAAAAAAGTCTTCTATAAGGTTCTAAAATTTTATTTAAAATGATTTATCTACATATAGAATTAGTTATCTATCCATCTCTTTCTATATCAGCCTAATACTACCCGCTTCTGGGCACGGGCCTCCTCTACAACTGAGAGAGGTAAACCTTATTCCACCTCGCTGGTCTAGTGCGGGTTGGCGGATTACACACCTTAGACATTTACCTGTGCACCTTTCCTTACAAATTGTAAGTTACAATGTTTTGCGTCACCGATATAGTGCGTGGAAATTCTTTGTAAAAACATACGAACTTCGATAAGTTAGAGGTGTGTGCCTAGTATGAGGACTCGCGCTCACAGATGTTTTGTCTCGACATGAGTTGTGTTAGATGTTATCCTATACAAAAATATAAGATAACTTCTAACACAAAATTGTTGTCTCAATACTTCTAATATAGACTCGCTCTATTACGTGGATCAAAAAGTATTTAGCAAAATGTGTCTTTAGAAGTCCACCACTGCCCACCCCAACGATGATTCATGCTTGCATAAAACCTCTTAATAATATCAAATGAAAATACAAGCTCTATTTTAGTTGGAATCAGGTAGTTCCAGCTTCTAAACATTAAAGTTATTCTTTTGTGCGGTAAATAAGTGTATTTAGTGACACAGTGGTGCGTGGTGTGACGACACATTGATTTCCAATGTCAGCTTGTGTAACGGCCGGTGGAAAGTGGAATACAGACGACGCAATACGTGAACTACTCTTATGGGTTTCTTTAAACAAAGTTAGTTTTGCGAAGATTTTATACTTATAAGACAGTATCACTCCATGAACATACGATGGTAAGATGCTGCCGAAATAACTTCACTATGTTATGTATGTTGTTGTATCATCATCATCATCATCAGCGCATATACATACGTCCTACTGCTGGGCACGGGCCTCCTCTACAACTGAGAGGGTTTAGGCCTTAGTCCACCACGCTGGCCTAGTCCGGGTTGGCGGAATACACACCTAAGAAATATAGAATATCATTTACCCATATTTTATTATTTGTACAAAATAAACTTAACAAATGAAACCTTACATGTGAGAGCAGAACCCTGGCACTATAATCAAAACTCTCTCAATAGGATCGTCTATAAACACTTAATTAGCATTCAACACTTGACTTAACAATTGAGTTACTTAATTTACCACTGCGTATGTACATACATAATTACTCTTTTACGCCTATGTCCCCAAAGAATAGGCCGAGGTCCTATGGAATATGAGGCACGTAAATTATCCCGCTGTTTAAAGTGGAAAAAAAAATACCTCCCGTTCAAGGACTTTTTCCCCAACTGGCTCCATGGCAATTCCGCCATGGCCTTCAGTAATGCATTAAAAAATATATATAGTCTCACAAAACATCACATGTTGCACGCTCGTCACGACTGTGGAGAATTAAAAAGAAAGATTTGTAAAGGTCAACCGCCATTTTGGACGTGACACCGCCCGATGCACAAGTACCGTTGGCCAAAACTCTTGACGAACGCATGAGACAGGGCCGCATACAGATATAACAGTGAGGGGTTATGACCCACTTTATTATGTACATTTTTATAAAAAAATGTCTGTATTGATATGTTTTATTTGATATGTTACAGGGACCGTATTGGCAAATTATCACATATATGTAGGTATGTTGTGCAGTTCCTCATCAGCCAACGCAGATATGCCTAATTGTGCACATGTAATCTATACAAATAAATAAAATTGGAGTGTCTGTTTGTAATATTGAAATAACCGCTTTTTAATAAATGCATATGGATGCGTACACGGTACATATACCAAAATTACGTTTTTACAATTTTTGTCTGTCTGTCTGTTTGTTCCGGCTAATCTCTGAAACGGGTGGACCAATTTTAACGGGACTTTCACTGGCAGATAGCCGATGTAATAAGGAGTAATTTCATCATCATCATCAGCCCAAATACCCCACTGCTGGGCACAGGCCTCCTCTACAACTGAGAGGGTAATTTAGGCTATAAGAAAAATAAAATAAAATAAAAAAATCGACTGTTAGGCGGAACGAAGTTCGCCGGGTCAGCTAGTGATAGAATAAAAATTAACAGAAATACGCTTATTATATTTGGCTCACTCCTTTTGTATGTTAGTGGAGTAATTGGTTTTAAAATAATATATTAAACCTAAATTCGTCTCTGGTAAGTCTGAAGCCCCGAAGACGCGGCGGCTCATTAATGCAAAAAGCAGTAGAACAAAAATATAATTATGTGTACATACTGAGTTGAAATGCGTATGAAAAACGTAGTGTTAGTGCAACTGCGTTGTCTTCGTAATGTCGGGCACGAAAACTTTAACGAGTGATTAAAAAACATTACTGGCGAAGCTTGCAGATGTATCTGTGCTTACTAGTGGCAGTACTTCCACAGAAGCCCAAAAGCCCAGCATGCCTTACAAAATAAATAAATAAATACACCCAACAGTCACATACACAGACACGAAACAAATATTTATGGATTACACAAACATTTGTCTCAGTGCGGGGATCAAACCCGCGCCTCTCGTTTCGCAAGCTGGTGTCTAGCCAACTGCGCCACGGGACTGTCAGAAAATGTCGAATAATAATCTTTAAGCTTTATTTAACAATAGCAATTTGACGTATAAATGAGAATATCCTGACCCCACAGTGAATAATTATAAACTAGACATTACACAATTAACGTGTAATTTTGGGCCTCTATGGAAGTACCAACACTGGTGCTTACCCCTACTGTAAAGTATGTTTATAAATTATTTAAGTTATAAATACCTATTTAGGTATTTGCAATTTTAAAAAACCCTTTACCTACATTTCTAGTATTTAGTGGATACTAGTGGATTTGACAACTCTGTCGCGCAGTTGGCTAGACACCAGCTTGTGAAACGAGAGGCCGCGGGAACGATTCCCGCACCGAGACAAATGTTTGTGCGATCCGTAAATACTTGTTTCAGGTCTGGGTGTTTGTGAGACCGAAAAGTTTATCATACTTTGTGATATCCACGACACAAGACTTGTATTTTAGTGTGGGGTCATAGCTATGTATGTGACTGTTAGGTGTATTTATTTATATCGAACTAAATCATCACCAAAAACTTCAGTTCTAAATGCTTTATCTAAAAAAACAAAATTGCCATTTTGAACTTGCCTGTCACTCGTCAAGTTATTTAGAATCTACACGATAAAATGTCAGCTATTATTCGCAAAAACGAAAGTACCATTGTTGTACAGCTCGATCTACTTTCAAGTTCATTTAGCGACTAAAATGCACAAATCTCTCGTATCCTAAATCATCTCGTAGCCTAAATTTGAAGTCTAGGTTACTTTTACTTGTATAAAGTGTTATTGCTTTGTTACGTCTTAGTTGTGCTATTAATAAAATCACAGAACCGCTGAATAAGATTAGATGAAAAAAGGTCTGTCACCTATTTATTGTACGATCACTACGATCACACGAACAATGCCAAAAATTCCAAACAAAAATTAAGGGCTGCTATTAGTTGTCACACATTTATAAAAGTTTTGATATTAGACGCAACCCGAATTACTAAGTAGCAGCCGTGTCAAACATATGATCGTCTAATCGTAGGTTCAGCACGCTCGGCATGCTGACGATTCCTTTCTAGTCTTATTCAACCATTCTGTGAATAAAATAGCTACCTATTTTTTTGAGGAACTAACCCAATTGTTGAGGAGGCCTGTGTCTAGTAAGTCATATATAGGCTTACATAGCTTTGTGCCCCGCACCAAGTCAAATATGTGTGTTGTCCCCAAATTTCATCTGGATCTGGGTGTTACGAGACCGAAAATTGTCTCGTAGTTTCTGATAACCATTACAAGAATTGATCTTAGTATGGGGTCAGAACAAAATACTCATTATATAAGTATGTAATTATTATGTAAGTTAATAACAAGTTTTAGCATGCTGTATCTACATCTAGTAGGATGCAGGCTGAATTATTAATGTTTTTTTTTCCATGATGGTTTTGTAGATCTTAAAAAAACAATAAGATGTTTAAAAAAAAAACATTTTTTTGTATATATTTCTCATTTCTTATCGTTTCACTTACGCACGCGACTGTTGTGTCCGATATTTATTCAATCCACGACGCGTCGGTGCGTTCACACCGCACGACTACAAGTGTAGCCCTCTATTTACACGTTTTACAATACCAAACGACAAACGGCGGTCCTTTTGTCCACCCGCGACACTTGTATACATTTTAAAAATAGTTCTCTTTCCCCTAACAATGGGTTCAGATGGTAGTGTTAAGCAATTGTTGTTAAACTATGTCCGTACCTATAAATGGAGGCTAAGCAGCGTATCGTCTGAATCATCATCAGCTCATATACGTCCAACTGTAGGGCACGAGTCTCATCTACAGATGAGGGGTTAGGTCTTAGTCCACCATGCTGGCCTAGTGCGGTTTGGCAGACAACACACTTAAGAACTTTTATGTGTGCAGGTTTCGTTACAATGTTTCCTTCACTGCTAAAGTACGTGATAATTAATTGTTTGTCTGAATATGTATACCTAAGTCACATACGTGGTAAAAACCTCAGGATGAGTCTCAGTTGACACAAGTCATTCGTAAGTTTGTAAGAAATTACGACCGCTTTTTTTCATACACATTTACGCCTTAATCCTCGAAAGAGTATTCATTCCGCCAATTGTGTTAAGTCCCATATAATACCGGATAAGCCTGTCGCCGTTTCGGACACATTTTCAGATTCCTTTGTGCTACTGAGATTCCCAATGCAAAAATCTCTACTAACTTTCACTTGATCAATAACTTATACATATGTTTACTTTACTTATGTAAAGGACAGTGAGTAGGCAAACGATCACGGTCTGTTTATCCTGTATATCAAAAGTATAGCATAAAATCCGCATTTGATTAAGGAGTTGGCATTCGCACGGCCGATTGAAATGGCCGATAGCCACGTTCCCTTCTCAACGCCCATTCATCGGTCACAAAGGGCCCGTAATCTATGGGACGGATGTCCGTCTAGACGGACGGTGGCGGTCGACGGCTGATACCACCGGACTGTGTGTAGAAGCTTTATTCGTTACAAAAAATACCAGATTGACGAATAATTCTGACTTATGTTGTTGCTTTTGGCCGGGGCTTCGTGGTAAGTGACACACAAAGACACATACCAAATTTCGACAAACAATCCCTCATTTTTAATCTGTAGGAAGAGCTACCAATTTTCTGATCTATCTATACTAATATTATAAAGAGAAAAAGTTTGTGAGGTTGTAGGGAGTAATCACTGGATCTACTGAAATGATTTTCAAAATTTTTGTTCAATGATCCATTTATCGATCAAGGCTATGTCATCACGCTTTGACCAATAGAAACGGAGCAGCAACGTGGCGAAAACGAAAGAAAAAAAAACAAACGTGCGGGCACCGCGTAGTTATATATTAATCTAGATTCTAGAATATTCCACGCCGACATGATCAATTCCACAACAATCATTGATCAGGACACAAACGGGTTGCGCTGGGCCGGCGAGGTGTGACGTGTGGTGACGCAGCGTGGGAACTCGTCCCGACTCCCGACCCACCACTCTCCCAGAAGCGACTTGCCACCGCAACATCACGAACAAAAAGGCAGTGTAACTCTATATCGCCTGCTGTATTTTGCATTGCTTTTTGCATTGATTCTCGCGTCGGACAGTGTTATTGGATTTTTCTATTAAGAAATTCTCAGTATATGAACGAAAAACGGTATAAGGCTCGCCCCCTATTGCGTGGGACTGATACATACCTGGCGAAATGTGGGTGCAGAAATGCACCTCTGCCTATCCATTCGGGGAATACAGGCACTAGGTTATGTACGTATGTATTCTAAACTCTAAAGCACCTCTGCCTGTCCGTCTGGTGTCATTGCCGTTACTATTCTGTGCTCTCTTCTATTCCAGTCAATCCAATTTCGAACAAGTTGGCATTGTCAATATTGGCGATAATGTATGTACAATAACAATATAATTTCTCCACTGACCTCTGACCTCGGCTCCAAGTGCATAATATGTCGAGTGGAACATCCCCACAGATATACGTGATTTTGACAGCCCGTGGCGCAGTTGGTTAGATACCAGCTTGCGAAACGAGAGGCCGCGGGTTCGATCCCCGCACCGAGATAAATGTTTGTGCGATCCACAAGTATTTGTTTCGGGTCTGGGTGTTTATGAGAGCGAAAAGTCTCTCGTAGTTTCTGATACCCACGACACAAGACTCGTATCTTAATGTGGGGTCAGAACTATAACTGTTGGGTGTATTTATATTTATTTATACGGTGAAGGAAAACATCGTGATGAAACCTGAAAGTTCTTAGGAATTGTTAGGTGTGTAGTCCGCCAACCCGCACTAGGCCAGCGTGGTGGACTAAGGCCTAAACCCTCTCAATTGTAGAGGAGGCCCGTGCCCAGCAGTGGGACATATATAGGCTGATGAAGATTAAGATACGTAGCAGCAACAGCTGAAACGCGGGAGGCACGGTTGAGTTCGTCAAGTGTCCTTGACACAATACGCTGCGACTGTCGTATTAGAGCGGAGGGATTGCGTTATTGGCAAACATGATACTGTTACTCGCGTCTGTAAGGATTTTCGGCCGGCTGGATATTGAGTTACACGTTGAGTGGCTGTGTGGCGTAGTTTGGAGATTTGGGTATGGAACGAAAGGTTGTGGGTTCGATTTTATGGTTATATGCAGTGGCGGTACTTCCATAGAAGCCAAAAAGTGTTCATCATCATCAGCCCATATACGTCCCACTGCTGGGCACGGGCCTCCTCTACAACTGAGAGGGTTAGGCCTTAGTCCACCACGCTGGCCTAGTGCGGGTTGGCGGACTACACACCTAAGAAATTCCTAAGAACTTTTAGGTGTGCAGGTTTTATCACGATGTTTTCCTTCACCGTTAAAGCAAGTGATAATTCATTGTGAATACACACATAACTTCGAAAAGTCAGAGGTGTGTGCCTGGGGTTTGAACCTGCGACCGCCGAAATTCTCGACCGCGCACCTTAACCTCGAGGCCATCACTGCCTCGTGTGTTACACGTTAATTTTATAATGTCTAGTTTATAATTTTTTATTGCGGTGTCAGGATTTCTCATTTATATGTCGATTTGCTTTTGATAAATAAAGATGAAAGGCTTAAAGATTTCGGAATTTTTAAAGGCATACTGGGCTTTTGGGCTTCTTTGGAAGTACCGACATTGGTCATACTCATATGGTCTCCAAATCGGTTCTGTTGTTAGAGGGACAAAACAACAAAAAAGTTTTGTGGTAGAAGCACTCTATGATAAAATTGGACTGCGGTACTTACAAAAAGACCGAGTCATTTGGAATGGAACTGTCTTTTAGAAAACTGAGATAAAGTGGATTTCATTCGTTGAACTATCGATTATGAGGCTCAATTTGTAGTTTATGTCACCAATCGGCAAAATTATGGCTTACCTTTCATTACCCATAAACACAGCCTGATCTTTAATACGACAATTGTCATTGACAGGTTTTACACCTTACTACTATCATTTTCAGACCTCCGAATAAGCCTATGTAAAACTAATACTCACACTGAAACATAACAATTTAGCACGTCTTCTACGAGATTGACTAATATTTTAGCATCTACACATAACAGTTGAATAAGACTAGAAAGGAAATGTCAGCATGCCGAGCGTGCCGAACCTACGATTAGACTATCATATGTTTGACGCGGCCGCTTCTTAGTAATTCGGGTTGCGTCATCAATATTTTTATAAATGTTTGACAACCAATAACAGCCCTTCATTTTTGTTTGAAATTTTTATCATTGGTCATGTAGTAGTAGAATAGGTGACAGTCGAGCAGCGACACTCGTCCCCATACAAAATACTGTCTATTTTCCTTCTAATCTTATTCAGCTGTTCCGTACATCTACAGATCTCGTATATAGGCGAAACCCCTAAGTACTAAATCAATGAGACACAATTACAGTTCCTCCCACACACCCCAAAAGCTTTTAGCCCAAAACGGGCCTGCCCACTCACGCCCACCGCCGCGCCGCGCCGTTTCGAAATTGCTCTCGCGCCAAATTGGTAATTGTCTTAACATGAAGTTTTATTTGAATACTTTAGTATGCGAATGTTTTGTAACGTATGTACGGGCCTCCTATACAACTGAAGTCAGACTTAGTCCACCATGCTGGCCTAGTGCAGGTTTGTGGACTACGCATCTAAGAAATTTCTATGAATTTTTAGCCTAAGCATTGATTGACCTACCTCATTGTCAAAGTTTGCGTCGCACGATCGAGAGGTTCCAAGTTTTATTGCATTTTTGCATAATGAAATACTCAGTACCAGCACGGAGTCTGAAAATTTGTCTAAAAACGGCAACATAGATTTGGGACATAAAACAAAACTTGCAAAATGTGAGTGTAGAAATGTACCTATATTTCTTAATATGGATACATACATAAATAACCTCACTCCTGTTGTCCCCGATGGGATAAGCAGATGTGTATTTTTACAACCACCCATTCGCTAGATATGTATCATTCCCATGTATTACGAGGCGAGCCAATTGCCGTTTTTCGGGCAAGTTTCCAGACTGCGTGCTGCTACTGAGAATATCCTAAAAGAAAAACCCAATAACACAGCCCGAACCAGTAATTGAACCCTCTAGATCACACGGAAGATACTTGTGCCGTGAGACTACAAGGCAGTCTTCGTATATATATTTGCATAACCATCAGGTGCCGTAATAACTGGCATTAGCGCATAAACCGGTTCACAAAAATTCAAAACTTCTCCTAAGTTTTATTAGTAATATAAATATCGTATAATTTGTAAATCATTTCGTTGGCTATGCAAACAAGACAGAGGATGTCTGCTATTTGTCAATATTACCACGAAACCACAGTCATAAATTTAATTTATGCGATAGACGAGTCAAATGGACCAAACTCGGCGATGTAAGATTATTAACAGATTATTTAATTATTGTTGATGCAGGCTGACCCCAACAGGTCACTGTGGAAATCATTGGGGGAGGCCTATGTTCAGCAGTTGACTTCCTTTGGCTGATGGATAGATCATCATCATCAGCCGATATACGTCCCGCACTAGGCCAGCGTGGCGGACTAAGGTCAAAACCCTATCAGCTGTAGAGGAGGCGCGTGCCCAGCAGTGGAACGTATATGGACTGATGCTGATGAAGATGATGTCATACATTTTATAAGGATTCTTATCGATAGACTGTTACTCAATCTAGGCTCCTAGATCCAATTGAAATCTTAAAAATTCACTCAAACCCGTTCTTCTCTAGTATAGACTGCCTTCCGAACAGGATGGGATGCTGATTTTGAAATAACTGAATCTAAGTGATGTATTTGACGTTTCACAGATTCAATGAATATTATTTCATACATTAGACTTACACAATGAGAGCACTATAAATGGCAGCATCCTGTACCGTTTACTGCTCAATAAAACGACAAGACGAGAACAGAATCCCACACATAAAACGCATCGGGTCAACTTAACCTCTTTGGAACCGAGATTGATCAAACGGACCACAATCAGTGGCTGCACAGAAGTGATCGCTTGTGTATTGATCAGCGGAGGGTGTGATCACAGTGTCACAGCGGTCGTTGACTTCCATGCATACATTTAACGCTCTTGAATTGAACTGTGGCTGTTTTACTATCAACCGCACATGGCCAGATGATTTATATTGATTTATATGATTATTTAGATACATATAAACGCGCTTGTATTCCCGGAGGGGATAAGCAGAGGTGTGTTTCTGCACCCATATTTCGCCAGGCAATTGAGGCAATCATGACTTATTTAATAATAAAAATGACTAAATATAGCTAAAATAAAAGTATTTTTGGAAATGTCAGTCATTACAATTTCCACCATAGAACACTAACATTTTTACTTTATTTTAACGTAGATCTTAATAGTTTGTAGTAGTTGAGTAATGATTGCTTCGAAGTTTAGACGTACAGTCGAGTCGAAGCTCGACAGTCGCGGGTTCCAACTCCAGGCACACACCTTTTAATAATGTATTATCACGTCCTTTAACGGCGAAGGCAAACATCGTTAGGAAACCTGCACACCTAAAATGTTCTTAGGATTTTTTTTAGATTATTAGTCCGTCAACCCGCACTAGGCCAGCGTGGTGTACTAAGGCCTAAACCCTCTCAGTTGTAGAGGAGGCCCGTGCCCAGCCGTACGACTTATATAGGCTGATGGTGATGATGATGAACGAAGTACTTGTTGGTAAGAACTATACTGTCCAACTAGAACATCAAGTGCTCATGCCAGCCTGCTGAATAAACTATTCCTCATAAAACTTGAGGAAAGGATCATACTATGATATCCATACTAATATTATTAATATTATAAATGCGAAAGTAACTCTGTCTGTCTGTCTGTCTCGCTTTCCTGCTAAAACTACTGAACCGATTTAAATGAAATTTGGTACACAGATACTTTGGAGCCTGAGAATGGACATAGGCTACTTTTTATCCCGGAAAAAGGGTTTTAAGTGGTTGAAAGGGGGGATGAAAGATTGTATGGAAGTATTGACATTTTTAAAGCTAGAAGCTTGAAACTTATTTTTTAGGCTATTGATTAGATATAAATAAATATGACATTATCACCCTCTCAGTTGTAGAGGAGGCCCGTGCTCAGCAGTGGGACGTATTTGGGCTGATTACGATGACGAAGAAATATGACATTAAAAGTTTGTAAAAAAATGTACCTTTAAGGGGGTAAAATAAAAATAGGGGTGAAAGTTTTTGAAGTCATTTTTGAAGCTAGAATTATGAAACGACGTGTAGACGACTGTAACTATGTATATGTAACTATATGTCTGTTATGCTTTCACGCCTAAATCATTTGACCGATGTAAACGATTTTTGATATGGACATAAATGGGACTCTGCGGAGTAAAATAGACTACAACTTATTTTCTTTCTGAACCCAACCCTGTAGTCTACGCGGACGGAGTCGCGGGCAAAAGCTAGTTGAGTATAAATGTCCACTTCTACAAATTGATTCCAACAATAACTACACAAAGAAATCATGTAACACCCGTCATAAATCTAGGCGGGGCGATAAGCGCCTCATAAGTATTCAGAGTGCGAGTCCACTTAATAACAGAGTGCAACAGACGCGCACGACATATCAATAACCTTATGCATATTGGACACATTTCAATTAATAGTCAACAACGATGTTACTGAGAGGGGCAGTAACCTGACGAAATAATTGCAGGGATTGTCGACTATCGTGTGTTACGTTGTAACAAGTTTTATAAACATAAAATAAATACAAATAATAACTACATACAAACAAACAAATAACCCGTTGTTACAATTGAATGCAAACCGCGCGCTTTAACTAGCGATATCATCACAACGACCATATAAGGTATTCGTCGGTGCCGGAAATCAAATTATTTCTAGAACATCGGATAGTAAACGCCACAGCCAGAAATTTCGAGAAAAAATACAATAGCGATCGACGGTTCAACTTCCTACGAACTATTCCATCTCGCTCGATTCTATAATTACTATCTCAGTCCCACAGGGATTTACAAAAATATAGAGGGTAGTCGTGGCGTGTCTTGCTTCGGTTGTACCGTTCTTTCCATATCTCTGTCTCATGTCATACGGAACAATCTAGAATCTGACAGTACGCATTGTCGCCTCAGGAAGGAAATAGGCCCTTTAAATAAAAAAAATATTGTAAAAAAAAAAGGACCTATTTCCTTCCTGAGGCGACAATGCGTACTGTCAGATTCTAGATTGTTCCGTATGACATGAGACAGAGATATGGAAAGAACGGTACAACCGAAGCAAGACACGCCACGACTACCCTCTATATTTTTGTAAATCCCTGTGGGACTGAGATAGTAATTATAGAATCGAGCGAGATGGAATAGTTCGTAGGAAGTTGAACCGTCGATCGCTATTGTATTTTTTCTCGAAATTTCTGGCTGTGGCGTTTACTATCCGATGTTCTAGAAATAATTTGATTTCCGGCACCGACGAATACCTTATATGGTCGTTGTGATGATATCGCTAGTTAAAGCGCGCGGTTTGCATTCAATTGTAACAACGGGTTATTTGTTTGTTTGTATGTAGTTATTATTTGTATTTATTTTATGTTTATAAAACTTGTTACAACGTAACAATATATGTTTCGTTTAATTATTTTTTTTATTTTTTTTTATTTTGTTTTTACAACCGGACCTAAGGGCCTATTTCCTTCCTGAGGCGACAATGCGTACTGTCAGATTCTAGATTGTTCCGTATGACATGAGACAGAGATATGGAAAGAACGGTACAACCGAAGCAAGACACGCCACGACTACCCTCTATATTTTTGTAAATCCCTGTGGGACTGAGATAGTAATTATAGAATCGAGCGAGATGGAATAGTTCGTAGGAAGTTGAACCGTCGATCGCTATTGTATTTTTTCTCGAAATTTCTGGCTGTGGCGTTTACTATCCGATGTTCTAGAAATAATTTGATTTCCGGCACCGACGAATACCTTATATGGTCGTTGTGATGATATCGCTAGTTAAAGCGCGCGGTTTGCATTCAATTGTAACAACGGGTTATTTGTTTGTTTGTATGTAGTTATTATTTGTATTTATTTTATGTTTATAAAACTTGTTACAACGTAACACGTGTTCTTTCACGCTTGTAAGCTGAAGGAGTTGATAGAGTTGAATTTCACTTAGTAATCCCAGACAAGTTTTTAAGTCTAACGTGACGAGCTTTCGCCGTTTGCAGACGCTGTATTGCTATTTAGAACTTCCTGAATTAAACTATAATCGCCCGGAGAATCGAACCTAGGAACTCTCCTGGTCTGGCATATTAAATATATCTATTAATGAGATTTTATATCGCATAAATTTGGAGTATCATCGTAAGGAAACCTGTGCACCTAAAAGTTCTTGGGAATTTCTTAGATGTGAAGTCCGCCAACCCCCAGTAGGCCAGCGTGGTGGACTAAGGCCTAAACCCACTCAGTTGTAGAGGAGGCCCCAGGAACGTGCACAGCAAAGGGGCATTTATGGGCTTGATGATGATTACTATAATTATTTTAACCATCCATATACGTCCCACTGCTGGGTTGGGGTCTCCTCTAGAGAGGGGTTCGGTCTTAATCCACCACGTTGGTCTAGTTCAGGTTGGAAAAGTCTTGAAATGAGCCTAAAAAGAGCAATATGTTCACTCATTGTTACGTAGAACTTGAAAACACTATTGGCGCCTTTTGGGTGCAGAAAGCATCTCTGACAATCCCTTCAGGGGCACACGCATAATTATATCTAGTAATATCTGGTATACACAGTACTATATTTGTTGATTTATTTCTTCTGTCTTTATATTCCTCTCAACTATATAACGAGGGGCGACTGAGGACAATAGTCTTCACTCCCTGAATAAAATGCAGGGAAATTTCGACAGATGGATTTTTAATAGGGCGCCAGTCAGACAGGGGTTAGGTTGAATGCAAGCGTTATTCATTAAAGCCTTTGAATTGGAAAATATAATTGCATTATGATAAAAAGTCTGAACGAAAATGTGGCGTTATGTTGGGCGTATTTAATGAATAAACCTATAGTAATAGAGTGGTTTAGATAACTCATTTGGATGTGCATTGAGCTGCTAAAGTTGTGGTAAAAATAGGTCTCGTAAAAGTCCCAAATCCGATTCCTTGCTCGGGAAAATTATTGAATTTTCGATGAGAATAATCTAAATAGCAGTATTCTTTTATTAATTTGAATTAACCTGGATCCACTGTAGAGGTATAGACTGACCTACCCTTCTATTATTCTTCTTAGCTTAAATGCTCGCTGAGTCTCATCTTTATCAATACTGCTCTGTACTCTGTTACTCCGCCTGGGAAACTTTACGTTTTTGCCGCATTTTTTATTGCTGCTCCGCTCCTATTGGCCTTGGCGTAATGATATGTAGCCATTAGCCCTACTCAATACTCTACCTACTCTATAAGGATTATTCAAATCGGACCTGAGATTAGCGCGTTCAAGCAAACAAACAAACCTTCAGCTTTAAAATATTAGTAATGTTATAGATAATAAAGTTAAGAAAAGTATTTAGGGAACGATAATAAAATCGCCACCTATCACTTATAACTATCGAAACGACTACATAAAACACCCCTGCCCAACCTTCTGGCAGAAAAGCGTGAACATAAAAATGAAGCCTATTCATTACTTATAGAAATTGATTACAAAACAACCCTGCATTCATAACAAATGCAGTGCAAAAATCATTCGCTATTGGCGCGAGTGCCATTCATTGGCAGTATTCGTAAAGCTCGACTATTTATTGTCAAGACTGGACAATAGCTCAATGACGTCACTAAGTGGGACGCGAGGGGCGAGAATAATAGCGGCACGCGCCCCTGTGCACAAACATCGAACTTGTTGACGGTCAGTTGTCAGTTGCCGTTGAAGACGTTTGAAATGGCTCTTTGATATTCCTTCCTTCTTTGACAATATAGCTATACTCAGCTGCTGCATCATTTTGTGATATGGTTTCTTCAGATTTGTTCCGGCGTGACTAGGTTACATATTTCCGTTTCGCGTTTATATTTTGAAAGGAATTTTGTTCATAGGCAGAAAATAGAAATTAGAAAAGAAAATAGAAATTAAACAATTCTGTTTTTGTTTCAAATATAATAATTAAAAAAAGGTTTGCTAACACGTATAATTAGTGCGACCATGAGGTCATGGAGTAGTTTACCAGCCGACGTGCAACCTTCTTCTTCGAGCATCTCGACAGGCCTCAGAACGTCGAGGGCCAAAAGATGAGAGTCTATATTAAGTTATTTTCTATATCAAGTTTTATTATGATCCTTAGTATTTTTTATATTCGTCCTTGTCTTGAGGCAACATTATTTTTACACAAATTAAGATTATTACAGGAATGCTCGTTATAAAATGATTCTAAAGTACACAGCAACGAACGAACGTAAATAAATCAAGACTATTATTACGTGCTATACTGATGAGAGGTCAAGGACAAAGGTCAAGTTCAAATGCCAATATAAAGGTCAAAGTGGAAGCTCGTCCGGACACAGCTCACTTCCCACGCTCGTCGGACGGAGTTCATGCAAAATAGATATCATATTTAATGAGGGAAATTTTACCCTTCACGAAAGGTATTGTATAAATAACTTGGTATAATACTAGAATGTTTTTAAATAGATGAGGGAAATTTGTAAAAGAATAATTAGTAGATATATGTCGTGGTTTAATAGGGCTGCGTTGCAAGTAGATTCGTCGTGGTACTACTGCCTCACAGAAGACCAACCTTTGGCAAGTTGATTGCAGGGGATTTAATTGGATATTTTTATCCATCCGAACGACCTTAATAAATGTGTCACACTATATTGACCTACACAATTTGTTGCTTTTCTGGATATATTTGTAGATATCCAACTCTAACCTGGCCGGAAAAAAAGATGTCGAATGATCTGGAAAAGTATGGATTCTGGCCAGTAAACACTCTACCCAGATCGCACTGCCCGCACTACCAAATGCCAGAACAATCACTATGCCGTCTCGGTAAAGTATTTCACTTAATTTTAAATGACTAACGTGCTGAAATGAGGTTTAAGCGCGCGGTCGAGAATCTCGGCGGTAGCGGGTTCAAACCCCAGGCACACACCCCTGACTTTTCAAAGTTACGTGTGTAATTTGTATTCACAATGAATTATCCCTTGCTTTAATGGTGAAGGAAAACATGATGAGGAAACCTGCGCACCTAACAGTTCTTAAGAATTTCTTAGGTGTGTAGTCCGTCAACCCGCACTAGGCCAGCGTGGTGGAAGCCTATATTCCCTTAGTTGTAAAGAAGGCCCGTGCCTAGCAATGAGACGTATATGGGCTGTTGATAATAATGATGAACGCGCTAAATCATCGCAGCCCTAACATTCACAGTTTCGACGCTAGTTTCTCAAACCGACCTCCCGTTCATGTCTTCCCAAACATACCCTTCGAACAGACGACACACAATCCGCGGAACCAGACTATTGTAAAAATAGCCTATAATATTCACAATAGTCGGGGTTTAAATCGTCTCAAGTATCGGTAGTAAGGCTGTCAGTGTCAAAAAGGCGGATACGGTTATCCACTCCATTGAAAACAATATGTACAATAGCACAAACAATATAAAGTATCTAATGCGAACGACCTCGAACCGCCGACGGACATTACGCACGGTCCACACTAGGACATTCTGCTTTTTATTTGCAGACATTGACACACTTGGGCACAACTTCTTTTCTACCCGCCCTTGGGTCTTACCCTACTAGTTGGTTTAAGTAAACGAGATTTTCTATTGTGACTTATAACAATGTATTCACCAGATATTTTTAATCAGTTGCCAAGTAATTGGTCTAATAATATTGCTACTTATTTGCATCCTCATTTCGCCAGCTGTTTTTTAAATCCGTAGTAGTAATAGAAGGCGAGTCCATTGCCGTTTTTCTAAAACATTTTCAGACTATGTTGTTGCGAATTTTCTCATGTAAACCACGAAAACACTCCTAGACGTTTCCATATCTTTCGCACATTATCGTCGAGGAACAAAGTATTTCAAATGAAATCTATCTAATTCTAATTATAATCTATTATTTATCAATACAAACTCATTCTGCCCGTGTCGTTTTCACGCCTATCCTGCTGGAACAGTCCAGATATTTTTCAGGTCATTTTTTTTTTCAACCCTAGTCAATTCTGTCCTCATGCAAAACCTGCATAAGAGCGAGATATCTATACTGAGTTATATCAATTGAACGGGAGCGGAGAGTCACGGTGGCCGGGGGGGACGGGCGCAGATCTTGACATCCTTATTGAAGCATTGTTTGCGACCGTGCTACGTCATCGAGACTATCGGAACGCCGAGCTTGTATCCAGAGTACTGACGATATTAAATTATCCGGCTAAATCTTGACTATAAAGCTGTATCGGGGCTGGATTTCATCCGCAACTTCGTGTTGTTGGGTAAAGAAATGAAATATGCGTTAGTGAGGTTATTATATGTTAGTAATAAGCAATTTTATTGAAGTCGTGATGGCCTCGAGGTTAGGGCACGCGGTCGAGAATCTCGACGGTCGCGGGTTCAAACCCCAGGCACACACCTCTGACTTTATGAAATAATGAGTGTATTCACTAAAAATTATCACTTAAAGTACGTATATATAGTAAGAATTATCAAGTACTTCAACAGTGAAGGAAAACATCGTGATGGACCCTGCACACCTAAAAATTAGAATCTAATCTTAGGAATTTCTTAGGTGTGTAGTCCGCCAACCCGCACTAGGCCAGTGTGGTGGACTAAGGCCTAAACCCTCTCAGTTGTAGAGGAGGCTCGTGCCCAGCAGTGGGACGTAACTGTATTGGCTGACGATGATGATTGTTGATCTACACTTTTAAGTTTTTTGTGGTGAATTCTCACTTCTTTTGTAGGATGGGATTTATTCATTCATCATCGCAAACTTACACAACCTGACGGATTTTGCGAAAGTGAATTGGTTAGTTTTAACTTTCACGTTAAAATCGCTGAAACAATTTTGATAAATTTAAGTAGAGATGAGACAACATGGCGCCAATGAAGAATTGGAGCAAGAAGATGATCCATTTCAATGCAAAAGTTCATTTAATTTAATTTCCAGTGTTTAATTACTATGTAAGAAGCTTATAATAAGCATTTGCCAGGTATAAGGTAGTAATAATAATAAATAAATAAATACACCCAACATTCAAATACATAGTTCTGACCCCACATTAAGATACGAGTCTTGTGTCGTGGGTATCAGAAACTACGTGAGACTTTTCGCTCTCACAAACACCTAGACCCGAAGCAAATAATTGTGGATCACATAAACATTTGTCTTGGTGCGGGGATCGAACCCACGGTCTCTCGTCTCGCAAGCTGGTATCTAGCTGACTGGTATGGGGCTGTCAAAGTAAGTAACTTTAGAAGTCAAAACTAAACATCCAAAAAAAACTACATTTAAAAGAAAATACCCATCAATACGACAATAGCACGAGACCTTTCACGAGAGACGAGAACAGAGGCATCGTGCGACATTAAACCGGGACAAAAACACAATAAAGAGATACAACGGTACACGATCAATTTATGTACATACAAAAACATTGAATCTTCGACAGCTTTTGTATAGGTATCGGGGTATCAAAGATTGTGGACGAAGGGAACTCAATATACATGAATAGGTTAGTTGGTGAAAGAATATGGCAGTAGTCCACCACGCTGGCCTAGTGCGGGTTGGCAGACTACACACCTAAGAAATTCCTAAGAACTTTTAGGTGTGCACTGTGCGGGTTTCATCACGATGTTTTCCTTCACCGTTAAAGTGCGTCATAATTCTTTGTGAATACACACATAACTTCGAAAAGTCAGCGGTGTGTGCCTGGGGATTGAACCCGCGGCCGTCGAGATTCCCAACCGCGTGCCTAAACCTCGAGGCCATCACGACTTCTTAAGTCGATAAAATACAACAATTACTAAAATAAGCCTTCATACAAATTGCAGGTAAGCTACACTCGAAAATTCCCGGGATGATAATCAGGAGCAAAGGATGGGGCATAAAAAATACAATAGACGAGGGCGACGACCCCGAGAGAGCCGACGGGTAGGAAATGGCTGATATGAGCAAAAAATCTCACAACCAGCCGCCGCGTAATCGATTTTAACGCACGAACCGCTCCTGCGATAAACCATAGACTACGCTTTATCATTTTTAACAGGGGTAAAACGGAGGTTTTATGCTAAATCATATACATAATCTATACAACCTCCATGGTGTAATTTGGCTAGGAGACGACTATACGAAGAAAGCAGATGCGAAGTGTCGTTTTTCAAACCCCAGGCACACACCTCTGATTTTTTGAAGCTATGTGTGTATTCGTTATGAATTATCACTTACTCTTTAACGGTGAAGGAAAACATCGTCAGGAAACCTGCACACCTATTAGTTTTTAGGAATTCCTTAGGTGTGTAGTCCGCCAACCCGCACAAGGCCAGTGAAGTTACCGTGTCTTAACTAGGGACCGGTATCTTTCAAATACGGTGTACATATTTTTTTATTTGAAACGCTAAAAAATTACTGATATCTTCAAAAAATAAATACACACAAATACAAATACACCCAACAGTCACATACATAGTACTGACCCCACATTAAGATACGAGTCTTGTGTCGTGGGTATCAGAAACTACGAGAGACTTTTCGCTCGCACAAACACCCAGACCCGAAACAAATATTAGTGGATCACACAAACATTTGTCTCGGTGCGGGAATCGAACCCGCGGCTTCTCGTTCGCCAACTGCGCTACGGGGCTGTCAAAAAATATTGTCATACTTACTGTAATAAACAAAACCACATGAAATAAATCCCTTTTTTTTATTTATTTTTTTTATACTGGCACGGCAAAGTGACTCCACTGTACCTGATGGTAAGCACAGTGGAGTCCAAAAAAATAATACCGACCATTACCATTAATATTTAGTAATATCGAGTTTACCGCAAACAGAAAAAAAGACAGAGGATTTTTTTTTAAGTTTAGTGATAGAAAGAGCTCAGAGTTTACTTCTTACCACCTACCCTATCGAGGACAGAGTCGTGATGGCCATATTAAGACAATAGGGATGTTGACATAAATAGCGAATGTATGAAAAGTTATTTTTTTTCCATAGCAGGGAATATTAGAATGCTGAAAATCATATTTTGTAAATGTAAATATGAGTAATAAATTAATTAAAAATAATTAAAAATGTTTAAAATAATTCCAAATATCACGTGACTGCAAACGCCAATCGGAGCGCGTTACGTCACAATGTATGAAGAATCACAGACAAGTTGTCTAACCTAGGGGTGTCCACTGTCCACTTTGAAAAAACATCGATTCGATAAATCGGAACTTTACACTTTTTACAAGTACTTTTTACAAGCTTTTATTTAACTTGCAATGTATGTTGTATGTATGTTTGTTTGGATGAAATCTTGCAACTTAATTTTGAAGCAGCAGATATTTTTAACCGATTTGTGTCGTGGGTATAAGAAACTACGAGAGACTTTTCGGTCTCCCAAACAATATTATAACAATATTATTGAATCAAATATTTGCGAATCACACAAACATTTGTCTCGGTGCGGGGATAGAACCCGCGGCCTCTCGTTTCGCAAGCTGGTGTCTAGCCAAAGGCGCCACGTGGCTGAAAATCCTATAATTTTGTACTTATTGATAAAAAATACTACCTATTATATTTTAAGATTTTTATTCTAAATTTTCCAAAAACGATTTGATACGAGTAAGTATCGATACTTGCCGACCGATACCGAGTAAGTATCGATACTTGACGACCGATACGGTATTGAGTAGAAGTATCGATACCTTAATGGTATTGTTTCATCCCTAGTTTAACAGCAGTTTGTTGTATTTAATACACTGTTACGTCATCAGACCAGGTGACAGCTTGGAGCGTTTAGGCGCGAAATTTAAACACTAAACTAATTAAAGTCGTTTTTTTATTTAAATTTGATGAATTTAAAATTTAAGTATATTTTTTCGTAATATTTACGTTCTTATCTATAAAATGAAAACAGTTCCAATTTTTTGTCAACATCCCTATTGCACAATCGCATGTGCAAATATAATGAATTTGCAACCAACTCAATCGCGAGCGTGACAACTAAATATAAAAAATACACACTTGGAAACAAACTCGAAAATTCACAATACATCGCGAATGCTTCCACGTAATGTCAACGTGCGATGACCTCGGGCGTAAAGCTGCAGTTTCGGGCAAAAACTAGATTTCCTAGACTGAGATATGGTATACTTGGGGGCCCCCTGTTAAAAGTGTGCGGGGTGCGGAGTATGGTTGACGAATTCATGTGAATACAACAAAATTGTTTTGTAACGTACATATTTTTTCTTTGTATGTAATTTTTTGTTTGTTCTAAAATTTTCGTGTACGTGTGTTGAATATGTAAAAGCGAATCTTTGGAATACAATGTAACAATTGTTATATAGGTATAAATATTAAATATACATATATATGCCTTTTTCACACCCGTATTCCGGTATAAGTACGTAGAGATAATGATAACGTGTTTTACAATTTTTGTCTGTCTGTCTGTCTGTTTGTTTGTTCCGGCTAATCTCTGAAACGGGTGGACCAATTTTAAAGGGACTTTCACTGACAGATAGCTAATGTATTAAGAAGTAACTTAGGCTAAAAACAAAAAAATAATTTAAGAATCGGCTGTTAGGCGGAACGAAGTTTGCCGGGTCAGCTAGTATGATATAAAACTTGAAAAAGGTACAAATCGGCCTTATGGTACATGGCGATCTTTTCAAGGCAACCATATAAATAAATAATAATAAATAAATATACCCAACAGTTACATACATAGTTCTGATCCCACACTAAGATACAAGTCTTGTGTCGTGGGTATCAGAAACTACGAGAGCCTTTTCTTATATGAGTGTATAATATTTTTTGCTATTTTATAAGTAATACAATCATTCAGTATACTTATTTCGATAGATGTGCGTGTTCATCCACCGTCTGCTAGGATTATACCCATGAATCATCTGAAAGGGCAGACGGCTCCAACGAAGGCGCCTTGTCGTCAAGCTATTCGTCATAGCCAAGTTTTACGGAGATATAAAATGTTTGTGTTTATGTTGTTATATTTTGAGAATACATGATAGTAAGTGCAACGTAATGAATGTGTATTTAGCCCTATCTCAATTTACTGTCGCGTTTGGAAATTAAAATAATCATAATAAAAAAAATATTGGCGGCTACTTCGGGAGGCCTTCGTTCAGCAGTGGACGGCGATAGGCTGAATATATAATAAAAAAAGTCTATAATAATAACTTAAACTTTAATGAAAAAAAAAAAATTAGACTGCATAATTATGTACATTATATACATCGTTGATTTAAAAAAATGAGATTATATTGTAACATATACATAGCTAACGCATATTTGTAGAATCACATAACCATTGTGTCGCGACAACAATCAAATTCTTAGACTTTAAAAAAAAAAATTCGACAATCTTACAAAATCTGTCTTATTATAATCAACAAATACTTATTTAACCTTTTTTTACCTAAAATCTCCTTATTAATACCAAAGGATCCATACAAACAAAACTGTTCTTGTAATTTATACACGTACTCGTATAATAGGTACTCATATCTCTCCTATCATACAGTAGATATGTGAGATACAAATTGTCCAGAGCATCGTCGGCAACCACTTAACGATCTGTTTATGATTGGCTGCAGGAAGCCAGATTGAACTATGAGGCGGCCACGTTTGAACTAAATATATACTTTATCACTTGATTGAGAGTGCTCGATGTATAGCGTATTGATAGAATGAGGTGGTTGACCTTGGGTATTTTCTTAAATTCTGTATCATAATAATAGGGTAATTGTTCACCTAATAGTTAATTTATTAAAAAAAAGTAATATAAAGAGTCCTCGAAACCGATGTGCATGCATGAAGAGGATAATATCAGCTGAGGAAGCTAAAGAAGTGTTTTTGGACTTTAAGTATTTGACGCTCTATAGTCTCTGCCTACCCCAACGGGAGAAAGGCGTGAGTTTATGTATGTAATGTTAGCTAGATTTCTATTTATGCCAGGACAGGAACATAAACCTGCCAATATAGAAAGCAAGGCAAACACACTGAACTAAATTATATCCGGAAAAAAAAATGTTGTATTTTGACAACCGTTTGTTCCGCCAATGTTTTGGTTCTCATGCAGAACGGGCCAAGTTTATTGCCGTTGGGCACAATACAAAACTAAGAACTAAGCCCTAAACCCTCTCAGTTGTAGTGGAGGCCCGTGCCCTGCAGTGGAACGTAGATGGGCTGATGATGACAATACAAAAACTCCGTGCTGCTACTCCGAACTTCCTTATGCAAACAGCTCAAAACTACTGCCCAACTCAGAAATTAAAAGCCCTATTTCTCTCTACACACTCATCAAACCATCAAGGCTATTCTAAATAAGCTGTATAGATATCACGTACACTAGCGAACCTAGAGTAACCTATGATAGCCGTGTAGGAATCAATAGCCGGCACTCGCCACGCCGGTAACTAACGGTAACATGTAATTTATTCGATACGATTGATCCGACAAGGACTCAGCTCGCGTTACAACTTGTTTTTATTAGCGCTACAAACGCGACACACACAGGCAATTATTGTGAGGACAGTTTTTGACCAAGTAATTGTGTTTGGAGCGCTGCTCGAGGTAAAATGGTAAATGAATCATATTATGACTGCCTTTTGGTCTCGTGGTAAAAGTATGTGCCGTGCGGTCTAGAGGACCCGGGTCAGGCCGAGTATATATTATTGGGATTTTACAATAGGAAAATCTCAGTAGCAGCAGTCTGGAAATGTGCCCGAAAAACGGCAACAGGCTCGCCCCCTATTAAATGGGGCTGATACAAACCTGGCGAAATGTGAGTGCAGAAATGCACCTCTGACTAAGCCTTCGGGGAATACAGGCGTGAGGTAATATATATACAGGGTGTATTCAGACCGTGATCGGAAACGAAGGCAGGTAATAGCTAAGGTGATTACAAACCCCCTGGCGTTAAAGAAAATTCTGACAAAAAATAAAAAAAAATACATTTTCCATACAACCATCGGTATTAAATGTACGCGGTTTGTATGGAAAATGTAATTTTTTTTATTTTTTGTCAGAATTTTCTTTAACGCCAGGGGGTTTGTAATCACCTTAGCTATTACCTGCCTTCGTTTCCGATCACGGTCTGAATACACCCTGTATGTACTCGTATATGAATGATATGATTAAAGGAAAACCGTCCATTCCTTGTTAGCCAATTTACGTTCTACTACTGAACACGGGTCTCCTAGTATGTATCGTTATGACATTTAACGTTATGACATTTATCATGTAAAATTGAAACTGTTTATTAAAAAAAATATGCGATTTTCTATTTTTTTTAAAAATTACATTTCGTGTTGCTGAGGGAGTTTCTTGCCGTTTCTTCTCCACAGCTATAACACGTTTCGAAGCGGCAATAGTTTAAAAAATATTAAAAAGTGTAAAATTGACGATTCAAAAGAACTTGTAAAAGTCTATTTGAATAAAGATAATTTGACTTTGACTTTGACTTTAGTCTATTGCAGATTGGCGTACTACACCTACCTAAGAAATTCTTTGAGTAAAATTCAAAGGTGTGTCTGTTTTTTCAGAATGTTTTCAAACACACGCATAGCTTCATGTCAGAGAACGCCAAGATTTATCTCGACAGATCACAAGCCTCTTCCGTTCTTATATACTAATGTTAGAAAAGTAAAAAATCTTCATGATCAATGAATGTAAAGTAGTGATGGCCTCGAGGTTTAGGCGTGCGGTCGAGAATCTCGACGGTCATGGGTTCCAACCCCAGGCACACACCTCTGACTTTTCAAAGTTATTTGTGTATTTATAATGAAGTAGCACTTACTTTAACAGTAAAGGAAAACATCGTGAGGAAACTTGCACACCTAAAAGGTCTTAGGAATTTCTTAGATGTGTAGTCCGCCAACCGGCACAAGGCCAGCGTGGTGGACTAAGGCCTAAACCCTCTCAGTTGCAGAGGAGGCCCGTGCCCAGCAGTGGGACGTATATAGGCTAATAATAATGATGATCAATGAAACAATTAATTTTACAGCAAAATGAGGTTTGCGTGCACTCTCTTTCAAGTCAGTGTTAAGTAAAACCTTCATAATTACCAAGTAACGCAATTAATGAGACTCATTGAACCTCGCAAGTGCTATGGGACATTGAGTCAATTAGTAATTTATTAATTCACTTTTGCACCGGTAATGCAATATCGGAACCGAGCCGAGGCCGTTACCGTATCGGTGTCGCGCGGCCTAACAATGTATGATTTATTCCATACTTTGATATCTACGGCCTTATAAACGTAAGTTTATTTTACATACATTCATAAATAAATACACCCAACAGTCACATACACAATTCTGACACGACATTAAGATACCGAGTCTTGTGTCGTGGGTATCAGAAACTACGAGAGACTTTTCGGTCTCACAAACATACAACATATTTATAACTCTCGTTTCGCAAGCTGGTGCCTATCCAACTGCGACACGGGGCTGTAGGTAGGTGAACCCAAATATCTTTGTTCTTTATATGTAATTTTATTCCTATATATTGTATATATAACACAAGTTATATAACAAAATTACTTACCGCCTTTAAAAATTCTAATTAACCTAAGTCATAATTAATTAATTATTATATAAAATTTAACGTAACGCACTTTTCATAGTGTTAATTACATAAAATATTTAAATAAATTTACGTAACATAATTATATTTTAGGTTTTGTTCCGTTTTTTACTTACTATATAATTTATTTATTTATGAAAGGGCTTGCAGATGGTTGCCACAAAATATTATGCCCTCCTTACTTCAAGGACATTATAACCTAAATAATCCAGGAGGTGTTTTTTGAGTTCATGTCACCTTAACAGCTCATATACCAAAGCGCACTAGGCTAAATTGGTGGACTAATACCTCTCAGCTGTAGGTAACACTAGGAAAGTGACAACATTACAACATTCATCATCACCAGCCCATATACGTCCCACTGCTGGACACGGGCCTCCTCTACAACTGTGAGGGTTTAGGTATTAGTCCACCACGCTGGTAGTGCAGGTTGGCGGACTACACATGTAACAATTTCCTAAGAACTTTTTAGGTGTGCAGGCTTCCTCACGATGTTTTCCTTCGCCGTCAAATTAAGTGATAACTCATTGTGAATACATAACTTCGAAAAGTCAGAGGTGTGTGCCTCATATTTGAACCCGCGACCGCCGATAAAAAAGGTTTAAGAAAATTCAATACATCTGTTTCGCTAACAACGAAGCTACAGCCCATATTATAACACCCACTTATAATCGATTAGTTAATTAGTTCCGATGGAGCGTTGACCACACTAATTATAAGTAGTTGGGTAAACATTTAATTGTTTCTGTCAAAATACTCTGCAAACATTCAATCTCGCCATTGAAAATTGAATATCTTGGTTAGTAGTATTAGTAAGTTTTTACATACATCATACATAAACTCACACCTGTATTCCCCGAAGGGGTAGGCAGAGGTGCATTTCTGCACCCACATTTCTAAGTTTTGTCGTAACATGGTCCGACGGATTTTCCTCAGTTCATAGGCGAGTGTGTGAGCCATCAACAAACCCGTGTTCCCATTGTGGGATTCATTAGAATCTGTGTATTAACACGAACACAATTACCGCCAGGAAGCGAACTAATTATTTCAAAGTGAAGTTTCGAAGGTCGTCCAAAAATATACTGAGATTTTAGTAAGAACACTACATTGTTTATTAGACTAGTCGACGCTTGGGTGGTATGAGATGTGGATATTTGCATCCATACGGATAATGACATAAGCGTCCATTATAAAATTTACTATGGCGACTCATGCAAGTCGTATTCTGGGATCAGCCGGTATATAAAATTTAACAACGAAAGAAAATATTAGGAGGTAAAAGTTTCACACACAAATTTTCTTAGGTATTTAGAATCTACCAACCCGTACCAGGTCTTGCTGGTAATCTAAGGGCTAAACATTCTCAATTGTAGAGATACCGCATATTCAGAATAGCAACGTATAAATATAAATATCTACTGCTGTGGCATAATACTTCATATTATATTACACAATATGTCATTACCAAAACTTTCGCTCCTAATGTGAGGGTAGGAAAAAATATCCCAATTTATGTAATGACGTCACAAAACAAAAGACAATGTCCAATTTCTTATACTTTCGTGTGTTGACTATTGTCTGCAAGTATATCACATTCGCGACCGCCTCGTGGTCACCACAGCGTGACGGGTCGATGCAACCGCTCATACGGGATCGGGTGACCACGCAACACTTATATTACCCGGACACTAGTTATTCTACACTATAGGGAAGTGAAGCTAAGGAAATGTACTTGGTTATGTTTTATACATATGTATAAGAATGTTCTCTGTATTTAAATAGATGGTTTAATAGACTCGACACTTGATGTTATCACTTACCAAAGGAAAACATTATTTCATCATAAGCGTAATGGGATTTATACAGGATTCCGTAACGATAGCAGGTTTAGTCTACAATCCCATATCATCGATCTAAGGACGAACCATTTAAATTCGCAAAGACGGTTATGCATTCCTGTAATTCGTATATCTTCTGAATTTGTGTATTATATTATTGATGTAACCAAACAAAAGTAGCATTCAAACACTCATTACACATTCCGTTATGTGCCCAAATTATGGTCACTGTTAAACTGGCACGGTCTAGTGCACAACGAGACGTATGGTCATAGCACCCGGCTACTTCAATACCAACCATATGGACCGACTTATTGTAGTAATGAACAAAATCGGGCACATAAATACGTTAGGGAAGTTGGGGAGACTCAAAAAAAATTTGAAAGGAATTGGTGTATAACAACTACCGTAGCTAAGCCGAATGAATAGACATGCCCTGTGAAGACACTCCGTAGTACAGAAAAGACAGATTATCGCAATCCTTACTATAAAAAAAGGTATTATTTTGCCCCATTCACACAAACACCACTGCAAATCTTAGGCACCAGGATCGATAGTGGCATGCACAGAATTGACACATTAAGAGAAATTTAATAAGTCCAAGGGATAGCTATAGGGATATAGTCTATATAGTTTCTCCATTCTAGACGATTTTATGTAATTCTCATATTTAATACAAATGTATCAAATCAATGTAATCTTTGTATCAATATTGTAAACTATTTCTTGGTTGTAAAAGAGCAACACTAGAGTTTCTTGCCCGTTCTCTTCTAGTGAGGACTGCCTTTCGAAAAAGGTGGTAAACTAAATTTGAAATGACTGAATCTAAGTGATGTATTTGACTATTATAGATTCAATAAATATTATTTCACTTCATTTATTTGTAAAGGCATTACGACAAAAGCTAAGTTCAAAAGTTCCACATGAAATCTAATAAACTCGTTTACCTATTTTGTCTACTTTCAAATCGAGATGAAAAATTCTTGAACGCCTTTCCTTAACTAAGGCCACAACGGATCTTTCCTTTTTTCTTCATTACTGAAAATATAAGGCCACAAGATTAATTATTATAACGAGGATGCTGTAAGGAACTTTCCCTTTTATAAAACTCCTTTGAAAAACCATTCTCTCTACGACCCTATTACCACACCACATTCTGAAACGCAACCACAATTCAGCGTAGGATATTTAAGCGTACATTACCTCATTGTTGCAGCTCTTAATTGCAACGCTTAATTGCGAACGAGCATCGAATGCGAACAGAGCTATTAATTAAGCCACGTAAAAAGCGATAAGGACTTCTAATTGGTAACTGCGGGTAGTGGAAAAAAGTCGACGTCTATTGTGTCGCTAGCATATTCAATGACAAATGTTACCCCATTTACATTATATTTTATGCTCCACAGTCATTCTTTAGCTTATTCTAAACCTACAAATACGTGGGATTAATGCAACTGACTTTTAATAATTATTTAGGACTGCCTCGTGGTCTCGCGGTACAAGTATGTGCCGTGCGATCTAGAGGTCCTGGGTTCGATTCCCGGGTCTGGCAAAGTGTTATTGGGTTTTTCCATTAGGAAATTCTCAGTAACAGCACGGAGTCTGGAAATGTGCCCGAAAAACGGCAATAGGCTCGCCCCCTATTACGTGGGACTGATACATACCTGGCGAAATGTGGGTGAAGTAATGCACCTCTACCTACCCCTTTGGGGATAAGGCGTGAGTTTATGTATGTATGTATTTAGGACATGCTTTTAAAATTTATTCGTTTGACAACCACGCCTTGCGTAGGTCATAAGATGTAAAAAATCTTTCGAGGAAACTGTCAAATGCGCAAATTGCTTACGTTTTCCTTCACCGCCAAAGTATCATATTGACTTTAAATTCAAATATCTTTTAAAGCAAATAATTCATCGCAAAATAAATAAGGTATCAGATACTCATATCAGATAAAACAATAAACCCGCAATGTAAAGCGTACACGAAACACGTGTCATTGAACTGTAGCGTCAGGTTTTTTACTAGTATTCTTGTTTTGTTATTAAAACAGTATTAAAAACAAGTTCCATAAACAATTATTGTTATGACAATATTTAAAAATATATTAAATAACGTTTGATTTTGCTTTCGTTTCGTTTGATGACGTATGAAAAAAAAAGACTCGATGAATCGTATTTTTATACGATTATATTTCGTTCGGTTTCGTGATCAACCATCAAATAATAATTAATAGTTACGACATATTAAGATCTACTTCATATTATGATGTTTTGTTGAAAGTAGTATTTTTTTTCTTTATTAGAAGGGGACTCGTAAAATTATCATATTCAAACTTACAAAAATATAATTGTAGACTTACCCCCTTTTTCTCAGCGGCGCACAACCGTCTGAAAACAACATAAAGAATATTAATTTAATACAAAAAATGTGTATTGTTAGAAAACTTCGCAGAAGATTACATAGTTAAATAATTAACTGGAACTAATCTCATTGTTAGTTAAACGATAGCTTAATTTGGAATGTATTTGTCTTCCTGGATCGTACTACCGTATCTAGGTAGATACAGTGGTCACGAGTTCGAATTACGAGCATACAATTTCAGTTATTCCAAGTCATTTACATACATAACCTCAAGTCTATATTCCCTAAAGTGAGAGAGAGAGCTTTCGCTAAGTGTGTATCAGTCCCACGTAATAGGGGACGAGCCTATTGCCGTTTTTCGGGCACATATCCAGACTCCGTGCTGCTACTGAGAATTTCAATTTCAATTTCACTTTTATATTCTCTCTCTGGGCTTAGTATATTCTGTAGAAGTTGTAGTCATTATGCTATTACCAAAGTATGTGTTTGAAGTAAAAATCTTAATAATAATTAAAAGATAAATTAATTCTACTGCCTCGTGGCCCCTCGACACAAGTAGATGCCTGGGTTCGGTTCCCGTGTTGGGTAGCGGTATTGGGTTTTTCCATTAGGAAATTCTCAGTAGCAGCACGAAGTCTGGAAATGTGCTCGAAAAACGGCAATAGGCTCGCCCCCTATTACGTGGGACTGATACATACTGGCGAAATGTGGGTGCAGAAATGCACGTCTGCCTACCCCTTAGGGGAATACAAGCGTAAGTTTATGTATGTATGTATTAAACTGTTGAGCACGGGTCATAGGCAGTGTTTCTAAAATATCTAGAACACGTGGTATGTTTAGCCGCATCGTCAATTTGCTAGACTGCGCCCGGCCGCCCGTCCGTTGTATCATTAACTCGCACACATCATTAGTGATTTCACGCGATACTCGCCGGCACACTTTAACGGCACCGTTTCTAATAACTATGGTTTTGTTTACTCCACTACGTACTATGGTTTCAGTTGGTATATTGGAGTGATCTTTCCGTGGCCGCCGAGAGGTAGCACCAGGCCAGAATATTTTGACTAGTGATGATTCTAGTCGGTCTAAATGTTGCCTTGTAGCCTACTGTACTTACCTTGACTTACAAGTCATCATCATCAGCCCAAATATGTCCCACTGCTAGGCACTGTAAAATTCTTGTTTTAAGTGTACCAATGCAAATTCAAGTATCATTCATTTTTATCCTAGTAAGTTCAACCCAGCTTTATAATTTTCTTTGGAGCCTAATGGTGGCCTCCGTGGCGCCGTTGACTAGACACCAGCTTGTAAAACTATAGGCTGCGAGTCCGATCTCCGCAGAGAGACAAATGTTTATGTGATCCACAAATATTTGTTCCGGGACTGGATCGAACGTCGGAAAGTCGTTAATAGTTTCTGATACATTCATGCCACAAAAACTTAGTATGGGATCAGAACTATGTATGTGACTGTGGGGTACATACATACATACATAAACTCACGCCTGTATTCCCTGAAGGGGTAGGCAGAGATGCATTACGGCACCCACATTTCGCCAGGTATGTATCAGTCCCACGTAATAGGGGGCGAGCCTATTGACGTTTTTCGGGCACATTTCCAGACTCCGTGCTGCTACTGAGAATTTCCTAATGGAAAAACCCAATAACACTTTGCCCGACCCGGGAATCGAACCCTGGACCTTTAGAACGCACGGCACATACTTGTACCGCGAGACCACGAGGCAGTCAATGACTGTGGGGTATTTATTACTAAACTTTAAATAACTTTAATACAAAAATTATACTACAACTTCAATTCCAACAGTTTTCTATGAGTCACTAAATGTAAAAACGCGAATGGCGAGCGATAACGAGACATCGATGGTGCAAAAAGCGCACGCGAAGCGTTTACCGGACGGCGCGTGACGACCCGCAACCGTTGCAACTGGGCTGCGTTGCGCAATTAATTCTATTGCTCGCCAATTGTATAGCAAATCCGAGTTTGCTACGTTATTTACATTTTTATGTGTACTGTCATGATAATTCCTCACTTAATCGGCAGGACCAAAGCTTAAGGATTAGAAAATACTTAGCAACATAGAGCCTCAGATTAGGCTTGATAAATGTATGTGTAAAAATTAACCTCTGCCTTCCCTCCTGAGATGCAAGCATTATTGTTTGTATTAGCATTTATATTAATATATTTCTACATCATATACTTAATTGTTTTTCTCAAATTTCGGCGCAATTTTATCCTCCACTGTTCAAATGAACGATTTATGGTGTAAAATACACACATAACTTTTTAAACTTACAGAAAACTTAAGTTATTACAAGAGAGTACATACTTACATACAGACATAACCTCACGCCTGTATTCCCCGAAGGGGTAGGCAGAGGTGCATTTCTGCACCCACATTTCGCCGGGTATGTATGAGTCCCACGTAATAAGGGGCGAGCCTATTGCTGTTTTTCGGGCACATTTTCAGACTCCGACCCGGGAATCGAACCCAGGACCCCTAGATCGCACGGCATATAATTGTGCCGCGAGAACACGAGGCAGTCACAAGAAAGTATATTATAGAAAATAAATTCAATTCAAATAATTGGACAGTGGATTATTTAGACTGAAGGGCCCGTCGGCCGAGTTGGCTAGTGACCACCTTCCTGATCGAATGTCTAGCCAAATGTCACTGTTACATAAACGATAGAGTTGGGATGTGGATATAGTATATTTCATCATTCATCATCAGCCCATATACGTCCCACTGCTGGGCACGGGCCTCCTCTACCATTGAGAGGGTTTAGGCCTTAGTCCACCACGCTGGCCTAGTGCGGGTTGGCGGACTACACACCTAAGAAATTCCTAAGAAGTTTTAGGTGTGCAGGTTTAATCACGATGTTTTCCTTCACCGTTAAAGTACGTGATTATTCATTGTGAATACACACATAACTTCGAAAAGTCAGAGGTATATAGAGGATATAGTACCTATATAGCTTTTATGATTTGTGCTAACTAAATACTTCAGTCATTCAAAGAAGACCTGCATATAATGAGGATATAAGATCAATGCACAAATGCATTGTTTTTTAACCGACTTCAAAAAATGGAGGAGGTTGTCAATTCGTCTGTATTTTTACCAGTACCTGATGGCAAGTAAGTCGATAAATGATGGATTGACTGGCATAGAAAAGGACACGGAAAATTAACGGCAATGACACCAGACGGACAGGCAGAGGCGCTTTAGATAGAACACATACATAACCTCACGCCTGTAATCCCCGATGGGGTAGGCAGAGGTGGATTTTTGCGCCTACATTTCGCCTGGTATGTATCAGTTCCACGTAATAGAGCGGGGACCTATTGCCGTTTTTTGGTCACATTTCCACTCCGTGCTACTACTGCGAGTTTTCAAATGGAAAAACCCAATGACACTATGCCCGACCCGGGAATCGAACCGGGGACCTCTAGATCGCTGTTAAGAATATACAAAATTAGTGCAGATAAGCCAATAGAAATTACTCTGCTTGTAACCAGTGTCTATTAGATTAGGCGGGGTTATATCTAGTCAAGTGTATTAAGAATTAATGAACTCCCCATCATCATCATCATCATCATCAGCCCAACTACGTCCCACTGCTGGGCACGGGTCTCCTCTACAACTGAGAGGGTTAAGGCCTTAGTCCACCACGCTGGCCTAGTGCGGGTTGGCGGACTACACACCTAAGAAATTCCTAAGAACTTTTTTGGGTGTGCAGGTTTCATAACAATGTTTTCCTTCACCGTTAAAGCAAGTGATAATTCATTGTGAATACACACATAACTTCGAAAAGTCAGAGGTGTGTGCCTGGGGTTTGAACCTGCGACCGCCGAACTTCTCGACCGCGCGCCTAAACCTCGAGACCATCACTGCTTCTTGAAACCCCCATATCATGCAATAAATTCCATTTGGCAAAATTCTCAAGTTTGCAGAATTTCTCACGATGTTTATCGTCGCCATTTACCGCCTGATGGCAGATTGTAAAAGTACCTACAGTTTCAGTTATGGCTCGGATTTAAACCTACTATTGCGGGGAAAAAAGCAGTGATGGCCTCGAGGATTAGGCGCGCAGTCAAGAAACTCGGCGGTCGCGGGTTCAAACCCCAGGCCCACACCTCTGACTTTTCGAAGTTATGTGTGTATTATTGTCACTTGCTTTAACGGTGAAGGAAAACATCGTTATGAAACCTGCACACCCAAAAAAGTTCTTAGGAATTTCTTACGTGTGTAGTCCGCCAACCCGCACTAGGCCAGCGTGGTGGACTAAGGCCTAGAGTCCTCTCAGTTGTAGAAGAGGACCGTGCCCAGCTGTGGGACTTATATGGGCTTATCACGATTCTTTCTTATCACAGAGTGTTTACATATTTTTTTAAATATGTGTCTTAAATTATTATGATTTTATTTACCAATCTATATTGTAACATAATAAATGCGGAAGTAAATGTTTATAACTAAATTACGATGTACGCGTTAACTACTGAAAAAAGTTGACTTTTTGTAAGGACATAAATCGGACTTTAAAAAAAACACATTATTATTAAGCCAATGCTTTATTATTTAACCTATTACTTCTCAATCATCGAAAACTTCATAATTTTTTGATGAAATGTATAAATTAAGTTCTTATATTACATTAAGAAAAAATTATCTATAATATTATTATTCTATAATATTATATTATTATAAATAAAGACCTGAAAAAATAAAAATAAAAAATATGAGAAAGAAATAATCATTTTTGTAAACTTTTTTTTTCGCAATGTATGAAGTCGGATCATAATGCTCTTTCTCATTCGACAAATATTTATCAATTTGAAAAAATTACATTAAAATCACCTTAACAATTTTTACAGCAAAAATAAAATTATTTTATTAGAAAAATAGTGTAAAATTGCGAATTACATCAGAATTAATAAAAATAAGACCCCTAACAACTAGACATTGGTTAATATAGTGTACTAAAAATAGAACAAAATGGGTTAATAAAATTGCGCCAAGACTTAGCTAGACTCAGCCGCTACCATAAGACAATATGTTAATTACACATCAGACCGTACTGCAATACCGATGTGCATTACGTAATTGAATTAATCCGTACGGTTAGTGAATAACAGCCATTTGCAATCACTACACGACGGAATCTTGTAGGATACAGTTATGAGACATTCATTGAGCGAATCTACTGAGGATAGGAGGTTATTTAGGTCAGTGAATGTTACTTGATGCTGGCGCATAAATTAGTCTATAATTTGTACTAGCTGTTATCTGCGACTTAGTTAACTAAGTAAAGTCAGCTTTTATTACAGAACTAGTTACTGTAGAACATAAGACTTCAAAAGGAATATTCTTTCTCCGTTTTTTAACACATTACTGCTGCGCTCCTATTCGTCGTAGCGTGATGATATATAGTTATACCCGTGATGATATGGCCTATACCCTTCCTCAATAAATGGGCTATCTGAAACTGGAAGTATTTTTCATATGGGACTAGTAGTTCTTGAGATAAGCGCTTACAAACAAACAACCTCTTCAGCTTTAAATAATTTTGTATAGATTTACGAAAAATGTAGCTACAGTATTCTCAGTTCTCTAGACTGGATAGCTGTCCCCGCGGCATATTTATGCAATGGAGACGTCCAAAGTTCAATTTAGCCGTGTCAAAGCTGTGACCTACATAGCACGTTCTAAGCGTTTTTTTTTTTTTTTTTTTTTTTTTTATTCTTGCACGGCAAAGTGACTCCACTGTACCTGATGGTAAGCACAGTGGAGTCCAAAAAAATACTACCGACCAGCGAGAAACGATATGGTCACCCGCTGGTCGACATAATCATGCCGGCCTGCACAAATGCTTCTTCACGCTTCGCTTAAAGGATCCAGGATCATAGGAAGGAGGGAACACGTGAGCTGGCAAACTATTCCACAGCTTGATGGTGCGGCAAAGGTAAGAGTTGGCGAACTTTTTGGTTTGAGCCGCGGATGTTGTAACCACAAAGACTTATGGACTCATACCAAAAATAATTAAAATGGGTTTAGCAGTTTTCGAGTTTACTCATTATAGACCGACCATTTCTTTCGTTTATACGAAAAAAAAAAAAAAAAATGCGGTTGAGAATTGTAATAAATGTACACAAATAAACATTAAATAATATTGCTTTCAAACCGTTTATAGCCAAAACAAATGACACGAAAATATCTAACTCAACATATTTCTATAGTCAGAAGTGCCACGGGTGCGAACTTGCGACTGCAATAACACGTGCCTTATCAACTAGGTCATCATACGTATACTAACTAATAAGCAATCAAAAAACACATCTACGATCTCGACTTAGTTCCGGCATCGCAGACCGCAGAAGCGTATTACGTCGATCGCTTCAATACGTGACTTCTTTAGCTGAATGGCGAATCAACGCGTGTCGGATAAATGGAGATATTTATAAAAGTAAAGCTTCAACCGGGCGCAATTTTATAAAAATAATAGCTTATATATATTCTCTCCCAAGGTATCGTAATAATTATATATTAAAAAATATGTTGTGACGGCCTCGAGGACAAGGCGCGCGGTCGAGAATCTCGGCGGTCGCAGGTTCAAACCCCAGGCACACACTTCTGACTTTTCGAAGTTATGTGTGTATTCACAATGAATTATCACTTGCTTTAACGGTGAAGGAAAACATCGTGATGAAACCTGCACACCTAAAAAAGTCTTAGGAATTTCTTAGGTGTATAGTCCGCCAACCCGCACTAGGCCAGCGTGGTGGACTAAGGCCTAAACCCTCTCAATGGTAGAGGAGGCCCGTGCCCAGCAGTGGGACGTATATGGGCTGATGATGATGATAATGATGAAGGACTCATACCAAAAATCATTAAAATCGGTTTAGCAGTTTTCGAGTTTGCCCGTAATAAACAATTTTACAATCAAATCGTTTCTCTTTGTAAGATTATAGATTTCCTTATCACGTGACTTGCATTTCGTTGAAATCCAAATGACACGAAATATGTGTAAGATGGTACAGTACAGTAGACGTACCTATAGTTGGTTTGATGATCTCCTTGGAACATGACATTTGTCCGGGATACAACGCTACCTAAAACCGTGTCCTTAGTCCGATTTCTATATGTACCAAAATTCATAAAATGCGCTTCAGAGTTTCAGGCGTAAATTCCTAAAAAGCTTACTAAATATCCCATTTAAAATATTTAGCAAATCTTTTTATTTGACAGCCCCGTGGCGCAGTTGGTTAGATACCAGCTTGCGAAACGAGAGGCCGCGGGTTCGATCCCCGCACCGAGACAAATGTTTGTGTGATCCACAAGTATTTGTTTCGGGTCTGGGTGTTTGTGAGACCGAAAAGTCTCTCGTAGTTTCTGATACCCACGTCACAAGACTAGTATCTTAGTGTGGGATCAGAACTATGTATGTGACTGTTGGGTGTTTTTATTTATTTTATTAATCAAGAACCGTGATAAATAAACATAATACATTTATAATGTGCTTATTGCGAGAAATATCCCCCGTAATTTAATGTTCACCATTTTGTTTTTGCTTACTGTGGGGTGTGGAACATGTGGCAATTGAATGCTTCATTATTTAACACTTTTAACTAATAATACGGCCGACATCTGCATTCTGCACCATTCACACATATAGCAATGCACCGGTCTCAGCCTGACACGTTCTCAACACGTGGTGCATACGAGGGGGGTCGCTTTTACAGAATTAATGGACCATTCGCCATTCATTTGACATGTGTCAAAATACATATGCTTAGTACAATGACTTCTTTTCCAATACAACAGGGCACAACAGCCCCGTGGCGCAGTTGGCCAGACACCAGCCTGTGAAACGAGAGGCTGTGGATTCCGAGACAAATGTTTGTGTGATCTGC
Source organism: Hemaris fuciformis (assembly GCA_907164795.1). NCBI lineage: Eukaryota > Metazoa > Arthropoda > Insecta > Lepidoptera > Sphingidae > Hemaris > Hemaris fuciformis. The sequence continues at coordinate 6,169,059 of OU015455.1, read as the reverse complement.
AAATATTTCTTTCAGGTCTAGTTGATGGCGAGATCGAAAAGTCTCTCGTGGTTTCTGATACCCACGATACAAGACTTGTATCTTAGTGTGAGGTCAGAACTATGTATGTAACTTTAGGGTGTATTTATTTATATATAAATACTTGGAAAGAAGATGTTGAATGCAGTGCAAAATTGAGATAATAGTTGGTATTTTATACGTGTAGACCTAGACAGTAGTAGCTATATACTATATGGACAGTCACACACAAAAGGTGTTAACTGAACGACCTACGGAAGTGTGTTTCATTTGGGGTTCAGCCTGTGTATGTCCAACAACATTCTATTTGGATTCTTTGATTCTCATTACCAAATTTGTTGGGATGCCCACTATACTGGCACAGCCTAGTATAGACATTAGTAAATATATACTGTAAAACTAGAAAATCTATTAAATAAATAAGGTAAGCATGTAATTAGTGTTTCAGCAGCAGCAGCAGCAGCAGCATCAGCCCATATACGTCCCACTGCTGGGCACGGGCCTCCTCTACAACTGAGAGGGTTTAGGCCTTAGTCCACCACGCTGGCCTGGTGCGGGTTGGCGGACTACACACCTAAGAAATTCCCAAGAACTTTTAGGTGTGCAGGTTTTATCACGATGTTTTCCTTCACCGTTAAAGCAAGTGATAATTCATTGTGAATACACACATAACTTCGAAAAGTCAGAGGTGTGTGCCTGGGGTTTGAACCTGCGACCGCCGAAATTCTCGACCGCGCGCCTAAACCTCGAGGCCATCACTGCTTAATTAGTGTTTAGAATTACTAATAAGTTTCCCTACAATGTAATGCCGCATGATCCCCCCTTTTAACGAGTCGAAAGTTATTAAGCTCCCCTTTCAACTTACGGTGATTACTGCGAGGGGTGTGTAAGTGTCTCCACTCCAGCCTTCTATCCTGGCACGTACTTCTGAGCTCGGACCCTACCTAGTAACCTACGCCGGCATACTGAATAAAACCTCTCGGTGGACGTCACACGCATTGAGGACAGCGCGTAATGTGTCGGAACGAAAGCGTTTGAAATAATCACAACTGTATTTTCTTCTTGAATAAAAACGTATACAATGAGGCGTAATTGTGTAGGCTGACTAAGATTGAATGTACTTCCAGTTGTCCTATTTTTTTATGGGAAACGAAGCAATCGAGCAAGTGAGCCACAATACCAGAGGAATCATAGGTGCTTTGCCGGCCTTTGAGGAAAATCATCATTTGTCGAAAAGCAATGCGCAAGAAAACTTTGACTAAAAATTCACACTATTTACATTCTTATAATTATATACAGGATTATTTGTGCGCTTGTTCGACTTTGCCGACTTTTTTTCGATGTATTCTTGTATATACACTTACATATAAACGTCAGTTAATTTTGACAGCCCCATGCCGCAGTTGGATAGCGACAAGCTAGCAAAACGAGAGGCCACGGGTTCGATCCCCGCAACGGAGATAAATGTTTGTGAAATCAACAAATATTCGTTTCGGGTGTTTCAGGTGTTTGTGAGACGCAAAGTCTCTCGTAGTTTCTGATACCTACTACACAAGACTTGTATTTTAGTGTGAGGTCAGAACTATTTACGCGACTGTAGGTTGTATTTATTATTATTTATTTAAAGGAGTCTGGAAATGTGTGCAAACAACGGCAAATAGGCTTGCCCTCCATTACGTGGGACTGATACATGTGTACTCACTGATAACCATGTGTATTCACAATGAATTATCATTAACTTAACGGTGAAGGAAAACATCGTGATGAAACCTGCACACCTAAAAGTTCTTAGGAATTTCTTAGGTGTGTAGTCCGCCAACCCGCACTTGGCCAGCGTGCTGGACTAAGGTCAAAACCCTCTCAATGTCTACCATTGCCCGTGCCCAGCGGTGGGACGTATATAGCCTGATAATGATGATACATAACCAGCGAATTGTGGGTGCAGTAATGCAGCTCAGCCTTCCCATTCGCGGAATACAAGCGTGAGGATATGTATCTATGTATATTACTTATTTGGCCTGCTCTATTGATTGACATATGACGTTATATAAAAAGAAGCCAATGCATTTTTAAGTAGTAATTAAATTAACTATCATTTTTAAGGCTGATGGCGTATAAATAAATATGTTTTACAAACAGAAAACACCTATATTAAGTAACAATGGATGGTAAAACTATTAATCGCTGCTTTGTAGGTTATGAGAATGCCAACTCTTACGCGTGAGAGCTTGCGTATGGAAAACGTGGATGGAAGCTTGCTACGGTACGTCATTTTGTTGTTTTTTATCATAGCATGGAAATATGACCGTAATGACACCTGGTAGTAGGTGCAGCGCGGTACAGATAGTGTTGCGACCGACAAAAGATTACGCATGTATTTTACATACATACATAACCTGACTCCCGTATTCCTCGAAGGGATCATCATCATCATCAGCGTATATACGTTCCAATGCTGGGCACGGGCTTCCTCTACAACTGAGAAGGTTTAGGCCTTAGTCCATCACGCTGACCTAGTGCGGGTTGGCAGACTATCCCTAGAGGTTTATTTCTGCACCCACATTTCGCCAGGTATGTATGTATCAGTCCATAAATATGGTATATCTCTAGGTATGTATAAGCCCATTGCCGTCTTTCGGGCGCATTTCCAGACTCCGTGCTGCTACTGAGAATTTCCTAATGGAAAAGCCCAATAACACTGCCCGACCTGCGAATCGAACCAGGTTCCTCTAGATCGCACGGCACATGTTTTGACCACTTACCTGATTTTGTTCTGTCTGTTTTAATGTTATAATGATCTAATGGTACATGCAATGTTTGCCTAAGTAATTGTTACATCATTTTTTTTCCCAATTTGTAATTAATGTGGGATTTTTATGGGAGTAAACATTTTTTTTTGTAATGATGGCCTCGAGGTTTGGGGGCGCGGTCGAGAATCTCGGACGCGGGTTCAAACCCCAGGCACCTATGACTTTTCGAAGTTATGTGTGTATTCACACTGAATTATCACTTACTTTAACGGTGAAGGAAAAATCGTGATGAAACCGGCACACCTAAAAGTTCTTAGGAATTTCTTAGGTGTGTAGTCCGCCAACCCGCACTAGGCCGGCGTGATGGACTAAGGCGTAAACCCTCTAAATGGTAGAGGAGGCTCGTGCCGAGCAGTGGGACGTATATGGGCTGATGATGAAACAATTTCTGGCCACAATAAATAAAAAACAAAATAAGATGCCATCAAATCAAGTGCGCGAAGCTGTATGCAGACAGTTTTACGCGGGGCGAGTATTTATATCCACCAAAATAAACCAAGCTGAGAGCCCATCTCAATAACCGTAAGTGGTAGTACCGCCGCAGAAATAGACTGCGCCTCGACACGGTTTTATGCGCATCTTGTATTATATTTTTATTGTTTATTTGTTTATTTACACTTTACACATATTAATTTAAAAGTGGAGTGAGTGCCTGAGGCATTCTCTCATAGTAGAACTTTAGGTGGTGCAGATATGAAATGCATAGGGTGTAATTTTATGATATAGTGCATATAATGGTAATACCTACAATAAATAAAACATGAATATCTTAAATAAATATACAATATAAGTACTTACATAATACAAATGTAATTTATATCCTTACCAATATTATAAATGCGATTGTAACTCTGTCTGTCTGTCTGTCTCGCTTTCCTGCTAAAACTACTGAACCGATTTAAATGAAATTTGGTACACAGATAGTTTGGAGCCTGAGAAAGAACATAGGCTACTTTTTATTGCGGAAAAGGGGTTTTAAGGGGTTGAAAGGGGGGATAAAAGGTTGTATGGAAGTATTGTCATTTTTAAAGCTAGAAACTTGAAACTTATTTTTTAGGCTGTTTAAGGGAGTAAAATAAAAATAGGGGATGAAAGTTTGTATGGAAATTCGTCATTTTTGAAGCTAGAATGATGAAACTTTTTTATATGGCTTTTATTACATCATTACATCATATATATGATATATATATACACAATATAAGAATTATATTAAAAGTTTTTTTTTTTATCCCTTAATTATGTTATAAATGAGAAAATAACTATATGACTGTTACGCTTTCACGCCTTAATCATTTGACTGATGTGAACGATTTTTGGTATGGACATAAATGGGACTCTGTGCAATAAAAATAGACTACAACTTATTTTCTTTCTGAACCCAACCCTGTAGTCTACGCGGACGGAGTGGCGGGCAAAAGCTAGTACATAAATAAATCTATTTTTGCATAAATAATTTTTAAACCGACTGGAAGGGTTTTGATATTTTTAAGTGGGTCGAGTGTCCTTGATTATATTATTTATTTATGATTTTTATAAAAGCGGACTGCGCCAGGCTTTATCTACCAGTCAAACTTAGGGTGATGTAGAGAAGAAATGATAATAAGATAAAAGATGCCATTAGACTAACCGATAAAAACATAATCAAACCAAATATTTGGGCACTTCCTAAGAATAAACCATTATTCGTAGAGGTCAGTATGTGACTTCCTATAATATGAATGTCTACCACGAATCATAACATTATTGACGTAACGGAAACATCATCATCATCAGCCTAAAGACGTCCACTGCTGGACATAGGCCTCCCCCAAAGACCTCCAGAGTGTTCTGTCGGAAGCGGCTTGCATCCAGCGGCTTCCCGCGATTTCTTTCCCGATTTCCCGGCTCGTAGAACCGACGTCCGCTGGGGCAGAAAGGTTCTCGAGTGGAGGCCGCGTACCGGCAAGCGCAGCGTTGGACGTCCACCCACAAGGTGGACCAACGAATTGGCAAACGGAATCGACCGTCGAAAATCGACCGATATAAAAATTTTAAGCTAGAGTTTTAAATTATTTGCAGAAGCAAAAAGCAAAGCAAACCACGACACTCTTGCAAGATAGTAAATTTTGACGGTACTGTCGAGACTAGATCTTTTAGATCGATCTCCGAATGGACAAATGTTTCAAATAAATAGCTGCTGTAATTAAAGCCAAAACTTTCATTTCATGCGAAGTGAAGGGATACATATGGCGATAATCATAATATTTTACGCAAAGATGTTGCAAAACATATTTAATGCCGGCATAAAGTTAATAACTGAAAGATAATAAGGAACGTCCGCATGTTTACATTCGACCTAGTTAACCGAACTATTTTTTAACTAATTACCGTAAACAGGGCGTGAAGATCGCGCGTTCAAGATTAATTTGTACTGAGTTAGCGTTATGCGATGGTATTTTTAAAGGTATTTCAACATTTATACAAGGTGCGCTGATGACCTTATGAAGGTTATTCTTCTATTAAGCATTACTAGTAAACTTACAGCTTACAAGATATGTATGCGGTCTTTAAGATAAATATAATAATTGATAGCATAGATAATATTAAGAAGCTGGGTGGGGTATTGAGTTACTGTGATGTCGTACTGCTAAAATGCTCGCGATGGCCACTGTCGTAGGATTTATTATGAACTTGGCTTATCCAAAGAGGCAGTTCCAAGGAGACGGAGACCCTTACATATCTACTTCGATCGGGGATATGGAACGGCAAGCTCAATCTTTATTCTCGTTGAAAATTGACGTGAAAACTAAGAAGCTAGGTTACAAAAATCATCACATACCTCGAAAACCGTTAGCGAAAAATATAAGGAAGGTTAATTCACGACGTTTTTAAGTAGACTGCCTTGTGGTCTCGCAGCACAAGTATGTGCGATCTAGAGGTCCTGGGTTCGATTCCCGGGTCGGGCAAAGTGTTATTGGGTTTTTCCATTAGGAAATTCTCAGTAGCAGCACGGAGTCTAGAAATGTGCCCGAATAACGGCAATAGGCTCGCCCCCTATTACGTGAAACTGACCTGGCGAAATGTGGGTGCAGAAATGCACATCTGCCTCCCCCTTCGAAGAATGCTGGTGTGAGGTTATGTATGTATATATCAGAGGCAGAGGCTTCCATAGAAGCCCAAAAGCCCAGCTTGAGTTACAAAATTCCGAATAATAATCTTTAAGCTTTAAACCTTTATTTAACAGAAGTAATTTTACATATAAATGAGAATATCTTGTTCCCACAATAAATTATGATAAACTAGACATTACACAATTAACGTGTAACGCTTTTGGGCTTCTATGGAAGTACCGCCACTGGTATGTATGTATGTTTTGAAGTAAAAGCTATCGTACGCCGCGAGACCAAAGAGGCAGACGAAAACAATAAGTAATAAAAGCTTTCTACACCCGCTATTCAACACCACCGCTACTCTCACATCTGTTTACGATACATTATCTAAACAAACCTCCCTCGAGTTTATTAATACAACAAACTATATAAATATGTGAATATCTCGAGCCAATGCTATAAATCATTGTGATATGATGTGGAATGTCAGCGTTTCCGGTCCTACATTATCTCATGAGCTTTGTATAACAATGTTACATTCTAACAATGCATCTTTGTCAATTCCAATAAGTTAAATCTACTTCTACATTGACACAAAAGTCAAAAGTCTCATATTTAATACAACATTCTGTGATTGTATTAATGAAATCTGATTCGGGAAATTTAGTCTGTATCAATATCTCTTGATTGGAAAAGAGCAACACTAGAGTTTCTTGCCCGTTCTCCTCTAGTGATGACTGCCTTCCGAACAGGGTGGTAATTTTTACATGACTGAATCTAAGTGATGTATTTGACATTTTATAAATTCAATAAATATACTTCATTTCAAAAAGATATTAAGATGGGACTTAAATGGTAATATAGGTGGTATACTACTCGTGGTTTCGCTGCCCTAATGAGTACCATGCGATCTAGAGGCCTCGTATTCGATTCCTGGGTCGAGTAAAGTGGGAATTTCTCTGTAGCCGCGCAGCGCCTGAGTTAAACCTAGGCTACACTAGTTGGTTCAAGAGATTGCAGTTTGTCCACAAAATGACAGTAAGTCCCTAGGTATCTTAGGGGATTAGATGCACAGTATGTTATGACACTATACGACGCAATTAAACGGCAAAGAAAACAAAAAGGGAGTTAGGAAACCAGCGTGTCTGAGAGTAGTCCGCGAGGAATTCTTGACGATGTTAAGACCACAAACCTGTACTGTAAAGCGTGGTGGACTTAAGCCTAATACCTCTCACCGAAGATGAGAAACCTATCATTAATAGGACAAATTAATGGGCTGATCACTGCGCAGTAGTATTAAAGTATAAACACGCAAACCTGATTCACAAACCTTTAAAGGGCAAAAGTAACCTTCAACGCTGCATCGATAAAAACATACTAATTATAAATGTGAAAGAAACTCTGTCGGTCTTTCAGTCTGTCTTTTACGCTTTCACGCTTAAACTGCTACACTGATTGGAATGATTTCAGTATGGAGATAGAAAATTGAGAAAAGTCAAAGGACATAGAGTACCTACTTTTTATCCTGGTAAAATACAGTGTCCTGGTAAACACAGTGGTAAAAAATTGCGCCCGGGCGCATCATGTACCTATGTATTATATTTGTGATTCTTTACACACCATAATATAATTTATCAGCCCATATACGTCCCACTGCTGGGCACGGACCTCCTCTACAACTGACAGGGTTTAGGTCATAACTAATGCTGGCCTAATGTGGGTTGGCGGACTACACACCAAATTCCTAAACTTTTAGGTGTGCAGGTTTCCTCACGATGTTTTCCTTTACCGTTAAAGTACCTACGTGATAATTGACTGCGAATAAACACAGAATTTTGAAAAATCCGAAGTGTGCCTGGGGTTTGAACCCGCGACCGCCGGGGATCGATCGCGCGCTTAAACCTCAAGGCCATCACTACTTACACACCATAATATGTGGACATATCTATAGAGATGTCTCCATTCCTCAAAAGCCTGAAGAGGTACTTCAGCATGACTACATGATCATATCGATTGACGAGAGATTCCTCTCTTAACAAAAACTTCATCCATAAACAGCTACGCTAATTAGCCCCTTACCGCATCGCATAAACATGGCCTTAAACATGAAACGCCGCAAAAACTACCCTTAAGTATAAACAATAACACCCTTTAAAATATTACGACAAAAACACCCCACACGTGCGGACAAGCTCGTCTGAAATGTAATTTTAGTAAGAAAGGGGATGACGCGGTGCGGTTTTGAGGGGAAGGGGTAGGCGCAAGGGGTGAGGGAGGGGCTTCTGACCGTATTTAGGCCAAGGTCCCCGAAGTCGAACCCCAGCTGGGCTTTAGTTGAAAAAAATATTTGTTTTTCCGTATGGTTCTGTATACGGTAATTACGTTACTAGCGGTAATTGATGCAGTGCTGCGATTAAATATTACGAATTATTGTCATCAGTAGACACAATTATGAGGATCTGTTGATCCGGAAGCGCTACTCACTTGAGATTTATATTGAGACCTAATTTACGATAATTACTATCCTGGCCGATACGCACATTTTCACAAACACCTCATGATATTAATTAATACAAAATACTAATTTCTATAATTTATTATTCTTTTACTACTACATACTTAACTAAAAAATATTAATAATTATCGGACAGTGTTATTTGGTTTTTCTATTATTCTCAGTAGGAGCACGGAGTCCGGTAATGTGCCCAAAAAATTGCAATAAGCTCGCCCTCTATTACGTGGATCTGATACATAGGTACCATGCGAAATAAGACTAAAGAAATGCACCTCTGCCTACCAATTCAGGGAATACAAGCGTAAGATTCATCATCAGCCCAAATACGTCCCACTGCTGGGCACGGGCCTCCTCTACAACAGAGAAGGTTTAGGCCTTAGTCCACCACGCTGGCCTGGTGCGGGTCGGCGGACTACACACCTAAGAAATTCCTAAGAACTTTTAGGTGTGCAGGTTTTATCACGATGTTTTCCTTCACCGTTAAAGCAAGTGATAATTCATTATGAATCTACACATAACTTCGAAAAGTCAGAGGTGTGCCTGGGGTTTGAACCTGCGACCGCCGAAATTCTCGGCCGCGCGCCTAAACCTCGGGGCCATCACTGCTTTCAATTACAGCGTAAGATTACGTATATAATATGTATAAACTAAACTATGTATGTATTGTATATAAAAACAAATTTACCCTGACAAATCAATTCCGTCGCTTTCCATCGCCATTCCTCCGAAGGAACCTTAAAAAAGCCGAGCAATAAAAACCTATATGAAATATTAATATTTACACACATGCTAACGTCTGCCTAAGTGAGTTCAGTGTAAACATGTCAGAAAAAAAGATTGTCGCCACCGCGCCGCGCCGTCCGCACATGATCACAGTTAGTTCGAGACACGCAATGTAAACTTATTATTTCAACACTTCTATTGGATACTGTTTTATTTATATTATTCTAATAGAGTGAAGTTTACGTTTCAAGTACTTTGATGTATGTTTAGATTGGACTGACGAATAGCGGTAGCAAATTGATTATAACTGACAGAGTTTGATACTATTTGATAGTTGTAATTAATAAATAAATAAATAAATACACCCAACAGTCACATACATAGTTCTGATCCCACACTAAGATACAAGTCTTGAGTCGTGAGTATCAGAAACTACGAGACTTTTCGGTCTCACATACACCCAGACCCGAAACAAATATTTGTGGATCACACAAACATTTGTCTCGGTGCGGGGATCGAACCCGCGGCCTCTCGTTTCGCAAGCTGGTGTCAATTGATCGTATCTTATGGTGGGTTCGAAGGTAACTATGACCCAAGAGTGTCGCGTTCCAGAATAAATGTCGATTATCATCAGGCTAACATAATTATGTCAATTCGATTCTTGTCAATCAAGATTCTATTAAGACCGGGCTACTCCCATAAGGTGCCTATGCAATGACTTTGCCGCGTCTGTAGTTAGAAAAACCAGTACCTATGACTAATAGGCTCAATGTATGCCTCAATAATGCTGCCTCAAGATTTGAGAGTAGAATGCTTTAAATTCGCTACGCTGTACTAGTATAAATTCTTTAAGTTTACATGCCGAAGAAATTCCTTTAGTAGAGCTCTTCAGTACGCAGATATCCTCATATACTTCTTCATCACTTAAGTGCATGATAATTCATCAGGAATAAACACAGAACTTAGTACAGTAATGTGCCTTGAATTTCAAACCACGATTTCAAGACCATACTCTAGAATATATATAAAAATCAACACAGGCACTGATTAGGTATACTCTAATCAACTACATTTTACTTGCCACTCACTAACTAACAAGACAGCTTACCACCCACAGCGGTATAACAAAATAATTTGCAAGCACATTATACACGTTTTAATCCATATTCTGCTATCGGGACATAAAAACATTCCGTGCGTAAAAGGTCATGTACATCCTTATTAAATAATGCATGTCGATGGTTTCCTTATTAGTCCTGCAAATGTTTATTATTAACGCTGTTACATATCAGAGGTATAAAGTTCATATTTCTTTAGCATTGTTCAACTGTGTCTAACCTTTTTCCTTCCATATTACGCGTGTTACTTCGGAATTTCTATTCACTAAACAAAGGGTCCATGTGAGTGTTCTTATGGCGGTAAAAAAACTGGTGTATTTCAACTACAATTCAGATATGTATGAACAAAATCAATGCATGAATCTTACTTGTATGGTAAATACGATTAACTGGATGTGTGAATGTTTGTTATTTAAACACACATAGGTACATTTGGGTCTGAATATGTATCTACATTTTTTTTATAAATAATAACCAATTCTGAAGTCCATGTTAGGGGGGGGGGGGGGGGGGGGGGGGGGGGAACTCGCCACGCGTGGCAGGTGGGTTGGCAAGCGCAGGCCGTAGTGTCTCAGTGTCTCGCACTATGTGGACGTCTTTCCGCTGATGATGATGATGATAATCAAATTCGAGCGGTGCACAGTAGGTAATACAAAAAATATCATTAACTGCATAACAGGTTTATTATTGTATTTCTTATTATATCTATTATTAATTTCTGCATTCATTTTGAAAACATAAACACTTTTATTTATTAGAATGCAGATAAGTTAACTGGAACGAGTTCTCGTAATAGATGAGCTTGCATAAACCGATTAATGTCAGTTGAGGAAGCGTAAGAGTTGTTTGGACCGTATCATTTAACGGTCTATAATCTCTGCCTACCTTAATGGGTGACAGGCGTGAGATTCAAAATGTGTAGTCAATAAGAATGCATAAAATATAATCTGTAACCCAAAGCAAGAAGAAGGAGGATTTCTAAATCCAAGCTGGTTTTATGCTCCTAGGCATTTTTCGAGCACATTTACGATCCCCGCACCGACACAAATGTTTGTGTGATCCAAAAGTATTTGTTTCGGGTCTGGGTGTTTGTGAGAGCGAAAAGTTTCTCGTAGTTTCTGATACCCACGACACTAGACTTGTGTCATAATGCGGGGTCAGAACTACGTATGTGACTGTTGGGTGTATTTATTTATTTTGTTCTACCCATGAATCGATTCCTCTCAACAAAAAGCAGCCCTTATGGCGCGAAACCAACGAGGCAATCGTGATAAATAATTATGTGTAGAAATAGCTGTTGGTCGCAATTCCGTACTCGAAACATTAGACTACAAAAGGAATATTTTTTGCAGTTTATTTTTACTAACAGTCATTCTAATCTAATCAATTATGTAAGAGTATAATTACCAAAACATTAATACAACAGTGGGGTATCAATAATACATATTTATCCCGGGGAGCATAGCATCAGAGCGGCCCTTGGGAATCTGCCGGTAAACGGGCCAAGGACACAGGGCGCGGGGAACTGAGGGATTTCGCCCCGGTCCGCGGACTGCGTTATCTCACACTAGGGTTGCCAACATTTTCTCAGCGAAATACAGTATTTTTCAAAATAAAGTATAAAAAAATACCATATTTTAGGAAAAACAAAAATAAAACAGACTAAAAAATTATTTCGATGTTGCCAATTTGATATTTACAACCTTGACATGCTGCCAGCGCCAGCGCCTCCAGTTGGTATAGAAAATAGAGATCAGTGGGAGCCAAAGACAAAAGATTGTAGATGCGTTCGGAGTCCGGAATTCCGTTACACGAACTCGCCTCACTCAAAATTTTATGAAAAGGGGCGTTAATTATTTTTAAAAATAAATATCTGTTAGATTTCGTTCGGTGTTAAAAATATAGTATTTTTGCGTACTATATATATCTTCAACAGTATATAGTACGCCGACCCGAAATATATAATTATAATACCTACAATACTATATATTATAGTACGGTTGGCAACCCTATCTTACACGCCCATTTCGGGATATCAGGCTCATGAATGAGCTTATGTAACCGGGAATTATTTCAGGAAATGTATTCGCGGCGGTGGAAGAGTAATTCTTGTTGTGATTGTATGAGAAAGTACGGTGATGTTTGGGTACTCACAGTCACATCTAAAAGATACAGAATATAATAATAAAAGAGTTGTTGCGTTTGAATCCCAGATTGTCTATAGGGTTATCTAGACTAATGAAATATTACAAGTAGAAAGGTTTGATGTTTTGTTTTTCAAGATTAAACAAAAACTACACGACCGATTGAATCATTTTTGGTATGGACATAGATGGGTCTTTGGGAAGCTATTCTTTATCACGGAAAAATTAAACATTCTCGTTGTATGAGCATACACATAACTTCGAAAAGTCAGAGATGTGTGCCTGGGGTTTGAACACGCGACCGCCGCTATTCTTGACGCGCGCCGAAACCTCGAGGCCATCACTACTTAATTAGTGAATGACTTGTATATAATATTTGTTTTGTAAATATTTGTACTGTTTAGAAAACCACAAAAAGTCGCTGATGTTAGCTAGCAACAAACAAGAACTACATAATTAGCTAGAATGCAAATTAATGAGTTGCCGCAACTTCTGCTATTCATATGCGAACATTACTGTCGTCATTATGACTTATCTTGCATAATTGTAACCAGGAAAATAATTAAATGTTTTGATTGAAACAAATAGTAATGAAGTCGAGAATTTATGTGAAAATATGTGTCGCTGAGTGATTATATTATATTATCATAACAACTGTCAACTGATATAGTTTACGACTCGGCAAACGTAGTGTAGGGCGCCCTCTGGCTAGGTGGGGTGACGATATTCGCAAGGTGGGTAGCAGCGGTTGGATGAGGAGGGCCGAAGATCGAGCCTAGTGGCGTGCCATAGGAGATGCCTATGTCCAGCAGTGGACGTAAGAGAGGCTGATGGTGATGATGATGATGATAGTTTCATAATTATTATATATGCATAGATCCACTATCTGGCATGACTTTTGAAATGCATACTAATCACAACTGTCCGATCCAAAAAAAAATAGTGTGTGCCTGGGGTTTGATCCCGCGATCGCCGAGATTCTCGACCGGGTATCTAAACCTCGAGGCCATCACTTTGAAACAGCCAACGAAATGTGTGTGCAGAAATAGGGACTTCAATTTATGTATATACATAATACATATGTACAATTACAGTCCAATTGAAGCTTAAACCTGACAAAAGCATTGTATACACTTGCACTAGTTACGGCTAAGTGGTCTTGTAAGCTAATCTATAATGGGAGACAAGACAATACGCGTACTGTTTAGCATATCACAAATAAATCGTTGATAGCCCGCTAACCTACATACGGATATCTTGTATCTATTATCTACGCTATTACAAGATTCCATTTGAAAACAGCAATAAATACGATGTTCAAAAACATGACCGCCTCGTGGTCTCAAAAGTATGTGCTGTGCGATCTAGAGGTCCTGGGTCCAAAGGGGTTATTGAGTTTTGAGCTCAGTAGCAGCACGGAGTCTGATATTGTGCCCGAAAAATGGCAATAGGCTCGCCCCTTATTACGTGGGACGAAAAAATTACGAAATTTGTATGCAGAAACAGTCAGTGTATGTATGTTTGTAAACAGTAAATGACTAAGGTATGTTCCCCGAGGAAAGACTACATCTTTTAAGTTTATTACTTACGAATAAAGATAATATAAAAATATTTTAAAATGCTTATTATTCTTTACTGAAGATGTAAACCTGTAAAGTTTACCATCACGCATTAGGCCAACGTGTTGGACTTAGGCCTTCCTTCGATCTGACTTTGTTTCGACAAATAGGGGGAGGCCGAAAAGACTTCGTGTACACCTACGTTTTTTTAAATTGAATATCATACGAAATATTCTGATATACTATCGGAATGACTTTATAATCACAGGCAGAAGATAGATTATAAGAAATGACTAGTTAAATTCTGGTTATTTAATATTCGATGGCAATATAGCATACCATTCAGTAGGTCAAACATTTAGCTTCTGAATTTTCCGTCTTATTTATCTTGTGCTATCTGAAATCGCCACCCTTCCACATACAAAAGCTAAAACATCGCAACATTGTGGGTATTTTTGTTGTCTGCTTATTACGCTTCCACGCCTAAACAATTGGACAAATATGGATGATTTTTGATATGGAGATATATGGGACCTTGGGAAAGGATGGTTTATTTTTTTTATAAAATTGTTAACACTCGAAACGGGGGCCCAACCGTTAGTTTAAAATAAAAGTAAAGTTACCACGCATGAAATTAATACTTCTATGATGTTTACCAACATATATTTTTTAATGTAGGTACCTCCAAGTCCAAATATAAGCTACGTTTAGTAAGACATGCGACTTTCCCTAAATTACTTGATTTTGTTTTGTTCGTATTTATTATTTAATCGTACCTACACTTAATATACTTATGTTATGACAGAAATCATTGTAAAAAGTAATTTTAAAGTAAAACATCCTGAAAGAATACGCCTATATTGTAGCAACATTACGTAAATTAAAATATGAAAAAGGATTTGTCACTTTATCGAAAATAGAAATATTTTGTTTGTAAATAATTATAACAACAAACATTATTTATAAAAAATATTAATAATTTAATAAGAATAAGTTTATAAACACGTTTCAAATAGCTGTGCTATTAGTGTGGATAACTTCCAAGGAATTATGATACGGTTACCTATATAAGCAATGTAAAAAAGAAAACCATAACCACAAAACAAAAACAGAATCTCCGTGGGAACGAAATAAGAAAAGCAAATTAGATTCTATTCAAAGGCGTACAAAGAACATCGCCTACTTTGAAATGAAAAATCCCATTCGGACAGCTTACGAGATTGTATTGAATGAAATTAACGGAATATATGTACATCTCGGCACAATCCGTGGGGCATTTTGTATTCAGTGCACTTTCTAACATGATGCATATACTTGCATAAGTATTATGCGATGACCACAAGTGTAATGAGGTCTAGACTTACCGGGCAAAGATGGTCAAGAAGACTGGTCACTGAAGAGTACGTGCAACGAATTGCAGCATCACAAACGGCACAATCACTGGCAAAATATACCTATATGTAAACACAAAAAACCCAACGGTCTTCTAAAACCAGTTCCCGACGCACCGACACGGCTAGCGGAGCCCGCACTTGTTGCAAAACTAACAAAAAGCTGCTTCACTTCGAGAAAACCCACGAAAAATACATTAAAGTCGTTTTTTAATCGATTTTTTTCTCATCTATTGTGTACACTTCGAACTTTTTGCTTCGATACTTAAATGCACTTTTTAATTAAAAATGCCAAGTTTGGTTTATTGATGTATATGTGTTTTATTTAATACAATTATTCATAATTATTTAACTGATCTGTCAAATTTCATTCAGCCACCTCACAGCTGTGCGCGCATGTGCAGTGAACACAAGCACAGCACCACCTGCCTGCGCAAGCCAAACTGACGAGCAGAGTGACGGGCGGGCGGTGTGACCATTTTCAAATTAGATAATCTACCAACCAAATGTATTGCCAGTGGAAAAAATATTGTTATATATAAACAAAAAAATCTACTCCAGTGCTGTTGGATAGCGCCGTAATAAGGGATGCTTTTATATCTTATTTGTTAACATATATTTTAACCAATTAATGTTTTAATCAATTGGTTACCCTCTAAATTGTAGAGGAGGCTCGTTCCCAGCAGCGGGACGTACGAGTACTTATATGGGCTGATGATGATGATGTTTTAATCGCTACGTCGTAATGGTGAACATATCTCATGATCAGCGTAGCTCTGATCAGGCCCTAGAAGTATTCATTCGTCATCCTATGGATTAATAAAGATTGATGTGTCACCATTATAGCAGCAAACATATCAAATTTACAGGTTACAGAAGTCATCAAAATATTTTAGTCAAGTAATTTAAGTTGTTATACATTGATGGGGTTCTTCCGTTTCAACTTCACAGAAGAAGATCAGTGTATTTTTTTTATATTGTAACAAACTTTTTCATTGTTCTGTATGTGTATACATTACCATAATGTACGTATATATTCGACCTTGCATGCAACATCTGGCCAAGCCATCGAGATGACAATGCGCACAAGTGATTTGATTACGAAATTCGAAAAGCGATTTGAAATATAAAGAAAAAAAATATCATGCATCCATCAAAAAAGTGGAAAATTTTGTTATCGTAGATTTAACCACCAATGTATTTAAAATTGTGGTAATTTTTATTAACAGTTTTACCGTTAATTTATCTCTTAAAATTTAGTGACTATTATATTAGTTCCTTTGTTATTCTAAAAATAATTAATTGTATGCGTGAGATGTCGCATTGAATGAGCTTCGAAGTGGATCGTTACTCGTCTGCGTGGGCACATATCGCCCTTTGTGCGGATCTTACATGGGCTACGGAACCCCCCGATGAATTTATCATAGCCAATCAGGTATAAAAAATATTTATCGACGTTATTTTGAAAATATTAGATGCTAATTAAGCAAAGGAACGCAGGAGTCAGTCAAGTGACGAAATATAAAGATTAAAAGGTTGTCCTCATCCAGTTAAAAACATTGTTATCCCTAAAACACCACCTTTTCGACATTAAATAAATACACTCAACAGTCACATACATAGCTCTGAGTCCGACCCCCACACTAGGATACAAGTTTTGTGTCGTGGGTATCAGAAACTACGTGAAAACACCCAGACCCGAAACAAATACTTATGGATCAAACAAATACCTTTGACTCCGTGCGGGAATCGAACCCACGGCTTCACGATTCGCAAGTTGGTGTCTAGCCAACTGCACCACGGGGCTGTCATATACATAAGTAGTTATGAAATGAAATAATATTTATTGAATCTATAAAATAAAAAATGTCAAATACATCACTTAGATAGACATTTCAAAATTTTGTGTTTCACTCTGTTCGGAAGGTAGGTAGTCATCACTAGAAAAGAACGGGCATGAAACTCTAGTGTTGCTCTTTTCCTATCAAGAGATAGTTTACAATATTAATACAAAGACCAAATTTACCGAATTAGAGCAGCTCATTAATACAATCTCAGACTGTTGTATTGAATATGACGTATAAGTGCTTGTATCCTCCAAGGGTAGGTATTTTTTTGTGCGCAAGTTCCGCCAGATATGATTTTACATCCGACAGTATAGGAAGTAAGCCTATTACCGTTTATCAAGGACATTTCCAGACCCAGTGCTGCAACTCAGAATTAGGTGATAATATTGATTTTACTTTAACCGGAAATTCAGCCTTGGACCTCCCAAATGCATACGCTTACACCGCGCCGACAAGGCAATTGATCTACTGAAATTACCATTTGCATCAAAATAGAAGTAATAGAAAGCCTAAAAAGGGTGGGAAATGTTTAAAACTTCTCTTTTCTGTTATTTAAGCGCCTTTGGGCACAACATTGCCGTGTTTCACAAGTGTTGCAAGACTCGACATTAGAATTGCAAAGTTTACCGGCAAACGATTGCGAATTATCTGGTAAGTGGTTATACTTACTCAGTTTACTTAATCTGTCTCTACAAATAATCTGGTTACGTTAACCCAGCACATTATATCATTGAACTACTCATTGTACGATGGATATTCCGATTGTACATTACCGATTGACGCAATTCTGCCGGGCTCGTCCCATCATCACCACGATTCTTTATCTGCGGCGATCAAAATAAATGGCGCGTGCTATGAAATGAAATAATATTTATTAAATCTATAAAATGACACAAATATCACTTAGATTCAGTCATTTAAAAATGTAGTGTACCACCAGCTGTTCGGAAGGCAATCATCCCTAGAGAAGAACGGGCAAGAAATTCTAGTGTTGCTCTTTTCCTTGCTATCTAGAACTCCAGGTTGCTACTCTTGAATCCCGCAGTGTTATGTTTTTGCGTTAAGAAATATTAGCAGCTGCACGGAGTCTGAATTTGCACCCGATAAGCAGCAAAGCTAGTTTCTAAAATTTAGGCTTTAAAAAGGTGAAACGTTGGTTAAACCTTTGCAAATGTTACTTAAGAAGACCAAATGACTCTTTTCTAATATTTGACAATATTTTTCGGGTTACCTTCTATTATCTCTCATCCGAATTAATTTCAATTCAGATCCCAAAAGCCGCTTTATTTAGAGAACTGTTAAAATTCCTTGGATTTTTAGTGCAAGCCTAGATGTGATGTTGCCAATTAACCGTATTCGAGCTATCCTATGGTTCATTATCCTTATACTCCGCAGACAACAAGCGATTTGCAACCAGCCACAGTCAGGAAAATTGCAACAGCACCAACAGAAGGAGTGTTAGGGACGTGATACCTGAGTCTAGACTAGCGCAGTTCTATGGAAACTTCTACTACGATGACGCTAGGTGATTCTGTCTTTATATTACGATCTGAAAAATATGTTTAGCATTGAAAAAATAACACATATATTTTTCTTATGGAGGAGATCCATACATCTTTAATGGGATTAGGAACCCTGAAACATCAAAATATAGTTATTTGAAACTAATATTTTTTTCAAACTTTACTTCTATGGCCAGACCAGACTAATCGTTGTGTAAAAAAAGTTACCTTCCTTACGCATGTTGAATATTGCTAAAGGCTTCGCGATTAGTCTTTCATTCAATTTCTGCTATTCAAATATGGTGTAGGCTTCTATTATCTGCTGACAAGCAGTTTAGTAGTTCTGTAAAATACTACTACTAGAAGAACAAAGAAAAAGTACTTAACTTATAAATTGAAGATTACTTTGATTTTTTTTTATCTATTTTCTTTAGAGAGAAATGTTACACAAATGCAAATGAGCGGACCAATTCGCGAGGTTTCGTGGGACAAGGTTACGAGAACTCTGACCTTACCGAATGCTGGATGTTACCAGAGGTACGCGCTATTTATTAAACCATTCAGCCAACCCCTTCACACGATAAGTCTTCATGATATAACCATGACTATGAAGTTAATAACATTTGCCGATATCTTATGCCCAATAATTTCGAAGATGAATCCTACAGATTCCGGTAAAACTGATAAGCATTGTCAATCTTTCTATTGGCAACACTAGTTTCACGGATAGTTGTCCAATACTCAGTCCAGCATCCCTACGCTCAGCACAACTGCCTGCAACGAAGGGCAATTGACTTAACTCTAGGTTTATCGTTGCTGCCTCTATTAGTACCTACCTACTTCTAAAGGCAATATAGACTATCTTTTCTATCTAGGTGGAGTACTGGTTCCGGAAACTTCTAGAAGAATCTGATCGCACCATGAACCCGCGCCGCCGACGTCAGTACAGAATGTTGCCTGATGAGGATTTGTGTGTTCATATTTTGTATAAATTTCTTTTTAATAATTAATTCTTATATTATACGCCACTGCAAAAGGTTTCTCATTTTTCAAAACTCTAATTTTGATACATAAGTGGTGCGGCAGGAGGACCTCTAAAATGTTAAGTTTGGGGTATCAGAGTAAATAAGAAAGGAAATATTTTCAACATAACTTTCATATTTCATTTAATCTACATACTACCTACTTCTCGTTGCCTTCATCACAGCGTCCAGTGGTGGAGCAATCCAATAACATTTCAGTGATTCGCATCTTCGAAGACGGTAACTAAACGTATCTAAGATATAATGTAGCAGCACTACAATTTCCGCCTCGTTCTGCAAGTTCCTTTGCTTTAGATTTTGACTTTCCCCTGCCAGGTAATAACTAAAAATCTTTAGAAAAGGTTAACTTACATTAATGCTTTTGGTTATGATGACATTTCGTACTCTTCAATAGTCACTGTTGTGGGTGAAACCATTGTCAGTATTATAAAGGGCACATATCGGCAGCTAGCGAGCGCTGGGACCCGAATGGGGCGCGAAACGTGGGCGAAGAGGCGGCGTTAGCGGCGAAGGTGCAGAGCGTGCGGGCTCTATGGGCGCCCACTGTGAGACGGAGCTCCCCACCGCGACCTCCTAGCCCACCGCAGGTGTCACGCAAGATCAGGGCCCGACGCCGGCAGCCAAGGCGCCTCACTGCCCTCGCACCGCCGCCCCCGCCCTACTGCCTCGAAGTACCCGCACAGTTATTCTGTGATCCTTCTTTTAAAGTAATTGAAAAAATTACTACATATATTTTCAGCATTTAGAATATTTTCACCTTGAAAGTTTGTTATTCATTCATATTTTCTCTATATTGACTTTTTAAAAGAATAACCCAAACAATATTTCAATTTGCAGTTCCAATTCGACTCGCCGCGACCACCGCAACTAATCGAGTGTCAAAAAACGATGAGTCGCCTCCAAACAAACGTGCAGTTGGCCATGCGAGCATCTGCGATGCGGTGTCCACCGTATAGAGGTACTAATGTCAGCCGATACGCTCCTACTGGCCAGAGACCTGCACGCTGCCCGGACAGGAGATACGGAGTTTGGTGGCCTAGAGATCATCCATCACCAAGACTTAACCACAAATTTCAACTAACTCACATTCAGTACAACAATGGAACTCTACAAAAGGCATTAGCAAAAACAGACGCTGAACCTAAAGAGAAACAAGAAGAAAAAGTAGATCCAGATGAACCGGCCCCTACAACCAATGAGTTGCAAGTTTGTCAAGAAGAGGCAGATAGTGCTAAACGAGAAGAAGTTTTGGATGATGAACTGCCGTCGACTAGTGCAGCTGCAATGGACACAGGACTGAGAAAAAAGCGTCTGTATAGCACAGTGCTCAGCATGAGCGCGCCCACACCAATAAACCTGACGCCAGTGGTCAGGCTGGCGCAGAAACTCGTCGCTCCCGGAATATTAAAGCTAAACAGAGTGTTGCCAAGTACAAGAATCCGGCCACCTATCGTCGATCATAAATTTGAAGAGCTAGAAAAAGAGGCGTTAGAGCAATACAAGGCCTCTGACGAAAGCATCGACACGAAATTCCAAGAACTAGAAAAACAGGCTGTCGAACAATACAGCGCTAGTAACAGTAATACAAGTTGTAGCAGCGAAAATTCTACAGAGAAAAGAAATTCGCCAGAGTGTGAGCCCAAAAATACCAAACAGTCCGTAAAATTTCATAAAGAAAAACCTGTGGACAGCGTTGTAATATACTCGCAAAATTTTCCCGACCTCAACTCTAAAACGACAAGCGTTATGAGTTTAAAAAACTTCCACACCCCCCCGAGGGGGGAAAAAAAGGAACATAGATCTTGTAAGAACTCCCGTGCCAAGGAGACCCAGCGGGCCGCCTCAGACACCGATAACGACACCAGAGAGAACAATTTTAAGAACCACAAGGGTCCATTAAGGTGGACCCTGCATGTAGTTCCACCAAAGAAGAGACATTTGACGTTATGTGTGTCAGACTTCTCATCTGATGAAGATATGGAGGACACGACCGGTTCCATCAAAGATGCATGTCCCCGAATAAAGAACCACGTGGGGAAAATGAAGATGTCGGCCCACGGCGGCGGGGACCTTCGCCCCATCATGAGAAAAACGTAGTTTTGGACGCGCATATCTTTGCCATTGCGGCAACCTTGTGGACATGATTTTGCAAAAGCGAATCGAAAAAATTCTGGCGTGACTGATCCCCAACCAATCTAGTTTCAGTGGTCAGAATCTGTTGTTTTTGATATGAGTATTTAGGTGAACATAGTTTTTTGTGAGATGCCCAGCAGGCGTGTAGCGAACAGTGTCGTGACTGACAGTAAACCGTGCTCCAATTGTTTATCATTGTGCTTATTTTTACTAGTCATAAATGATTTGTATATACCTTTCTGGATTTTTGACTTATTATACCTATAAGAAAACCATTTTCAGTTGGTATGAAAACGTAACAATAATTTGGTTAGTTATTTGGACAGAGCAAATAAAATTTTGTAGTTATTTTTCCGCTGCCAGGTTATTTAAGGATAGTGGCAAACATCATGCAAAAATACTTAACTATAACTAAATCAATTTGGGTGAATGCATACTTCAATAAAAGTCAACAACATTTATATTAACATTAAAATAGAAAATAGAACTCTGGAATATCATCTGTCTGTTTTGTCTTAACATAATCCCATTATTCCCGTAAATATTTTCAGTCGTATCAACTATCGAGGAACTTCTCCAGGTCTGTGCTGTCGTCATCCAATTGTATTTGTTCTAGCGTTAAATTTGGAGGCGGCTGAGGACCTGGAAGTAGAGTTTGTATATAAATAAATACACCCAACAGTCATCCCAACAGCCTTCATAGTTCTCCTCCCACACTAAGATACAAGTCTTGACGTGAATATGGAATACGGGACCTTTCGATCATTATATAATGTATATGCACACTTTTGCCGCGGGGCGAGGAGGAGGCCACCAAACAGTCAGGGATAAAAAGCAGATTATAAAAAGAGGTCGCGAGTTTAATAGCCGCACCGATGTGCATCGAAATTTCAAGATTTTATGTACATTAGACTAACTGAAGACCAGCTCCATCCGGGAGCAATTTTATAAAATTAAGTATACTGTCCTTTTCCAAGGTTCTATCTACCTCCATACGAAAAATAACAACTTAATTGGTCCAATTTGTAATATAACATTCATCATCAGCCCATATACGTCCTAAAGCAAGTGATAATTCATTGTGAATACACACAAAACTTCGAAAAGTCAGAGGTGTGTGCCTGAGGTTTGAACCTGCGACCGCCGAAAATCTCGACCGCGCGCCTAAACCTCGAGGCCATCACTGCTGCAATATTATATTCATACATACATAAACTCAGGCCCGTCTCCCGTTGGGGTGGGAACTGGAAAGAGACTATAGAGCGCCAAATGCGACGGTCCAAACACACTTCTTTTGCTTTTTCAACTGACATTATCCCCTTCCAGTGATAAAGTAGGTGATAATTCACAACAGAACTTCGAAAGAGGTCTGAGTCTGGGGTTTGAAACTGCGACCTCGAGGTCATCAAGACTTGTAATATTAGTATGGTTTATTGGGTGCAAATAATAGTTTCAAATTAAATTTACCTGCCGGTAGACTGCCGCTGATCAAGTATTTAGCCACATCTTGCTGGAATGCGATTGCACTGTTCTCTCTTCTGGCTTGTATTTCAGCTAAATGTCGTTTCTCCCTCTGATGTCCAATCTCTGTGTTTTCTTTGGCCAGTTTGTTCCGCACCTCTTCTAAGGCAGCTGAAATTTGAAAGGTGAGAAATTATTAAAATTCAAAAGAGACAGCCCGTGGCGTGATTGTCTAGACCCCATTTTGCCATACGAGAGGCCACGGGTTCGAAAACCGCACCGAGACAAATGTTTGTGTGATCTACTAATATTTGCTTCGGGTCGGGGTGTTTGTGAGACCGAAAAGTCTCTCGAACCTCGAAATATAGATCGGAAAAAGCGCCTTAAGCGCTCCGTTCAGCAGTTTTGTAATCCGGGGAAGGCCAAAAATACCCATTTCGAGGTCTATGGCCTTCCGGCTTGGCGCACGGGATATTTAATCGCTTGGTTGAGTCCTTAACTAGTACACTGGCATACCGACTAAAACCTCCAGATGTCATTCATGCATATTTGTTAGGCTCCAAGATCTCACAGGTGCCTGGAATTGGTACCTGCTTCTTGATTACAAGGCCCAAATGTCACAGGCACAGGCCTGCTCTATAGCTAAGAGGGTTTAGTCCACCACACTGGCCTAGTTCGGGTTGGCGGACTTCACACCTAAGAAATTCCTAAGAAATTTTTAGGTGTGCAGGTTTTATCACGATGTTTTCCTTCACTGTTAAAGTACGTGATAATTCATCGTGAATACACACATAACTTGCCTGGAAGAAATCGCCGACAGCGATAAGGCCGCCATTTGTAACACTACCTTATTTAGAGTTGCTTATACCTATGTTGTTTTCTTATTATATGGTGTACAATAAAGAATAAATAAATAAAAATAAATAAAATAACTTCGAAAAGTCAGAGGTGTGTGCCTCGGGTTTGAACCTGCAACCGTCAAGGTACTCAACCGCATGCCCAAGCCTGAAGGCCATCACAACTTAAAGTTTATTATTAGATTATTATTCGGAATTTTGAAAGACAAACTGGGCTTTTGGGCTTCTATGGAAGTACCGGGTTATTACTACCCAATTTAGGTAAACCACATTTAGGTATATTCAACGGTATACAACCATACAACCATTTATCTTATATCTTTAAATGAGCAATTCTTGTATATATATAATTGGAATCTCGGAATCGGCTCCAACGATTTTCATAAAATTTAGTATATAGGGGGTTTCGGGGGCGATAAATGGATCTAGCTAGGAATCATTTTTAGAAAATGTCATTTGGAAGAAAAATAACAAAAAGGAGGCGTTTGAGTAGACTCTTCCTGACATCTATTGGCGAATTGGCGAATAATAATACTATTTTTTGATAGCAACTAATTGCTTTAACGACACAACAGCAGATGGCGTTGTTAAGTAACATTATTCATATTTCATCATTTTATTAGTAATTCGTACTTAAATATAATTTCCAAAAAACACAATTTTAAAAAAGAAAATTCCGAGCAAAGCTCGGTCATCCAGGTACTGGTATAAAAAACGAGAAAAGTTGTTGAGAGAAAATAGTGATACAATACATAGTTAAAATTAATGATAAGTAATTTACAAAAGCAATGTCCTTTAATGATTTAAATGTATACAAAACCACTTTAAACTTTTATTATTACCAACAATTATTACAAGGTTACTTAATGAGCTGATTAGCATACAATAAAAATGGCCATTATCAAGTTAACATAAATCCATTATTATTGCTTATTTAAATTACACTAAGCTTATTATGGTCTTAAAACTAACGCCTCAGCTCTTTCAAACACAGAAGTCAATTCTAAGCAGTCAGACATTTATGAGATGGTGATGTTGATAAACTTATTTTTCATAATGGATCAACAAAAATAAAGTAATGAGGTTTATACAGCTCTATAGATAAATAATTTTTTGGTTGAATTAACATCTATTGTCTATCTTATTGGTCATGATAATGTGCTTGAGAGGTCTCAACCTGCCACTCAGTTCAAGTGAAAGTTCATAGACACAAAATAATTTAGTCATAATATCATCATCATCATCATCAGCCCATATAAATCCCACTGCTGGACATGGGCCTCCTTTACAACTGGGAGGGTATAGTCCTTACTCCACCACGCTAGCCTAGTGCAGTTAGGCAGACAACACACTTAAGATATTCCTAAGAACTTTTAGGTGTGCAGGTTTCATCACAATATTTTCCATCAACATTAAAGTTTGTGATAATTCTTTGTGAACATAATGTTGGAAAGTCAGAGGTGTGTGCCTAGAGTTTGAACTTGCGACCATCAAGATTCTCAACCACATGCTTAAACCTTGAGGCCATCATAATATAATAAATCAACTGAGATGATTCCAGTTAGCCAAAAAAGACAAAAATCAGTGCCTTACCCATCTTTTTCTCTTTGTACAGTGTCAAATGGTACTGATGATCCAGTTTCCAGTTTTCCATCTTACGCCTCTCCACAATGTCCTCAAATTCCACCAACTCTTCCTCCACAGTCTTGAGAGTACTCTGCAAGGTTTTTATACTGTCCATACACTGCGCCACAGACATCGTGAGACTCGGTAAGTATGACAAATTTTGTGCTAGCTCTTGAGCACTCTTCAATTTTCTTTTTGTTATTTCGTGGAGTTCGCACATCAATTTGTCTACTTCATCAGCTGCCTTGGCGTTAGCATCGGCATTCCCGTGTAACTCAGCCCACTGTTCTTGGTATTTCTCTAACAAGGCACCTCCTGCCCCATAATTTACTTTGCTTTCTACTGGGATTCTCTGTTTTTCCTTAAATATGTTTGTTACTTTTTGTACTTCCTGTAGCGTTTGACGCAAGTTATTGTTCGATGCGAAACCATCTTGGACAACTGAAATAAATTCTTTTAAATTACCTAACATTTTCGTAAAATTAAAATAATCAACAAGAAGATTTTAACGTTGTTTTGACAACATTTGTGTCACTGTCAGATCACTCATCAGTAGGGATGGGCGTTTTTTTAACGAACTAGTTGAATTAACCGTTGACGATGAAGAAACGAACGAACGGTTGATGGGTTGTGAAAAAACTAGTTGAATTTCAACCGCCAAATTCAAAAGTCCGGTACGGTCTTGCGGACTGGCAATGTGACGACGACATCTTAACTTAGTTACTTAATATGTTTATTTGTTTTTTGCTACATCTAGAAAATTTTGGAACCTAACCAAGGGACTTTAGTGTTGAATTTTGTATGAAGTAAATATTGGTGATAGAACCTTGTGTTCTATGGGGAAAAAAGGATGCCTATAGAAAAGTAGTGAATCGACTAACTGAACGCAGCCTTTAGTGTATTATCTATGAACGCAGCAAAGCAATTATTATTTTTGTTTGAATTTTGTTAGTGATAACAGGTTTTTTTAGTTTTTCGATTTTAATATGTTAATATTAGTTATAATAGAGTAGTTGATTATGTGACTGTGTACAATAATTCAGTATCATATCAACATTAATGTGTAAATATTTGTAATCAATGTAAATACAATCAGTTGATTTTCTAAATACGCCAGAATTTTATGAAACTGAAGATAAAAGAAATACTTATTTTATCTAGTGTTTGTAGAAAGCACATACGTTTTCAATACTATTCAGCCAGTCCCAAGCCTGGTCTAAATCCTAAAAGTATGAAAGGAAGTTCAATTGATCATAAATAAACTACACTTAAAAAACACTATAAAACTAATATATTATTTTTTTACATTACCAAACAAAAGAAATCATTTGATGTTTGTATTCAGTTACAGAATGAAAGCCATTGCCCTGGCCATTTCCATATAAATGTAAAAAAATGCATTTGACACACACATAGAAAAAGCAGTTGCTGTGGTTTATAGTATATTAGGCTTAATATTAAAAGTTGGTAAAGATTTTAAGAAAATTTTCAGCTACTATATAATTCTTTGTTGCAATCAATTTGAATATTATATTAATATAAGTTTAAGTTTATTGTAAATAATATTGTATAAATGCTTTTTATTTGTTTTTGTGTAATTCAATTTATCTCTTTTTTTGTTTTTGATAGTCATTCACTACTTCAATTTATTTAACTATTTGTGGAAATTGTTTTGGATTATGTACTATATTTTTTACTATATACTTTTAAATGTACTTGTTTTGTATATTTCCCAAATAAAATAAATAAATTACTAGACCAATTACTTATTTTATCAAGTTTTTGTAGAATGTACATATTTTTTCATTATTATTCAACCAGTTTTAAGCCTGGAAAAGTATGAAGGGAAGTTCAATTGATCACTAATAAACTACTCTTAAAAAACCTTAAATCACATTAAGTAATGTAATATTTTTTAACATTACCTTTACTATGAAATATTTAATAAATAATCATAATGAAATATATTTAAATAAATATGTTCAGTTCACAAGTTTTATTTTTGAAGTAAATTAAACAACCAAAATTAATAATAAAAAATACATATATTGGAAGTAAAACTTTTTTGGCTAACAAATTTTATAATCTTGTTCATCATCATCAACCCATATATGTCCCGCTGCTAGGCAGGGGCTTCCTCTACGACTGAGAGGGTTCTGGCCTGGTGGTGGACGCCATGCTAGCCTAGTGCGGGTTGGTGGGCTAAACACCTAAGCAATTCCTAAGAACGTTGAGGTGTGCATGTTTCATTGTGATGTTTTCCTTCACCGTTAAAGCAAGTGATAACTCATTGTCATTATTAAAGTCAGTGTGCGCCTGAGGTTTGAACCCGCTACCGCCGAGATTCTTGTCCTCACACCTAAACCTCGAGGCCATAACTGCTTATAAATCTCGTTTATGTATAAACCGATCTTAAACATCAGATTTCCAAAACTTAAGAGGGAGGGAAAATAGAAAATATGTTAAGAATCTAATGAATTTATTTTAAGTTTTCTAAATTGTCGTCACAAACAGTAATTTGTTAATCGTCATGGCGAAGGCAAGACGAATCAGGATTTGAATTCATTTAATCTCTAGTGGCATATCCGTTAGGATCACCGAAACTCTTAGAATGAGAAACAATTCATATTTACTTAGGTTTTTTTTAAGTGTCGTCGCGTAAATCACTTTACTCAACAGTTTTCTTAACACTAAGCGTATTTCATATCATAGTTAAGGGTGTTTTAGATATCGAATCATGATGACTAGATACTGAGCCCGCCTTCAGTTGTAAATTGTAAAGTTGGATTTAATATTTTAGATATTTATTTTTAGTTTACACAACATACATTTCAGAACGCACTCATAAATATTTGAAAACAAATAATATTGACTCGCCAATCCGTTTTTATTACTAGAATACTGACACAATTCTATATTTTTAAAATCTAAGATATGCAATATTATTTGAATATTGTGGATATATTTTGTCGATTAAAATACGTTACATATTTAATTTTAAGGGGAAATTAACCGTATTAACAGGATAAACATTAAAATTTAAATGTTTGACGGGAACTTTTAGCCTTTCTGTTCCACATTTCCGTTCCATTTCATGCATAAAATTTTTACCCTCCTCCGCGCAAAAAAGTATCACGTTTAAAAAAATTGCAATATTATAATGATAGCAGTTATTATTATTATTAACTAGATGAAGCATAGATAGCGTGATTAACCCAGACGGAATTTTACTTTTATTATTTTTAGAATTCATTTGCTAACATTTTTCAACTAGTTGACGAAATCAACTAGTTTTTTAACTAGTTAACCAACGCAAAAAAACGGTTACGTTTCGTTGACGCCAAAATCGTCAACGACCCATCCCTACTCATCAGTCATCACGTCTCACCTTATCATAGATTACTGTTTAAAGTTGGTTTAAAGTATTATATTTCTTTTTATTATTTTTCCTTATACAGTGTTTCATACTCTCAGACCACAACACATGGAACAAATAATCTTAATGGCTTGGATTTAATAATTTCGTTTTAAAAAATCCAATAGGAATTAAATATTGTTTTATGTACCTACCTACATATTAATTCAATAAAAACAATCTACACACAAATACAATCTTTATATTTTCAAAAATAAATCGAAAATTTGTAATTAATTCAATTTAAAAAAAAAATGTGATCAAATAGCTCATTCAAATAGGAATTTTTATCTTTTAACTTGTGGCAACAATTTGCCGAAGTTTATTTACTTGCACAGCCGCATTCTGCAGTTGTCAAATTTGAATTCTTGTTATCGTTACTGTAAAAAAGGATTTGCATTTTGCTGTGAATTAAAACATATCCAAAAATGAGTGATGAAAAAGAAAAACTGACGAGTGATAAAGTGCCAGAGAAGCTAACGGAATGGCTTTTGTCCATGGGATGCCCGCCTGAGAAAGTACCAACACTGGATAGTGCGAAACAGTAAGATCGTTATTATACATTTCGTTTTCTGTAATTAAAAAAAAATTATGACTGAAACCGTTGTTATTTGTTTAACAATAGGTACTATAAACTTTTTTGTAACATTATGACTATCAGTACTGTTGAAGTAGTAATTGAATAAAAAATAATTTACATCACCAATTCTTTGTGTAACATAACACTTAACCAGAAATAACATTTACGTCCGAATCACTTAAGAAATAGGTAGCGAAAAAGAGTGATATGTTGGTGTAGAACTGTAGATATATATATCTACCTTTGAGATGAATGATATAGCAACAAATCTTAGATATTTTTATGGAAACTGACACTTTGTCTGACTTTAAAAAAATCTAGTTCCTTTTTCTTTATTTTTCTTTCTTTGTTCCGCGAGGAACCGGCTTAGGTCGAAGACCATGCTGCCAAGTCTTCAGTAATTTAATTTCATTAGTGTAAATTATGAATGATAATGATGATGATGAATGATGAAAGAAAAAGGACGGGAAATTCCTAAACTGAAAGGCGCGCCACCCGTCCCTCCCACATACAACCCTTAATCCCTTCATTACAATAGTGAACAGAGAATCAAGCTCCACTAGTAGATATTGCACACTGTGCATCCAATTCACCCCTCGCCTCCCCCCTCCCCGTCCCACCGCATCGGTGGGACCATCCCACCTGGATCAGGAGGCTCCTCCATCCTCTCACCAACAATCACCAGAAAAGACTCACCAGATACAGCAAGACAGGGAAGAAAAAAGGGAAAACTAAATCAAACACACCACACACAACATTGACAAGCAACAATTAATCCCCTGTTCACCATTATCAAGAAAAAAATAAAAATTATATGTGAGAAAAGCAAAAAAATATGCCCCCCAATCCAAACACTTCCTGCCCTTTTTCCAAATTCTAGCTCTTTTTCATTATATAACTTACATTGGTACCCTGGAACTAACAAGGTATTTAACATTTAACTTTTTTTGCCCCCTTTGTTCTGCAAGGAACCGGCTAAGGTCAGAGACCATGCTGCCAAGTCTTCAGTAAATAACATTTTAAATAAAAATATTTTTTATTTTTTCTATAGAATGTGCCGTGGCCAGTATTACATAGTGTGGAGGAGTTTGATGGAAGAAGTACAGCCTAAGGACTCAATTAAATACAAGAGGCTGGCAGTGTTTACTGATGATGTACAAAAATGTGAAGAAAAAAATGTTTTTAAAGAAGTAAGTTTATAAAAATGAATAAACAAAAACTGTTGTGACACAGGGATGGAAAAAATTGGGCAATTATTGTAGTTAAACATGATAACAGAATATGAGATGGAAATAATAATTTAATGTAAGAGACAAAACAGCACAGGGTTATTTTAAGAAATAAATGAAAATCTATTTTATTGTCTTTTTTTAATTTCAGTCTAATCCGAATGTGATTGTTCCGGATGAGCTATCACTTTGGACCCAATATACCAATTTAAAAAGTCAGGTTTCTGAAGCTGAGACAAGACTGATGCAAGCAAAACAAGATCTAACTCACCTCATTGATAAAGTTTCTAGTAAATGTAAGTGGTATATTCATATTTTTGTCCTTTATAATGCAAATTGTTTTATAACATACATACATACATACATACATAAACTCACGCCTGTATTCCCCGAAGGGGTAGGCAGAGGTGCATTTCTGCACCCACATTTCGCCAGGTATGTATCAGTCCCACGTAATAGGGGGCGAGCCTATTGCCGTTTTTCGGGCACATTTCCAGACTCCGGGCTGTTACTGAGAATTTCCTAATGGAAAAACCCAATAACACTTTGCCCGACCCGGGAATCGAACCCAGGACCTCTAGATCCCACGGCACATACTTGTACCGCGAGACCACGAGGCAGTCGAGGCAGTGTTTTATAACACTATCTTTAAGTGCTTCTACAACAGCAACTGTAAAGGATAATTTTTATTTCATGTTCTCCTCTTTGGTTAAATGCTCCAGGTGATGAAGTAACCAGAAGTTTGTAGTGTAATAGTATTTAACATGTTGAACGCCATGAAGACACCATGTGGCCGACAGCATACTTTCCCCCGGGGCCGCAACAATATAATATCAAGGATTGTCCAAGGAAATAGTGATGTACTCATTATTTTTTTGGGCCAATTGGCCAGGATGCACTGTGGGGCCGCATGGATCACTTGCTTCAGTAAAAAGAGTCGAAACACTGTCCGTCGGCCGCCTAGAGTCTTCTGTGTGATCGAGGGCATGCGGACACACGGTGTCCGACGCGGCCCCTTGGACCCGACGTATTGGCGGTCACAAGGTGTCCGGGCGGCCCACTGGGCTACACATGGTTTTTAGTCTGGCGTTCAATGTGTTAATAATACATATTTAGGAACCAGATGCATTAAAACACATATTTGGGTGGTATGACAAGTCACAGGGCAAAAGCGCTACATTAGTCCCTGTTGTTTGGCATATCACATATCAAAACATAGACCTATGAAAGCATACATATGACACTAGAATTAAACTCTTCATCCCCTACAGACTCATCAATGAGCGTAGTGATATAAATAATCACCTCTTATATTCTTTACATACGAATTATCACATACTTTAATGGTGAAGGAAAACATTGTGAGGAAAGCTGGAAACCTAAAAAATTCTTAGTAATTTCTTAGATGTGTAATCCGTCAACCCACATTAAATAAATAAATACACCCAACAGTCATGTATACATAGTTCTGACCCCACACTAGGATGTCTCGTGGGTATCAGAAACTACGAGAGACTTTTCGGTCTCACAAACACCCAGACCCGAAACAAATACTTGTGGATCACACAAACATTTGTCTCGGTGCGGGGATCGAACCCGCGGCCTCTCGTTTCGCAAGCTGGTGTCTAGCCAACTGCGCCACGGGGCTGTCGTGCCACATTAGGGAAATATGGTGAACTAAAGCTTAAACTCTTTCAGTCGTAGAGGCGGCCCGTGCCAAGCAGTGGGACATAAATATAGACTGATAATGATTATGTTTTCAGTATCTCAAAGAAATCTAGTAATCCGTCAAGTTCAAGACATGGAAAGGCGTGTGTTACTCTTGCAAAAGTACTCAGAAGACTTGCAAAACAAGAAGTCGGAACTTCAAGAGACCACTGCTATAGCCGAATCGATGTCTTGCAGCGAAGACAGTGCAGATGTAGAGGTGAGATATGATTATTAATTATAAGTTTCAGATATGTTCGATCCCCGCACCTAGACAAATGTTTGTTTGATCCACAAATATTTGTTTCGGGTTTTTTGTGAGACCGCAAAGTCCCTCGTAGTTTCTGATACCCACAACACAAGACTTGTATGTTAGTGTGGGGTCAGAACTATGTATATGACTGTTGGGTGTATTTATTTAAAAGGCATTGGGCCTGATGGTGAATGCAGTGCAAAATTGAAACAATATTTGGTACTTGTAAACAGTAATAGCTATCCGCAACATGGGCAGTCACACACCAGTGGCGGTACTTCCATAGAAGCCCAAAAGCGTTACACGGTAATTGTGTAATGTCTAGTTTATAATCGTTTACTGTGGGGTCAGGATATTCTCATTTATATGTCAAATTGCGTTTGTTAAGTAAAGATTTAAAGCTTAAAGATTATTATTCGGAATTTTGTAAGGCTAACTTAACTTTTGGGCTTCTATAGAAGTACCGCCACTGTCACACACGTGTGTGGGGTCAGAACTGTGACTGTTGGGTGTATATATTTAATTACACTGTGTGTATTTTCAGAGCAAGTTGGACAAATGCTTGAGCGCCATTCGTCGCAGCAGCGTCCGTCCGGCCGCCGCGTCTCACTCGTTGTTGTCGGCCGCGAATCCCGTCGCATGCTCCTCAGTTGCGTCCTCCTATGGCGATGTTGATTATGGTGAGCTCACTCAAAAATGCTGGTCTCGAGGTTTTGGCATGCGGTCGAGAATTTCAGCGGTTGTGGGTTCAAACCCCAGGCATACACCGATCAACCCGCACGAATTATCACGTACAATTATCCTGCACACCTAAAAGTTATTAGTAATTTCTTAGGTGTGTAGTCCGCCAACTCGCACTAGGCCAGCGTGGTGGACTAAGGCCTAAACCCTCTCAGTTGTATTGTAGAGGAGGCAAGTGCTCAGCAGTGGGAGGTATATGGGCTTATGATGGAAGCCACATTATATCAAGTTTCAATAGTGATTTAAAACGCGAGCGGGCACCGAACCCGCGGCCTCTCGTTTCGCAAGCTGGTGTCCAGTCAACTATGCCACAGAGCTGTCAAAAGTGTGTATATAAAAAAAGATATATGTGTACATTCCAGAAGAGCTGGTGTGCAGCGCGGTGCGGTGCAGTGCCGCGGCCGTGTGGCGCCACCTGTGCGAGCGGCGCACGGGACTCGGCGCGGCGCTCGCACGCGCATGCGCCGCGCAAACACACCACAACAACCGGTACATCTAATCACACGACACACATCATATCCGATCAATCATATCAGATAAGCGAAATACCCTTGCAATAGAATTAAAAAATAGTTTAAAGTAAGCCCAACCAAAAAATTATTGGCCCTATCCCACAACACACCCGCCACTGTATCTCCTGTGCTCCGGATCAACAGCACGCACAGTATTGATACCGAGCAATGAAGCTCACCATGTCCACCAACCCACACTAGGCCAGCGGGGTGGACTAAGGCTTAAACTTTCTCAGTTGTAGAGGAGGTGCGCAGTGGGACATATATGGGCTGATGATGATGATGAATGACGAACGAAACGAATATAAGAGAACCTAATTTTTCATGATCTTGAAATTAATCAGAAAAAAAAACAAAATGTTAGCACAGACAGTCCATATAGTGCCTATTGTTATATCTACCATAGTACTAGTATCTAAAAGCCTGAAAATATTAAAAACTCAGCTTGTAAGCAGCTTGTAAGCCTTATAAAAAGAGCCACAATTTTAAATATGTGCTGTCTAGCTCAGAAGTTCCTATCATTGTCAGCTGTGGCATCAACATTCATAATTTAACATGATATTCTTGGTCAAGACCTGTACATCAGGTTTACTTACCCTTTCAATGAGATAAATAAGATTTAAAGGAAATAATAATATTAAATTCTTTATTAAACACAAACATAAATTATAAAACATACAAGTTATCCCTGTGTTCTGCACTAGTCAAAACTGTGGTTCAGAGGTCAGTGTCTTCCTCTTACATTTTTATTGCCATTTGCATTTTGTTGAGCCCTTTTTAAAGGAACTATAGTTGATAAGAAAATACAATGAAACAACAACATATCACACTACAACACACTCAGTACATTCTGATGTCAAGTTAATTTGTAAAATATAGATTTAAAGCTTAAAGATTATTATTCGGAATTTTGTAAGGCAAGGTGGGATTATAATATACGTTCATTAGCGACCAGTCATACAGTACAGAAACCACAATACAATATGTTATGATTGTACATACAACCGGTACATGCTACAATAAAATGCATATCTTGTGGGATTGGGGGCTTACAATCACTTCTGCCTATCCCTTTTTTGGAATAGAGGTTATGTATGTGTGTATGTACGGAGATGAATAACATTATGAAACATCTTATTTGGCCACCATTGGGCTTACCATGTTACTTTAGTCGTTACAGTATATAAAAAAAATACTGATAAGTCAGAGATCTTTCATCCTGAATGCTATTAACGTAGTTTTTAATATTACAGAGTGAGTGCAAAGACAATAGTGGCCCATACTGCTGCGTTGCATTGCTCCATTGCGCTCGAGGCTATGAAGAACAAGGCGTTAATCAAACAAGCGAGAAAACGATTGGCTGAAGCTGTCACCCAGCTCAGCGTAAGTTTTTAGCCCTTATTTAGTTGAAAAATATCCATGTTTACTTAAAATATATTTGCCACAGCAAGTAGTTTCTGATAGATGGAATGGTGTATTCATGTGAAAAACATATTTTGTACTAGTAAAAATATTTTGTTACACATTTACATATTTTCGTTTGACGCAAATTACACAATACACGTGATATTTGCTTGACCCTCCTCTCCCCTTTGTGATATTTGATGATTTTTGCCAAATCCCCTCCCTCCCCTTTCGAGCTGCACGTGATTAACGGACGGCTCTTAAGCATAGCAGATTAGTATAAACGGTTATGTGTGTATGTGGTTCCAGGACTACATGTCGGCGCCGGCGTGCGAGTACCTGGTGGCGCGGTGCGAGCGAGCGCGTGCGCAGGCCCGGGCGCGCGCGCTGGCCGCGCTGGGCGCCGACCTGCGCCACCGCCGCGGGACCCTCGCGCACGCCGAGTCCCGCCCGCCGCACGCCGCGGGGGCGCTACCTAGCGCCAGGAACAAACTCGCCACGCTGCATAGCGCTATTGTGAGAGCCGCTGACAGTACTCACATACAAACACAAAAGCCCACTTTTTAAAAAAAAATTGAAATGGAATAGGCGTTTGTCTTCCATCTCACCTGATGGAAAGTGTAGATGATATAATATTGGACCCACGACCGGCGCCTAAACCTCGAGGCCGTCACTTACTTGCAGAATTCCAAAAAATACTGTTTCAGCTTTAAGTCTTTATTAAACAAAAGCAATTTGACATATATAGGTCAATATTCTGACCCCACATTAAACTGTTATAAACTAGACATTACACAATTAACGTGTATCGCTTTGGGGCTTTTATGGAAGGACTGCCACTGATAAAACACTTTTAATTACTTTTTTTTATCATCAATGTAATCAATATATGCCCCATTTCTGGGCACTGGTCTCCTCTACAACTGACTGTGGTACAGCTTTAGTTAATCGTAGTAATTAAATTGTGGATTGAAGGACTACAAGCCTGATAAATACCTTGTACACTACTCTCAGACATACATACAATATGGTACCGGTTAACGGTGGTTTTCCTTCATTCTTAAAGTGCATAATAATTATCCATTGGTAATTAATCAAAATCTCACATACACACACACACACACCTTTGAATGTTTTTTTTTTTTGAGAATGTTAATTTTATTTTGTAACTAAATTTCCTAGCTAATATCTATTTCCTACTACAAACTTACTTGCTTCATTAAATTGTTTGAAGGATTTTAAATAATAAATAAATAAATACGCCCAACAGTCACATACATAGTTCTGACCCCACACTGGAATACAAGCCATGTGTCGTGGGCATTAGAAACTCACACACAATATTGGTCTCACAAACAATATTTGTGGGTCACACAAACATTTGTCTCGAACCCGCGGCCTCTCGTTTCACAAGCTGGTGTCTACTCAACCGCGCCACGGGGCTGTCGATTTTTGCTTTTCTTGACAATCTTTAAATATATGTTACTACATTTCATAAGGTATCGAAAAAGGACGAGCTAAGAAGATCGCTGCAATCTCTAGCCAGTATAGAGAAGAAAATACTCAACATTCGCGAGTGTCTCAGAGCCGTCTTCAGCTGCTTCCAGAATGGAGAAAGACTTGCAGATATGGATAAGTTTAGAGGTAAGGTGAATACAATATGAAACACAATAATAACATTAAGAGAACATATTTGTATTTTTTATCAAATTGCTTATTATGGATAAACTCCAAAAGTACTTGATAAATTTGAATGATGTTTGGTAAGCAATCATAATAATTAGAGTTCAATGGCTACTTCCACATATAGTAGTAATCTGCAAACATGCGTGATGAAATGAAATGAAATAATATTTATTGAATCTATTAAATGTCAAATACATCACTTAGATTCAGTCATTTCAATATTTAGTTACTATCCTGTTCGGAAGGCAGTCATCACTAGAGAAGAAATTTGATTTTTGATTGATAAAAGACCTTCTTAATAGTAAAGATGGCCCAGGCTATGTATATACATACATACATAACATCACGCTAGTATTCCCCGAAGGCGTAGGCCGAGGTGCATTTCTGCACCCACATTTCACCAAGTATGTATCAGTCCCACATACAAGTACGTACAGTCGGACATATACATATTACATATGTGTGTATAGGCTGATGTCAATAAAAATAACATGTCCGGTTATTGTTCAGGTCACATTGTATTGCCGGAAGAGTCTATAGCCACACTGCAGCAGTTCTATGAAGAGAGGCGGGCCAAGCAGAACAAGATGGAACTCAGTTTAGAAATGGATATATCCGGAAATAATTCTGTTATTGAACCACCAGGTACTATATAATTTCGGGTATTATAGCGGTTCTAACACCCTAAATACCGTTACATTTAATAGGCCACTCAAGGCCAGCATGGTAGACTAAGACTTTTTACTCTCAAATATAGAATAGACCCTTGACCAGTAGTGGAACATAATATATGTTGCTTCATATAGTACTATATATTTTTGATGATATTGTAAATTGCTGATTAATGATCTTAAAAAAAACCGGGTTTTGCAGATGAGGAGAATCCCAAATTGGTCGACGAGCTGAAGATTTATTTAGACAAATTTAGTCTGGAGAAGAACAGGAAACTTGTTTTAGAAAGGTAAATGGTCCATGTACTTCATATTATGTTTTTTGGTTTGTTTAATTACCAGTCATGCCTCATTTAGTTCAAATAATTTACGTACATAGATTAGTGCCTTTTGACAAAGATTACATTTTATAGTCATGTTTCGTCAATAGTGTTTAATTTTCACATAATAGCAAGCCTAATACGATTTTGCGGACACATTTGGCGCATCTATTTAGAATTTTCTCAAAGAAAAACCCATTGACACAGTTCGAAGTCGAATCCAATCCAAGACCGCACAATCTCACGCACACATGACTTCACAAAAACTTAGCAAAACAGTGGGATATGGTTTAATCAATTCTTCATCCTCCGTAATTAACAACGCACTTTTCAAATCGCCTTTATCCTATTATGCAAATAATTTTTATTACATTTACAAACTCTTTATTGTCCACTAGAAAAAAATTACCAAAACAATATGAAAACTAAACTGAAGTACAGTTGGCGGTATTATCGCTCAAAACGATATTTTAAAGACTCACATACTCTTATTTTTTACAGCGGTGACAAAATATGGACATTCGAATCAATAGAAGCATCATTGCACCGTCTCCACAAGAAATGGATTGCGGAAGAACTACCCTGCACCATGCTGTGCCCTTCTGTCGACCTCGAAACTAACTTGAGATCAATGGAAAACTGTGTGCAGATGAGAAGGGAAATAGAAATGATGCTACAAGCTACAGAGGGTAATGAGAAGAAAAGCTATGTTATTGGTAAGTGTTAAAATATTATAAATTATTTGTATATTCACTCTGAATTCTCAAGGTTTTTTTAATGTCTGACAGCCTCTTGGCGCAGTTGGCTAGACACCAGCTTGCGAAACGAGTGGCCGCGGGTTCGATTCCCGCACTGAGACAAGTGTTTGTGTGATCCGTAAATATCTGTGTGTGTGGGTGTTTGTTAGACCGAAAAGTCTCTAGTAGTTTGCGATACCAACGACACAAGATTTGTATCTTAGTGTGGGGTCAGAACATTTGTATGTGACCATTGGGTGTTTTAATTCCATTAAATAAATATACATACATATGCACCCATACTTGTATCTTCGAGAGGATAGGTAGAGGTGCATTAAATTTATGAATCTACTTATCAAGAAGTTATTTCTATATCTCTCTTAATTCCATATTTTATTGATAAGTACACATCCCATTCAAATTCCTAAAATTTCATTAACTCCACAATCAGTGAAAATGGACTAAAAATAAAAATCTAACAAACTTTTAGAGAAACAAACAACTTTGATTGAATGTTGTTACAAACCAGGTACTCTGAGATTTATAATGGTTTTGGTCAATAGAATAGTTGCAGATACAACAAATATAAAATTTTTGAACATATTAAGTCTTGGTCATCAAATATATTTCAAATAATGTCAAGTGAAACATCAATAACAGTCAAAATTTTCATTTTACAGATATCTCATCACAAATTGCAGAAGAAAAGGAAGCCACAGACAAGATAAAGAAGCGTCTCAACGAAAACATTATTAATCTGCAGAAGATGAGCCGTACATTAGACCTTGGTGCAGAGAACATGGACTTCTGGGCGGGCAACAACATGAAGAACTACATTAGTTCCAACCGGACTATCGACGGGAAGACCTATAAAGAATACGAGAAGTTTTACTTAGATTGTTTGAGGCTATAGAGTGTTATATAATATTATGTACTTTCCAACTCTCACTCCATGTCTCCATATGTAAGATGTATGTAAGATTTTAAGACTTCAAAAGGAAAAAAAAAAAGTTTTTCCCATATTTATCATTGCTACTCTGCTGTTATTAGTCGTAGTGTGATGATATATTATAGCCTATACTCTATAGCCTTCCTCGATAAATGGACTAAACACTTTTATTTTTAAAATAGAACCAGTAATTTTTGAAATTAGTGCGTTCAAACAATCTCTTCAGCTATTATATTAGTATAGATTTGAGGTTTATCGATATTATTGGAGAAATATTGTATTTTTGGTCTCACTCTAACCTATATAAGGTGTAAAATTCGATGTAAGGATATAGCCAAGTGTATAACTGTCGACAAGTGAGGGACAATGGTTTATGCTAGTTGACACTTAGACCATGCTGCATTTATAAAACATTGTAATATTTAAATAAAAACGTGTTATTGAATAAAGATTAATACATTATTATAAAAGCGTGGAAGTGCGGTTGTTTTGCCGTAACAGTAAAAAATAAATAAGCTTATTATGTACTACAATTAATTAGGTATTTTATTTTTTATTACCGAATAATGATTACTTTTGTAATTAAACAATTGTTAATATGAAATTGCATTTTTATTTCATACGTGTAAAATTGGTACGTATGATAGATAGGTCCGAGTTCGTGCGTGTATTTGAAAAATAAATATCAATAGCAGTACGGAGTACGAAAATGTGCACGAGGAGACTAGACTCAAACATCTCCGTGCTAAATTGCAACAACGAAAATGGCGTATATTTCATTAGATAAGCATATGAGGGAAATGACAACGTACGATATTAAAAGCCTAAATTAATATAGTGAATGACAATATACTGTCAGGCCGAAATGTATTATTTACATATTTTTAAAGAATATATTTATTTATTTATTATGCACCGTCAACACAAACATTTTTTTTACATTGAAGACGAAGAGTGACTCCTCGATACTCGATAGTCATCGTCACTCTAGCGGAACGTCGCGTCTATGGCAACGGAGCGGCCATCTTGTGGCGGGACATTCGAATGAGAGGGCGTTCACACACCGTACTTGCGACTCGCGAATCGCTTTTAATCAGAAGTTTAAAGTTGATTGTCTACCTAATTCGAATTACGTGTAGGTACATAAGTAATTTTCTTTTCTGTCAATTAAGACATTTGTATAAAAAAAAAAAACAATCAGTTGGCTCTGATTCCCGTCAACGCCTACGCTATCGAAGGCCTTCTGCGCTTACATACTTTTTTAATACGCTTTATTCATCATTGCCTTGCCCTGCTCCCAATTTCATTTGGGGTCGGCGCAGTATGTTTTATCCTTCCAAACATCCCGTATATAAAGCGTAAGCGTTTTTTAATACGCTTTATTGTACACCAAATAAAATTAATAAAATATAATAGTGACATTAAAAAATGTCACAAATGGCAGGTTTAGGTACTACATCATTAGTTCTTTTTTATTTCGCATTTTTTTAAATAGTCATTTTTAATTTATTTTTTTTATTAGTTTTTGTATCCTAGCACATTCAGTTCTTAATAGCGACCGATTGCGGTATCGCGTTTTGGGTTGAACATACCTACAT
This sequence comes from Hemaris fuciformis, assembly GCA_907164795.1. NCBI lineage: Eukaryota > Metazoa > Arthropoda > Insecta > Lepidoptera > Sphingidae > Hemaris > Hemaris fuciformis. The sequence continues at coordinate 6,127,421 of OU015455.1, read as the reverse complement.
TATGCGCCACTGTGCTATTACTGGGTAACTATTGTATAATTACTGTGTAACGTATAATAGTTGTGTACGTATTGGGTAATTGTGTGGAAAAGTAAAGTGGTTAAGACAACACTTTGAACTGAGACTCGAGGGTACTAAGTCTAGCGGTCATTGTAAAATGATACAGCTAAAAATCACGTAATAGTATTTGGCTTCGCAATTGAAGTATCCCACAATTAAGAAGCATAGGAAGGTATTTTAATGAAATAATTTCATTTAGAAGTATATCAGTTGGCATGAGTGTATCTAATGACAAGTGATGGTAGTCACTAGCTTGTCGTCGGTTGACATTATCTTTGGGCAACACTGTACTTTCCATCAGATGCGGTGTTGTCGTTAAGGCATACCTGTTAAAAACACTGTATTAACTTAACAATAAATGTTAGTAATACTACATACATAAATAAACTCACGCCTGTATTTCCCGAAGGGGTAGGCAGAGGTGCTTTTCTGCACCCACATTTCGCCAGGTATGCATCAGTCCCACGTAATAGGGGGCGAGCCTATTGCCGTTTTTCGGGCACATTTCCAGACTCCATGCTGTTACTTACTGAGAATTTCCTAATGGAAAAACCCAAGAACACTTTGCCCGGCCCGGGAATCGAACCCAGGACCTGTAGATCGCATGGCACATACTTGTACCGCGAGACAGACGAGGCAGTCGTATTTAGTTATACTAAATACAACCAATCCATTTATTCCAAATTACATATTATATCACCGTAAAACTGTGAACACCGTTAGATTATAATCTATCTCGCGAGATTGTAAACTGTCGAAAGATTGTGAACCGTAATTTAACGTGTTATTATTTAGTAGATTACCTATTGTGTTTACAATTTTACGGTGACATATACCTAAAGTAACATATCTACAACGTGTAACGTTTAGTATTTAAAGTAAGGGCTAGTCTTAATTTTTCACCATGCATATTTTGAGAGATCGAATGGTAATTTTTCAGCTAGCAACATTGTCCAACAAAACTTTAATAAACAATATTTTCGAACGACGAATAGTCAATAGATGTCAACAAGAATTCCCAATCTTCACAAACATATTTTTGCTCAATATTCATATCCTCTACGATACTCATTTCGGTACATAAACTTTTAGAAATTCGTCACATAAAAATATAATTTAAAATCCTACTACCAACTCAAATAATGAGAATAAATGCTACACAAAGATATCCAGGCGTTTATTAGAAGATTCAATATTATGTCAGAAATATTTTACAGGTCACATATAAAACTGATTGTTGGGATAGAAACAATTCCAAACAAAATATTATTCGCTTTAATAATCTGTATTAACCCTTATCGGACAATAATTAATATGGAAGAACACCACAACCAGGATATTTCCTGATTAGGTTTCTATTTCAAGACATACTCTCAAAAATTAGAAACATGACGAAAGAATGTTTTAAAGTGTGTGGTGCGAAGATGCTATAGTACTATGGTAGTGAAGTAATACGCCTCTAGAATACAAACATAAACTTCATAATTTATAGTGTTCCAATGTAAAAATATACTTGGAAAATTTACATAGTAATCTTTCATTAACACTAAACTTTGATAATATGTTTATATTATTGAAAGTAAAAAAATATTCCTTTCACAAATTAGTAAAATTATTCAGTTAAACATGTCAATTAAATTAAAAAAAAATCGTCCTTAATTATAGCAAATAAAGTATATTGTAGTCATACAAAATAGATATTGCAATAGTTGATGAAAAACTATAGATATCAATGACCCCCAAAGGTCACACATTATTTTTACATAGATTTTCATAAACTCTACTGTATAGAAGTGTATTATTTCCAACCAAATCTAGACTTCTTAATGACTAATTGAAAATAAATATATTTGTAATACTATGAGAAATCTTAAACTTATGAGATAAAGATAACTCTTAAGGTACTAGACCAACATACAATCTCATTTAGATTGTAAGTTAGGAACATTAATAAGTACCTAGTGCAAGAAACAAAAACATAATTCTAATCATTTAGTCAGATGGGCTTCAGAATAACCTCAAATTAATATTTAAGCAAATAGAAAATATATTACTGTCAATAATATTATTATTGACAAATTGAAGCAAGATTTACCAAGGAAAAATCAGTAAATCCTGATTCAATGTGTATCATTTACATTAACATTTATTTTGCTGCACATTGGAAACAGCTGCACACATTGTGTTCACAACTAAAGTGACAAAATCAACTTTTATTTACACTCCAGGAACATTACTATTTATAAATTTTTATATTATAGTATTCGAATATTTGGACCCAGTTATGCCAAAATGTACCGCCCCACAAATTGTCAAAAAATGAATTATTTATACAAAACTGATCTGAATGTGTTATACTACTACTCAGCAAGAACAGGCCAACCTATATTCTCATTTGACATAAAAAACATATTATGTATGAACCAGGCCACACATTAAGAATATGTACAAAATAATTCTGCATAATGATCTAAAAACATTTGGTAAGTCTATGATGCCCTTAATGCCATGGATTTTTACAATACCATCAAGGATTATCAGTAATATTGTATATGACATTGATGGTATTGATAGACCTGATTTTGAAAATGGAGCTACAAGATTGAGGTCAAAGATTGTATGTAATGGCTATGTTTAATTGATAACTATTTTCTCATTATTTTTGTTTATTTTTATCATGGCAGTGTTAAAGACCACTTTGTTCTCTTCCTGAATGAAAATATTTTCTGTAATCATAGAAATTAAATGCTCTTTTTATAACTATATACCAAATTTTAAATTCTGGTACATTTTGGCATAACTCATTGATGTCTAATTAAGTAATTACCTGACAAACTTTAAACACCATTTTCTCGAAATCAATTTAATGCAGTTGGTACATTTTGGCATAACTCGGTCCATTTGTGACATTTACATAAAAAAGTTTTTAAACCAAAGATTATTTCTTGGACATGTGTAATATAACAATAGCCACATAATATAATATAATTCAGGAATTCGGTAAAGGTTTTAGAGGACCTAAACTTAACAAACCATCAGCACCTAAGGCTTGTAAACTACTTGTCAAGCCATTTTGCATATTATGCACTGATATTACAGGAATGCCAAAACATCCCCCTGCTTGTTCCCTATTAGCTAAAGGTATGAAACTATATATGCCTAAATTACTCAACCTCTGCAGGTTTTCTTCCTGTGCCAGGTCCACCACTGGCAAACCTAGCTCACGGTTAGGCCCTGTTACATTGTGGAACACCCTCTTATGATGCTGCAGTTGTAAGGACTTGGGGTATGATGCTGGACACTCATCACATTTGAACAAAGGTAGCTTGCTCTGTGGATGAGCGTTCGTCATATGTGCTGCCAGAGAATTATGGTTCACAAACATCTTCTTGCAGATTTTACATGACAGCATACCCCCACCAACCTTTGCTTCTGGTATGGAGAAATTACTAGACTTCGATGAGTGTTTAATGCTGACCCCTGACCCAAGGTTTGGTATATGTGGCAAGGGTCTTTCTGGAGTTGGTGATCTGCTTTTTTGTTTCTGTTTAATGCTTATCCCTCTTGACGCCAGTACATTAGCCATCGCACTTGCCTCTTTATTAACCGTTTTCTTTGTAATTGATATTTGGCTACCCAAGTTTATTCTGTCTTTGGCTCCTTGCACACTATGAATCATTGGTAAGCCTTCTCTTTGTTTTTGCATTGCCATCACCTGACAATCTTCATTGTCATGTTTGTCTGGTAATAACATTGAGGGTCTTTTCTTAGCGTTAGGTGCCACTGGCATATTAGCAGGCCTTTTCATTGGCATACGCATGCCTGGTTTTGCACCTCGTACTTGCCCGTGGACTTGAATTCCGGGCCTTATCGAGGGTCTTTGTCCTCGCACTCCGGGCATTCGGGGTCGCGGACCACTGCCCATAGCACCAGCTGCCATCCTTATTTGGTTTGGTGGTGGCATCTGTCCGCCTACCATTTGGCCTGGAGCGGCATTTTGTAGCGGCATTTCTGAGCTCACTGGTACTGGCTGGCCAGCCATACCTATAACCTGTCCCGGTGGAAAAGTTTGGACATTTTGTATTCGTACAGCATTACTGTTCTGAGTTTTCATTGATCCACCAGGACTGGAGGATGGAACATACGGTTGACCAACAGGCGGACCCATCTGTCCTTGCGCGTTACCTATACCAGTAGGACTTTGACCATAAACAGTTTGCTGCATACTTTGCAGCGGCGAAGTGTTAGGATATTGAGAAGATGCTGCTGAATATGAATTTTGTACTGAAGTGCCAGGATAACTGGAGCTAGGCATAGATGTGGCGAATTGTCCATAACCCTGTGGTCCCATGTAAGTCTGTCCTGGATATTGACCCGGCATTTGATTCGCTCCCGGGCCATACATGTTATTGTGTGCTTGAGTATACCCTGAATTCATATTTTGCCCCGGGGGATAAGAGTTATAAGGGGGAGGTGGGCCCATGACCCCTCCTGCACCGGGATAAGCTTGAATATTTATCATCACATTCTGTTGATGTGTAAACCCGGGGCCACTACCGATTGTAGAAAGCTTCCCAACTTGATCGGCAATTTGTTTCACAGGGAGTAAACTCGACAGAATATTAGACGTTGGATTATAGGGTAATAAAGTAGACGTGGAAGGTGCTGCGACCAAGCTCCTGGAGTGTCCAGTCATGCGCCTATGCTCTTCTAACATCGACAAATCTGTAAACCTAGTATTGCAAATATCACAAGAATGCTGGGGTCCTAAAGTATCTAAAGATATGTATTCACTTGCTTCGGATATTGAAAGATTCTCTTTTTTCGCCGAGTTCGATAGCAAACTTTCAAAAATATCGTCAGCGCTTTTCTCGAGCATGTCGATGGGTGGTTTGGAATCGGGAGCGTGCCAGTTGAAGTTATGTTGTTTCTCCATTGACGGTCCGGCAGATAGGCGCGATGAGATACTACTTGACGTACTGTAACTCGATGGAGGTGCCGTGAAAACTGGCGGTAGATATGTCGCTGGGGGATTCTCTGTTTTTGGAACTATTACAGGCTTAATATCCGGAGCTGGTGTAGCTGAAACCACACAGCAGTCATCATCCTCATCATTCGAATCACCGTTTATCTCTATAACTGTTGTGCTAAAATCTTCGACTTTGGGCACTAATGGGATTGCAGTATTTGACGCTGGTGGTAAACTGCTATCTGTGTTACCAGTACTAGTACTTGTAAAACTCGATTGCGATGATTGTTGAGTATTGGCGTCAGGATCAGACTTGACCTTGGCTAACATAAGCGTCGATTGTCCATCGCCTGAAGTTACTAGCGGAGGCGGTGATGTCCTTTCGGCTTTAATTTGACCAGAGAAAAGTGGGGCACTAGTGGACTGTTGTTCGCCTATATCAAATTCCTGTTTGATAGCCACATTACCTAAATTTACATTTTGAGGTTGAATTATGTCTGGTGTAGGAGGTGTAGGTGTTTTAACTGGCATTTGGAGTTCCTTAGTTGGCGTTGGACTCTCTCTGGGAGGTATTGGCATATTTGCACCACGTTTCGGCGTTTTCTTTATAGCTGGCCTTCCTGATGGTTTAAGCTGAGGCATTTCTTTAATAACAGGTTGTGCTACCATTGTTTTTGTGGAAATTTTTATAGGTTCCACTTTAGCTATAGTTTTTCCTTGTAAACTTTTTAGGGTCATATGGGTAGTTTTCGTCGGAGGTGATTTATCCGAATCATCGCTTTCAGAATTCTTGCGATTTTCAAATTGTTCATCGGCGGAATCTGCTGCGGAACCTTCTTGATCGCCAGACTTGTGGTCCTCATCATCTCCATCATCCCTGCTATCGTCATTACCGCTAGCTTCATCTTCATCATCGGAAGCTTTAAAATCTTTCAATCCGTTGACGACTTTAAATGAATTAGTATTGTTCCCTGATGATTTGAGTTTTAATTTTATGCCTCCGAGATTACCCAATTTTTGCATGACATCACTACTATCAGGCATTTCTGAGTCAGGTTCTTTTTTAATGGGTAAAGCATTCTTTTTTATGGTAAATCCTAAGCCACTAAGTTTATCAAGAGGTGAATTTGATGATTTTTCAGGTTCTGTATTAGATTTTTTGATTGAAATGCCCGTTTTCTTAAGTATTTGTGATATGTCAATCTTCTGAGGGGTGGTCTTAGCCGGCGGCGGGCTATCTTCTTCATCCGTCCAATTTTCATCCCCAGACCCGGCGATATCTTCGTCGTCTGACGGCAGCCTTTCCAAAACTACTGCCGGCAGTGAAACGTGCTGTATCAAATGATTTTCTAGGTCCTCCCAATTGCGGTAGTCTTTTTCGCAAGTGAAACAACGGTATTCTTGCTTCGGTTTTTTGATGAGAGCTCCAGTGGACTGAAGCCTTTTCAATATGTCCGCGACATTGATTGTTGGCGGTTTTATATCTTCTTGATAGATTGTCGAATCTGTCGAATCTTGCCCTTCACCATCTGTAAAATGTAAAGGAAATGGTAAATAATTATATTGTTTCCATTAAATCACAAATAAAGGGCGTGCAATGATTGCTTCTGAAATTAAATATAGAAATACCTATTGTAATTCTTATATAAAAGGAAATGAATCATTCAGAATTTTATAAGGGCATTATGGTTGATCGTTAGACTCATTCATTTCTTATAATTTATTGCATTATTTAAAAACATCAACGTAAAAAAAATATTGACTTTTTTATAATTATATAGAAGTGCTTGTAATTTGTTTTAGCATTTAAAGATTAAAAGCAAAGCTTATTCATTTCATATCGAGCTACACACTTATTATCGGACTCGTTATTTCTCCGAACTACAATTTGGGTTCTTAGAATTAATATAAATAAACACCGCACTGGTATTATACCCAACTTCAAAGCCATTCAACCTAGAGGTTTAAATTACTATATACGAAATATCTATACCCATAACTTTCAGCTGCTGAATAGGCAAGCACTAATATTAGTTTATTAAACATTTAAAGCTTAAAATTACATGCTGGAAAATAATGAAGATATCTAAAGCTGTATGGTACCATCAACGTATTTCAAAATAAAACCCCTTTGGAATTTTCTAAACCATAAAAGGTTCCAAGTATCATCCATCCTACGCATAAAGTGTCAAAGAAAACAATATTTTTATAGTATTATTTGGGGATGTGGGCGATAACGCTTCCTTGCAAAGGAATGGAGTGAAAAGTCAAAGTTTGTTTATGGGTGCTGGGCGATTCTTGGAAGTTATAGGTATTTAGGCATACAAAGACGAATTTATATCCAGAACACAACTTATTTTCTCCTTTATTTGGCTGAGAATTGTTAGGCCTCTTATTTGATTAGATTGTAGTGTGTGTTCAAAATAATATTTGGAACCTTATACTATCTATATTTCATGTTCCATCAGCGGTGCAGTTAAAACTTGTATTTCCACGCTGAATGTTGCGAGCTTCGAACTCCGCATCTAACAAATATTTATGTAGCCTACATAGTAAGTACCTTACATGACCAAGACCTTACATGGTGCGAATGATTGTGTACGTGACGTTCACACTTTAAAAGCAGTAACGATTCATAATGAATTGTCACGTACTTTAACGGTGAAGGAAAACATCGTGAGGAAATCTGCACACCTAAAAAATCTGAGAAATTTCTAAAGTCGGCCAACCCGTACTATGCCAGCGTGGTAGACTAAGGCCTAACACCTCTAAGTTGTTGAACAGGTCCGTGCCCAGCAGTGGGACATATGTATAGGTGTTGATGATGATTATGATGAACGATACAAAAACTTTCTGGGCATCATTATAATGAAACTTGTATTTTTTACTTTGACCAGTCTTTCAGACTACAAGAGTTTGTGTTTAAAACTGAATAAAATTAAAACATATTAATTAATTTACGGTGCCAGGATAAAAGAAACCACAAAAGAAATAAATGGTATTAATTAAATTATAATATTATGACACTTCAAATAATACCCATGAAAACTTTTTTGATCTTAGCTTTTATTCTTTTTTTGTTTATACCTACATAAATTAAATACACAACAATTAAAAAGACCGGAAGGTAAGATTATTTCCATACTTCACTTTTCAAATAAAAAATAGCTGGCCGGTTTAAAAAAATAGAAATTAAAACAAACCTGAATCATCATTTGTTGGTGATGATGCACAATCAGGTTCAAGCTTTGTTGCCATGACTTATGATACCTGAAAACAAGTTAATTTCCCTTTTAATTACTCGTTCATTTTTCGTATGTTTCTTTTCTATTATATTTCGTTTACTTTTCACATCATTGATTTATATATAACATACAATCAATCAAACAAATATTAACAAAGAATGACAAACATAAATTAGTAAAATAAAATGGAATAGTTTTATAAAGATTACATTTCGGAATAGTCGAATTTTAATATTTGGTATTTTTTTTATTCGTTTAATTTTGTTCAGATTTCTTTGAAGGATCACAGATACAATAAAATATAGGAATGCAAATTGGATTACTTAGAATTCAAAAATTAAAAAGTCATGCACCTTATAAGCAAAAACCAATTCCTAGGCTGTGTTCCGTTATACCGTTGCGAGCACTTACAGTGCTTTTACCGGAAGGAAATTCGTCCCGAAATTTGAGAAAATATATGACGTCATTACTCGTCGTCATTCAGTACTTTGAGCACTAACATTTTCAAGGCACGGTGCTCTCAGTGCTTTGATCACGTGATCAACAGCGTGAAAAAACGATATGACGTGAATCACCGACGACAGAATGCGATCCGTTTTAAACAGGAACCAGCATAGCTAACTATAAAGGAACGGTTTCGCGGTATACTGACTGACGTCACACCTTACAGTGTACTCGCAATTTATAATAAAACACAGCCCAAATCTTTCATGCCATTCCAGTAACAATAAGCCACTTTCACAACACTATAGACAAATGACATGGTAAAGAAAAAAGCGAACATTCAATATCTCTTTTCATGGAGTCAAATATTAATGATCGTTTTAAGAGGTAACATAGAATTTTCTACAATGTAGGCCTTTAACCAAATTACACACATAACATGTTACAATGTAACATAATAAATTGTGTATCACCCAGGTGGTATGACATGAATGGTCTAGAATTGATTTCATAAGTCGATAGATACAAAAATGTAATAGACTTTGTCATGATATAAGAGCAAACTTAAGTTGTAAGATATTTCAATAATTTAATAAATGTATAACATACCTGAAGGTCATAATTTTAGATATAATAGTTTCCATTATATAAATATTAAACGCCTAAAGACCTTTAATTGCAAAATAAACAGGAAGAGAAAACAAACAACTCGTATATCACTATAGGTCAGATTTTTTGGTTTCACGAACCCCTGTTAAAAGTTTCCAGGTGACAGCGAACCCCTGTTAAAGTTTCTAGGTGACAGCGAACCTTGTTTCTTGTCGCAAATGGAGTCAATTTTAGAAGTAATTTAACCTTAATTCTGACTCGGTATCAAGTCGATTTCTGTATTTAGTTTTTATCATGACCAGGTGTGAAAACCCACTCACGCATAAGTATGTTGTAACCAATATGTGTGCCGCACTTGCCTGTTAGGCATCAAGTCACCATTACGTAAATCTTGTCGCGAACCCCCTGCCGTCGAATGGCGAACCCCTAGGGGTTCGCGTACCCCACTTTGAGAAACCCTGCTATAGTTAATATAGTTCTGAAAATGTGTCCTCCCCACACTTCTCCCTTTCGCTTCTTTCAGCAGTTTATTGCGTTCTAATGGAAAACACTTTTTTGTGTGGTGCTTTGAAACATTTGGAAGGACAAAAAAATATTTTATAAAATCCCCTAAAACTCTGCAAAAGACCTAAAATGCTATGTGCGTCATAATCGGTTATCAATGTAGGGATGTTTAACAAACCGCAGCGAATCGTTGCAAAGCGGATGATTAGGGGCTATCGCACGATTTCCCACGAGGCGACTTGCGTGCTGGCCGGCTCCCTTCCCTGGGACATCGACGCCAAAGCCCTCTCGTTAGCTTATCACTAAATAAATAAATAAATAAATAAATACACCCAACAGTCACATACATAGTTCTGACCCCACACTAAGATACAAGTCTTGTGTCGTGGGTATCAGAAACTACGAGAGACTTTTCGGTCTCACATACACCCAGACCCGAAACAAATATTTGTGGATCACACAAACATTTGTCTCGGTGCGGGGATCGAACCCGCGGCCTCTCGTTTCGCAAGCTGGTATCTAGCCAACTGCGCCACGGGGCTGTTACTGGCGAGAGAAGGCGTCTCGTCGCGGGGAACGGCCGGCCCCAAGAGAGTTTGAGGCCAAACGAGCTTCCCTCCGCTTGACTGCCGTGGACGATTGACGTTCCGGGCTGGATACAGTGCGTCCTGTCGGCTTGATGACCGTCCACCTGTCGCAGGTACTATCGGGATATGAGTGTTTTGGCTGGTTCCTGTGGCGGGTGGCCAGAAGAGAAGAGTCCGCCGTGTGTCATCACTGTGACAACTGCGCCGAAGACACAGCCCTGCCAAGCGAACAATAGTTCCACGCGGTGATTTGGAAGGCCGGTGACCCCGATTATGTCATAAGTCTACGGCGGCATACCGACTAAAATCTCTCGGCGGCCGTCCTGCACATTGGTTGCGATGCAAAATAGTCCCAGGATGAAAATCGCACTAAATTTCTACCGCAAGGTTCGGCTCACTACCATATAGCGTCACACGTTAATTGTGTAATGTCTAGTTTAAATAAGGATATAAAGCTTAAATATTATTATTCGGAATTTTGTAAGGCAAGCTCGGCTTTTAGGCTTCTATGGAAGTACCGCCACTGGGATTCTGCTACAATAATTTTACTAAAATTCACGAGCAACGCGGCCTGCTGTTCATCCCGGGTTTCGTGAGAGCGTACCACCCGCGAAGCACGCCTAGCGGACACGATAACCCCATTACATCGGCTCTTAGGGCGAGCAGGGCATACCCCTTTACCACAGGGCGGGAAATGTGACCTTTCTAAGAAAATCTGATACTGAAGGCCACTAAAACACGAGCTGCCAGGAAATTTTAGTATGAAATGGGCACGATTTTGAGGTATATCATTTGTTTCAAATCAAGGTAAACAAATAAGTTGACTTTTAATACGCGGTTATATCGTGCTTTAAGCAGAGCGTTTCGCTCACATGCTGCATAAAATCTGAATTCCGTAAATAGCATAAGAACAGTCATGCAGATTAATTAAAATGCAATACGTTTTATGTAGGAAGTAAAATATTCTAATTTAAAAATATTAAATCCACAATTTCATTATCATTCCATTTTGAATTTAGATTTTATATAATAATAATAATATTAAAATTATATTAAATCGGGATAGAATCACGGCTTGAACTGCGATTACACATTTGTAGTTTGTACCGGGTCATTACCCGGATCGACCGGGGCGGTACCACTGTCTCACAGGATATTAATGTTAAGTGATACTGTTGCGATACCTTTAATATGTAAGAGTGTTAGAGTTAGATTATTGGAAGCATATTTAGCTGATGGTGGCATTATATTCACCAGCATGACAACTACTGCAAATAAATAAATAAATAAACACCTAATAGGCACATACAAAGTTCTGACCCCACAATAAAATACAAGTCATAGACATCAGAAACTACGAGACTTTTCGTTCTCAAAAACACACAGAAATGAAAAATATTTGTGGATCACACAAACATTTGTCTCGGTTTGTGGATCGAACTCATGCTAGTGTCTAGCCAACTGCGCCACGGGGCTGTCAAATATAATCTCGCCAAAGCGACTAACGTAAGTGTGTCACTTACAAAATTAGCTTGTATAAATAGGTTTTTATTATCAGGCCGAATAAAATATGTCGACTTGTCAAGCAACCGTAGGCAATGCGAAAGTTGGAAAAAAAATATGCATCTCATTAAATTACAAATTGACTCACAAAATATCCAATCAAACCAAACCACGCACTATTCCCCTACACGACACATACCTTTTTTTAGACTAGCACGGCAAAGTGACTCCACTGTACCTGATGGTAAGCACAGTGGAGTCCAAAAAATTAATACCGACCAGCGAGAAACGATATGGTCACCCGCTACCTACATAGGGCAACAAAACCACAGCTGGCCAATGTTATATTTTCTCGTGAATTGTTATCTTTTATTCCTGTAGTCGTAGCACAGAATTGATAAGCAAATGTAGTACTCTGACCTCTGTAGCATTGCGTCACTTCTTATCTCTGACTAATAACACACAGTAAGTCAGGTCACTGGCTACGAAACAAAATGCCACTAACTACTGTGTTCTTAACCGACTGCCTGAAGAATGTGCCGTGCGATCTAGAGTACCTGGGTTCGATTTCCGGGGCGGGCTTTATTGGGATTTTCCATTAGAAAATTCTTAGAAGCAGCACGGAGTCTGGAAATGTGCCCGAAAAACGGCAATAGGCTCGCCCCCTATTACGTGGGACTGATACATACCTGGTGAAATGTTTGTGCAGAAATGCACCTCTGCCTACCCCTTCGGGGAATACAGGCGTGAAGTTATATATGTCTATATGTGTTTTCTCATACAAATAAACTGACCCTTTTATTGTCTCCCCGAGTGAGGATCGGTAGGGATACAACACAAAAAATATATTTTAACGAAAATAAACTAAGGTCCTATCCTTCGAATAAAAAAATATGGGTTTGCCCAAACATCTGGCCTATTGTCCAAAAAGATAAACCCATTTCCAAGGATTGCCATCACTAAAGAGCTTAAGTAAGTAATATAGTTTTATTGCACCGGCATGAACGGGTATTTACAATTTGAGAAGTTAAAAAAATAGTTTACAACAGCATTTTCTAATATTTAACAATATGATACATAAAAATTCTTGCTGTGATAAATTTTACGACTCGCAGATGTTTATGGTTAAACGTCTGCAATCATATCTAAGAATAAGAATAATGATTGTTTAAATAAAGTTAAAAATTACAAGTAATGAACAGGTAAATATAAAAAAACTAAATCTAAGTTGGCGTGTTGCTAACGCCACAGTATAATAATACGCTAATTAGACCTTCATCATCATCAGTCCATATACGTCCTGTTGCTGGGAATGGGCGTCCTCTACAACTGAGGGGTTAGGCCTTAGTCCACCACTGGCCTAATGCGGATTGGTGGACTACACGCCTGAGAAATTCCTAAGAACTTTTAGGTGTGCAGGTTTCATCACGATGTTTTCGTTCACCGTTAAAGTAAGTGATATATTCATTATGAATATATTATGAAGAGAAATTGAATTTTCATTATGTGGAATAATTAACACTCTAGTTTTTAATCTGGAAATGCAAGAGCCTCTAAAGATATGTCCAAAAGAAACGGAGTAACATGTACCAAATATAAAGCTAATACCCTCTCAGCACCAGTCTAAGACCAAACTCTACATACACGGATTAAACACAATCCCTCACGGAATCCACGCCAGCTTGCATCTATAGCAAGACTTTTCAATTCCCGAAGCAGCAAGCATCGCGAAAATAAAAGGCCAATTTAGAAACAATTCGGAAGCAAAGTAAAGTCACCAGTAAAGTCGTTCTTGGAACTTTAGTGTTAGGTACTAAATCTTAAAGTCGATCAGACAATTTTGCTCCTACAAGACATTAAGAAAGACGGAATGTAAATAATAAAAATGTATGCACACGAAAATTTAAGCTAATATCCCTGATTGGATTCAAGCTGAAGATTTTATTTATCAATCAAACTAAGTTTTATAAAATTAATATTATAAGGACAGAACCAGCAGGCCTTGGTGCCAGTCTTAGACCTAGTGACTTCCACTAACAAACTATATATGTTGGTGAGACAAATATTATGTAGCATACATACATACATAAACTCACGCCTGTATTCCCCGAAGGGGTAGGCAGAGGTGCATTTCTGAACCCACATTTCGCCAGGTATGTATCAGTCCCACGTAATAGGGGCGAGCCTATTGCCGTTTTTCGGGCACATTTCCAGACTCCGTGCTGTTACTGAGAATTTCCTAATGGAAAAACCCAATAACACTTTGCCCGACCCGGGAATCGAACCCAGGACCTCTAGATCCCACGGCACGTACTTGTACCGCGAGACCACGAGGCAGTTATTATGTAGCCTGCATGTAAAAACTAGCCAAGCCAAATGTTCAACTTGAATTTGTGAAACTTGAAATCCTGAGTGAAATAAATTTATTGTGTAAATAATAATTGTTAAAATTTAAGATATTTTATTACTTTACTAAGTATCAATCGTTGTAGTAGTATCAAGAAACAAAAAATTGTTATAGGTAATATGTACTACCTATTTTGGAATTATGCATATTCTTGGTAATAAATTTTAGGATTATCTACTCAGAACTTGGCATCCATATTGATCTCAATTATTTTGCCGAGGAAGGTGCCAACGATGCATATTTCATTCTTAATACTGAACTTGGCTTCCATTTCACATTTATGTTTTAGATGTGATAGTATGTCTACCTTACACAACTAGTTATTGTCTCGACGATATTTGATCATCCGTTCGTGTTATATCTAATCCGAGCAACTAATAACTACATATCTAAGCTTAGGCAGATTTGGGAAGCAGCGCCTCGGTCACGGTCTATTTCCTCGGTCACTTATTATTCCTAGAACCTTATGTTAGTTATCGCTCTAGCGAACTAAATACCTAACCCACAGCCACTTTAATTTGAATAAAGCTTACACAGTAACTTCGGTATGGAATAACATTGTCTATTAGTCTACAATGTCATTTTTATCAGTATTTTACTTCGGTCTATTATAGCACAGCAAAAACTTGGCTAGTGAGCGTTTCACAATTTCCTACGTGTCAAGGCAACTTCACAAGGAAATTACACTAGTTAGATTAGATGATTTTCTTGTATAGAAAAAAATCACATCCTACCCTCTGCAAATGTAATATTCGGTGGAAAAATATGAAACATTCCATATACAAATGTCGTGTATTTTGTTGCAATTTTAATCTTTTTGGGATAATTTGCTTACTGTAGACAACAATATTATAGCTCGATTTTTCGCACTCTTATACTTACCCGTGATGTTACATGTAACTTTTTTTAATTTCTTGCAGCTGAGGTTAACGTGGCAATATATAGTAAGATAGACTTAACTATCTTGAAAACTTAATTTTTTAGTATGGCTTTTCCAGCAATTACTAATTATTTCATACTTAGATTCCATAGCATTTCGACAAAGCGTTCTAGCCTCATGCTAGAGTACAAGTGTTGGGTCAGAAAATAAGAGGATTTTGGACCTCACTATAAAACCCAGACGTAATCAATATTTGTGGACTACACCAACTTTCTCTCAGTGTGAGAAACGAACAGCATCTCCTTTCAAAGGCTTATGTCTAACCAACTACACCACGAGCGCCGGCATAATCGTAATACAAGGCTCAAAGTTGAAACATCATTTTAAACATTTCTAGAAACATAACTTCAAACCCCAACTTCATCAACCCACAACCCTAGAATTGAGGACGAATTCACTCCATATTTTTATTAGAGCCAGTAAAATTTTACCAAGGCGTGTACTGAAAATGAAGTTCATTGTTGGACCAGGGGGAGTATACCTCCCCGTATCGATTTAAGAGCCGACAAGAAATTCCCGAGAGCGTCGAGACTCGAGCGGTCGGCCATAAAACCATTTTCATACGAGAGGAATCCATAGACGCGCTGGTACGGATACTTGTGTCTAAGTGCCTTACCGACACCCTCTTCCTCCCACCACCACTAATAGGCGCTAATATTTCATGTGATACTCTTTGTTATAATTTAAAGAGATGTTAGGACTTTCAATAATTTGTCCAACTAAGAATGAGTACATACTTCTAGATACGTTAACATTAGATATGTGTAACGGTTTGCGAGATAGTTTTCTTACAGCTGTGGTCGTGGGAAATACTGAATACAAATCTTCAAGTGGTTCACCACACAAGGAAGAAACTTTAATCTTATTTACGATCGATCTTGGTTTAAGCCAATATCTACAACATCTAATCATAGAGACCAAATACTTCTTCTCCTAGATTGAATAAAAAAACTTTTAAAGGTTTTTAATTAAATCCAGTCCATATAAAAATGTTTTAAATAAAAGTGATATATCAGTGGATAATAATTGATATAGATCATTCGTCGTTAACGGGACCTTAGGGAGTATTTGATGCGGAGCTCCCGGAAGGGACAGCGACAACGGTAACGAACCCTACCGTCGACCGAAGAACGGGGGTCTTAGTGAGAATAAACTAAATAGATATAAATATTGTACATTAAATACGTTACGTTTAGTGTTCTGCCGGATATTTGTATCCGGATCCGTGTCTTTTACGAAGATCATAAGCATAACATTTAAAGATATATGTAACAGTATACCTCGCACAAATTCCGCTAAAATAAAATAACCCTGCCGTTCGGAAGACGCCACTTAAACCGGGGTAGTGCGCTCTCAGCTAAGATGAGTGATACTACAGACGCTCGACTCGCCATGAGCATCCGAAGTAAGGTTATATTTCGAAAAGTTAGGGTCCTTTAAGATAACCGATTAATCAGTTATTAAATACCCATATTCAATTTCTATCTGAATCTAATAAAATCACTAAATTTCTTTAGTCGAGTTGTAAATAAAAAATTGGAGGTTACTTTCATCAACAACGATGTAAAACATCGCTAGGAAACCTACACAAGATAGGAATTTCTACAAGAATTTCGAAGGTACGCGAACTGTACAAGCTTATGGTCGGTAAGGAATAATGCCTTCAGCGGTGAAAACTTCGTTCCTTTCAGTACGAAATACACGGGCCGAAAGTTACAAAACATACCCTGTAGTGGCATTATTATATAGACTAAATAATATTTAAAAAATGATCCTAATATGTTTAACAACTATTTAAAAGAAAGAAAACTTTGCCAAGCCGGGTTCTGGTGATTAGTAAAAAGAGGTATTGAATATGATTTTTCTCGTCCAAGTTGTGTAGTATACAACCGAAGATTATATGTGCCTACAAAATACAAAATTTCTACTTAAACGATACGATAGATTCGGAGCAAATAATTACACTGGTCAACAAAATTTTAACTTTTTATCATTGAAAATAAATGTCATTTATTATTTATATTTTCAAGTATCCTATTGAGTAAGGATTGTAAAAAGCAAACATTTAATTACTGAAATATAAATAAGTACAAGCACAAACACAAAGGCAGCTATTTTACCCGTAAGGCTATTCATAATAACACATGTATGTACACTGAGTATTATGTTAGGTAAATCAGTATATGATCCCCAAAGGCTATCGCGTAATCAGCTTATGCACTATACTATAAATACGCCCAACAGTCACATACATAGTTCTGACCCCACATTAAGATACAAGTCTTATGTCGTGGGTATCAGAAACTACGAGAGACTTTTCTTCTTTTCTTTCTCGTTTCGCAAGCTGGTGTCTAGCCAACTGCGCCACGGGGCTGTCAAATATACTGTTTATAACAGATCGGTATAATTGTCTAGAATGGTAATAATATCGTGATCGTTTCTCGCCACTCGATATCGTATATGCCGTATCTGGGGACACAGTAGTGCCCCCGCCAAGTCGAGCAAAACAGCGGCACGGCCGTACTATACTTTTCTCGAAGCAACTCAAGGCATTTTCGACACCCAATAACTTCAATCAATAACATAAATAAATAATAATAACCTTAAACGGGGACTGAATAAATTCATCGACTTGACATGGATCTCACAAATTTTTACGGCAGAAGAACTGAGTTGCGAGACTTGTTGTTTTTTTACAAGTTTTGTTTTTTATGGTTCCATTTGCCGTCAGTTGTTAGTACTGTCGCTTTGCTCAGCTCATGTAATATAAGGGCTTGTTATTGTCCATGGTAAGAATATAATATACTTTGACAGCCCCATGGATGATGATGATCCGATGTCACAAATCGGATCATAAGTATGTGTTGGGGATATGTTTAGATATCTCTGGTGCATTCGACAATGTTTGGTGGCTTATGATGATACTTCTGAAATTAAAGTCTCGTGGTTGCCCAAGGAATATATTTTCTATGATTTATTTGTACTTTATCCATGACTCAACTAAATTGCACTTAGGTCACCACGCAGTGTCGAAGACACTGACAATGGGTTGTCCCCAGGGTTCCGTTGTCGGCCCTTACTTATGGAATCTAGGCTTTGACGACTTTCTCGCGATTCCTTTACCTCCATGTTGCTCTCTAATAGGCTATGCGGATGACGGACTCATACTTATACAGTCAAATAGCAGATCTGGCCTAGAAAAGTTAACAGACACGTGTCTATATTTAATTACTCACTGGCGTGAAAGAA
Source organism: Hemaris fuciformis (assembly GCA_907164795.1). NCBI lineage: Eukaryota > Metazoa > Arthropoda > Insecta > Lepidoptera > Sphingidae > Hemaris > Hemaris fuciformis. The sequence continues at coordinate 6,108,904 of OU015455.1, read as the reverse complement.
ACCGTCTCTCGTTCGCACCCCAAAAACATTTCATTTGCTGCTGTAAGGCAATCTAAAAACCCCGCCGCGTATAAAATTTAATAACGTCTCCATCAAAAGTAAACAATCTGTTTGTTACCTGCGTCTCGTTCTAGAACGAAATGTCTCTTTTATTTGATCATATAAAAAGCGTCGGTGAAAAATCGAAAAACAAATTTAAGCCTTGACAAGGATAACAACGTGAACCTGCGGTCTGTCGTTTAATACCTTAAAAGTAATTTATGAAGCTACATATTTGGGTTGTATTTGTTATGCTTCTCTTGTGTGGACCGATAGGGCAACTGTCGGCGCAGTCAGAAGGAAACGTCGTTTGGCGTTGATATTTTTGTGTAAGGCGTACACAACTGATAGTACTGAAAATCGATCTGGAAGTATAACGCCATGCCGCATTATATTTTGCCAACAAGAAAAATATTACGAAAGTTTTTTTTTTTTTATATACAGGCACGGCAAAGTGACCCCATTGCACCTGATGGTAAGTGTAATGGAGTCCAGAAAAAGTGCCGACCAGCGAGAGATGATGATCACCCGTTGGTCGACACAATCATGCCGGCGGAAAACCTCTTCAACTTACTTGTGAAGAAGTTTGGGGGGACTAATACCATGGTGATCAAAGAACTGACCGCGACAAACCGGCCAAAAATGCCGGCACGGTCATCCTTTCACCATGATTGAAGCCCCCCCCCCCCCCCCCCCCGAAAACCGGATATACACTGGCTGATCCCGGAACGCGGCACACTTGCATGTGCCACTATGGCGGGTTTTACGCCCTGTGTACGGTGGTCGCTATCCGGGCGGATACGAATATCCTACCACCAGCATCCTACCTACCTAAGTGTTCAGCACTTGAATTACGTATTAATGTTTCTGTCACACATTCCTTGCGACACACATCATCGGCAACTTGACATTTTTTGTTTATAATTTATTAGTATGGGGCCTTAAGTGGCCTACTTTGTATTTATAATTTATTAGTATGGGACCTTAAGTGGCTAACTTTGTTTTTTTTCTACAATGGGAAATGTGGAACCGGGAACAGATTTATGTTAGTAGATTTATTCCATATTTTAAAATGGTTTAGGTTGAATTAGGATACTAACAAATCATCCACAGTGGTGCACATTTTTTTTCGAAACGAACTTTTACTCGTAGTAACAGGATCATTAAAAAAAGATGTAATGGAAAATTAAGTTTCATTCGAAGAAAAAATTTAAAAATCCACAAAACTAATATTACTGCTAATTATTATATTCAGTATCTGTGGCCCTTAAAAAATAGAAAAATTATCCTCCGCAAGCACGTTTTCATTTCAATCGCCAAAAAACTAGGTTTTAAATAATAATATATAATATAGCCTTTTATTCAGATCTTTAACTTAAAAACATACCTTTAAAAACTAATTGAAACATACATTTAAAACTAATTGAAACATACATTTAAAACTAATTCAAACATACATTAAAAAAACTAATTCAAACATACATTTGAAAACTAATTCAAACATACATTTAAAAACTAATTCAAACAAAATATATAAAAGTTAAAAACTTATTCTACTATCTGCTGTTTGGTAATCTTTTGCAGATCTGTTTGCCAAGAGAGGTTTTAAATAATGGGAATTAAATAATGGCAGTGAAACTGAATTATGTGCCGTGTGACAGTAAACGGAATGTCGATTTCTCAAGACGTCACGCTTTTCTACAACGCCGCCATCTATTGGTGACCATCAAAGTCAACTCGTATGTCGATACGGCAAACGGTGTGACGATTTTTTACACCATCATCTAGTATATCAACTCTCTAGGTAAATTAGAGTTTTCCCTCATTACTTGCATAGCATTATTAACGAATTAACTTTATTCTTTATTGTCGGATGTTAAAATCAATTCATTTGCTCTCATTCGACATACTCTTATATCCACTGGCTATTTTAATAAGACAATTTTTTTATGCGCAAAAAATAATATTTTTATTAATAACGTAATAACTTTTAAAGTAATTCGTATATTTAATATGTAATTTGTTATCGCGAGCAAATATCGACGATTACTAAATATTAGGATACCACTACCCACGTTCTCCATTTAAGATGACTATGTTATCCTCATATTCAATACAACATTCTGAGATTGTATTAATGAACTGCTCTAATTCGGGAAATTTAGTCTTTGTTTCAATATTGTAAACTATCTCTTGATTGGAAAAGAGCAATACTAGAGTTAATTGTCCGAAGAGCTTAACTAATACAGTTTTATTGCCCCGGCATGAACGGCTAATTACAAGAGAAGTTGACAACTTTAAATAGTTTACAACAGCATCATTTAACTAATATTAGACAATACGGTACATGAAAATTCACGCTGTAATGAATTTTACGAATTTTGTTTTATGGTAAAACGTCGGCAGTCATATCTTATAATAAAAACAATGTATATTTAAATAAAGTTAAAATTACAAATAATAAGCAAGTAAATATAAAAAACTAAATCTAGTTGGCGTGTTGCTACCGCCACAACTCGATTGTTTTAAATATAAATAAAAATAACCCAGCCTATATAAATGAAATTTCCTCTATGGATATTCGTGTTCGCAAGTAAAATGCCGTCGTACATACATGATGCATAAAATCTGCTGTTGTGACCCACACAAGTCACCTACAGGATCATTTCAAATTAATTTATGTACATCGCACAGGCCGCCATAATTGTGCCGACTAATAAGAGGTAGTAATATCTCGCCAAGCCGCGCTCTACTGAGGCCAAACTGCACTTATCTTTATGTGCCAATGCGGCCATTTCAGTTTTTTTTTAAATAATTTGTCCTTCTTCATCTTATGTAAGATATTTGCTATTTTAGGTAATGTTAGAAACATTAAATAATCATTTTTTAATCTATAACAAAATCATTTTTATAGTATGTCGCTGTAGCTTTGGTCAATTAGCTCCTTTACAAAACCGGTAGCTGTTTGACAAAAATAACGTCTAAATTTTGGAGCTGCACAAAATTTAGCTCCATTTGGATTGCACTCAGCTACAAATAAAGTGAATATATAATCCGAAGCTTCATTTTAAGCTGTTTAACAATATTGCTGCCAACTACCCTACATTAATAAATATAAAACATTCAATATGCGTTTTAAATTGCAGTAATAATGTAAGCCGCTAAATTTGAGCCGTTTAACATATCTATCTTTTATAAAACAGCTAGTCAGTCAAATCAGTTAATTAAAGAGTCCTACAATGATATATAAGAAATTGATAAGCGTACTTTACGTCTCTTTATCATCACCCCATTGTTCACTTTATTTGAAACAATGTAGGTACAGTCTGGGTGCAAAATGTTACACAAAAAATTCAATACATACATAAAGTTGAAGAGTTCGTTTATTTGGTTGATTGAACATGCTACTCTCAAGAACTACTGTTCCCAATTGAAAAAATATTTTTGCGTTGGATCTTCAATTTCTCGAGGAAAACTATACGCTGTATAATATCAAGCTACGATTAATAGGAACGAAACATACGAACTAAAAAATGCAACAAACCCAGGCAAAATATCCTTTTAAGGTCTAATCTCTTATTATTTTATTAAGTGATGGATAAGGGCTGCTCAAGACCGGGATGGTTGGCGCCTACTTAGGGAGGCCTTCGTTCAGCAGTTGACGGGGATAGTCTGATATAATAGAAAGGTCTAATCTCTTATGTTTTGAGTACGGCGTCGTGGACTACAAGCTATATTTAATAAGTATATATTTTTTTTTGCATATGTATTAGATGTCTGTCTTTGATGAGTTAAATGTCGTAATTGCCTAACAAAGCTAAAAATACAAAACGTAATTAATTCAGTGAATGGATTTATGTTTGGTACGAACATGCTACCGGTGCGTAGGTAAGGTTGCGAAAGGGGTATACTATTTACCTAGATAGAACGAAATTTAAATGTTGGAGCTAGGAAACGTTTTAACATTATCAACCAAAAGTTCTACAACTGATACACTAGGCCAGCGTGGTGGACTAAGGCCTAAACCCTCTCAATGGTAGAGGAGGCCCGTGCCCAGCAGTGGGACGTATATGGGCTGATGATGATGATGAAATATAAAAAGCTAAATCTTAGTTGGCATGTTGCTACCGCCACAATACAAACACGAAACTTTATGTATGAATGTTTGTTACGCTTTTACACAAAAAGGACTGATTGGATTTTAATGAAACATTACAGTTATTTAGGTTATTTAATCTATACTATTATAATACTATTCTTTATTATTGTTTTTCATTTTTAGTATAACTATTTTATAATTTTTACCTATACTCAACCTGTACAAATGGAAGGTTGCTGGTGCTTAAAGTTCAGGGTTACCTTTTTTAAGTACCGGCGCTCAATTTTTAGTCTTTAAGTTAGTTCATAAGATAGCTCATAGTTCATTGTTTTTGTCAGAAATTTTAATAAAGAAATAAAGAGGAAATGTTTGTATTTTTGGATGTTTGTTATGAATAAACTCAAAAACTACTGAACCGATTTGAATGATTTGTGGTATGGAGATAGATGGGACCCACCGAAGTAACACAAGATAGTTTTTATCCCGGAAAATGTAGTATTCCCGCGGGAATAGGTAACACTTTATTTGTTTCGCTTCCACGTCCAAACTATTCGGCCGATTTAAATGAATTTTGGTATGGAGATAAATGCGATTTTATGAAGTAACATAACATTTTATCCCGGGAATATTTAGGGTTCCTTTGGGATGAGCCTATATTGCAATACGAAAGCAACACTGTCTGTGTTATGCTTTCACGCTTAAACCATTTGGCCGATAAGATAAAATTTTGGTATGGACGTAAATGGGACCCTACCAGGAGCGTAGCTAGCGCCGTATCTGCCGTATCAATTATACGGGGCCCCTAACGTGCGTAGGCAAAAATAAAAACCTCCCAATTTTTTTTATTTTACAAATGACAAAAGTAAAAAAAAAACAATTTCTTTTTTAAAGCGTGCGTTCAAAATAAATAAATAAATACACCCAACAGTCACACACATAGTTCTGATCCCATACTAAGATACAAGTCTTGTGTGGTGGGTATCAGAAACTACGAGAGACTTTTTGTCTCACATACACCCAGACCCGAAACAAATATTTGCGGATCACACAAATATTTGTCTCGGTGCGGGGATCGAACCCGCAGCCTCTCGTTTCGCAAGCTGGTGTCTAGCTAACTGCGCCACGGGGCTAAAAGTTTTTTTCAAAATTACAAGTACGAACGCATGTCAAACCTGTCACTATTGTCCATTGAGGCAGAAACTTTAGAAAAACTAAAGTCATCATTGAAATTAGAATTGTTTGTAATTTTTTTGGAAAAAGTGACAGATAGATAATTATGATGAATAAATATTTCTATTAATTTTATGCATTTTTTTTCTTTTTTGAGAAATCTTTACCCTTCCTAAGGGCCCCCAAACATGTTTGAAGTAATACTTCTTTAGGCGCGTTATGAAAAGATGATGAGAATGAAATTTTAAGATACGCACGCATCATTGTAACACAAAATTCAGAGGCTGAAGCTGCCTATGTACTCCAATATAATTGACAGATTGAAGCTGCCTATGTTAAATGTGTCAAATGGACCAGAATGGTGTTAATATGTATTCGGATCGAATATTTTTCACATATCGCATAAATAATACAATAGTGATGTAACTCACAGAATATGTCGAATAAGAAATAACTTTTTAACTGATTTATTGAAGTTATACTTCTTTTGGCGCGTTAGGGAAAAATGATGAGAGTAAATTTTAACGATGCGCGCGCATACCGTCACGAAAAAGTTATTTAAAATAATATATTATAATATTATTTGAGAAAATATATATTTATTTAGTCCGCCAACCCGCACTAGGCCATCGTGGTGGACTAAGGCCTAAACCCTCTCAGTTGTAGAGGAGGCCCGTGCCCAGCAGTGGGACATATTTGGGCTGATGATGATATTTATTTAAGAGACAGGTAAATAATATTTTCATTTATATTAGCAACATCTTTATTTCATGCAAATATACCCCAATAAGTAGATAACTAAGATTTAAATTAAGTCTCAACTAAGAATGTGCACAAAGACTACCAAAACACATATTGAAATAGATTTCATTCTTAACACTGAAACTTTACGGTACAAATTAAAATTTATTGATGACATACATATCTAAGGTTGTCTGAGCAAAAAATGTTTTTGTGTAAGTTGTGTCTAATAGATGTAATTAGATATCCTTGAAATGGGTTATTTTAAATTATTATAAATATTTTATTGATTTATATTATATTCTCTAATATTTTTTTTTTATTCTAAGTTACTCCTTATTACATCAACTATCTGCCAGTGAAAGTCCCGTTAAAATTGGTCCACCCGGTTCAGAGACTGGCCGGAACAAACAGACTAACAGACCGACCGACAAAAATTTTTAAAAACATTATTTTGGTATATACCAAAATGTGGTAAATATGTACCACATGCACATATATACATCCATATGCATTTATTAAAAAGTGGTTATTTCAATTCTACAAACAGACACTCCAATTTTATTTAATTGTATAGAGTATAGATAATTTAAAGCCTTCATTTATGGGATGTATTTATAACACTATTATAATGGAATTCACATCCGGATAAATTTGCCAATAAACATATTACTAATTACATTTTTTATTGCCCGGGCTTAGACAAGTAATGTCCCTAAACTTGATAAATGCAAAGTATTTATTTCTTTTTAACGCTTCTTATTCCTAACAGAATAAAGGTGGTCTTAATGCCAAAGACAAAATTATGCAGAGGTGAAACATGATAGATGGCTAGAGTATGTCTTGGTGAAATATTATCTGTGGCCACTTATTTAAAAAAAAAATTTGTAGGCATTACTATGTGAAAAAAAATCAGTAATAAATGAATCTAATTTAAAAACCTATAAAACAAACCAATATTATTACCTCTGAAATTGTTATTGAAATGAAATGTAGTGAAAACTTAGGTTCAGTTGTTACAAAAATTGGTTACCACCCTGTTGGGAAGGCAGTCGTCACTAGAGATGAATAGGCAAGAAACTCTAATGTTGCTCTTTTTCAATTGAGATATTTTTTTTAATTATTAATGAAATAGTGTGTAAGGCTCTCAAGTGCCAGGAATTTGGTTATGGAATTTAAAATATATGGACTATTGATTCTATAATTGATAGATTATATTCCTTGTAACATTATTCAAAGTCAAAGTCAAAGTCAAAATATCTTTATTCAAATAGACTTTTACAAGTTCTTTTGAATCGTCAATTTTACACATCTTAATTTTTTTAACTATTGCCGCTTCGAAACGTGTTATAGCTGTGGAGAAGAAACGGCAAGAAACTCCCTCAGCAACACGACATGTAATTTTTTTCTTTAAAAAACAGCAATATAATTATGTCTTTTTTTCATTACATTATTTAAATTTTACATTATAAATGTCATAACGATACAAACTGTAGCAACAAAACAAAACTCCGATCAATTTACTTACTCCCAGGGCTTATTATCTTCAATAAAATCTGAAACTTTATAGTATGCTTTTTTGTAAAGCTTATCTTTAATTGATTTCTTAAACATTGTCAAGGGAAGCTCTCTAATAGCCTTCGGAAGTTTGTTATAGAAGCGTATACATTGCCCCATAAAAGAGTTATTAACTTTCCGGAGACGAGTTACGTGTTGAACGAGATTACATTTGTTCCTAGTATTTTTATTGTGTACATTACAAATTTTATTAAATTTATCAAGATTCTTTTGGATGTACATTAAGTTTTCGTATATAAACTGACAAGTGAGGGTAAGAATATTTATTTCCTTAAATTTTTCTCTAAGTGAAGCCCTGGGACCTAAATTATAAATAGCCCTAATGGCTCTTTTTTGCAAAACAAAAATAGTGTTAATATCCGCAGCGGCTCCCCACAAAAGAATACCATACGACATAAGGCTATGGAAATAGCTGAAATAAACCATTCTTGCCGTTTCTTCGTCAGTCAGACGTCTGATCTTTTTCACTGCATATGCCGCTGAACTTAATTTGCTGAACTTTATTTAATTATGTAGATAGAATTTGAGACAAATATTCTATGAAACTGTACTTATTCAATATATTACATACATACATACATAAACTCACGCCTGTATTCCCTTATGGGGTAGGCAGAGGTGCATTTCTACACCCACATTTCGCCAGGTATGTATCAGTCCCACGTAATAGGAGGCGAGCCTTTTGCCGTTTTTCGGGCACAATTCCAGACTCCGTGCTGCTATTGAGAATTTCCGTAAGGAAAAACCCAATAATACTTTGCTCGACCCGGGAATCAAACCCAGAACCTCTAGAACGGATGGCACATACATGTACCGCAAGACCACGAGGCAGTCAATATATTACTAACAAAAGATTCTCATATTTTTTTTTAAACAATAGCTAATACCAACCTCTCATGGCTAAAGACTAAGTACATGAGTGAACACAACAAAATTATTATCTTGAGATTATATCGGCCAATATATGTCCCATCGCTAGGCACAGGCTTTCTCTAAAACTGACGAGTGGAGGCTTCAGCCATACTGGTTTATTGCATGTTGGAACACTTTGTTCTTATAAACAGACTAAATATTCTCATTTAATTAGGCTTAGATCAACCAAAACAAGTTATTTTGTGTTACTTAAGGCAGTTTTATAGGATGGCATATATCCAATATACATATATGAAACATATTGTACCAACACTGTCTATGTTGAGAGAAAAACATGAAGTTTCTTTTATATTGCATTTAACACATTTACAGCCTTACTTTTAAATGTTGGTTAACTACTATCTAAACATGCTTTGCTCTGCTCTTTTGATTACTAGTGAAGTTAGTGAAAATGAGACAGTTTTTTTTTTATTAACTATGTTACTAAGAAAGTTAGAAATTAAGAAATATGTATTAGGTGTTACTAAAATGTGGAAGATAAACGAAGAACTGTTTATGGAGATTTACATTAAAAACAATTCTATTTTTGACCACATAATCAAATATTTTTGTATTAAAATTACTTTAAGAATTAAATATTTTTGAATCCAAATTTTACCCCAAAAGTTTACATTTTTTTTTATTATTATAAATCTAGTGCAGGCATTTGACCACGATCTCACCTGGCTTAAAGGCTTAAATAGTTGGCCGAGTATGAAAATTAGCCAGTTAAACTTAATATTATATTCGCATTAACTTTTCCGACAACCTACTTTAGTCATATATAAATTATTATAAAAATATTTAAATTTATTTACATCGTGAAATAATGCTTATTAAAACACATTATTTACTGGCGCATACAGTCTTATAGGAATAAAGGATTTATTTAGGCGGGACTAAGTATTGTACCGGTAAACAAATAAACATTTCCCAATTTGTTACTGTCATTCTTCGTAATATTTGTTACTCACGCAAATATAAATTTTAAGTAGGATAAACAATAAAAATAAACATTTAAAGGCATACTTTCCAGACACATCTAACTCGCAGACAACGAATCTTACTTCATTTCTTTCATAAACTAAACAAAACAATCATGCATCCGAATTTATAGGTTAATAATGTAATGTTTACTTACAAACATCATCCAATTAGTGTATATTACAACGGAGATCCAAGTTCTTCAATATCACTTTACGATAAATATTAAATTTCTATGCAAATTCTTTGCATTTCATTCCACAACGTTACACCGACACTTAAAAGTTAGCCGCATTCGAAACACACAAACAACAAAATTTTTATAGTCAAAAACAATCATCCATGTCCATAATCAATTATATATGAGTCTAAAAAACAACAACCTCGCCAAAAACAACTAGTTTACATTAAAAAATGCAAATATCTTCATTTTCCGCGAACTACCATCTAGCGCTCGGAAATACAAAATGGCGGGCCAAATAAACTTATGCTGTCAATTACAGTCACGGCACACACGGCATAAGTCCGCACAAACAGAACTGTCTTTATTAAGTCCAAACACAAAATTTACCAATAATGCGTTCACAGAAATTACAATTGTAATTAATTTATGTATATTAACGTCGTATTAACAGAACCAGATTCTATATAATCACCGGCCGACCGATGTCTCATGTCTTCGATCGAACGAAACACAACGCAACGCGAGTCGGCGAGGCCGACAGTCCTAAAATTCCGTTCCTTTCACTCACAGGCAGGTAGACGCGTTGATGCCAGTGCCAGTTGGCGGAGTGCCAGTATTGGTTGGTTGGCAAATATCAAGCGGTTGACGATGTAGCGCTAGCTATAGTTCTCTCTCTCTCTCTCTCTCATACATGTTATCCGATGGTATCGTTGCTCTCATTCGTGGTAACAAAAAGCATAAGCATAAGTAGTATTCTGAACATAGTATTATTATTATCGGAGCGAGTCGCCGTTATGCCTGTGAAATGACCTCGCCCGCTCGCGTCGGCTCGAGTTGAGACGACAGAATAAGAGAACTAATAATAATACTGCGTTGTAATATACGAATGAACTCAATGCGCACTTCTGTATAGAGAAAACGACTAAATTCCTCTGCGGCCTGACTGACGCGGGGTGTAATAAATTATTCATTTACACTGCTGAATTATTTATGAATGCGTAAATAATTTTATGCTTTTCACCATTATTATAGTGAATTGATATAATTGGTTTATTTCAATAAAACTATTTTATATACTTGAAAAAGGACTATATTTCTTCTTTATTAAATATCTACAATCTATCTTTTTATAAATATATGTTAGGAATATAAATAAAGTATGTGCATTGTTATTATTTTATCAGATATGTATACGATAACGTAAGAGTAACTTCAAGATGACATATACATATGTAACTATATGGATAGTTATGTATGGAGAGTTTTTGTAACTGTAGAAGAACAAGAAGACAATAAAGTTCTTTTTGTGATTAATATTTTATTATAACACAAAGTTGTAATTAACAGATTTTATGATTCTTCTTTAAATATCATTTCCTATTCTTCTCTTTCTTCTGCATAGAATATTGTACCTTATCATAGTAATAGAAGTAATGAAACACTATATAAAGTCATATTTTTAGGCAAAAACTCATTAACTCTTTCTTCTTTATAGTTCTTCTTTTTACTCCTTCTCAAATACTATTTAACAGTTTGACTCGGAGCATCGGTACATTGTGTCATACGTGCTAAGATGTCTATCATTTTTCTAATTAATAGCAAGCATTTATGCATAACACTTATCGTTAAATTAACTTAATATATAAATAAATTTCAAAAGTCGAACATGCAAGTATTTAAATGATTTGGCCTTGTTTGTATAAGACCTCGTCTGAGCTCACAAGTCGTTGACTCATGCCGTAGTATCCGCTATGGGCAGACCGCAATATCGACCGATGCCGCGGTGCTAACCGGTTTCCCGACATTTCTGTCTCTTTCGCTCGCCTGAGCTCCGAGATCTGCGCCACATAATTCTAAAGCGGCTTTATGGTCGGCAGGGGTATTCTACCGCTGGATTCTGATCGCTTATTGCATAGCATTGTAAGCGCGTTTTTTGACAACGACTTGATTGCTTATCACACAAGTCGTATTATTATTATTAATTGAAATAGTGAAATGTGTTTCAATTGGAACTAAACGCGGGTGTGTTTTTATGCTAGGTCTGTTGATGCTTATCTTATCACGACTGGGACAATTATGTTGACGATTATGATAATGTCGTATAACGTTGATGATATATAATATATATTAAATGTAACAATAATGATGATAAAAATATTCTAATGTAAAAATTTTATAGCAAGCTGGTGTGATCAATACGGAACGTCTGAAATGGAGCTCCGGGGCCGGTCCGGACCTATACTATAACTATGTGGGTATGATTTATCCCAAGTGAGGGCACTCGAACCCGTTTTTAGTGGGTGGTCTCCCGCTCGCTCCCTGTCTGACTTAAAGCTTCCACACAGAATTTTCTCTCGCAATTTTGCCCGGGAACCTTTTACGTCTTGTTATACTTTACGATAAAATGGCGTACACCTAATTCCATTAACTCAATGGATATTTATATACCTATTTCGTATGAATTTTAATTTTGCTAAGAAAATTGTGTGATTAGAAAATATAACTGAGTTTGTCTGCGTGTAGGTATGCAATATCAAAGAAATAGAGTAGACAATTGTGGAGGGAGACATATTTTCTTATCGTTTATGTTTTGTGTATTCACAAAGAATTATCACGTACTTTAACGGTGAAGGAAAAAATCGTGATGAAACGTGCACACCTAAAAGTTCTTAGGAATTTCTTAGGTGTGTCGTCCGCCAACCCGCACTAGGTCAGCGTGGTGGATTAAGGCCTAAACTCTCTCAGTTGTAGAGGAGGCACGGGCCTCCTGGGTACGGACCCAGCAGTGGGATATATATGGGCTGATGATGATAATGGTGTATTGTAGGTTTTATGTCATTAAATAATATCATTTTTGATATCTATGATGAGGAATATATTCTCGTTTTTACTGTCGCGGATGATTAATTACAGCAAAGATCCTGGTGAATTTAACTTTGGACACCCAAATTTAACTTTCAAATGTAAAAGGCGGTTTGCCAGGCACGTGGAACTTCTTTGGTAGCCCAATTTCGTCTTTCTTCGTGATCGTCAAACAAGCGTCGCTCGCAAGAAGGCCATTGCGTTCCGCAAGAGCGTTACTGCGTTTTACTTCCACAGCGTGACATCTCGACGGACGTGGTGTTGCTGGTAACGCCACACCGTCATACTTCTTCTGTAAACCAGTCGTTGATTAATTAATCTTATATTCATTCTCATATTTAAAGACCATAATAAAATTAGCAACTTCGTCTGTAATTCTTCATCGATTTTAGGTCTTATTTCTTTGTAATAAAGCTTAAAGCGGGCACATAGCGCGGAGAACTGATGGCCGATGGGGCCAAAAAGTTCTCGAGTGGAGGCCACGTACCGGAAAGCGCAACGTGGGACGTCCTCCGACAAGATGGTCGGACGACCTAAAGGTCGCGGGACGTCGCTGGATGCAGGCTGCTTCCAACAGATCCATGTGGAAGTCATTAGGAGAGGCCTATGTCCAGCAGTGGACCTCCATTGGCTGATGGATGGATGGATGGAATGCTTCTAGTGAACCTGAGATCAGAAGACTAACAAAATTAGCAACTTCGTCTTTAATTCTTCATCAATTTTAGGTCTTATTACATTGCAATAAAGCTGATCTACAGAGTAGTAAATAGCAAATTTTACACAAGAGATGGTTCGCCTTTGGGCCGGTGCAGACATGCGCAGAATGCCTACTACTGGGATTCCAACTTGTTATATTAGGGACTGAGAATCGATATTCAAGGTGCCTTTGGCCAGACATTTAGCTTTATATGTCAAATAAGTGACATATAAAGCTCGTCTTGTACCATCTACATGACAATAGAAGTTTTGTGGTCTCGCGGCACAAAATAGTGCAATCTAGAGGTTCCGACTTCAATCCCTGGTGGAGCAAAGTTTTTCTTTAGGACATTGTTAGTAGCTCAGAGTCTGGTAATGTGCCAAAAAAGGCTCTAATGTTATGGGCCAAAATCACAATTGGCGAATCACAATTGGCGAAATGTGGGTGCAAGTCTGCCTATCTATGTATAAATAGAAGACTAAAATGGATTGTAAACTTGTCATATGATGGAAAGGATTTACCAATTAACCTACCATGCGAACCAAACTAAAAGAACTATAATAATTAGCCAAACTTGAAGAAGATTAGAGAAATTAAAGAATTGTTATGCCATCTAGTGGTTCTATTATTCTTAGATTTTGTTCGTATTTTTGAATCTTATTTATAATAAAAGTTGTATAATCTTTTGTTTGGCTATGACATTGTATGATGTTTTGTCCCGTTTTGTTATAATTAATAGTTAAATTATACAACAAAACAAACATTTTAGAACTGATGAAGACTTTTAAAAATAAATTTTAAAGTTTAATTTTATGAATACGGTAATAACGTCTCAAAAATGCGTTCGTTGTCGTTGTTGATAAGGTTGTAATGTTGTTTTCCATTACTATAAACGATAATAATATTATAGTTGTAACAGAAACAGATTGTTTTAATTTTTTCTCTTGTTATTAAAAATATTCCAAAAAGGTGTTTTTTTGTTACTCCGGTAAACTGAACCAAGCTAGCGTGGTTAATAAAGGCCTTTGTTTCTTTTCTCGAGGGGAAAGCTGGTTATACCACTTATACCTCTACTTCCCGCCAACCCTGGGGGAGGGGGGCGGGAAGCGTATGTCGGTGTCACCGGCCTTCCAAATCGGCGCGCGGCGACGTCACGTCCGCGCAGATGTTAATCCCTATGCTTGCGAACCAACCAAAACCCCCCGGTGGCCATCTCCGCGCTAAGTGGGGCGACCACGATAATAGTCTCGGCCGTCTCGGAGTTGTGGGGGGGCGCATTTGCAGCCCTACTAGCTTGATTCTGGCCCCCGGCTGTGGGTGGGCGCCGACGACGAATACAGGCCACGGTGCCGCCGCCCCTCTCGGGGACACTTACAGTGAGGACGCGCTGCCCCCAGCAGCACGCACAGCGGCCCAAGGGCCCCTTTGAGTCGCCTTTTACGACAGGCAGGTGATACCGTGGTGGGATTCTAACGCCCCCTTGCCACAGAGCACTGGTTAATTCGTCGTATCCTACGAATAAAGCCACTATGGCCGTTGTGCCTTTTTATTTTTATTGCATAATTAATATCGGCTACACCTATTACATCACCTTAATTAAAAAAAACTCAGAAAATTACATTTTATCCACCAGAAAATAAAGGTTTAAAAATAGCCACTATTGTTATCCTCTGGAATCATCCGACGGAAACAGCCACAACAGTCGCAATGACTTTTTTCGTCCCGGGAGCACGGGGCAAGCGCGGGAGTGAGTCGAGTGCAGGCGCCATTCCGCCGTTATTCCGCGGACTCGTACCATTCGCGCGTACTGCACCGTGGCTGCACGATTGGGCCGTTGATTTGCAATAATACCTAATAACTTCGAGATACAAAAGGGTTTGCTTAAACTATAATGAAACGAAGAGGACGGAAACTGTATGGACATATCCCTGGCAAAGGATAAAATGAGTCGTATTGAAATGCCAAAGTAGCCAACACGAAGAAAGTACTTACAAACAATGATTACACCTGTGCGTTAAAATTCATTTGTTTTATTTTTATTTTTTATAGTGGATTATGCGTAGTATATGCAATATTATGATTATGAAGTGTGAAAACCGAAATGTTAAGAATATTACCCAGTTGTAGCGAGAAACATATATAATCTATGTTTTTGATGTAATTATAGGAACTCCGTAGGAAAAAGGCGCTGTGGTATTTGTGGCTTTGTTCCACGGAATTGTCATATCGTATTAGTATGAAGAGTTCTTAGCCCTAATCGCTTTTGTGGCCTTATTCCCCGGACAAATTTTATTTTGTTGTTTTTTCACATTTCTATTCAGTTTGCATGCATGAATTTAATATTATTTTCATTAACTTACCTTTAATTAACAATTTTAAATACTGTAAACTATTAATATTGTTAAATAACACAGTAGAAAAAAATATTTTATGGCTTTGTTAAAAGTAAATTGTGTGTGATAAAAATATTGAATGAGTTTTTTTATACTTACAACTAACGTTTTATTCGCTCCACTAACAAACTCGAATTAATTTGTTTAAATTGTTTCAATTTCATACAAAAATATTTTAAAGCCTACTGAAAACCAAAACACCGAACATGACATACATTTACGACACAAAACTTCGGCAAGAACCCATAAAGAAACTGATAAACCTGAACCTGAGAAATGTCAAGATGGCGAGATAGTTACAGCTTGTTTTTACATGCAACAAAATTATAACATTCCATTTGGAAAAGTGAGCATTTTTTTATTATATAAGAAAGTTGAACCTTTACAATTTTACTGTTTATGATATGGCACATAAAACCGGCTATTGTTACATGGGGTCGAAGGTAAATGGTAAAAAGGGAGCCAATGAAATATGTAGTGGCTTATATTATTTATGCAATCTAAGACAGAAGGGGCAATCAAACAATTCTGATTTTGGTCGGATAACTGCTCTGGCCAAAATCACAATCGCATCCTCTTTACATTGTATCAATACATTGTCGAAAAATACGACGTCGAGAGTATCACCCACAGATTTCTAGAAGTTGGCCATACCCAAAATGAAGGAGACATCATCCACTCCGTTATTGAGGGCGCTTCAAAAAATATGAAACTCTTCAGGAACAATTTTTTTTTTCACATAGGTAAATGTGTAAGATCTTTGTGTTGTTTCGATGTATTTGCCTGTTCAAAATTATTTAAACGAGGTTATTCTGTTTTCCAGTCATTTTTCTTTTCAATGTCGTTATTACTTTATGATGTTAATATTCTCTTTTCTGACAATGTTATTAAACAACTATGTTACCTTACCTTACGTAAAATCTTAAGTTCCTTGGAAATACTATTGTCTGATTATTTTAACCAAAAGTTGTTTAGATTTCGTTGCTTGATTGTTTCTAGATTTTAATTTTTAATATGATTAGTTTAAGTAGCGCATTATTCGTTTATAAATATTAAAGATGTTGATTTTTACCTTTCGTAGAATTTGCATATTGTGATTTTGATTTGTTCATTTTAGATTTCCTATATAAGTAACGCGATATTCTATTAGTTGTAGTAAATAAATACACCCAACAGTCACATACATAGTTCTGACCCCACACTAAGATACGAGTCTTGTGTCGTGGGTATCAGAAACTACGTGAGACTTTTCGGTCTCACAAACACCCAGACCCGAAACAAACATTTGTCTCGGTGCGGGGATCGAACCCGCGGCCTCTCGTTTCGCAAGCTGGTTACTAGCCAACTGCGCCACGGGGCTGTCGGGGCATATTTATATGACTATTCATCATCAACCCATATACGTCCCACTGCTGGGCACGGGCCTCCTCTACAACTGAGAGGGTTTTAGACCTTAGTCGACTACGCTGGCCTAGTGCGGGTTGGCGGACTACACACCTAAGAGATTCCTAAGAACTTTTAGGTGTGCAGGTTCTATAAATTAAAACAATAAATAGCCCTTAATGCGCTTACGACTTGGCATCTTCCGACGAAAAAAGGCATAACGTCTATTGCGTCCAGGTTTTTACTTTTTATTCCGAAGAATAAAGACATAAGGGACAAATTTGAGAGAAATATTGACAAAAAAATCATATTAATGATTTTATAACAAACCCCGAACAGTTTATCGACACTTCAAATGTTAACAACTCAAAAATCTCCCTTAGTGTTTAAATAAAACACAAAAAACCCCCTCCTGTAAAGTTGTTATTTTGCAGTTACGCCTTTATTCGTAGGATACGACGAATTAACATCTAGCCCTCTCTCAGTAGTGGAAGAAGTCTGTGCCTAGCAATGGGACGTATACATACTAATGTAGATAGATTTACCACCCGTGTCTTTAAATGTTTAATAAATATAATGCGAATATCACGTTGTGTAATTTTAAAGCAAAAGTGGTTGAAAGACGTGCGTAAAAGAAAAAAAAAGTAGCCTCGAAGCGAAACAAGACAAAGCGTAATTATTTACACTTTAATTACGCGATGGGCCAATTGTTCCAATTTTTCATTTATAATTTAATTTATGTAAATTCTTGTATGTGGATATCGATAAAGAGTATTCTATCTATCTATCTAATCTGACACAATTAACCTTTATGAATACGAAACTGACAGGTTTATATAAATTGTCAAAAGAATTACGTTAGTTTTTAGTTAGGTAAGTTAGGCAATAATATTTTTTTGTGAGTCGTTTAATAATTGTAATTTTAGTCTACAGTCCCATTAATATTATATACATACCAACATTTCGTCAGGTATGTCTCAGTCCCTCGAGTTCTTCGAGCACATTTCCAGACTCCGTGCTGCTACTGAGAATTTCCTAATGAAAAAACTTAATAACACTGCCCGACCTGTGACCTCTAGATCGCACGGCATATATTTGTTCTGGGGGACCACGAGGCACCATACATATCATAAGTATCAATAAAAAATGATAATATGTAAATTATCCTACGCTTTTAACAGAGCGAAAATCTTGTCGCGTGCGGAATACTAATGATGTGGCCTCGAGACCAAGCGATGGAGCAAACTTGTCAAACCGTTAATTTATTGCAGTGTCGTGAATGTGACACAATAAACGGTTGCGAACGCGAATTTGACAACGTGCCTCAAAGCGTATGCGCATAAAATGGCTCTAGGTTTATTTAAATGGTTTATTGTTATGACATCTGAAAAATATGCTGAATTTGTTTTAGGTATCGCGACATAAAATGGTGCGTACGATCTAGATGTCTCGGGTTCGAAAAAAGCGATCCTCGTGGGAGTAGCGCAACCCGGCTGGAGATGTACGTGGATCTCAAAGCCAACAAACATTGGCCACACAATATGACTTGGCAGCATAAAACCCGAATAAAGAAGACTAAAATTATATTTGGAGCTCTTTGTCATATTCTTATTTGTTCGACAAAAAGCAAATATATTATGATCCAAGATCGCTATATTATAATTTATGACACAAACACTATCTTACTCACGCCTATAACCCTGAAGGGCAGGCAGAGGTCTATATGTGGCGCCAGTTTTTCAGGCGTATTTACAGATTCCATGCCGCTACTGAGAATTTCTAATATCAACAAACCAATTACACATTTGACACACACATTTGACCTTTGGGAACTCTAGGTGGCAGTTGGCACGGAATACACTTGTGCCGCAAGACCTCAAGGCAGTCAGAATTACTGAGTAAAAGGCGTTGTTTTCAGAGTACATTGCAACATGCAATAGAAACGGAAATGAATACAGTCTAGTCTAGTGGAATACAATAAGTTACATTCAAGCGAGGCTGGAACGGGTCACTAGTAATTTACATACATACATAACCTCACGCCTGTATTCCCTGAAGGGATAGGCAGAGGTGCATTTCTACACCCACATTTCGATATATATGCACCAGTCCCACGTAATAGGAGGCGAGCATATTGCCGTTGTTCAGGCACATTTCCAGACTCCGTGCTACTAATGAGAATTCCCGTTTGGAAAGACCCAATAACACTTTGCGTGACCCGATTATCGAACCCAGGACCTCCAAATCGCACGGCACACACTTGTATCGCGAGACCACGAAGCAGTCAATCGTAATTTATATAAAGAGAGTTGAAATACATTTACTGATAAATAAACTCAGCAGTAACATAAGTAAAACTACGGAGGAGTTTGCGATCCCTCGTAGCCGACAAAAATATTTGTCCGTCCCACAAATATTTGTTACGGAGCGGGTATCGACCCGCTTAGCGGCCGCCTCTCCAACCACGGCGATGTTGTGAAACGTTCATCATCATCAGCCCAGATACGTCCCACTGCTGGCCACTGGTTTAGGCTTTAGTCCACCACGCTGGCCTGGTGCGGGTTGGCGGACTACACACCTAAGAAATTCCTAAGAACTTTTAGGTGTGTAGGTTTTATCACGATGTTTTCCTTCACCGTTAAAGCAAGTGATAATTCATTGTGAATACACACATAACTTCGAAAAGTCAGAGGTGTGTGCCTGAGGTTTGAACCTGCGACCGCCGAAATTCTCGACCGCACGCCTAAACCTCGAGGCCATCACTGCACAGAGAAAAATAGACTAAAAAATGAAAAAAAAAAAATAGTTAAAAAAAACAAAAAAACTCGCTTTTATAGAAAATCCACCAAAAAAATAGAAAATAAATTTGAATTAAAAAAAAAACTATTCCAAAACAAATTAATATGCACTAAAAAGTAAAAAAATAATAATTCTATAACTTAATAATCAACTTACTTTTTCTGTTCATCAATATGTGTTTACCACACAAGAAGGTAGGTAGGTACCTATCCACTTCAAATCTAACTCAACACATACTTACGGTCTATGAATAACGAAATATGATCAAAATATTTTTTTACAGAGCACAAAGCAGTCAATCGTAATTTATATAAAGAGAGTTGAAATACATTTTCTAATAAATAAACTCAGTAGCCATATATTTTCATATCTTCTGTTGAAAACTACGGATGAGTTCGCGATCCCTCGACGCCGACACAAATATTTGTCCGTCCCACAAATATTTATTACGGAGCGGGTATCGACCCGTCTCTAGCTTAGCGGCCGCCTCTCCAACCACGACGACGCGATGTTGTGAAACGTTATGAACCAAGAATTTAACAAAAAATATTTTTAAAACATTTTTACCTATATTTTTGGTCAATAATACATTATAGAATAGAATAGTTTCTATTTACAAAAGGTTCAAAAGATCTTAACAGTATTTGAATAATAATATTAAGACTTTCTTTCATTTTCAGTGGTTTGTCCTGATAAATTAGTGTTTAATTAAATTAGACGTCATAAGTTATTAATAAAGCTTTTATTATCATCTATTTAAGAGTAAATAATGCTCATTAATAAAGAAAGAAAAAAAAAAGGCATCTACATATACTAATCCATACCTTATAGTGGTCTTATCGCTATTAGTGGTTACACGTAAATTATACGGATGTAAAACTGCTATTACGGAAGACCATTAAGGAGGCGGGACTCCCTGTCTTGACAGTTGTTACGTAGGTACATACATACATACATAAACTCACGCCTGTATTCCCCGAAGGGTTAGGCAGAGGTGCATTTCTGAACCCACATTTCGCCAGGTATGTATCAGTCCCACGTAATAGGGGCGAGCCTATTGCCGTTTTTCGGGCACATTTCCAGACTCCGTGCTGTTACTGAGAATTTCTTAATGGAAAAACCCAATAACACTTTGCCCGACCCGGGAATCGAACCCAGGACCTCTAGATCGCACGGCACATACTTGTACCGCGAGACCACGAGGCAGTCAACTCAAGTTGTTACGTATGATCACAAAATTAATTAATTAACACACACATAGTTAAGAGTTACTCGTAAGACTCCGAAATGTTATGTAGTGATATCCTACGTGCTCGACATCGCAAAGAATGTCTTATGTATGCGAAGTCAACAGAAATGCGCTAGGCAGTAGTGAGGCCTAGTCGGAATCAACCGTGGAAATCGCCTGTCTATAAAATGTGTGATAGCCTTGAAGGTAAGCCGCTCGGTCTACCGAGAAATCATCTCGACGGTCGTTTACTTATCAGTCGTAATTCTAGGCGCACACCGAAGAGTTCAATAAAAATTGTTAATGTACTTTAATGAAGAAAATATCGTGACTAGAGTTTGCAATTCCGCGTTCCCGCATTTTTTTGACTCGGCAAGGTAATTCAGCTTTTATTGAAGGCCTATTAGCTCCATCACAACAGCGCGGGCGCGTCAGTCAGATCGATCAACCGATCGAGCGAAGTAAAGGATTAAAATTGGTTTATTTGTTTGTTTAGGTAATATAAGTCCATATTAAGACGCAGGAAACCCTATTGATTGCAAACCCCCTACCTAACCTCATAAGAACTATGAAAAAGTACTTTTTCTATTAGATATTGTATGAATGTTTCTATTATTATAATTTTTTAATATAGTGTAACTAAACTACAGGTAATAAATATGCATATTTTTGCATTTTTAAATTTTACTGCGGGAAAAAATTACTGCGGGATTGCAAACCCTAATCGTGACGAAACCTATTCTAATAATTGAATTAGAGTTGAAGTCAACTTACAAGGAATTTCTTAAGTAGGTATGTTAACTTTTGTAACCTGCACTCAACCAGCGTGGAGGTCTTCGTAGTGAGACATACATACCAGTGGCTTTGCTTCCATAGAAGCCCAAAAGCCCAGTTTGCCTTTAAAACTCCGATTAATAATTTTTATGCTTTAAATCTTTATTTAACAAAAGCCATTGGACATATAAACGAGAATATCCTACTCCACAATAAACAATTATAGACATTACACAGTTAACGTGTAACGCTTTTGGGCTTCTATGGAAGTACCGCCACTGATACAGAGGTATGTAGGTATATTATTATACAGTGCAACCTCGATATAACAAATCGGAGGGGAACAAGAAAATATTCGTAATATCAAGTAATTCGTTGAACTGAGGTTTGTTATGTTGAGGTTAGATTGGTCTAAAATTCGTTCTAAAGAGGTAAAAGAATAGTTTTATTCACCTCAATATTACGTACTTATCTTGTAATAAATGATAACACATTTTCATCAAATTACTATATGTATTTGCTATATATGTATTTAAAAACAATTAGGTAGATAATATTTTTTTTTCTTACATAAATAATCAAAAACAATTAACAATGTGGTTATAGTAGCTTAATCTCAATTTTGTTCAAAACAAAAGCGTGTCGAAACATGTCGAGACATGAATCACATTATATGTAAGATTAAGAGTTATATTATTGGTGGAAACTTTATATAAAGGTTTTGGGTTGGCAAAATTCGTTAATTAGAGGTATGAATACTTTTTCTTGATAGTTGAAAATTCGTTATAAAGAGGTTGTACGCAAAGAATGTTCGCAATGTAAAGGTATATTTTATATTGACTCTTATGGACAATTCAAGGGGATTACGAAGAATTTGTTAAATCGAGGAAGTCGTTATATTGAGGTACGTTATATTAAGGTTGCACTGTATAAAAATTGTCTAATTAACGAATTTTGCCAACCCAAAACCTTTATATAAAGTTTCCACCAATAATATAACTCTTAATCTTATAATGTGATTCATGTCTCGACATTAATGTAAGAAAAAAATATTATTATCTACCTAATTGTTTTTAAATACATAGCAAATACATATAGTAATTTGATGAAAATGTGATATCATTTATTAGTAGAAGTTGTTCGCTATAACAAGATAAGTACTACGTAATATTGAGGTGAATAAAACTATTCTTTTACCTCTTTATAACGAATTTTAGACCAATCTAACCTCAACATAACAAACCTCAGTTCAACGAATTACTTGATATTACGAATATTTTCTTGTTCCCCTCCGATTTTTTATATCGAGGTTGCACTGTAGTATAGTAATTATTTTTAAGTAAAGTATATTTTTATTCAAGTAGCTTCCCGTTCGGCATAAAAGTCAGGAAGTTGACATAATGTTGCCTGAAACATGTTGACTTTTAGAGCTCAGCAAAATGTTGTCTTTTCGATAACTTTTTGCCGATGTCATTTTAAAGCAATCTCAATGATATCTAAATGATGACTTTTCGAGGACTTGTGTTGGTATCTTTATGACATCAAAGGGATAACTTTCCAATGTTTTTGTAATGACCTTCTTACTGTCAGCTGATTTTTATTTATATTGTGTTCCCAATGAAGTAGGAAACCTATGGAAATGAAATGTCAACAAAAAATAGAAAGATAGTTATTTTGATTGAAACCACGACTTTTTGACAACACAAGTACCTGCTGAACTGCCTGACAATGACATTTGGTGCGCTAAACATGGCGGATTTTCGGCCTCATTAGGTATTTACGTATATTCATGGTTCACTTTGTGTACGCACTGAAATACTGTTATATTGTTTTCCTGTGAGTTACAGTGCTGAGTTAGAACGAGATAGATATATGTTTTAGTGTGTGCCTTCAAAATGGATGCTATATTTGTATAAGCAATTGTATGTATAGAACAATATGTTGTGTCCCTATTATAGAGGTCTACTTATGCATCGTAATTCGTTCGGCATTGCTAAGTGTTTTTTATTCAATTATTACAACATAAACGTATTATTTTTGACTTAACATACTGGTTGAAAATATAATTAATAGTCTGTGATTCTTATTATTCAGTTAGTTATCAAGAATTAAATTGCCGAACAAGTAAACTTGTAAGTATGAATATAGGTTATAAACACATTTTTTCATATTTTATAACTAATTAAATTATATAAAATTGTTGTAACACGATGCTTGTCGCTGTTTCAATTAAATGCAGTTAAAAATATTTAACTTTTTATATTATTACTAACTTTAAACATTTGTATAGGTACAATTTTGTTAATTTAATACATACATAGATGATTTGATTAATTAAAAAAAAACTCATTAGCATCGTCTTTGTAAAAGTGTCAAATAAAATTTAGAATGCGCTAAAATTTAATGAATATTTTCAATTTCTGATTTGATATTTTTTTAGGACTCAACACAAGATGTATTACGTAATTGTTAATTTTATTTTATCAACTTAATTTATTTATCAGAAAATCTTCGAGATTCATTGAACGTACCTCCGCATGCAATACCTCAGATAAGAAGTATCAAGAAATCCAGTAATTTAATTTTATCCCATTAATTTTTTTAAAATACTTATATCACTTTTTCTAATTTTTGTCTTGTAAAATTATTATTTTACAGATATTCCGATTAGAATCATCGGGATCACTCTCGTCAATCAAGCATTAAACAACCGTCTCCTCCCCCTATTCAACCTCTTGTAGAACTTAAAGATGATGACCAGATGTCTTTGCCTGGTTCAGATACTCATGGTCACTGTTGTCGTAAGTATTAATCCAGTAATAAAATGTTCAGATTTTTACTTGTATTATCACTATCATACATTTTTCAAAAACTTTCAATATTCATGTTTGGACATTATATTATATTATTATACATTCAAAATTATGTAAAAAATTTATTAATAACTTTATACATAATTCTATTTTTTCAGAAACAATTTTACAAAAGTGGAGTGCCTCTGATAAAGAGAAAATTGAAAAAGTTATCAAATCATGGTTTCAGCATGCTGGCGATCGCCTTAAATAACTTAAATAATTATAATAATTACTTGAGCCGTAAAAGTATTTATAATTTTAATAATAAGATTTATTTATATTGGTTCGTAATATTGTTATATATTTAATTTATAATTACTTGAGCCGTAAAAGTATTTATAATTTTAATAATAAGATTATTTATATTGATATGTAATATCGTTATTATTCATTGTGTTATCAAATAAACAATAATTAAACCTATTTTCCATGTCAATTTTAATTTTTCACTAGCCTCTTAATTTTAACATAAAAACGTTAACTTTATGATCTCTAGAAAATGTTATCTTTCTGATATCTTTTTAATGATCTCTAAAAGATGCCACAAAATGGCTCATAAGAGAGCTTTATGTTAACTTTATGTTGACTTTTTGATTATCATTTCTGATATCAGATCTTGAATAATGTTAACATTAAGAGAACTTTATGCTATCTTCTTGCCGAACGGGTTTGTAAATTGGCTGTTGTAGAAAAAATGATAAGTTAAGAGCGAGAAATTTGAGTTGATTGGAGAAATGTACCCTGGAGGTTTGTATGTTTATTTAAAAATACTTGTATCTACAGAGATAACATGTGAATGCAAAGATTATAATAAAATTCTTGAGTTCTTTGTTTATTTTCTAACAGATCTTTTAGGCTGGGATTATTCCTCAGTCTATTTTATTCAAAAATAGTTTAATTATTTTCATACATGGGCCATGTATGAATTGACTTGACAAGAGGTCTAAATCAGTGTTTTTCAATCTGTGGGTCGCGACTCCTAAAGGGGTCACAAAGCCTTGATCGGGGGGTCGTTAGTAGGAAAAAAGAAAAAGGTAAGATTCTACAAGACTACACTACAATAAAAACATAATGATAGTGAGTAGGTGAGTGATAGGCTTGTTTATTTTTCAAAAGTTTGTCAAATCGTAGTGTTATTTTTTAAATGTTAATTATAATCAATTCAATTTCTAACTCAAGTCTATTTTTCTTTTTAGTTTTAATGTCCACCATTGCAGAGAATGTCAGTTCACACAAGTATGAACTGGCGAACGGCACTAATAATTTTAGAGCTTAACTTGCCAGTTCTGGATATTCTTGCATTCTAAGCATGCAATCAGCAGCTAATGGCCGAATACTGACTGAAATGCTACTTAATCTGAGGGCGACTTACCTATATTTAAGTGGTATACTGAATCATTATTTATCGGTTTTAAGACTGTGATTAACTAATGCCCACTTAAATTTCCATAAATGGCAACATTACCACAAAATGTTATTTTACATGACATGACAGCCCCGTGGCGCAGTTGGCTAGACACCAGCTTGCGAAACGAGAGGCCACGGGTTCGATCCCCTCACCGAGACAAATGTTTGTGTGATCCACAAATATTTGTTTCGGGTCTGGGTGTATGTGAGACCGAAAAGTCTCTCGTAAGTTTCTGATACCCACGACACAAGACTTGTATCTTAGTGTGGGATCAGAACTATGTATGTGACTGTTGGGTGTATTTATATTTATTTATTTATATTTTAAAGTATATACCGCTTAAATTATAACAGCCACTTAAATATAAGTCGCCCTCAGATTAAGTAGCGTTTCAGTATTTGGCCATAAATCTAAATATTCTTTCATAGTGGCAACGCCGCATTGTCATCCCGCTCAAGCTGGCGTCTAAGTTAAAGTCGCGAGTAATCTAGACCAACTTACCTCGTACTTGCTTTCAAAACTCGCGGCTTCTTGCAGAATGTAAGGTCCTAACAATGAATAAATGTATCAAAATATGTAAAATCTTTAACGCATATAGCCTTCTGATTATTTATTTCTTGTACATTGTAAGGGGGTTGCCAATTTTTTTTAATCTGTAAAGGGGTCGCGAAATTAAAAAGATTGGTCTAAATAGTTAAGGTTTGAGAGAGTTCTACGCTAAGACGCCAGAATTCACATATGCATTATGACGTAATCCATTCAAGTCAATCCATGAAGCAGTGATGGCCTCGAGGTTTAGGCGCGCGGTCGAGAATCTCGGCGGTCGCGGGTTCCAACCCCAGGCACAAACCTCTGACTTCGAAGTTATGTGTGTATTCACAATGAATTATCACGTTCTTTAACGGTGAAGGAAAACATTGTGATGAAACCTGCACACCTAAAAGTTCTTAGGAAATTCTTGGGTGTGTAGTCCGCCAACCCGCACTAGGCCAGCGTGGTGGACTAAGGCCTAAACCCTCTCAATGGTAGAGGAAGCCCGTGCCCAGCAGTGGGATGTATAGGGGCTGATGATGATGATGATAACTATAAAGTGAGTTTCTATGAAGGGTATTACATTTTATCTTTGGTGGCAGTGATCTGAGCGATTTAGTCTTACCAGCTGCAAATTCTATGTCTGGAGACATTGCATCACCACCATCCATACTGTTCTCCATACAAAGACACAAATGTTTTAGCAAAAAGTTTTTAATTCTTCTTCTGACAATAACCATGATCTTTGAAACTCAAAAATAATAATAAAAAAATGGAACAATGTAATTCGTCTTCAAGTTTATTTAAATATTAAGTTTTTGAATAAAGCTTTAAATGAAACCTTACCTACACACAGGGATGATGAAAACTACACAAGTGTAAAGATTGCAATGTGCACAGTTTGATTATTAGTACAAACATGTACAAAATGTGTGTATACAATAAAAATATTTTGGTAATAGTCTTGTGCTGAACATACCCACTTAAACATAAATTTGAGAATTCTGTATGCCTTAGATGTTTTATACTACTTTCTATTCATACTATGAGATATAAACTACATCAATTACTGTTTAAATGCGAAAAATGCTTCGTCGGAATGTCTTTTTGGGTTGTCATTTATTGACTAAGCAATTCCTACAAATTCCTTCAGTTCATTAAAAAAGAATTCCTTTTTGAACCTCAAGGTGCAAGTTTATTCTAGTAAGTACTAGACGCTCCGACAACCCAGTATCTTAAGTTTGACAAAATGGAAACAGTAAAAGCAGTACTGGCCTTATACAAAGAACACTTTAGATATTGGCAGTATTAGATCAGAATTCCTATTTTAAAAACCACATATCAATTGACATTATTATGCCAATTTATAGATAAATAATTGTTAGTGGGCGTAGGAGAGCGCTTATTCCAGACGGAGGAGTTCCACATCGAAGATGAGGGAGGAGTTGGGTGGTATGACGCCGGGGTGTCCTTGTTGGCCGTACGCGTAGTCAGGAGTGCAGGTCAGCTTGGCGCGCTGCCCTACAGACATCTGGAAACAAGGATTATAAGTGATATAGTGGATTTATAACAAGTTTTTTATAAATATTATAAGATATTTAGACCAGTTGTTAATAATAAATACACCCAAAAGTCACATAAATAGTTCTGATCCCACACTAAGATACAAGTCTTGTGTCGTGGGTATCAGAAACATCGAGAGACTTTTTGGTCTCACATACACCCAGACCCGAAACAAATATTTATGGATCACACAAACATTTGTCTCGGTGCGGGGATCAAACCCGCGGCCTCTCGTTTCGCAAGCTGGTGTCTAGCCAACTGCGCCACGGGGCTGTCAGTTATTAACATAAGATTGTGGGTAATTCTGACCCAATATTTGTAACATTTTCAGGAGTTCTTAGTTTCGTATATTTGTTAAGTTAAAAACAAAAAATGTTAAGACTAGCTAAGTTTTTAGAGTCCAACACAAAACAGGGCCAGCTTGTGCTGCTATTAGAGATTGCAACCCGGTATGTTTCCCAACCCGGCCGGGCCCGGTTGTATCCGTCGCCAACCCGGCCGGGTCCGCCGGGCCCGGCCGGGTTGTGTTAGCGATGAAACCTTTAAAGTATTTTATAAAAAATTCTATATATAAATGGAAAATAACAATGATTCAAGGTTGATATCCATTTCAAACTGGCTTATGAACAATTATCAGAATAATCAGTCTCAAAAAAATGATTACTTTGACTTATGGACGGAAAAGTAACATTAGTATTAGTAAATTTATTTTTATAAGTTTAAATAAGCAGGTCTTTCTCTTTACTCATTATGGTGTATATATATATATATATATATACAAACATAGTATTATAATAAGAAACTAATAACGCAGCTTAAAGTACTAAACGTGTCATAACCACTTAAATTATTATAGATAAATAAAGTTTGGTAACTTTGGTAAAAACAAAACAAATTCTTATTTAGTAGTAAAGTAAGACTAGAGAGTGTTATTATTACTAATTGAGCAAAAAGCGAAATATTGGCTAGGCTGTACTGTAACTATAAACAACCAAACTTGTTTAGTCTTAACTAACAAAATGTAATGTAAAATTGATTACGTTACGTGGGATTCATAAGTATAATATAACAAAACAAAAAGTAAAAATAATTTTTCGGTCTGAAAGAATGATCGATACGAGTATTTTACAACAGTAACTACTACGAGTAGGCGCTCCTGCGCCGCGATTTTCTTATCGGGTCCGGTGTCCGGGCCCGGTAAGAATGGCCGGGCCCGGTGGGTGCGTAAAAGGGCACTCTCTAGCTGCTATTGATAATTTTCTTATGGAAGTCTTTTTTATGAACTTAATCTATCATCATAAAGTATGAAGATGTTTTAGTACAAGAAGTTGTGAAGAGAGTAAAACAAATAGATATACTGATGAATATCATAATACATTTACAGACAAGAGTAAACTCATACAATGGCCTATTAAATTTCCTCTGTATTGTGTAATTAACACAAAGGTAATATAAACATCTTGTGGTTTCTCCTAGTGATAATATATTACATGAAAAGAACAGGGATGTTATGGAGCTCCGTAACCGTAACCGAAACTATCGGATATCCGAAATAAAAATATATCCGTAACCGTAACCGTATCCGTTTCAGAAGTTTCGGATAGTTTAAGAAAGTCTTGTGTAAAGCACTAAATTGATTTTTATAGACAAAAAACGACCAATATCGACTTAATTTTGGACATTTTTTAAATCAACGTAATGTAGATTGTACAAAATGTAAACAGTGTGATAAAAATTTAGCCGGAAAGAAGGCGTAGTGCCTTCACTGAAACTTCATACAAAATCCAAGACACAGTGATTAGTACAAAGATATTTTATTGCTGGAACGAAATAAGCAACAGAAACCAAAAACATCCAAACAGTACCTTTACAAGAGTGTCGAAAACAGTTATATTTTACTTCAATCTAATATCCGTAGCCGAAATTATCCGAAACTAACGGATAATCCGAAATAATTACATATCCGTAACCGTATCCGAAAACGATATTTTTTTATTTCTATATCCGTATCCAGATCCGAAATATCATATCCATAACATCCCTAGAAAAGAATACATCATAAATGACAAGGAGTCATAAATTTTATATTGTTTCATTGAATCATAAAAGAAAAAAAATCATACCCAATAACTACATGCAATCGAGGGTTTATTATGTTTTGATCCCTAACTGGTGCATCACTTTTAATAGATTTGGGGACAGAAAAGATGTGATCTAAGAAGCTGCTATGTGTGTATACAAGATTGATTGAAAAAATATTACTAAAAGCAAACTCAGTGACAAGCTTGTTTAATAATAGAAATACTTGTCTAGTAGACCAATAGACATGCAATTTGGCCCAAAACATTTTCATGTATCATATTGTAATCAGTTTTGTCTGTACTCAGTGG
The DNA here is from genome assembly GCA_907164795.1 of Hemaris fuciformis. Taxonomy (NCBI): domain Eukaryota; kingdom Metazoa; phylum Arthropoda; class Insecta; order Lepidoptera; family Sphingidae; genus Hemaris; species Hemaris fuciformis. Next base: position 6,078,314 of record OU015455.1, on the reverse strand, counting down.
CGGTACTTCCATAGAAAAGCTCAGTTTGCCTTACAAAATTCTGAATAATAATCTTTATTTAACAAAAGGAATTTGACATATAAATGAGAATATCCTGACCCCATAATAAACAATTATATACTAGACAATACACAATTAACATGTAACACTTTTGGGCTTCTATGGAAGTACTGCCATTGTCTGTACTATATATGATCTGGAGAGTAGGGATGGCGATCTGAGATCGATTAATTGAAGAATCGATTTTTCAGGCCCAAAAGATCGATTTTTTTAATCGATATACAGTACTGAATCGATTCAGTGGATTTCACCCTTGAAAAATGCCATTCGATTTTTTTGGTGTTAACACTAAAATTATTCACATTTAGTTGAAGGTACAGGACAGGTTACATTACGTTTATTATAAATTTATTTTTGTTGGATTTTTCATAAAATGGATTTACATAACATAGCATAACCTCACGCCTATATTCCCCGAAGGGATAGGCAGAGGTGCATTTCTGCACCCACATTTCGCCAGGTAGGTATTCAGTTCCACGTAATAGGGAGCGAGCCTATTGCCGTTTTTCGGGCACATTTCCAGACTCCGTGCTGCTACTGAGATTCTCCTAATGGAAAAACCCAATAACACTTTGCCCGACCCGGGAATCGAACCCGTCCTTGGTTCTAGATCGCAGGGCACATCCTTGTGCCGCGAGACCTCGAGGCATTCATGGTCATGAAAATTGATTTATACATTATAAATGAAAACTTGAAAAAAGAATAGAGTTTTTAGAAATCGATCTTTTAAACCTCAATTTTTTAGTGAATCGATTTTTCAGGCTTCGATTCGAATCGATTCAAAAATCGATATTTTATGTAAAGAGTCGCCATCCCTAATGGAGAGTTATATAAAATTAATATTGGCAAAGAAAATAAAACATAATCTTTCATTTCAGAACTAGTAACCAAAATACCTGGGCAACTCCCTCATCCCAGCCTCTGATGACCTCTCCCTTGCCGATCCTGAACTTGAAAGGCTTGCCGCGGTCGCGGGAGGAGTCAAACTTCTTTCCATTTGTCAGTGTGCCTGTGTAGTGTACCACCACTGTTTGTCCAGTCTTGGGGTAGGTGGATTCTGTGAAAAAAAAATAGTTGGCCATGGGACTTCTGTGTGATTGTATATCATATATTTATAAATAATTTTTACAGTCACATTCTATGAAGTATGAACCAAGGCAGTTTATTGTTACTAAAGAATTATATCCAAGATTTTTATTTTTTGTATTTTTATTAAGTCACTGATTAACCCATTTCTCCCCACTGTCCTATTTTTAGGACACTATATAAATTTTTTTTTGTTGTTAGGGGCTGTTATTTTAATTTTTTCTGATGAATTTCACACTATTTTTCTAATTAATAATTAATTTTTATCAACTAAGGAAGAGCATTATGATCCATTTGCATATATCGCGAAAAAAAACATTTAAATGTTTTTGATGCTTGGAAAGTAATGGGTTAAGAAGTTATTGTTAAAAAAACCATATCACAGTTATCATTGTCTATATTGTTAAAAACTCTTGAAGAAAAGATTTTTTTTTTTTCTTACAACTCAACTTAATGCTCCAAAAATGTTTTGAATGACAATTGAATGTAATTATACCAATATAATCATACAATTTATTGTAATTTAATTTACAATCACTTGTTGAATATTCAATCATGCCTGGTTGTCTGGAAGAGATTTCTCTAAGTGATAAGACCGTCTATTGTTCACTGTATTTTTTTTTATCATTGTACATACATACATAATACTCATGCCTGTATTCCCCGAATGGGTAGGCAGAGGTGCATTTCTGCACCCACATTTCGCCAAGTATGTATCAGTCCCATGTAATAGGGGGCGAGCCTATTGCCATTTTTCGGGCACATTTCCAGACTCCGTGCTACCAAGAATTTCCTAATGGAAAAACCCAATAACACATTGCCCGACCCGGGAATCACAAGGCAGTATATCATTGTTTTTATGTTTAAATGGTGCACAATAAAGTTTTTTTCATATTATCTAATCAATTACTATTAATAATTGGTGTGGCAGTGCTTCATATATTTCATTTCATTAATGAATATAGATCTGAAATCTTTAAATATATTTAAGTATTGCACATATTGTACAGAACAAAAATGCAAATAACGGCATAAGAATCCTGGCAGGGTCGCCATGAAGGGACGAGAGTAATGAAACGCATGACTGACGATACAATACTAGCTGCTTATTGAATCTCTACCGAATATATATGTTCTTACAGCTAAGGTATACACACCAACTTATGTCTTTGCTACAGTGTGCATGGTTATGAGAATATGAGTTCTTATTCCAATATAGGCATATCTTACTAAACCAAAACTTAAAGAAGAGGCCTTTAGAACGAATGTGTAAAAAATTAACACGTTATCACTTAATGACATAATGTACAAAAAAAAAAGCCAACATTTTACACATTCTGATTTGGACTAAGCAAGAATGTGTGAAATTTAGAAGTGTATGATAAGCAAATTTTTCAATAAAAAAAAAATTGAACCGAGGTATATGTAATAATTAGATACCAATGGGTAAAGAAGCTACATGCGGCGAGCCATTCCTGCAAATAGTCCTTTGACAATGACAATCGGCACGGCGTCGCCGCGACGCTCAACAATCGCATGCAATTATAATAATGTCTTTTAATTTTTCGCGTAATTGCGTGTCAATTGGTAACATATATAAATTTAGGTACTCCCGTAAAATTCTAGGGAAATAAGAATTAATTTTAAATATTATAGCGCTAAATCCGTAAGGTATATTTTAACCTCAGGTCCGGTAGACGCAAAAAAAAAGAAAAAAGTTGTTTTTTTATTACTCACCATCTCCAGGTTTGATAGTTTCGACGGTTACGCCCATGGTTTTGATAAAGTACAATGAATTCTTTGCTAACAAAATTTACAAAATCCAATACGACGCAACGCGGTCGCTTCAGCTTCGCCTCCTTAGAACAACACAGATTAAAAATGTGAGAATTTAAAATACAAGTGTAATGTCACGTTCAATATAGAATAATTTAAGTTTTAACAAATGGATTGTTTTTATACTAGATTTTATTAATTAATTTAGTATTATTAATCGCCTAAATTTATATATTATATGAAAACTTATTTAGCGGGTCCTCTCAGCTGAAAGCGATACGAGCGCCACCTATGACATAAAAATAAGAACGGACCTCAGTACAGTACAGTACTTTTTCTTTAACAGTAACGTTTGTTTCGCTGCTCTGTGGTCATTATAATTATCATCATTAATTAATAACTATTATCATTCAGCAATTAGATTTGAATAGACAACACAGTTCTTTGTAACTACTAGGATATGGGCCTCCCCAAAAAGTGGTCAATGAGTTTCATTGTATAGTCGTATTTTTAATTAGACGAAGTCAACTGACGTTTACTGTGTTGTCAGTTTTTGATGAAATAAAAATAGTGTTGTGACAAAGTGAATGATTGAAAAAACTCCTTAATGAATGAAATTGCCTCGATTGTCTAGTGAATAGTTAGTGTGCCGAACTGCCGATATCCGGCACGGGGTTCGAATTTTAGTCGTGCTTTGTACATACCAACGAGTTTTCGACGACTATGTTCCTATAGTATCTACTAATCTACCTATACTGAATACAGAGTGTTTTAAACATTAAGAAAAATATTGCGAGGAAACTTGTAAGACTGTCCTATTTTCAATACATCATGTAAGTAGTTGAAACTATAGATGTATAAAATATAATAATTATAAGTAGGTAATGAAAATAAAAAACATCGCTTATTACATAATTTGTTTTTATTCATCATCAGATAGAAAATCATCACTATCGCTTTCGGTCACATTAATTATAAATCGGTCTGAAACATTGTCGATCATGTCGTCGAGACCATACATTTTGTCTTCTTCTTTAATTATATGAGACACCCACCACACCAATTCCCAAAATGTCAGCTGATTTCGAAACACGGTCTTTTTTTCGGGAGCCTCAATAGGTAATAGTGAAGCAGCTTTCTCCTCAAATACGTGTTTGAAGACGTTTTGTATCATGAGTTTTTCGGTAACGCTTAAAGCAATCCGTGGTCTCTTCTTTCTTGGAGACAAGCTTTGGCTTGACGTGCTTGGTTGAGGATCCATATCGTTTGTACGAAACAATATAGCAACAAATAAACACAACAATTACCACAAACACAACGTAACGAAAAACTTAACAAAAACAATAACTAAACAGCGTGAGCGCAGAAAAAACATTCGTGCTATCAGACCAGAGGTTAGGAGCCGAATGACAAACAAAATGGCGACCGACACGCGCGGCGTTGATCGGTGTTGGCACTAGTCGCCGTGCCGCGCTTTGTAATAAGCCGTCATAAACCGGTTTAATGGCACACTACTAGTAACTTATATCACAGCACTTTTATACAATTTTATTGTAAAATGGAAATAATATTCTTTTATAGTTTAAAATGATTAACTACTCACACTCATTGTTCATTCATCTGATTGAATGAGAACTGAACGCATCACTATTACTTTAAATATTGCAACATTATTTTACAAAGTGACATTAGCTACTGTCAGTTGGCTTCGTCTAATTAAAAATCCGACTATAGACTGTCTTCTTTTGTTATTGCAACATGTCCTTTTTCTAGGAAAATCAGATTTATTAGACATATTGTTTTATACTTCATTATGTTCTTGTGTGATAATAAATAAATAAAAAACCTGTTACTAAAAAGCTATTTATTTTTATTTTTATTAAAAGACAAGTTATTTTCCTTGTCACCGAAACCGAATCCGAAGTAAGAAAGTAATCCTTGGTCTGTTTATCGTCCCCAAACCCTCAGCTGGTAGTTATATCCTCCACCTCGTTGAGACGTGAACCTGACCGTTACAGAGCTCTGTCCTACGCCTCCAGAGACGATCCGAACAGATCCACGCTGTGGGCTGCCCATTTCAGTAACTTGCACACATGTGATCCTTGTGAAGAAGAAGCCTATATATGTCTCATCTTGCGTTTGAGCTACGTTCGCAATAGGTCTGCGCGCTGCGTAGTACCTAGAAGAATTATGGTAAAGGTTCTATACAAATAATGTGTAATTAAAATTGGGTATTTGAATACTAGTCATAAAAATAGCTACAAAGTTGCCTCACTAAATTGTCTCTCATATATCATGGGTGCCAATCAGCCCATATACGTCCCACAGCTGGACACGGGCCTCCTTTACAGCTGTGTAGAGTTAGGCCTTAGTCCACTACAATTTCTTAGGTGTGTAGTCCGCCAACCCGCACTAGGCCAGCGTGGTGAACTAAGGCCTAAACCCTCTCAGTTGTATAGGAGGCCCGTGCCCAGCATTGGGACGTATTTGGGCAGATGATGATTGTTAAATTATTAATGGCAAATATTTATTTTTGGTTATTTAATATTTATAAAGGAAAGAAATAAATTTCATAGAACATTTAATAAAAAAAAATGTGATAAAAATTAAAACCGAGCATCAAATTAAAATATTAATTTGTAATATTTATTTTAATGATGCCAAAAAAAATTTGCTTGTCACGCGCGTACATAAGTACACGCACCCATTTTTTGTATGCACCTTTCCTCACGAATATAAATTAATAACAGTAGGCTCGCCCCCTATTACGTGGGACTGATACATACTTGGCGAGATGTGGGTGCAGAAATGCGCCTCTGCCTACCCCTTCGGGGAATACAGGCGTGAGTTTATGTATGTATGTATAAACAAATAAATTGCTAATCACGTAGGTACCTTTAAAAAACAATTTTACAGTTGAGCTCGTATCGTAAGGCGAAGTTAAATGCTTACTATCGGGCGAAGTGTTGAATACACTATCATAACTAAGGTCTTACTTGTGTAAAAGTATATCTCCGACGCCAATAGACCCAACAATGAGCCCAGATCTCGTTGGAGACTCGACTACAGCTGCCTGCGTCCCAATCACCACAAGAACTAAAAGAATGAAGGTTTTCATCTGAAAATAAAGAGAAAATTATAGTTGAAGCATTTATTTTATTTTCTATAAAAAGCCAACGTTTGGATTCAGGATCAAATTGCGCCCGCAATGAGTTAAGCGACCCCGCTGGCTCTTATTAGTCACCTCTTACGACAAGAAAGGAATCCTATGGAGGAATGCTTGCTCTCTTTATCCATTTGGCGAAAAAGTGGACTAGGGCCAGCGCCCTTACAACCGTCGCGTCGATAATGGGCCGTGGTAGCAGCGGAATGTATCCTATTTAATGATTAACATTTACAAACTCACCTTTGCAGAAGTGTGTACAAATAATAAATTAATTATACTAAAAAAAATTAAACAGAAGGCATTATATAGTGGATCTGTTAGATTTTCTTTGATAAGATTGTATTATCAATTAGGCTTAACGACGGGGCTGACCAAATGTTTTTCAAAGCCCGACAAATAGGTTTCTTTAATAAGAGATCGCTGATACCGATAAGCTTAGTATTACGCCATTTTTTTAATTGAGTTTCTGCGAAAGGGATTTTGTGTTAGGCACCCAGCCCGGTTTTAACTTTTGCGCGGAAGTGATGTCGCCGCGCGCCGGGCTGGAAGGCCGGTGACCCCGACATACGCTTCCCGCCCCCCTCCCCCAGGGCTTGCGGAAAGTAGAGCCATAATCGGCTTTCCCTTAGATACAAAAAAATGTTGTGTAAGTTTAAAAAAAAATGCCGACTATAAGTTATAACCATATATTAAGCAAACGTCCCTAAAGTATTTTTGCCAATCGAATGTTTTAAGTAGACACGAAAAGTGATTTTTCTGTTCCTCAAATATTGCAGAAGACTACGTGGACAATCGTTGATCAGCAGTAAAAAATAATCTACGAGTATGTAGTCGCTTGTGATCTGGGATATCTCCTCTGCCTTAATGTGTGGCTAATATCCGATATATTTAGATTTACGTGGCAGTAACTACATTTAAAGCAGAGATGAGAGGCAGTGATGACCTCGAGGTTTAGGCGCGCAGTCGAGAATTTCGGCGGTCGCAGGTTCAAACCTAAACACCTCTGACTTTTCGAAAGTTATGTGTGTATTCACAATGAATGATCACTTGCTTTAACGGTGAAGGAAAACATCGTGATAAAACCTGCACACCTAAAAGTTCTTAGGAATTTCTTAGGTGTGTAGTCCGCCAACCCACACTAGGCCAGCGTGAAGGACTAAGGCCTAACCCTCTCAGTTGTAGAGGAGGCCCGTGCCCAGCAGTGGGACGTTTATGGGCTGATTTATGCAGGTTTCTTCACGTTGTTTTTCTTCAACGATAAAGTGAAAGATTATAATTCATAAAGAATAAGCTAATAACTTAAAATCTTTACATACATAACCTAACGCCTGTATTCCCCGAAGGGGTAGGCAGAGGTGCATTTCTGCACCCACATTTCGACAGGTATGTATCAGACCCACGTAATAGGGGGCGAGCCTATTGCCGTTTTTCGGGCACATTTCCAGACTCCGTGCTGCCCTAATGGAAAAGCCCAATAACACTGCCCGATCCGGGAATCATATATCTTAATTACTTTCTGTGCTTCGCTCCGAGTAAAAAAATCCCAAGTCTCGCAACTCATTTCTTCAGATACTTACCGTAAAAAGTTGTGAGATCCATGTTATACCAAGTCGATAAGGGACCTTTTGTCTTAAGTTATTATGCACTTAGCTTACCAGACAACATCTATAGTGACCATATCAATATTAAAAATCTATTATTTTAAAATAAAATAGTTTGACTTGGCAATCGCACTAAAAGTGAGATACATTGTGTTTTCATTTAGATGCTTTAATGGAATTAAAGAAGTTTTTGATAAAAATAAGAACTGACACATATTTTCAGGAAATTGTAAATGATGCCATGAAAATTGCCGAAAAATTAGATGTTGAGGCTGAATTTGAAACTTCCAGATCCACACCTCTAAGACGTAAAACTCCAATGAGTTTTGATTATGAACACTACGAACACCCTATAAATGATCTAAAAACCTCTTTTAAAATTAATATATTAACGATTTCGCAAACAGAAAAGCGAGAAGTTTGGAAAAATTAGAGGCGCTTAATAGGTTTCGCACACAGGCGCTTCCGGGGGTCGGCGCGGCCCTGGCAAGGTGTCTCAAAAGGAAATTTATATCCAGTGGATCCATTCATTTATTCAGCCTCTCCCGAGGTACCAAAATAAATATGGATGTATGATAAAACTACAGATCTATCTTAAATAAGTTTTTAATTGCCCGCTGTGTTAATATACAAGTCAAAGATAGTCTTAGTGTGGAGTAAAAATCACGTACATACGACTGTCGACAAAAAATAATAAATTGGGTACATTCGATGTTAATAAAGATTTATTTTAATAAAAATAATACATGATGTACATTTACTTATATTTTTATTCATTAATTCCGAAATTGATTTCGATTACAGTAGAACACGGCAGAAATGTCAGCGTTACTCTTTTCAAAAACAGTTTACAATTCAATAATGTAGATATGAAAATTTCATCATAGCATTTAATTTATTGACACATTTTTTATAATACCACAATAAAGCCTGTTTAGACAAATGTTGGTGTGATCTACAAATATTTGTTTCGGGTCTGGGTGTTTGTTAGACCGAAAAGTCTCTCGTAATCTGATACCTACGACACAAGACTCGCATCTTAGTGTGGGGTCAGAACTATTTATGTGATTGTTGGGTGTATTTATTTGCTTAAAGATTTGTCTAAGATGAATATGGTTTAGTTTTATCGTCCCCAGACAGTCAACTGGTAGTTATATCCCCCTCCCCTTACGGACGTAAACCTGACTGTCACAGTATTTTGCCCAATGCCTCCATTGACGATTCGAGCGGATCCCCTCTGCGTCCCTCCGATTTCTTCCGCCCGGACCGCTGTGATCCTCCTCAAGATACTGCCTCGGTACGTCACATCGTGTGTCTGGACTGTATTCGTGATAGCTCGGCGAGTTTCGAAAGATCTAGAATGATATGTTAACATACAAGAAAGTCACGTAGTTAATAGAAGTTTGATCCCCGCATCGAGGGAATTGAATGTGTTATCTGAAAATATTTTGATTTATTAAAAATAAAATCTTATCATCTCCAAACAAGGTAGCAGAAGTGCATTTCTGCACCGAAATTTCGTAATTGTGTTTTAAGTCCCAAGCAATAGGGGTGAGCCTATTGCCGTTTTTTGGACACGTTTCCAGACTCCCAGCAGCTATTGAAAATTTCTTATTAAGAAAACCAAGACTTCTAGATCGCACACATACGGACTGCATGGCAGTCTCGTTGTATCTTTTCTCGGCCGTAAATGTTCTAATATACTCCGTATGTACTTACTATGATGTGACGAGTAAAAACTGCTGACCCTTCGATGCAGGCTTGCCTAGTTAGGCGACCGTGTTATATATTACTTGCAGGACAACAATTAACATTGCATATTTTACTACCTTTAAATCCTTCTAATTTTGTAATTGCATAAATAAATTTGAATTTGAACTCGTCAGAAAGAGTGTGCGTTGCCATGGCAGTGAAATAATATCTTACGTGTGCAAAAGTGTGTCTCCAACGGCAATATAGCCGACAATGAGGTTAGCTCTCGTCGGAGATTCTGCAGCCGCTTGCGCGCCAATCACCGCCACCACCAAAAAGATGAGGAGTTTCATCTGAAATCAGTATAGATTTTTTTATGTGTACGAAGATTTTTAGTAGCTCTAACAGTAATTAATGTTCCTTTTAGAAATTACAACATTAATCCCTTGTCTATCTTTAGTTCTCGTCATTTCAATGGCACGCAACAATATTTATTTGTTTTGTGTTTGGAGAACAAATGTAATAAAAAAATATATAAGTATGTGTCTGATTTTTATATTCAGTATTATTAGAATAGTCTCTACTTATTGTTATAATATCTTATTCATTATATCACACTCGTATCACTTAGTTTTAGAGTAAGTTTTTACTCAAAAATTAAGTGTGTTAAGTGTTTACTTAAATAAGTATTAATATAGATCTTGTGATATAAAAAACAATTCTAACTCAATTAATAATTGGAATTTTTACACGTTACACGTTACGTTTACACGTTAGCTAATTTAACTTCTACTTAAGTATGCGTTGTCCCTCTCTATTGAGTAACATGTGACGTTAGAGAAAACGAGACAAAACGTGTTTAAGTGGTAGTTAAATTAACTGAAGCTATGTAGAACAGCTGAATAAGACTAGAAGGGAAATAGACAGTATTTTGTATGAGGATCACCTATTCATTCTACTACGATCATACGACAAATGATAAAAATTTCAAACAAAAACGAAGGGCTGCTATTGGTTGTCACACATTTATAAAAGGCTTGATATTACACACAACCCGAATTACTAAGAAGCGGCCGTGTCAAACATGATAGTCTTATCGTAGATTCGGCACGCTCGGCATGCTGAAATTTCCTTTCTAGTATTATTCAACTGTTCTGTGGTAAAGTCCATAGAGTTAAAAATATACTTACGTTTGCAGCACAGTATGTATTTACAGGAAATTAGTAAATAAACATTAGAACAAAAGGCTTTATATACTAGATCTATTTGGTGATAAGATAATGGTATCAATCAGGGTGAATATTTTTCAAAAGGAAGCAAATTAGTTGTAAATAAATCTGATTAGTGATAAGATTTTCAATCTATCACCTAATTAAAGCTTGCTTTGTAATAAGTGCGCTCAGGTCTAGAACAAAATACGTACGGTCAACGGAGGCACAAATTTGGCGGCCTTTTATATTACACTTAAAAGCACACACCTATGACTTTTCGAAGCTATATAAGCTTTTTGTGTGTATTCACAAAGAATTATCACCTACTTTAACAGTGAAGGAAAGCATCGTGATGAAACCTGCACACTTAAATCTTCTTAGGAATTTCTGAGGTGTGTAGTCCGCCAACCCGCACTAGGCCAGCGTGGTGGACTAAGGCCTAAACCCTCTCAGGTGAGAGGAGACCCGTGCCCAGCATTAGGACGTATATGGGCTGATGATGATGACTAAGTAAGAACGACAGGTATTTTATTCTACTAAAAAACAGTCGCTTATTCTTTTCTATGGACTGATGACGATGATGATGCTTATGCATACATATTATGTATGTACAAACACACAAACTGAAATCTGTGTCCCTGAAGACTAAATGAAAATACCTAATTATTCATAATTAACTCACTTTCAATTTGCCCGACTCGGGCATCTAATCTGGATACCCTAATTCCGGTTAATTATAAATCGTACGGCCGTCGTGCGTACGTCGGGGTTCACTTCAGCCGCAATCTTGGAATACACGTTTTATCGAACATCTCGCGAACCGCGCATCGTACGACAAAAATTGTAGATATCATTATTGTAGATAATAATATTTGCCATCTATTTTATTTGAATTTTTTTTTGTATAACGCATAGGTTTTTAATTAACTTTTTAAAACTAGCAATGTATTACTACCCTGCGTAATCATCGAGGACATCAAAACAAAAGAAAAGTTCCCCGCACAATCATTTGGACATGATATTACAATCTTATCAAATGTATTGAATACATTAATGTTTTCGTAGTAAAATAATCTCTGGTGGTAATACTGATTGATTGTTTTGAATGATACAATCGATATTTTTAAGCGACACCAATCCCGGGGAAGGCCCTGAGGGACCCGCTTTAGGGGCGGTACGGAATATCGCAAGGTTAATTATAATTCAATATATAAATCAATAAATCAATGAGTTAATTATAATTAGGTTTATCTATGAAGTATTATCCTAAAATACATGGACTTCAGATAGGTCCCTTTTTTCTGATATATAGTTATCTTTCGATCTCATTTTGTACGCTCAGCCAAAATGAGCGTCCGCGACTCTAAAAACCAACTTTTGGAGCAAACTATTCTTACTCTCATTTTACCAGGTAAAAAGGAACGTTGTTTACGGTTCTTTTCCCACCTGCTCTTGGTCAAGAAGCAATCAATGGCGCAGAAAATGTATGTCGCAGTCACCAGCTTTCCACATTAGCGCATAGAGACGGTTTTGGATCTGGAGTTATAAAAAAAATAATTTTTAAAACCCTAACACATGTTTTTACGCCACTTATGGCCGAATACTGAAACGCTACTTAATCTGAGGGCGACTTATATTTAAGTGGCTGGTATAATTTAAGCTGTATACTGAAACATCATTTATCGGTTTTAAGACTGTGAATTAACTAATGCCCACTTAAATTTCCATAAATGGCAACATTACCACAAAAAGTTCTTTTACATAACATTTTTTAAGTATATACCGCTTAAATTATAACAGCCACATGAATATAAGTCGCCCTCAGATTAAGTAGCGTTTTAGTATTCAGCTTTTAGCCGATTAAACCTCATGGGAGAACATGTGACCACGAGTTTAAGAGATATACTCGAAAATCGATAACAATTATTATTCTGTCCGTCGTCTCGGAAATAAGGGGGGCAGTAGGGCTGTCTCTAGCTTGTTTCGGACGTTCATGATTCCATGGGCGTCTGCGACAGGCATTGGCCTCTCGTTTCACTAATATTTTCGGGCCATTTTCAGCGAAAACGTTCCGTACCACAGTGAAATTAGCGATTTTATTTTATTGACAACCTAAATTGTCTAGACACCAGCTTGCGATACGAGAGGCCGCGGATTCGATCCTCACACCGAGACAAATATTTGTGTGATCCACAACTAAATGTTTCGGGTCTGGGTGCTTATGAGACCGAAATATAAAATGTCAGATTATATTGAGGATAATAAGTCCTGGGAGTAAGTTAACTGATCGGAGGTTGCTGCAATTTGTATCGTTATGACATGTATGAGGTTAAATTAAATATAATAAATAAAAATGTAATTATAATTAAAAATTATTACGTGATTTAAATGATATTTCGTGTTGCTGAGGCAGTTTCTTGCCGTTTTTTCTCCACAGCGATAACACGTTTCGAAGCGGCAATAGTTTAAAAAAACTGAATTCAATTGTAATGGCTCATAGATTGCGTTCAGGTCACATTCCAACAAATAGATTCAAATATTTAATGAAAACAGTAGATAGCCCAAACTGTACGCTTTGTAACCGCATAGAGGATATCCATCATGTATTGTCGGAATGTGTACGAACTACTTCTATGAGGCAGGAACTAATTAAGCGCTATAATATAAGTAATTTTAATGTAGGTATATTTCAAACCATATTATCTGCCCAAACATCGGAAGCAGCCAGACTGGTATATTTATGTATATATAAATTTTTCCATAGTTAAGTACTTAGAATTAGATAATATTAATATAAATGTATATACAATGGGACTGACATGATCAAAAATGATTCAAAGTCCCTAAACTAAATAAAGAATAAAAAAAAAAAAAAAAAAAGCACTTGTAAAAGTCTATTTGAATAAAGGTGATTTTGAGTTTGAGTTTGAGTTTGAATAGTCTCTCTTAGTTTCTGATACCCATGACACAAGACTTGTATCTTGGTGCGGGTTCAGAACTTTATAGTTGTACATGTTTTGCAACTAATCGTAGTGATATCGCGACATTAAGTGTATGGCGTGATATTACCTTTCTTGGCCTAGGGCAGCCCACTGTCACTCCTATCGACCCCGATGTCTCTTATAATTCGCTTCATATTGACGTATACACTGGTAAAAATTCTTTTGCTTTGAATTCAAAAGGGAGAGGGCAAATAACTAACCTCGTTATTGTTAACATAGAAAGCTAATTAGATGGAAGAAAACAAAATTAAGGTGAATAGGTCTGTAATAGGTTATCGGTAAACCGAATCTTTTGATCAACAATTTTACATTTTTTGTTTTTGATTGATAACGTAATCTTATCGCTCATTACCTAATGGTTTTACTATATAAAATCTTCTGTTTCAAATTTGTTATTATAATTCAATTAATTTACTGTAAACACATACACACTCTAACTACTACAAAGGTAAGTTTTTTCAATAATATTAATTTAATTTAATTATTATTAAAAATGACCAATAATAATAATATAAAATAACGCGATATAAAATTATATAAATTTTAAGTAAACTAATGACAAAAAAATAACCATAAATAAAATATGACACTTGCAGGTAGATACAATACATTTTTTAAATGATCTTTACAAGAAAGGCAAAGGCTCTTCGCACATACAGCCTTGTCTTTCTTTGTAAACTAACAGCTCACAATCGATTTTATCGATTGATATTACCAATATTACTAGTAAACAAATTGAACTGATAGTATTGTATTCTGGTTTCAGATGAAGTTCCTCGTTCTGTTGGTGCTAGCTGTAATTGGCGCGCAAGCTGCTGTTGTAGAATCTCCAGCAAGAGCCAACCTCGGAGTAGGAATTATTGGTTCTGCAGACTGGCTTATGCACAGGTAATAATTTATACGCTAAAACGTAGTAACTATATTTTGCTGCTGAAATATCTGCTTGATTTATGGCCTGTATAATGTCACAGCAAAATGGCAACTAACGTATAGCGTCTGAGGCAGTGGCGGTACTTCCATAGAAGCCCTTACTATAACTACTATAACTTGCCTTACAAAATTCTTAAGAAATTCCTAAGATTTTTTAAGTGTGCATGTTTTCGGCGGTCGCTGGTTCAAACCCCAGGCACACACCTCTGACTTTTCGAAGTTATGTGTGTATTCACAATTGAATTATCACTTGCTTTAACGGTGAAGGAAAACATCGTGATAAAACCTGCACACCTAAAAGTACTTTGGAATTTCTTAGGTGTGTACTCCGCCAACCCGCAGTAGGCCAGCGTGGTGGACTAAGGCCTAAACCCTCTCAGTTGTAGAGGAGGCCCGTGCCCAGCAGTGGGACGTATTTGGGCTGATGATGATGATACCTACATATATAATATTTCAATGGGTTTCCATCACGTGTTATACATAAAAGTTCGTTGTAAGTGAAAATGCTTCATATCTTTTATCATTATCATTTCAGCTCAACACAAACTCGTCGAGCTGTGCCGAATGTGATCCAAAGCCATAATGCGACATTCCGAGCCGTTGCTGGAAGAAGGATCACAGCAGTGAGGGCTGAGGAGTTGGGAGACTCACAGAGGGCCACAGCACGCATCGTCTCCGGAGGGATTGGCCAGTCTTTCGTGATTGTCAGGTTTCAGTCTGTTCGGAGTGGTGGATACAACTACGGGTTGAGGATTTGGGCAAGATAATGGTGATTTTCCTAGTCCAGAATCAGAAATTCATTAATTACTAGTAATATTATGATGTATTTTTTTTTCGTTTCTTTTGTAGTTTGAAGAAAATATATAATTTTATGTACTTGTAATTCTTAATTCTGTCATTTATGGTTTATTCAAATGTTTCGAATATGTTATTAGCGTTTAATGAAGGGGTAATAAATAAATGAATTATTTGTTATACAGTTTTTTATATTAAATATCCAAAAAACATATAAAAGCCCCTTTTTTTTTATTGAATAAAAAAAAAAAGAAAAAAACTATTTAATAAGTACACAGGTACACATATAATATAATACCGCTACATGCATTCCGCTTTGACAAAGGGCTGTAAAAATATTTGAGTAGCTAGTAGTAGGCGGCTTTGGCTGATCAATAAAGCTTGAACAATCAATAAGGATGATCATAGTTCAAAAAATATATTATTTATAATAAATATAATAATACATTAATCATCCCCACGCCTGTATTCCTCGAAGGGGTTGGCAAAGATGCATTTTTGCACCCACATTTGGCAGGTATATATCATCATCATCATCAGCCCATATACGTCCCACTGCTGGGCACGGGCCTCCTCTACAACTGAGATGGTTTAAGCCTTAGTTCACCACGCTGGCCTAGTGCGGGTTGGCGGACTACTCACCCAAGAAAATTTCATTCACCGTTAAAGTACGTGATAATTCAATGTTTTTTTTTTTTTTTTTTTTTTTTTTTTTTAAACTGGCACGACAAAGTGACTCCACTGTACCTGATGGTAAGCACAGTGGAGTCCAAAAAATTAATACCGACCAGCGAGAAACGAAGGTCACCCGCTGGTCGACACAATCATGCCGGCCTGCACAAATGCTTCTTCACGCTTCGCTTAAAGGATCCAGGATCATAGGAAGGAGGGAACACGTGAGCCGGCAAACTATTCCACAGCTTGATGGTGCGGCAAAGGTAAGAGTTGGCGAACTTTTTGGTTCGAGCCGCGGATGTTGTGACCACAAAGCTGTGGCTTCGCAAGCCAGCACGCGTGGTTCTGGTGAGGAAAGGAGAGGATGGGACAAGCTTAAACAATTCTTCAGAGCATTCACCATGATACAGACGGTAGAACACGCTAAGTGCGGCAATGTCCCTGCGCAACTGAAGCGGCTCCAAGTTGGCTGTGACGTCTGCATCATCCACAATGCGGATGGCACGCCGCTGCAATCCATCCAAGGCATCGAGAAGGTATTTGGCGGAACCGTCCCAGAGGTGCGAGCAGTATTCCATGCCCGGCCGAACCTGCGCTTTGTATAAGCGGAAAAGCTGACCGGGCGTGAAAAACCGGCGCACCCTGTTCAGGATTCCGACCCTGCGTGAAGTGGCGGATATAATGCCCTCGATGTGAGTCCTTGGATTAAGATCGCAGCGGATATCCACACCTAGGATATTAAGGCCGTTCCGCATTGCGAGTGAAATGCCCTGAAAATTGGGGAGAGGAGAAAACGGGGATTTTTTGCACGAAAACGCACAGACCTGGGTTTTCTTGGCATTGAACTCAACCAGATTCCGGGTACCTCATGTGGAAATGAGCTCCAGGGTCCGATTGAGCTCAATGACAAGCTCCTCGCGTCTACTCTCAGTATCCGCCCGGCAACCTGGTGGCTTACTGCAGTACCGCCCATGGACCGTGCTGTCATCTGCATAGCAATGAATGTTGCCAAGCGGCAACATATCATTGATATGCAGAAGAAACAGGGTGGGCGATAGCACAGAGCCTTGTGGAACCCCGGCACTAACTGACATGAGCTGTGAAGCGTGCCCGTCGACGAGGACACGCATTCTACGCCCATGCAGAAAGCTCGAAATCCACAAACACAAGTTGCCGGGAAGACCGTATGCCGGAAGCTTGGAGAGAAGGCCACGGTGCCAGACCCTATCAAATGCCTTGGCTATGTCGAGACTCACGGCAAGAGCCTCGCCATGCCGATCAATCGCCTCCCCCCAGTGATGCAAGGCAAACGCTAGAAGATCACCCGTTGACCGGTTACGGCGGAAGCCGTATTGCCTATCACTGATCAACGAGTGATCCTCCAGGTAGCGGACCAATTGGATGTTAATGATCCGCTCCATCACCTTGCAGATCACTGAGGTTATGGCGATTGGGCGATAATTGACAGGGTCTGACCGATCACCCTTCTTAGGAATCGGTTGCACATTAGCCTCTCTCCAAGATTGAGGCACCACACCTGAAAGATAAGACGCGCGGTACAAGCGTGTTAGTGCAGGAGACAACTCGGCTGCGCACTTTTTAAGGACAACCGCCGGGATACCATCAGGACCACTGGCTTTTCGGACGTCGAGTGACTGCAGTTCACGCCTCACATCACAATGCCTGATACGGATATCAGGCATTGTGTGGCCACAGCTAGGCAGCGTAGGTGGCTGAGAACCGCAGTCATCGAGCCGAGAATTGGCCGCAAAGAGGCGCGCCAGTAGACTGGCTTTCTCCTCCGGCCCATGGGCCAGTGATCCATCCGGATATCTCAGCGGGGGCAGCGAAGGACGACAGAAATTGGATTGGACAGCCTTAGCAAGACTCCAATAAGCACGGCTGCTCGTCGGATGGTCTGCCAAGGCACGTCCAATCCTGGAGACGCGCTGAGCATCCGCTCTCACATAAGCCTTCTTGCAGGCCTTGACGGCACGGTTATAAGCTGCCTTGAGTGAGCTTAAATTGGGATCCTTTATTGCGCGACCCCTGATCCAAGCGCGGTACGCCGCCTGTTTATTACCAACAGCGTCGGCGCACTCGCGATTGAACCAGGAGCGTCCGCGTCCTTTGCCGGCGATCTCAGAGGAAGGAATATAGTATTCCATTCCTAATCTGATCTCGTCGGCAATGGCGTCGGCACTCGCTGAAGGATCCAAGCCCTCAAAGCAGCGCTGCCGCCAAGGGATGGATGCGAAGTATTCTCGCATACCATCCCAATCTGCTGACGAGTAGTGCCAGACTTTGCGCTTAACCTTCACGGGTAGTGGAGGTGCAGCGCGCGGAACTGACGTCCCAACCAGGCAATGGTCGGAGGAACCCAGAGGGGCACCAACCGTCACCTGATACCCGGCTGGGTGACTCGTCAACAGAAGGTCCAGCAGAGAAGGCACATGACTCGACACATCTGGGATCCTGGTAGGCTGGTTCACCAGTTGCGCCAAATCATGAGTAAGAGCGAACGCGTGGGCAGCCCTTCCAGCATGGTCAGTCTTGGAGGAACCCAACCACAACTCATGATGTGCGTTGAAGTCCCCCAAAACTACCAATTCCGCTGTGGGGAACTGCTCCTGCGCGGCGTCTGTCGCCTGGCCAAGGTAGTTGAATAACCGGGTTGTCTCATCATCCCCGTTATGAGATCTGTAGAGGCACACGTAGACACGACTTTGACAGCCGAGGTCAACGTGTACCCACAGAGTGGAGAAGGAAGGATCCTCCATGCAGCGCAGACGGCGACAACAGACATCCGACCGAGCATACAAACACACCCCGGCCTTAGGCTTGAAGTTCTCTTCAAGCGAATAGCCGGGGTAGTGCAAGTACGATAGATCGGCCGGACAACGAATCTGCGTCTCCGTCAGGAAGAGCAAAGCAGGCCGGGCCGTCTCTAGATGGTGGTGGACGGCATTGATGTTCGAATGGAGCCCGCGGATGTTGGCGAACTCCATTGTGAACGCGGTGGTGGGGTTGTGCACCGCTGTAGAACCTGCTCTGATGTGTCGCACTGTCATGGGTGAAGGAAGGAAGTTGTGAAGAAGCTAGGGGGACTTATGTCATGGTAGTAAGAAGATCGCGACGGGAAATTAGCCACATTAGTGCTGAATGGAGGCAGACTGATCCATCGGACGGAAGGGCCCCCGTACCCTCCCGGAATAGGCCGCCGGGACCCCATATCCGGTCACCAACCGGCACGACGACCTACTCCAAGATTATGCGCGGCATGGTGGGGCAGCCTCTCGAGGTGGTTAGCCACGATTGGGCCCCTGTACTATACCGCGGGCGGCCAGCGGGACAACCGTTTCTACGGGTCTCCCTGGCCGATGGGTCAATACACCTCCAATCAGTCGAGGCAAAAATACCCGCACGGTCATCCACCTACCACGACTGAAGTCCCCCGAAAAACCGGATGTACACTGACTGATCCCGGAACGCGACACACTTGCATGTGTCACTATGGCGGGTTTTACGTCCTGTGCACGGTGGTCGCTATCCGGGCGGATACGAAAATCCTACCACCAGTGTGTTCAATCACACATAACTTCGAAAAGTCAGAGGTGTGTGCCTGGGGTTTGAACCCGCGACCGTCGAGATTCTCGACCGCGTGCCTAAACCTCGAGGCCATCACGACTTCAGATATAGGTATATCAGTCCCACGTAATAGGGGGCATATTTCCTGATTCCGTGTTGCCGCTGAGAATTTCCTAAGGGGAAAAACCCAATAACACTTTGCCCGACCCGGGAATCGGGCCCGGGACCTCTATATCGCACCAGACCACGAGGCAGCCACAATAATTCATGGAAAATATAATCCCTATAGCGCAAAGATAACAATACCAGACCTGGTACTTGTTATAGACGAAATCCTGAATCTGTCTTGCTAGATATTTTTTAATAAATAAATACACCCAACAGTCACATACATAGTTCTGACCCCACATTAAGATACGAGTCTTGTGTCGGTGGTATCAGAAACTACTTGAGACTTTTCGGTCTCACAAACACCCAATCCCGAACAAATATTTGTGAATCACACAAATCTAGCCAACTGCGCCACGGGGCTTTTACGCAAGGATTATGTAAAGATTTGTAAAAACCTGTGTGTGATTCTTTCGAGATCTTAGACAAAAAATATAGCACATTACATTTTTTACGTTTTTCAATGTATTTAGGTATACCTACCTGAATTTAAAATAAGGTTTAATAAACTCTGAAATTCTCATCAAATCTTTGAAATAGGTGATGAGAATCTATATCGGTTAAGAAACTTCTGGCCTTATACGTCCCGCTGCAAGGCACGGGTCTCCCCTACAACTGAGAGGAGTTAGGCCTTAGTCCACCACGGTAAAAAAAAGCTTTAAGAATATAGTGCTAAATAGTCTAAAGTAGAATTTTACACTGACAGTCTGGCAATATTTGACAACCCCATGGCGTAGTTGGCTAAATACGAGAGGACGGGCGGCCGCAGGTTCGATTCCCGCACCGAGACAAATGTTTGTGTGATCCATAAATATTTGTATTGTTTGTGAGACCGAAAAGTCTCTCAGTTTTTGATACCCACGACGCAAGACCTGTTTTCTATAATTAATAAATAAACAATAAAGTCACGTTCTTCTATCTGACCCCAGACAAAGATATAAGTCTTGTGTCGCAATGCAATTTAATTGTGATTTATACAAACAATTGTCTTAGCGTGAGATTCGAACAAGAATAGGTACGACTTTTACGGATTTTTCCTTATTCAATATTCATCGATTTGGCAAAAAATCTTTTAATAAAAATAAATAATCGATTTCTGCGTAAAAATCGATTTCTTCTATTATTTAAAAATCTACATGCTATTTATAGTCCAATAATAAACCTAAGAGATTCATATTAACAACATATCAGATTAAAAATCAAATAAAATGATATGAATATAACTATAATAAATAAATAACCAATTCAAAACTAAAAATCAAAGCGAATGTTCCTTTAAACTTTCATCGTACGGAATAAAGAAACAAAATATCATTATTGATACTTTTTTTTAAAAAATTTCGAACCGTACATTCATATTGCTGTGTATATTACCCTTCTTCGTTATAAAATACTTTCGCCAGACGCTTTTAGGTGTTTCACGGTTAGAAAATATTTTATTTGTTTACCAACAACTATATTATCTGACTCTTAAATTGTAAATAATAATGAACTTACTTCGAGATTTTATCATCCGTCATCGATCGTTCATCGATTTATTCATCATCATCATCAGCCCAAATACGTCCCACTGCTGGGCACGGGCCTCCTCTACAACTGAGAGGGTTTAAGCCTTAGTCCACCACGCTGGCCTAGTGCGGGTTGGCGGACTACACACCTAAGAAATTCCTAAGAACTTTTTAGGTGTGCAGGTTTTATCACGATGTTTTCTTTCACCGTTAAACCAAGTGATAATTCATTGTGAATACACACATAACTTCGAAAAGTCAGAGGTATGTGCCTGGGGTTTGAACCTGCGACCGTCGAAATTCTCGACCGCGCGCCTAAACCTCGAAATTGAAAGTAATAATCGATTTAAATAAAAATCGATTATTTTAAACATCCCTAGGCCAACGACGCAATTTAAAATAAAAACAAAACAAAAAAATGTGTGAAATGATTATTGATAGTACAATCTTATCAAACGAATTTAATGCAAGTTATCCATAGAATAAAAAAATCCCCTAGAATTATAACTGCACCTAAAAGTAGGTCATCAATCATTGTCTGATAATATCACTTAAGCCCCCTTTACGATATCACGGTGGAGGAACTTAAGATGCTTATCGGCGGGGTTGCTTGAGACTCTGCGATCTACCCATATTTTGGACGCTAAGCCAGAAAAATTTGACAGGCCCCAAAGTATGTCATCCGATTTTGAACTGGTTTCGGATTAGGTAGACTTGTGGCCTACATGATCCTCTTGGGTGGCCTTTTACGACAACAGAGGATGCCGTGGCGGAATTTTATCACACCAAGTCCTCATGGTGTAGCAACTGGTACATTTTGCCAGTGAACAGGTAGATTACATTCTAAGCGACATAAATTCATTGTTTAAATATAATAATTTATTTATTTATTTATTTATTTATTTAACTCTTTATTGTACACGTTCAAAATCATACAAAAAAAATATACATATATAACATAGAGAAAGGTACAAAAGGCGGCCTTATCGCACATGGCGATCTTTTCAAGACAACAATAGGATGGATATTTTAAAAAAGGATTTATTGGGAGGGCAGTGTGTACAGAAAGAAAGATATAAATGCATAAATGCAAATAATAAAAAAAAACAAATACAAAAACTAAAAATACAATTATATATATACATATATATATTATATATACCTAAATACATACAATATATATAATTAAAATATTATTATGAATGAAGTATTATGGAGATGTGAATAATTGTTAAAATTGAAGTTTTTTTATTTCTTTTTAAATACCAATCATTGTAGTGGTACCAAGAAACAAGAAATTGTTTTAAAACTATTTTGCAATTGTGCATATTCTTGCTAATAATGTTTAGGATTATCTATATAGAATTTGGCATTCATATAGATCTCAATTGTTTTGCCGAAGAAGAGGCCACCGATGCATATTTTATTCGTTATACTGAACTTGGCTTCTAGAGTTCTAGTCCACATTTATGTTTTTGATGGGATTATAGATTCTTGGTACATTAAAGGATTATTAACTTAACTTCGTAGAATAAATGTCTTTTGCATAATTACGTATACAACGTGTCCCAAAAATCATCGTCAAGCCGAAAACGGGCAATAGGCCAAGTCGTGATAGTTATTAGAAAAATACAAAAAAAAAATCTTGGTCGTGTACTTTTCAAATTATAAGGATTCAAAAATAAATCTCAAAAAGTGACAATCACAAAAATATTACTTTTTTGAGTTTTTTTCAGTGATGTAATGAATAACCTTTCTGTAAATTACACTTAAAAGCTCAAAGTTACATAACTGCCTCAGTTTTAAATAAAATGTTAAATTTTTGCCCAACATTGAATTCAAAATAATTACATCACCCAACTTTAACCGACTGTACTGCAAAATAAATGTACTACTCTATGTTGGCAAGTAACTTTAAAAGATGACGCGTTTAGTCTGGATTCTAAAATGGTATGACACTTACTAATTCATCATCAGTATGGACTATATATGGATACGTCCCACTGCTGGGCACGGGCCTTCTCTACCATTGAGTGGGTTTAGGCCTTAGTCCACCACGCTGACTTAGTGCGGGTTGGCGGACACTTACTCTCACTTTTTGAGATTTATTTTTGAATCCTTATAATTTGAAAAGTACATGACCAAGATGTTTTTTGTATTTTTCTAATAATTGTTACGACTTGGCCTATGGCCCGTTTTCAGCTTGACGTTGATTTTTGGGACACCTGTATATGCTTTTGAAAAACATTCGGGAGTCCCCGCCAAACCGTCTTAATTGATACCACAATCTAATCACTCATTACTAAAAAGACGCATTATGATTGACCGCTATATAAAGCTTTCTGAATTAAATTTGTTATCATAGTATTCTTGATTTACTGTAAACACATACACTACTGCAAATGTAAGTATAACCATTTAATTTAAAAAAATCATCTGTGATGCACTTGCCAATTTGAGGGACTGACATAAAATTGATTCACTATGACAGCCCCGTGGCGCAGTTGCCCAGACACAAGCTTGCGTAACGAGAGACAGCGTGTTCGATCCCCGCACCGGGACAAATGTTTGTGTGATCCACAAATATTTGTTTCGGGTCTGGGTGTTGTAAGACCGAGAAGTCTCTCATAGGTTCTAATACCCACGACACGAGACTTGTATCTTAGTGTGGGGTCAAAGCTAAGTACCTAACTGTTGGGTGTATTTATTTATTATGTAGAGGGTGTATTCAGACCGAGGTCGAAAATTAAGGTAGGTAATAGCTTTCCTAACAACCAAAGGTATAAAATGTATGTGGTTCTTAGGAAATACGTATATATTTTTTTAATTTTTTGTCGGGATTTTCTTTTACGCCAGGGGGTTTGTAATCACCTTGGCTATTACCTGCCTTAGTTTCCGATCACGGTCTGAATACGCCCTGTATAGATGAAACTGCGTCTGTTTATGAAAGTATAATCTTCTCACATACTCATATATCTTTTTTTTATTATTTAAAAATCTAGTGCAGGCATTTGACCACGATCTCACCTGGTGTTAAGCGACGATGCGGTCGACGACGACGGCCTGTCTAGTAGCAGCCTATTCACATTAGATTTGAATATGTCCACATTGTATTTTACGGGAAACACTTCAGCGGGCAGGGCGTTCCACTCCTTTGCAGTGCGCATTAAAAAAGTAGAGAGATATCATAAAGAAGGATGCATTAATAACTAATTTCTGGCTACAGACACCAGAAACATAACATCAGGTTACTGATTACTCCCCCATGTATGGCATTAGAAGATAAAAATGGAACTGACGGTATGTATTCTGGTTTCAGATGAAACTCCTCATCTTTTTGGTGTTGGCGGTGATTGGCGCGCAAGCTGCTGTAGTTGAATCTCCAGCAAGATCTAACCTCGGAGTGGGAGTGATTGGCAACGGAGCTTCACTTCTGCACACGTAAGACCGTTTCCTATCTATACTGGTATATGAAGCATCTCATCAGGCCGGCGTGAGAGTATCGATTGACGACAGATGGGAGTCTCTCAATTCTTGATGCTCTATCGCAGGGTTCCTCAAAGTGGGGTTCGCAAACCCCTAGGGGTTCGCCATTCGACGGAAGGGCCTCGCGAAAAGATTTCCGTAATGGTGACTTGATGCCTAGCAGGCGCGTGGGGGACTCATAGTGGCTGCAACATACTTATGTGAGAGTGGGTTTTCACACCTGGTCATGATAAAAACTAAATACAGAAATCGACGTGATACCGAATCAGAATTAAGGTTAAAATTGACCAAAATTACTCCTAAAATAGACTCCATTTGGGACAAGAATCAACCACACCTATCACATTCATATTGAAAAGATATTTCTTTTGGCACTTTGTTTCTTTAACAGACAATTATATTATTTTCGAAAGGGTATTTCATTAGTTACTTAACGCTTAAGGGGTTCGTAAAATCAAAAGTTTGAGAAACCCTGCTCTATCTGAACAGCAAGATGGTTGTCACTTTGTCGAGACAGTATAAAAAATACTCCCTTTTTGTTGACGTAGATATTTGCATGTAAGTTGTACTTGGGCTTCTTCCTAATATTCGTAAGCAACGAAGCAGTTTTGACAGAATCTATGAGACAAATCATAGACACCTGCCAAAATATTTAAGGACTAGACAAATTTTGATATCCAACCAACTCCCCCACAAAGACAGAGCGGAATTGTGAAGATCTTAATCTTTAATGAGCCCTTATTTTATTTAAGGAAGCCATTGTTTAGGTCGGTATTTTGAGTACTTCCCTTATATGTTTATAATGAAGTAGAAATATGCGTGTACGTGTAGCCACATACAATTATCGTGGTTTTCTGAGTTTCCTTGTCCTCTACCCTTACCTACGCTCAAGTGACCTAGATTAGTCCTCCACGTGAGTTGGACAACTATACATAAGGAATATAAGAAAAAAAAACTTATAATGTTTCACATTTAGATATTTTGTACACGGACACGACAAAGTGACAATACCGCACCTAATAGTTAATACGATGTTGTACAAATAGAGAATCAAGTGGCGAGACTCTCATCTTTCGACACTCGAAATCCTCAGGCCGGCGTGTTATACTTATCTCGATATTCCATGGGTTTCCACAGTGTCTCACTATCAGCCCATATACGACCCACTACTGGGCACGGGCCTCCTCTACAAATGAGAGAGGTTAGGCCTTAGTCCACCACGCTGGTCTAGTGCGGGTAGGCGTATAGCCTAAGAAATTCCTAATAATTTTTAGGAGTGTGGGTTTCCTCACGATGTTTTTCTTCACTGTTAAAGTACGTGATAATTCATTGTGAATTTGAAAAGTCTGAGATGTGAGCCTGGGGTTTGAACCCGAGCCTGGGGTTTGAACCTTGAGGCCATCACTACTTCTAGTATCTCACTTATGCCTAAAAAAAAAATTATTCTATTTCAGTTCCATGCAAACTCGGAATGCTGTTAATGGTGTCCAGACCCATAGTTTCACGTACCGGACCAATGGCGGCAGAAGGATTACAGCGTTGCGAGCTGAGGAGGTGGGAGGCACGCAGAGAGGGACAGCTACCATCATCTCCGGAGGGATTGGACAGGCTTCTGTGACTGTCAGGTTCCAGTCGATTAGAGGCCGGGGATACAACTACCGTTTAAGGGTTTGGGGAAGATAAATGACCAAATATATTTATGACTTGAAAATAAATTAATGACTTACTAAAGCGTGTTTTAAAGCGAAATCTGATCTTGCCTGTTTAGAATTTCTAGAAGCTCTTGGGCTATTTTGTAAAATATTGAAATTTCAATAGATGTTTGCGGAATAAAAAATAAATGAAAAAATCAAGTTATCAATCATTATTACAAGTAACGCAGCATGCCTTACCTTTCGATAATGTCGTATTAAGTTATTACGCATTTAAACATTAGTAGAATACAACATTTAATTTTTTTTCTTCTTACATTTCTTATATTCATAGATATCATCATCATTTTATAACAATTGGATATTTTTTGGTTATAATTAATTTATCTAAAATGCAACTCGTACGTAATTAGAACATCTGAATAAATGAAGTAAAGAAATATTTTAATAAAAAAAATCTGTTTTCTGATGGACGTAAAGATTATTTTTATGGGAAAGGAGGTAAACGACACGAACAAGTGGTGAACACCGACTTTTCTATCTCATTTCAGGATGTTACTAAACATAAACTTTACGTTCCTCATTGGACGTCAATATTTTTTTTATTTTTTTTTTATTCTGGCTCGGCAAAGTGACCCCATTGCACCTGATGGAAAGCGTAATGGAGTCCAAAAAAAGTGTCGACCAGCGAAAGATGATGATCTCCCGTTGGTCGACACAATCATGCCGGCCGAATACCTCTTCAACTTTCTCGTGAAGAAGTTTGGGGGACTAATACCATGGTGATAAAAGGACCGAAAGCGACAAACCGGCCAAAAAATGCCGGCACGGTCATCCTTTCACCATGATTGAAGCCCCCCTGAACACCGGATATACATATACATACCTAGGACCAATTGTTCACAAACCGCGCACTTATCTCGTCCTCTGCTTAAAATACTATTTTAAATGCGTAAGTAAGTAATTTGTGGTAAAGTATTCACTGAACCAAATTAAACGATTTTTAGTACAGACATAAATGGGATCTTAAGAAAGGACATACACTACGGTTTTTGAAGTTTAAACTTCTTTAGCTGCGCTGTGCACTTTTTTATGGGTCAAAAATGATGAACTCGCGTCAGATCACGTGACCCTGATCGAAAATGCGTAAGACGTTTGTTGTTATGCGTTGTTGTCGCGGTGTCATGTTTGTGTACGATAGCGTAATAAATATTGTATTTTACCACGTAAATGATAGTACTTTTATACTGATAAATAAAGTAATTCGTGCGAAATTATTCCCTAACCATTCCAAAATATTCAAAAATGCACAACGTTAATGTTGAAGTTTTTACTTCTGCAGACACTCCCGGAGTTCCACGCGTTTTATTACAGAGCGAAGCTGGACGTTTTATTTATTGAACCACAAGGAATTGGAGTTAGAAATGAAATAACGATGACAAATATAAACATTTTATAACAAATATCGTATTTCAATCTTAACATTAACATATAGTGCCAGGCGTTTAAAATATTTAAATTAAACATCAAACAAATAGTAATTGCTAAAGAAACAACAAGTTGATATTGATTTGCAGGCATTTTGTGGACTTTACATCAGGGGCGGTACTTCCGTATAAGCCCAAAAGCCCAGTTTACCTTACAAAATTCCGAATAATAATCTTAAATATTTATTTAACAAAAGCAATTTGACATATAAATGAGAATATCCGGACTCCACAACAAACAATTATAAACTAGACATTACACAATTAACGTGTATGGAAGTACCACCACTGGTTTAGACTTAATGGACTTTATGTTCCAATGAAGTTTCAATTCTAGTAGTCCAATACTTATAAAAAAACTTTTATGTCAAAGAAAATAGTACGTTTTTGTATCAATCGAGTAATTGTTTCCGAAATTGGGATAGGTGTCAAATATTTAAAAATATATGTCACCGTAAAATTGTAAACACCGTTAGATTATAATCTATCTAGCGAGATTGTAATCTGTCGAAAGATTGTGAACCGTAATGGATATAAACGCACCTCTCGCGCTGATTGGTTGAATACTAACCTAACTCTATGGATATAGAATGGTCTACTGTAAGGCCGATCAATCAGGGACAGCCTTCGAATAATAACACGTTAAATTGTAAGCAGTTCACAATCTTTCGACAGTTTACAATCTCGCTAGATTGAAATTATAATCTAACGGTGTTTACAATTTTACGGTGACAAATACATCAAAACTATAAACAAATCATAGTATGGTATATTTTTTTCGCTTACCGACATTCTGAAATAGAATTTGTTATTTCTTTATGTTAGATGAGTGTATCATGAATCAAAAGTAGGTAAAGGTTTTTAGAAGGTAAAGATGACTGCAATATGATCCTCTGTCAATTTTCGATATTTATCTAAATCCTGATGATAAAAATAACATATTTTATTTGTTATAACCTATTAACAAAAATAAATGTTGTTTCTTTAGCAATGTTTACGTTCAGTTGAAGTAGGCGCTTATTGTTTAAAAGAAAAAAAATTTTTTTTTTTTCTTTAACACGTTCATATTTATCCGGGCAAACAATGTTGAAAGGTTTATTATATGTAACGATATTGCTATGCTGAGTCAATGAATTCCATGATATTAGAGAATAAAACACTTTTAGGTTAATTAGACCCTTTTATACATATTTTTTTTTTAAACAAAATAGTCCTGATGCAAATATTGAACCGCGATATCTCGTTTATAAATTTAGGCTGCATATGTGTAACGGAAGCTGAAAAATAAAGAATAAAATAAAATTAATAAATACACCCAACAGTCACATACATAGTTCTGATCCCACACTAAGATACAAGTCTTGTGTCGTGGGTATCACATACACCCAGACCCGAAACAAATATTTGTGAATCACACAAACATTTGTCTCGGTGCGGGGATCGAACCCGCGGCCTCTCGTTTCGCAAGCTGGTGTCTAGCCAACTGCGCCAGGGGGCTGTCGAATCTATTAATTAAATGGATCCCTATGTGATTTGACCATTATTATGTATCTTTATCATGGCCGTTCGTTTGAATAAAAAGCGAATGTCATATGCCCACTTCAACTAAACTTAAAGTTAACACATAAACATCTTAACATCCATTTTATACATATTTTATTAATTGTAACATTTAACACGACTATTGGAGTTTCATCGGCATATACGTGCCATATTTATTTGATATTTAATAGTACAGCTTTACATCTGCGTCATGGTTAATAAATCGATATTAAAATTAAAATAAGACAAAATACGCAATAAATTTATTTTACCAAATCTGTGATTTGAAATAATGCCAAAAAATTATAATTTTATGTGATAATTGATTAATTAATATGAAACAAATATCATAGACAAAAAAAGAGGGCATAATAACAAATGTCTGTAGTAAAATGAAAAAATAAAAATAGAATTTTGTAAATGTATTTTACCTAGACGCAGAAAATTTTATTGTGCATATTGTTATCACGTAATTATTACATTAGGTACTTCCATTAAAGCTAACTATTTCATCACAACACAGATTTTGACGCTATCCATAGACAAAGGAAATTAACACGAAAGGCAGCTACACATCGAAGGATTACATCACATTTAAAAATAACATCAAGATTTAACTTACGATCTAAATAAAAGAGTCGTTTCGAAAATAAAATAGCTCTAGAATTTATCTTGCCGTTCTGATCGTTCACTCGATTAATGACAGAGTATAAATTTATAATTTTTTTCACTTCATTTCACTCGCTCATTTCTTTAAAAATAAAAATGTTTTAATTTAGAAATAGCATATTTTTTTCAGTTTCAACAAAACATGGGGGCCATTACAAAGAAATCACTTTCCTTGCATGACAATAACTAGAGAAATTGAAGACACATATATCGGCTCTCTAAGCTAGATATTGAAAGGAGAAAGTGAGTAAGT
Source organism: Hemaris fuciformis (assembly GCA_907164795.1). Taxonomy (NCBI): domain Eukaryota; kingdom Metazoa; phylum Arthropoda; class Insecta; order Lepidoptera; family Sphingidae; genus Hemaris; species Hemaris fuciformis. The sequence continues at coordinate 6,047,967 of OU015455.1, read as the reverse complement.
GAGGAGGAAAACTAATATCATTTTTACTGGTTCTATTTTTAAGAATTCGCTGTTCTGTCGAGGATTTTTTTGATACGGAAATGCGGACAGATATTTACTTAGTTTCTACAATAATACGAGTATGCTATAGGTTCTTTATCGTGAACGATCATACATTAGTAGAAAGAACTACGAACAATATGAAGCGAAGACATTAATTACGAAATCTAAAGCATTTCACATCGATATTAGATGTAAGCACATCGTTTTTCTAATGTACGTATGACGCGAAGCATCACAACCTATGTACATTGTTTGGATGACTATTTTGTTTCTGGAAACCGGGGTATTGGATGGAACTATGGGGTTAAGAAAAAAATAATTTATTGATTAAAACGGAGCTTTGACATCTGAGTAACTCGTTAAATCTGACGCAAAAGTATATACTTCCTTTTGACTTAGGATTTAAATAGAATAAATAAAGTTTTTATTGAACGCACGGTTGCTTCTTAAACTCGGGATTTTTTAACAAGTCGTATTATTTTTAGATTATTTTTCATAAAACATTATTTTTATAACTGCAGCAATGAATAAATAATAAAAAAAAGTTATGCAACTTTTTTGTTTGTCGATTTTTGGTAGAATTATTATCATTTACTTAAAAAGACAATATTTGTATATTATAAGATTTGCGTATTATTTAACATGAAGAAATAAATAAAAAATGTCTATTCGACCAGGTTTTTTGTAGTCACAAAATCACAAAATGTCAAATACAATAAAATATGTGAATGACGCTAATACATGTCCTCTAAATAACCCGGTCTCTAGAAAATAGGCCTGATTTTAATGTTTTCCTATAGGTAGATTTATCAAAGACATACTCACTACTTATGGAACAGACAAGGGAAGGTTAAAACACTAGGAGATTCTGGAAAACTTTTAAGAAGTTGAAGTTAATGCACAGTTAATGCATAAATTAAAGAAAATTAATTGAAACATACATTTTACTCATGACAATTTATAGGAATCGAAATATTAAACATTTTCTATTAAAATATCATGTTCTGCTTTTTAATTTGATTTTGGAATGATATGTAGGATTGAACGTTGAAATTTTTGCGTAATTTTCATCATTAAAGGTTTTATATGAAAATAGACTTAGGTGCGTCGAAAATTTTTAATTTAAGAATTTTATTTTTGGAAATTTTTGAATAGATAAAATTTTTAAGCGCAGTGATATAGGAATACAATTTTCAGTCAAGAGCCACGTAAGCATAGACAAAATAAGTTAACTAACAACTAAGAATAAAAATTCAAATATAGAATTTATGTAATTGCAAATGGCGGGATATATTAATTGCGGAAATGTAATGGATGCTATCACATAGCTACTTTTAAATATTTGGCATTCACTTTGGCTTGACAAGAATATATGATTTTCTACGCGTAAAAACGTCATTTTTTTTAAATTTCGCAGTACATCTATTTAACATCAAGTGATAATTTCAAGTGTGTTCAACACAGCCATCGATGAAAGGAAAATGGAACTTAGAGCACCAAGCCGAGGTTTGAGACGAAGAGACTTGATTGAATACCGCTTAATGTCTAAATATTATTTATACAATTTAAACAAATCATGACAGTTTGTCTCAGGTAAAAACATCGGCGTAATTACAGAGAAAATCCTACAATGCCTTGAATATTTTTTTACTTACTTATAATATAAAGTACGCAGACTGTTCCCAGGTCTATTTGTAATATAAATGTGAATATTTTAAAATAGCTTTTTATATAAATAAATAAAATAATAATAAATGGTTAAATGGTCCAACATTAAAATAACCGTCACGTAAACCAATCTCTAAGCCCTAAGAGGAGACAACTGACCGGACGATGGTGTCTTCTGACACATTTCATTAATTTATTTTTAAATGACCAAGGCATCAATCTTTAGCAATCTTTAGTACGACATTCTTGTGAATTAAATTCATGTAATTATATATTTTTAACCTCATTAGACGGCTCAGAGTCAACGAGCTCTGGAGCGGGTTATGCTCTGAAAGAAATGAGGAGATCCGTAGGAGAACTAAAGTAACCGACATAGCCCAGCGGATTAGCAAGTTGAAGTGGCAATGGGCCGGGCATATAGCGGGGAGAACTGATGGCTGATGGAGCCAAAAAAGTTCAAGTCAAGTGGAGGCCACGTACCTACCGGAAAGCGCAGCGTAGGACGTCCTCTGACAAGGTAGACGACCTAGTGAAGGTCGCGGGACGTCGCTGACTGCAGGCTGCTTCCAACAGGTCCCTGTGGAAGTCATTGGGAGAGGCCTATGTCCAGTAGTGGACTTCCATTGGCTGATGGATTAGATTGGATTGAATTATATATGTTTAAGCTATAACTTTTGATTCAAGGTGTTAGCAGTCATCACTGTAAAAATACGCCGATGTTTAAGAGCAGTCATTATGCAAGGGACAATCACATGAGCTATTACGATACAGGCTCCGCCTTCTTTGGGAACCTCTGGCAACACTTAAGATAAGGATCTCACTATTTCGTTTATATTTTGTAGGTTTAATCTCTGAATATCTTGTTCTTTGTAAAATACAATTTTAATTTAGTATTTTGATTAATTACTATTACTATTTCCTTTGTTTCATTTTTATCAATGTGACAAAGAGAAGTAATAATTTATTAGATTTTAGTCCAGATATTTTTTTAATGCTTCACGAAGACTGTCACCAATTTGTAATATTATATTTTTGTATTGTAAACACTTATCTCATTTCAAATATTGACCTTCAACTATAAAAAAAATATTAAATAAGAACTTTGACAGCACGTTGATTTAACTGTTCCGTCGTTCAAGACTTTTAAGACTGATAAATTTCTTAGGTTATTTTGTCGTACAAAAACAAAAACAGTAGTAAAAAGAAGAGTGGTTAGTAAACAAAATACATTAATACATAAAATAATACAATTCTCAAAGGCTCTCTTGTGTAACGACTGCTTTCCAAGGTCGCATTTCTACAAATTCGTACGGACGTCGGGACGGAGTGGTGAAATTTCTCTTTCGTGTTTACGGCGTTGTCGGTTCTTCCTCCTGGTTGTGCTTGGCCAGGGCGAGAAGGATCATCGTCAGCTGCTTCCTGCTGATCTTGCCCTCGCTGCTGTATTCCACGCCTTGGAGTATTGTCTCTTCGAACTCTAGCAGGTCCTGGGCGTCGTAGTCCTGGAATTTATAATAACGTTGTATACTAAAACTGAAATATTTTACGGGCCCCGTGCCTCGTGGTCTCATGGTGGTGTTATCTAGAGATCCAGGCATTCCTGGGTTGAATAAGGTGTTATAGGGTTTTTCCATTAGGAAAATTCTTAATAGCAGCACGGAGTCTGGAATTGTGCCCGAAAAACGGCAATATGCTCGACACTTATTACGTGGGACTAAAATACCTGGCGATATGTGGGTGCATAAATGAAAATCTATTGCACTTTCGAATACAGACATGAGGTTGTATATGACTATCTTATATATGATTTTTTGCACAGGTCTTTCTTTGTAAATTAATTAGCGATAGAATTTGTTGGTAGCAACATAATTACAGGTCCCCATATACCAATACCTTACATATGATGTGATAGTACATGAAAGTTATTAGATTACTAAAAATATAGATTGCTAAAAATGGTAAATTCATCATCAGCCCATATACGTCCCACTGCCAGCAGTCTGCCCAGGCACGAGCCTTTTCTACAACTGAGAGGGGTTAGGCCTTAGTCGGTCTTAGGATTTGCGGAAATGTTTATTATTTAAGCTTTAAAAACCTACCTTTTTGACCAATTCTAGAAGATCCTTCAAAAATCCTCGCAGCTCTTCATTCTCGATTGACCCGTTGTTATCCTGGAAATCCATCGAAGTAGATATTAATAAACAGTTCCATATACGAATACAGTGGCGGTACTTCCATAGAAGCCCAAAAGCGATACACGCTAATTTTGTAATGTTTAGTTTATAAATGTTTATTGTGGGGTCAGAATATTCTCATTTATATATCAAATTGTTTTTGTTAAATAAATATTTAATCATCAGCCCAAATACGCCCCACTGCTGGGCACGGTCCTCCTCTATTGAGAGGATTTAGGCCTTAGTCCACCACGCTGGCCTAGTGCGGTTTGGCGGACTACACACCTAAGAAATTCCTAAGAACTTTTTAGGTGTGCAGGTTTTATCACGATGTTTTCCTTCACCGTTAAAGCAAGTGATAATTCATTGTGAATACACACATAACTTCGAAAAGTCAGAGGTGTGTGCCTCGGGTTTGAACCTGCGACCGCCGAAATTCTCGACCGTGCGCCTAAACCTCGAGGCCATCACCCTACACCTCGAGGCCATCACAAAATATTTAATGCTTAAAGATTATTATTTAAAATGTTGTAAGGCAAATTGGGCTTTTGGGCTTCTATGGAAGTACCGCCACTGTACGAATATACTTTCTTTTAAACTCTAAACGAAATTATGCCCTTGCTTCACTTTAAGCTAAAAGAAAAAAAAAAAGAAGTAAGAAAGAAGTGTGCTTACCCTATCGTAGAGAGAAAATACCCTTTCTATATCATCCTTCGTCAGTTTAGTTGCGCCCTGTAGGAATAAGTATAGGTTATACACAATTAAAGTTTTAATTAAAGATAAAAGTAGATTATCATTTTTAATGTGGTTTTAAATTTTTTATCTGTTAAATTTTTATATTTATCATAAGCTACTTTCTATTTTTTTATTAAAACAATTCTATTGTTCTTGGAAATAAGCTACCTTAGCTACGTATTGCGTTTAAAACTGTACAAAAAGCTCGCAGTATATTACAGTTTTATATAGAAATACATCTACTTTTTAATATGAAATCACTAAAAGGCCTATTTGTGCCTTCAGATTGTCGTATATATTGTATTTGTTTAATAATGATACTTTATTAGATCAATATTTGTTGTCTTCATAAAAAGAGTTTGCATGTTTATGAGCAAAAAAGGTTTTTATCAGAAGACAAAAACTTTTTACTCAAAAAAATAATGTAGGAAATTCTATAATAGATATTATATAATAAAAGTATCATTATTAAACGAATGCATTGAGGACTCACCTCTATGCCCTCCTATGTGTGCGGTGTGCGGAACACAAGCGTTAGTGTTAGGACAGACAGACAGACAGATAAACAGGCAAATAAATGATAGACCTCATGCCATTGCAGCTCTAGTACTATTTTAAATCTTATTTATATTTAATACCACCACGTCTGAGAAATTATTTAAGCGAGTGCAATTTAGTGGACACTAATTCAAATTTAATTAAAAGACGTTGCCAAGATCCTGTTTTTTGTTATGTCAAATATTTTAATATGAATACTTTGTAATATAACAACCTATATCATTCACGAATGAGCTATAAGAAATATTTTAAGGATAACAGGAAAACTATGTATGTAACATATGATTTTAAATTTTATTAGGACATCTCTCGAAAAGCGGGATTTTTGTATTTATTCTTTCACAAATGCGACATGTTTTATTCAAGAAAGATCTGAGCAACGTTTAAAAGAACAAAAGTGTGTATGTAATATGTTTAAGTCCAAACATAATTACTGCCTCGTGGTCTCGCGGTACAAGTATATGCCGTGCGATATAGAGGTCCTGGGTTCGATTCCCGGGTCGGGCAGTGTTACTGGGTTTTTCCATTGGGTAATTCTCAATAGCATCACGGAGTCTGGAAATGAGCCCGAAAAACGGCAATAGGTTCGCCCCCTATTACGTGGGACTGATACACACCTGGCGAAATGTGGGTGCAGGATGCATTCCTCAGCCTACCCCTTCAGGGAATACAGGCGTGAGTTTATGTATGTATAATTACAAAAACAAAATTTTTGTTGTGACTTATGCACGATACACGCATACCACAACAAAAAAATGCGTATGACATTTTCAACTAAAGCGTGATTTGATTCAATTCAATAACGAATAAGTTAATCGAATTTTAAGTTAATTGCTATTTTCAGAATTATATTTTACAACAAGAGCTCTTAAAATAACAAGCACGTGGTGACATTAGACCATATAATATTAATGTATATTGATTACATTATTTTATTAAAGATACTTCATTTATCGCTCTACCATAGTTTAAATAGTTAATAACATTAATAACGATCGATTTTAGATATATTTTAGTTTAGCGGTAAATGAAAAATATAGTAAACTAGCTTTTGCCCGCGACTCCGTCCGCGTAGACTACAGGGTTGGGTACAGAATGAAAATAAGTCGTAGTATATTTTACTCCACAGAGTCCCATTTATGTCCATATCGAAAATCGTTTACATCGGTCAAATGATTTAGGCGTGAAAGCATAACAGACATATAGTTACATATTATACATATGTAGTTACAGTCGTCTACACGTCGTTTCATCATTCTAGCTTCAAAAATCACGGATTTCCACATAAACTTTCACCCCTATTTTTATTTTACCCCCTTAAAGGTACATTATTTTACGCACTTTTAATGTCATATATTTATTTATATCTAATCAACAGCCTAAAAAATAAGTTTCAAGCTTATAGCTTTAAAAATGACAATACTTCCATACAACCTTTCATCCCCCCTTTCAACCCCTTAATACCCCCTTTCCGGGATAAAAAGTAGCCTATGTCCTTTCTCAGGGTCGAAACTATCTGTGTACCAAATTTCATTTAAATCGGTTCAGTAGTTTTAGCAGGAAAGCGAGACAGACAGACAGACATAGTTACTTTAGTATTTGTAATATTAGTAAGGATCAACAGCCTAAAAAATAAGTTTCAAGCTTCTAGCTTTAAAAATGACAATACTTCCATACAACCTTTCATCCCCCCTTTCAACCCCTTAAAACCCCTTTTCCGCGATAAAAAGTAGCCTATGTACTTTTTCAGGGTCTAAACTATCTGTGTATCAAATTTCATTTAAATCAATTCAGTAGTTTTAGCAGGAAAGCGAGACAGACAGACAGACAAACAGACAGACAGAGTTACTTTCGCATTTTTAATATTAAGTAAGAATAAGGATATCATAATTATATGATGTAATAAAAGCCATATAAAAAGTTTCATCATTCTATCTTCAAAAATGACGAATTTTCATACAAACTTTCATCCCCTATTTTTATTTTACCCCCTTAAAGGTAATTTTTTTACAAACTTTGAATGTCATATTTATTTATATCTAATCAACAGCCTAAAAAATAAGTTTCGAGTTTCTAGCTTTATAAATGAGAATACTGCCATACAACATTTCATCCCCCCTTTCAACCCCTTAAAACCCCTTTTCCGCAATAAAAAGTACCCTATGTTTTTTCTCAGGCTCCAAACTATCTGTGTACCAAATTTCATTTAAATCGGTTCAGTAGTTTTAGCAGGAAAGCGAGACAGACAGAGTTACAATCGCATTTATAATATTAGTAAGTAAGTATGGATAACTTTAAATTTATACCTATATTTTTATTACAAAGAATGATTGGTATCCCTAAACAAAGTAAGCAAAAATAAAAAAGGAAATGGAAGTGGTATAAATGTTAGTGGACATGCAAGCTGTATCCAGTGCGCAAAAAATAGTAAAAAAACTGTTATTTATGAGGCATTTTATAGGTATTTTATTGTATAAATACATACTATTTATAAAATAAGATTTAATAATATTATGTAAATTGTAGGTAATAAAAAGGCAAGTGTTGTGTGATTCGTACGTATGTGGTGTTTTTCCAATATAAGTAAATAGTAAACATAAAATGAAACTATTAATTGTGATTTTAATCTAATTAATTTAAGTAAAATATTTAATATAATTTTTAATTTACGGTTGGAATTTAAAAATATATATATTTAAACCGTATGTGTTAATGATTTTCGAAATTCCAATAATTAAATTTTAAAAACCTTAGAATAATTTATTTTATTGTGTACTTTACAAACGCTTAAAAGATAATATAAAACAAGATGGCGGCGTGTTGGGAAGATGAATGTCAGTTGGCGGGAAATCGAAATGTCACTCACCTTGAACACTTGACGGCACAGGAAGTTTTCTTTAACAGGAAGAAGCCTGCAACATTTAATTGGATCATTTTAATAAAATATAAGGAAGATATTATATCTGGAGTAGATTAAAAATAACTACGCAAACATTATTTGATTACATTGACATATTATTTTTATAATGATGGAAAGTTGATTAGTTTTAGCTGTACCTACCTACCTACTTAGTGGACTCCATTGAAATAACATCTTAAGAAAAATCTACTTTACCTAACAATTTGCTTAGTGTGCTTTTAGTTAACCTAATTAGTACGGATAATTTTAATACTTTTTATATCTTGATGTTTACTACTTAACAAACGATTTACCTAAATTTTCTTTAATTAGCTTTCAATAAAGACTGATTCTCACCTACTACTATAGTATATTATTAACTTAATGACTGCAAATCTCTTAATCAACTACGAGGTGATAGAAGAGCGACCAGAAATATAACTTGCTGTATAAAAATTAAACTCGACTCGTAGGTCAAAGTTGATGCCAAAGTGAGACTATTGATATTTATAGAAAATCCGATACTGGCACGACCTTTGCTCATCTGCAAAGAGTAGTCGAAGCATTTTCGGGGACATAAAACATTCAAACTATTGTCAGTAGAATTGTAAGTTTGTCGGCAAGTGTCCTTAACTCACCTTTCTGTCGTGCCTTAGCTTTGCGTGTTACTAAAAAATCTCCGTTAATTTTTGAGAGGCCTATATATGGTATAATCTTGTAACAAAAGTTTTTTTTTTACACAAGACACTGGCTAAAACAGAAAAGCAGATTTGATGCCTCTACCAAGGGTTTATGCCATCAACAAATGTTTAAAATTTTCCAGGTCTGGGCGTTTGTAAGACTGTTTTTTTAGTTTCCGGCCAAACACTTGTACATCATCGTGGGGTCTATTTACGTAGCTGTTGGGTGTATTCAATATATTTTATTGGTAGTGGTGTATTTCTAATTTATTTGTTTATTAATGCTAACAGGTTAATACTAATACTAATAGGTATAGTGTGGAATGTACCATCAAATATTTGCAAGAAAAATTCTACCAAACAAAATATCTTCATATAAAATCTAGGGTGGCTAATAGGTAATAAAAGTGCAAACTAATGACGTCTATCCAACATCTGTCCCGGCTGAAGTCTATAAAGTTAACGGCGATTAAAACTTGACGCACTTACTTTGCCATTTCAGAGAGCTGCAATCTGCCATCTTTGTTCGAGTCGAACACTTGGAGCTGTAAAAATAACACTTTCGTTTTAATATCTTTATTATCCATACCAGGGTTTCTCAAACGATTGGTTTCACGAACCCCTGTTAAAGTTTCCAGGTGACTGCGAACCCCTTAAGTCTTAAGTAACTAATTTAATCCCCCCCAACAAAAAAATAATAAAATTGTCTGTTAAAGAAAATAAGATTTTTATTTCAAAAGAAATATCTTTTTTACATTAATGTCATGGGTTAGCTTGTCTCTTGTCGCAAATGGAGTCAATTTTAGAAGTAATTTTAGAAAATTTTAACCTTAATTCTGACTCGGTATCAAGTCGATTTCTGTATTTACTTTTTATCATGACCAGGTGTGAAAACCCTCTTTCACATAAGTATATTGTAGCCACTATGTGTGCCGCACGTGGCTGCTAGGCATCAAGTCACCATTACGTAAATCTTGCCGCGAACCCCCTGCCGTTGAATGGCGAACCCCACTTTGAGAAACCCTGATCTATATTAATATTACAAAGACGTAAAGTTTACGAGTTTTTGAGGTAGTAGCATACCTCTGTATCTACTGAACCGATTTTCAAAATTCTTTCAATGTTAGCCCATTTATCGAGGAAGTTTCATTACGCTACGATCAACAGATGTGGAGCATCAATTGAATCCTGTTAAAAACGCAAGAAAAATATCTTTTGAAGACTAAAGTTTAACATACGGAGTTGCGTTCAATAGTTAAGTTACCGATAAATACATAGACTTGATTCTTTGATCTTCAAACCGAGCTACAGACTTTAGGTTATAAAAGTGTGCGGAAAAAAATATAGAATTACAGATACGACTTAGGGACCTTCAAGAAGGGAGTCTATATTTTCGTCAAAGGCAACACACCGATCCTCTGGTATTGTGGGTGTTCATGGGCGGTGTTGACCTCTTAACATCAGGTTCACTTGCTCGTTTGCCCTCTTTTTCCATAAATAAAAGTAAATAGTTCTTATTTTCATTGAAATACATTCTTAGTACATTCAAGCTTGTAACGTTGGGTGCATTTTTAAAGCCCAGGAATCGAACCCAGGACTTCTAGATCATACGCGACAATATTTGCCTGGGGGCCCCAATAGACAATATTATTGTTGTATTGCTGTTGGATTTTCGTTTAGAATTCCTTTCGTTCGAATTTAGCCATAATAAAATTTTGATATACCCATACATAATATTTGACCCGGGAGCTGAACACTGGACCTTTTTACAGTATAGCGCACATTTGTGCCGACATCAACGAAACAGCCACTATCATTAATATACAGACCCTAAATGATAATTATGATACTATCAATGTATTTGTTAAACAGATAAAAAAACTAGCATTATCAAGATTGTAATTTGTAATTCTGATGTTGTGGGTATCACTGCAATCTTCGATCACAATTCTAATATTGTTATGTACAAACCAGATGTTTATTTTGCAATATTTTCCCGAAAACAAATAATGTTATTGAGATAGGAATGACAAAAGCCAGAAATTAAACACTCCTAGTTATTCAAAGTATTTTTTGCAGTTACGAAAACTTTTGGATGATCTCCATGTCCTCTTCTTGAAATTTTAAGGTAATATTATATTACAAGAATATCTACAACTATTTCGTAAGAACGTCAAAATATTTTTATTCAGACATTTAACAGGAAAAGTTTTCAAGTTAAGTTACACAACTAAAGCTCCGACAAGTAAAGTTGACGTGGTAATAAAAAAACCCACAAAAAACAAAACTTGTAAAAAAAAACAAGTCTCGCAAACTCAGTTCTTCTACTGTAAAAAGTTGTGAGATCCAAGTGATACCAAGTCGATGTAAATACATATAAATAATGAAAATAATAAATATTCAGTCCCCATTTAAGGGACCTTCTGTCTTAAGTTATTACGAGTATGCACTCAGCTCACCAGACAACGTCTTATAGTCACCATACCATTATTAAAAAACTTTTACGTTTTAAATAAAATAGTTTGACTTGGCAATCGCATGAAAAAACGTATCTCACTTTTAGTGCGATTGCCAAGTTGAATAATGAATTATGAAATTGTTCGTACCATAGTATCCGTGTATTCAATAAGTTTGTCTTCTGATACATCGTTGATTTTCTTCGCCTCTTTAAGCAGGTCTCGTAGGAAATTCTGAAAATATATAAATATCCATAGTAATAAATAAGTTCGAATGTGAAGGCATTTTTATCTTTCTCCATTTTAAAAGCTTTTGTAAAAAATACTGATATGTAATTAAACCTCGCGACAAGCTTTTATGATAATATAAATCGTATAAAATGAGGTTATAAGTTGATAGTTAAAAATTTTAAGGAAAAAAAATATTTTCTTCTTTTTAGAGCGTTTAAATAAAAGATTTTTTAAGCAGTTTTTTGCTTTTAATTTATTTTTTAGTTATTTTTCAAATTACTCTCAACAAGCCGTTTCATTTGATATCTATATTGTAGAAATGCATTAAAAATAACTATTCCGCCATCTTGGATGCTCCGCCATATTGGATTTAGAATGATGTCACACACCTTATCGTATATTGTCATCCAAACTAAACGTGTATACAAAATTTCAGCTCAATCGGTTAAAGATATCTACTTTAAATTTGAGTTCAAAGATTCCACCCGAACAAACATACTTACATACATTGCAAGTTAAATAATTTCATCATTATATCATCATAATCTCAGCCCATATCCGTATCACTGCTGGGCACTGACCTCTACAACTGAGAGGGGTTAGGCCATAGTCCACCACGCTGGACTAGTGCGGGTTGGCGGACTACACACCTAAAAAAATCCTAAGAACTTGTTAGCTGTGCAGGCTTCCTCACGATGTTTTCCTTCACCGTTAAAGTAAGTGATAATTCATTGTGAATACACACATAACTTCGAAATCTCAGTGGTGTGTGCCTGGGGTTTGAGTTCTCGACCGCGCGCCTAGACCTCGAGGCCATCACTACTTCAGCTATAATTGACGACCAATTGAAAATTTCACATAACAAACATTCGTAGATGCAGGTTTCTTCATGATGTTATCCTTCACCGTTAAAGTGAGTGATAATTCATTATGAATACACATAGCTTCGAAATGTTTAGGGGTGTATGCCTGGGGTTAAGACCCGCGATCAAGATTCTGACGTCTTGATAGCGAGATTTAGTCTCAGTTTTTACGTACATACATACATACACATACATACATAAACTCACGCCTGTATTCCCCGAAGGCATTTCTGCACCCACATTTCGCCAAGTATGTATCAGTCCTACGTAATAGGGGGCGAGCCTATTGCCGTTTTTCGGGCACACTCCGTGCTGTTACCGAGAATTTCCTAATGGAAAAACCTCAGTCTCAGTTTTTACGTCTAAGCAGTTATTACCAATTTACTTACATCCATAGAATTTGTGGAAGGGTTATAAGTAAAAACTTTAAATATGGAAGATTTTGTATTCGCCCCCACACCATGGGTTAAGCAAAGATGAAAGAATCACGTTTGGCCAGATGGGTTTTAGGTGCCACCAAATAGGGAGCGAGCCTTTTGTCGTTATTCGGGCAAAAATCCGAAAAAACATCGCTCGATAATCGCGCAGCAAACTTTTGTGTTACAGGTCCAATGGATAGATATACAATGTGTTAAAAATATATGGGATGGAGCAAAGTTGATTGTATTTTTTAAACATTGCATCCAGGCGAAGTCGGGCGTCAAGTCGTGTATAGACAAAAGACTAAACATATGAGATACAATGTTACGTTTTCGTTTAATTATAATTATCGTTTTGATATCGTTTTTCATAATATAAACATTTCCTCAAAAATTCTTATTAACAGGTGTAAATCGATTGCTTATTACTATTTCATAATAATAAAACAGTATACGTAATACTAGCAAATAAAAAAATAATATGTACATACATAAAACCACGCCTTACACGGGGTAGGTAAAGGTGCACGTTTTTCGGGCACATTTTCAGTTTCAGAGATTGAAACTAAGAATGTCCTAATGGAAAAACCCAATAACACTTTGCCCGACCCGGGAATCGAACCCAGGACCTCTGTATTCCCTTTGATTATTTTTGATGACATTGGGGAATGGGGGGTCTGGATGGTGATTACGTAAGCAATATTTATTTTTATTTTTCGGATTTTCTACGAAATTTTGTCCCGATTTCGTGAATAAAAAAATAAACTAGAACATATAAAAAATTATTTATACTAATGTTTACGTAAGCATATGAGGGGGGCGTACGATATTTCCTTATTTTTGCTGACATTGGGGAGGGGGGGGGAGTTAATAATTATGAAAAATTTGCTTACGTAATACTTTAACGACCCCTTTCTTTCTTTATACTTTTCTAAAATTGCTTGAAGACCTTAAGCGTAGCCTGACGACCCAGGCCTTAGGACCCAGACATGGTGTTCTCACTATCATCATCATCATCAGCCCATACACGTCCCACTGCTGTGCACGAGCCTCCTCTACAACTGAGAGGGCTTAGGCCTTAGTCCACCACGCTGGCCTATACTTCTTCTTAGTTCTCACTATACCGTGCCAATATTCCGGTGAGTGACTGAGGTGTATAAAAATGGAAATACTGTCGCTAATTCGACTTGTGATTTTATACAATGTACTACGTTTCTGTATCAAATAAAGAAGATAACGAAAATATTAAAACTTAATTGTGCGCTATGTCGTAATACAACAAATTAAAACAGGTCTGTCTTTTTCGCAACAAGCACAAGAGTTCAACAGATTAAGAAATATATACCTTTAATTCGTCAGCCTCAATGTACCCGCTGCCATCTGTGTCGTATTCCCGCCATATCTGTGAAAATAGAATGTACAAAGGTAAAGCCAATTTTATTGAAAAAAAATTGACGGATTTTCGAACTGTCCATCGCGTTCATTCGCATGCATTATTTTAGAATCGGAACTACTTTAAAATGAGATTATTTATTAAATTTAACAATATTTTTTTTTTTATAAAATGCGAGAACAAAGGAATTCGGAATTGCGAGTGTACAAACAACGCTACGACTAAACTGACACTGGCTGTTATCTCGTGCGCTGCTGCTTTATGTTCGGTTGAATCCATAACCTTCATTACATAACAATATGACAACAAGGACTTGAAGTCACTCCAAATCCTACACGGATTAATAAATTCAAATACACTATGTCGGAGCAGGAGAGGCTTCGGAGTGTCTTTAAGTTGTATGACGTCACATTGCCGACGTCACAACTGGAGGTTTATGGTGATAACTCATACTTTGAGTTTTCTTTACAAAAGCTTCACAATTACTGACGAGGCAGATAGCCCCCGAATAGCGGGGGCAATCGAACCGCAGAGGGGCGACCGCCCGTGAGTCATTCTTGTTTATGCAAGAGCGATGACGTAGCTCTCAGTATATGGTTTTACGCCGTTAACTATAAAATAGACTTTTACAATTCTTTTGAATCGAATCGAAACTATTGCGCTTCGGGACGTGTTATCGCTGTGGAGAAGAAACAAGAAACTCCCTCAGCAACACGAATTGTCATATTTTATAAAATTAGGTAAACGTGGATGATTCCAGTCTTCTACATGAAAAATAAAATTACAAATATCCTGAGAAAACCCCCATATCTAAGAGTTTCCTACAATTCTCCGTTTTTTTTAAGTCCGACAAGATTTTTTTCTTGTTTTCGAGGGGAAAGCTGATTTACCGCTAGCCCTGGGGGAGGGGGACGGAAAGCGTATGTCGCGGTCAGCGCCCTTCGAGCCCGGCGAGCGGCGACGTCATGTCCGCGCAGATGTTAGTGCCGGGCTGGGTCCCTAACCAAACCTTAACTTACACCGGTATACCAATTAAAACCCCGCATCTCCGCGCCTAGTGGGGCGACCACGCTACGTAAGGGAGAAGCGCCCACCGCTATTCCGCTGCTGCCCGGTGCGCCTCCGAGACATAAACGTCTCTGCCGTCTCGGAGTTGTAGGACGCGCAGTTGCACCCCCACTACCATGGTTCGGGCGCCCCGGTTGCAGGTGAGCGCCCGCTACGGACGCTGCCCCCGCAGCGCGCTCAGCGACCCTAAGGGCCCCTTAGATTTGCCTTTTACGACAGGCAGGGGTAGGGGGATGGTGGGATTCTGACGCCCCCTTGCCACAGGAAGACGTTATGGATGATATGGCCCGATTATTTATGTTTAGTTATACCGTACAGTCGTCGTGATGGCCTCGAGGTTTAGGTGCGCGGTCAAGAATCTCAACAGTCGCGTGTTAAAACCCCAGGCACACACACCTCTGACTTTTCGAAGTTATGTGTGTATTCACAATGAATCATTTCTTACTTTACGGTGAAGAAAAACATCGTGATGAAACCTGCACACTTAAAAGTTCTTAGGAATTTCTTAGGTGTGTAGTCCGCCAACCCGCACTAGGCCAGCGTAGTAGACTAAGGCCTAAACCCTCTCAGTTGAAGAGGAGGCCCGTGCCCTGCAGTGGGACGTATATGGGCTGATGATGATGATGATGATACCGTACAGAATTTTTATTGTCCTCATCAATTTTGTTAACCCCCCTTTTTTTTCTTTTACTTCAATCCGTCCGTCCGTTTTCCGTGGGTTTTTCACCCACACCATACTACCGTAACAGATAATGTTAATGAATGAAAAATAGGGCAATGAATGACGTACAATTCGTAATGAATTATTGAGTCTTTGCGTACCTACTTCAAACGAATAATAATATCAAAGCGCCGTTGTTAGTTTTTTTTTTTTTTTTTTTTTTTTTTTTTTTTTTAAACTGGCACGGCAAAGTGATTCCACTGTACCTGATGGTAAGCACAGTGGAGTCCAAAAAATTAATACCGACCAGCGAGAAACGAAGGTCACCCGCTTATTTATTTTATTTATTTATTAAGTTGAAATCAATATCCGTAAATCTGAATACATATAAGATTGATCGTATTATTATCACATGCAATGCTTTAATTCTATAGTGTTTTTCGGATTACGATATGATACTGTCAACGCATGACATCACAAAATGGAAGTATAAGATTCATTCATTTTCTCATATCACTTTACGCTAATACTTCCGTTAAAATCACGGAATGAAATGAAATGAAATTGCTTTGATTGAGTCATGAATGAATGATTATCTCCTTGTTCGGTATCTATATATATATTAATCAATTTCGTATTTTATGTACGTAGGAAATATATGTTTTTTATGTTTATTGCAAAAATATAATATAAATATCATCATCAGCCCATATACGTCCCACTGCTGGGCACGGGCCTCCTCTACAACTAAGAGGGTGTAGGCCTTAGTCCTCCACGCTGGCCTAGTGCGGGTTGGCGGACTACAAACCTAAGAAATTCTTAAGAACTTTTCATCACGAGGTTTCATCACGATGTTTTCCTTTACCGTTAAAGTATGTGATAATTCATTGTGAATACACACATAACTTCGAAAAGTCAGAGGTGTGTGCCTGGGGTTTGAACCCGCGACCGTCGAAACTCTCGACCGCGTGCCTAAACCTCGAGGCCATCACGACTTTTCCTATACTTATTATCAGGCGTCAATGCGGTCTTCACCGTGACCGCTAAACATTATTTTGGTGAATGAATGGTTGACAACAAAAATTACTCATTACGCGCTCAATCATTAATCCGTGCTGATAAATACGTGCTGATGATATCGCAGTCCTTGATATAACTCTATAACATTTAATTAATTTGAGAATATTGATCTGATAAGATAACATGCGGACATCCGTTAGATATAGGAAGATGTACGATAAAAACCGATTACACTTGTTGCCAATTGTCCATGGTCATTGGGATCTATTTAATCTATGGTAGTCGTGGGTATCAGAAAATACGAGAGACTTTTCGGTCTCACAAACATCATCATCAGCCCATATATGTCCCACTGCTGGGCACGGGCCTCCTCTACCATTGAGAGGGTTTAGGCCTTAGTCCACCACGCTGGCCTAGTGCGGGTTGGCGGACTACACACCTAAGAAATTCCTAAGAACTTTTAGGTGTGGAGGTTTCATTACGATGTTTTCCTTCACCGTTAAATTACGTGATAATTCATTGTGAACACACACATAACTTCGAAAAGTCAGAGGTGTGAGCCTGGGGTTTGAACCCGCGACCGTCGAGATTTTCGACCGCGTGCCTAAACCTCGAGGCCATCACGACTTCACAAACACCCAGACCCAAAACAAATATTTGTGGATCACAGAAACATTTGTCTCGGTGCGGGGATCGAACACGCGGCGTCTTGTTTCGCAAGCTGGTGTCTAGCTAACTGCGCCACGGGGCTGTGAACTGTCTGTTAATGATAGATATTTTGTAAAAACTCAAAAAATTATTAACAAAAATGTTAAATTCCGTTTAGATTATTTAGTTAAAAAAAAGTGACTATAAAGTGAATTAAAAGAATATAATCAAATAAAAAATATGTACATATTCATTTGGAAGCATAAAAACGTAATTAGTTTAATATGAATTCAATTAATAGTATATTTTGAGAATTAATAACTAATTAATGAACATAGGATTAAAAAATAATACGGGCTCACAGATAATAGTAGTACAGAGGCAGCATGACGGCATATAGTGTCATACCAGCATACCGATTAAAACCTCTCAGTAACCATCAAGCGCATTTGGTGCGGTTTTACGGCATCTCAGGATGAGAAGCGCCCTAAATTGGTCCGCTGCCGTCCAATTAATGGACAAAAATTGGAAGGGCTTGAGATGCCCTCCACTCACGCTATTTTGGACGCTCACGTTTTGTGAACGTCCACCCCAAAATATATGCCATAAATTCTTACATCTATGAATACTAACCTTCATAAACTCGACGCTAGATTCGAGAGGATTGTCGAACCTGAACAGCAGCAGGAAGTTCTCTTCCATCGGCAGCAGTTGGGCAAGCTGTCGACAATTAATTGTTATCATATACAGAAGCAAAACCAAAGGTAAGTAAGTACCAGTAGGTATTATTAGCCATGTATACAAATTTATTTTATTTTATTTACAACTGCCTTGTTGTCTTGCGGTACGAATATATGCTGCTCAATCTAAAGGTTCGATTCCCGGGTCGGACGAAGTATAGTAGGGTACTTCATTAGGAAATTCTCAGTAGCAGCACGGAGTCAGGAATTGTGCCCGAAAAACGGCAATATGTTCGACCCCTATTACCTGGGACGAAAGTACC